>CM071635.1:21786292-23010834 GCA_036419045.1 Scirpophaga incertulas | reverse complement strand
TCTATGTTTATACTGTGCATACACTGGATAAATATTAAACCTTTAACTAACTAATAACCTTTAATAACTAATATTAAACATTTAACTAAACCTATGTAGTTTAATAGACATTAATTTAGGAAGCATGATGCAACTTACTTTAGGTTCCTGTTTTCCATGTTGTCCAGATCTTTGCTGTTGAACACTTCTTTACCATAGTAGTATGTGAGTCTGGCATGATTAATTCTTAGTACCGAACTACTGGATATTGGGATTTGACTAATATACATATCTGTTTTAGTAACCATAATGATTAATATTTTTTTAGTAATATAAGTCCATGTAATGTAAATCCTCTATAAAAAAAATTCTATAACAAAAAAATTGTTATAATAAAGTTTGCACTTGTCAGTTGCTGTTGGCAGACTATTTAGCAATAGAGGTGTTTCAGCAATTCTTTATTAATTGTCAAAACTTATTATAAAAACTTTTCTTAAAAGTTTTATTGTTCCTTGATCATTTGAGTTCATGTTAAATGTTCAGTAATTTGATGATTTTACAATCTTGTATTTCTATACAAAATCTATAGTCATTTACCATTTGACAGATGAGAAGAGTATGTTGACAGTGTTCTTAATACAATTTAAGCAACAGAAAGTGACATTGACGTTTCCAAAGCTTGCTTGTTATATGTGAATTCATTATTGTGATTCTTAATATATAATAATCGTAATAGTTTCAAAATGTACCAAGTTTTTACTACATGATAAATGAATCAATTGAAAAGTGTCGATCTCGTTTTTACCTTGAACGTACTTGGACATTGTGAAATAGACCTTAAAACAATAATCGGTTTAATTAACTATTACAAAGAATATATAACAATGCCATAATTGACTCAATATAAAGAGTAGATTTGATAAACTTGAGTCTAAAGTTAGATTTAACACGTTAATTATAATTTATACATTACGAAAACCGCCGCAATTGCGAGCGAAATGAAAGGTCTTTTATTCTCCCCTCAGTAGAGGGGAGGCTGAGAACCTCATGGCTATGACCACAAATTCGAAAACTCAATTTGGTACATGGCAGGATGGATTTCGGGTCTTCATAAAAAGTATATATCATCGATATATATGTACTACGTACTAGATTCGTCCGCCCGAATACGTTACCTCGCTTAGTGAGTCGTCGCCATTCGCGCAGTGTGCATCGCTCATAGGCCGACAATAAACATAATTGAAACAGTGATTAAATAGTAAACCTGAATAATTATTGAAAATTTAAGGGAGTAAAATATCTAGTTGTTTAATTGGAAATAAGGATAATAATTATACAGCGTAAATAATATTTTGTATTTATTGACGCCGCGCTGGCACGTGCTTGCTAAAATCATAGAGTAAAGCTATACAGATGTTCCTCCCTTCCTAAGCGTACGCGGCGACTTTAGGTTAATATTATGTATAAGGAGTCGGCATGGAAATGACGGCTGATAGAGAGGAATGGAAGAAAAAGATCTACTGCGCCGACTCCAGATAATGGGGAATGGGCAAGAGGATGATGATGATATGTATAGACGGGATGATTATAAAATGTTTAGTTCGTAATTTTTTATTGTTTAGTACAAATTTATACAGTAGTAATAATTACATAAAGTCCTGATATTTTGTTTTCTTTTGTTGCCATTCCTTCTATTATAAAACATAATAAGTGTATGAGGTACAATGTGCTTATTAAATTTGGTATCGCTTCTGCGGTGAGAACTCTTTGATACAAAGCGCTTTAACGTCATGCTTCACTGCGCTCGGCAAAATGTCATAAGTAAGCGGCGGTTACGACGTTTTGGTTGAACGAAATCTATACTTCGACAAGCGATCCAGCAGTTGTCTTTTTTCTATGGTCAGACGAGGTCACATAGATTTAGCGATCTAGCTGATTATAGTTCTAACATTCACCAGTATTTGAACACACTTTTTCCTTTAGTGTTCTTGTCTATCGGTAGAATATAATATATCAATGGTATATACCTATATGTTATACGATGTTAAATGAGAAATAAAAACTAAATACGATTATTACTCCTTCACAATATTCAATCGTAAACTAATGAGTCAAATGACTCATTTGTTTACGATTGATAGATTCTACCGTTTATTTTGAGTATACAATTTTCCTTATGTAGAAATCCGTTTCTGTGCCCATTTATAATACTCGTTCCTAGTTGGTTTAATGTAGGTAATAATATAATCTACCCGCTACATACGTTTTCATTTAATATAATAAATCGAATTGAAAAATTAGCGATATTTTATCTGTAATGAAATTTATCAAGATCAATATTGAAAGTATGATAGCGGCAATTGAAGAATGACCGCGCTAACATTGTTCTTATCTGTTGAAATAAATATTCTGTGTACCTATTTGTTTGAAAGCAAGTAGGTACATTCTTTAGTATTTACTAATAAATGTTAATTGTAAAAAAAAGCCTTTAAGGTGTCTAGCATTTAATATTAAATTGACAGAATATTCGCTTTTTTCATCCCTACTAATATTATTAACGCGGTGGATGTTTGTTACTCTTTGACGTAAAAACTACTGGATAGATTTTAATGAAACTACAATAATATAGCTTATACATCAGAATAACATATATACTATAATTTATAGAGATACACGCTAATATACGCTACTCGAAATACTAATACTGCGCCGACGAAGTAGCGGGCACCAGGTAGACGTCTTTACCAAAAAAATATTGCTGTATCAAAACAATTAACGTTACTTTTATTGACTCGTTTCACAAATCAAAACTTACTTATGATCAATTCTTAAGTCTATATGTACTATGATTTTATTAATCCCTCATGATAAGGCCTTTAGCTTCCCGCGCCTCTTCTAGTTTTTTTTTTCCTCAGGAGAGGAGGCTGAGAATCCATCATGGATAGCAACGCAACAGGCAAGCAGGGATGCGTTGATTATGTCGGACTCCTGGTGAATCAAGGCGGCTCGGCCCAACAGAGCTACCGACTAAACTCAATCTAAGCCTTTGGTCCTTATGACTTTACTGGCTTGAAGTGATGGAGAGCCGCACCTCAGGAGAGGTACGGATAGCGCTGCCCCATGGGGAGGGCATAAGCACTAGAAGAGGCGTGGTTCACCAAAATGGGACCGGCCTGTATTGACAGGGAACCTACACGTGGCTAGAAGGCTGCTGATTAGGGGGAGGCAAGGGGAGTGACGGCTCAGACGCCGCCGCTTGCAGGTCTAGAAGGTCCTGCATGAGTTGATGGGGGGGGGGGGGGTCGCTAAGGATATGTCGCGGTCTACGTATCCTCTGCTGATATTGACTGTGCCTCTTCTAGCGGTTTTGGACCCCTTTATAGGTTTGCGCTGCATCGCCCCTCTCCTGAGGAGCTGTCGCCCTCACGATTTGCCTATATGGTTCTTAGAACTTAGGCACAGGTTTAGTCGGTAGGTCACGTGGTCAGACCGCTCTGGCCGCGTGGCGCGTGGCTCGTCTCTCAGCGAGACATCTTCAGGATCTGTCGAAACACGTGTCGACCTTGTCTGCTTGTTGGACAAGTCATCATCAACTGCGCGGAATCAGCAAACGTAACCAATATCCTTTGTAATACAATGGACTTCCGCAAAATAACACCTGCTACAATAGAGGACTTTGGCTCTCTCTAAGCTGTCTATCTGCTCAATAACTGCACCGCAGTAGTACACTTGGAATTGATCATATAGAAAATTTCAGTTTCAACGTCCATTTATTCCACGTACGTGCAGGCTTTAGGCTGAGCTTAGTGGCAATGTTCACTGAGCTTTATAATGATCGATTTCCATCGTGGCTTAAAAAGACTTCTCTCCAGGTAGGTTGAGAGATTGGGTTGTGCACTTGGCATCGAAATATCCATAATTGATGGTTCCCATCTACTTTCAGGTGGGCCATTTGTTCGTCTGTTATCTAGAGCAACAAATCTTTAATGTGGGCCAACACGGTCTTATTGCTGGAGAATTTTTGCTGGAAATTTAAAAGCATTGTCTGTTTAATTAAAACGAAAGAGTGCGTTTTATGTCATAAGAATTAAAACAAGTATCTTGAAAGATTAAAAAATTAAAGAAAGAGTAATATTAAATACAAAGATAGAACAAAATGTTTAATCTCTTGAATAAAGAATCTTCCAAAGTCACTAAAATTCTGAATTTCAATCTTAAAACAATATTATATATTCAATATTCCGATCGTCTGTTTCACGAGAGTTGAATCAATTTATTAATAAAGTTGTCAAAGAAGAACAAATTCTTTTTTCTTATTTATAAAATACGAAATGTTTCACCCTAAATTTCGTTATATTCAAATATTTTCAGTTTAGAATTTTGTTATTTCGATTCTCAAAGACCATGATTTGTGTGTACGTGTCATGTTTAAACATTTAAAAATACAAAAAAGTAGTAAGTTACAATTATCGTAAGATTATTGTTGTATGCATATATAAATGTGTATATATTTATGACAGTGTCGGAAGTTTACGCTCATGTTGTTTTTCAATAATGTCTGCCGTGTAGACTTGTATTAAAACCGCTGCGATATTATTGATCACTTAGTATTTATAGCCTCAGTCATTGGATTATCCAATATGTGACTCTATTTTTTCGCGAGAGAAGGTCGCTATTCTAGCTTTTCAAGTCATTATCTTTCACGACACATTCAGTTACTATAATTATATATTTGAGCGTTGTTTTATTGTCTGTCAGTTGCGTGTTAGAAGTCGTTTCATGGCTTCATTACTCATTTATAGAATAAAGCTAGGTAGCAAGTCTGAAATAAGTGAATTATTTGCGTCATTCTGCCGTCTCATTCCGTTATTATTTTCGTCTGTTTATCCGCGGTTTGCCTCAAAGTAGTACCCACCCACGTCTAACATACCTCACCGTAGAACAGAAGTGCGAAGACCCAGTCTATGCGAGATATCGTGTACATATATATAATGCGTCGCTAATTACTACACTACACTGTGAATATCAGCCTCCGTGCTTTAAGCGATCCACCTGGCCTGGAAAGTCCAGGCCCCCGTAAAATGAGTAACGAGTGCGATCCGAGTACCAAGTATAAATTTCAAGATGGCGGTTATATTGCGTAAGAATCGTTTTATTCTAATAGTTTTTTGCGTATGTAACTGGGGCTAATGACTCACTCTCACATGACTGGCTGATATCACGAGGATAAAAAAGCTGATGGTAGATGAAATTAGTAAAATAAAATTGTCTACATGTAAAGTCGTTAGGGGGCGTTCAAGTATTACGTAACGCAATTTGGGGGGAGGGGGGGCTCTCGTAAAATGTTACGATGCGTTACAGAGGCGGGAGGGGGTGTTTCTTACAACACGTTACGTAACATTGTTTTTTTTTAATAAAAAATTAGGGAATTATAACTCCCAAATTGTTTACGTTTTACGGGCAATCCCTCGATTGTATTAGTCTGGTCGTCATTTTTAATTTGTTCCCGCAAGTTGTCACCTAAAACTTTTCGTTTATATTTCACGGGGAATCCCTAGATTGTATTGTACGTCATTTAATGTTGTTTTCGTTGTCAGTATTCTTTAGTGTTTATGTATACCAAGGATAAAAATTATAACATAACAGGGTAAAAATGATCACTTGAGTGTTACGTAACGTTTACCTTTATAGAAAACGTTACGGTGCGTTACAAAGGGGGGAGGGGGGTCAAAAATCTTGAAAAATTGCGATACGTAATACTTGAACGCTTATTCAGCCATTTGTCAGCAATTTTAAGTTTTATAGTGTGTTGTTTGTTACGAGAAGTGTAAGACAAGTACCAGTTTTACAGTACTATATATATCATACGTGGGGTATTATGAAGGTTATATGTATGATGAAAAAGAATTATTTGATGATAGTACTCTAAACCAGTCTCCATACACTGTTTCATGCTTCTAAACCAATTTTGAAAATAGTTTTTCTAATCCGATGCAGATACCTCCTCTACAACCTTCTGGAAAACTGTTAGCGAATTCCGTTCAGTTTATTTTTTACTTTAACCGTTGACCTTTTTTTTTTTTTTGTTCCCCTGAGGAAAATGCATTAAATTGCATATCCCGGCTGTGGCGAGCCGGCGGTTATGTGGGGCTCTCCTCCCCAAAAGGGGGAGGCCTACCCACTAAAAACTTCAGGGATGACCTTCCTCAGGCATGTAGGGAGCCCCCGGGAACATCAAGCTCCTTCCGGGAACCCCCAGACTCTGCTCCCCCTTTGACACAGGGGAGCCCTCCTCGGGGGAGGCTTACTACCTCCCCCGGTCTCCTCCACCGACGACGCCCCCGGCCACGGAAGAGGCGTGGTCCATCCCGGGTCGCCGTAGCGGTCGCGACTTCCTCGCGTCCGTCGGCGACCCGCGGCGGCACCGCAGCTGTGCTACTGAGCCCGGCGCCGCCTCCTTCGAGCGGGATCGGCCATCTCCCGACCCCGCTCGGCAGCCTCCTTCTGGAGCATCACTGCTTCACAGAAGGAGGCCACAGCCCTCCAGCCTCCCTCGTCCGCCAGCATTGCCGCAATCAATGCCGGCGGAGACAGATCTCGCCCGATCTCTGCGACCAAGACTCGGCGCTCGGAGGCGCATCCGCGAGTCAAGGTCGGATGCACAGTGGTGGCAATGTGTCGATCCCTCCCGTCCTATTCGACACAGATACTCACCGAAGCAGCCGTGCCCGGTGAGTATCTGAGTCATTCGGTAGGTGACCTCCTCCTTCCCGTGGAGCCAAGCTTCGAGGTGCGGGAGTACGGCACCGACGGCCCGCTGGTTAACCGTTGACCTAGAACGTTGGTAACCTGGATGTCACTAGATTTGAAGCGCTTATCCTTGTCAAAGCTAGCGAAATCAACGATCAAAATTTCGCCTGCTCTTCTCACGCTCTCATCGCTTCACTTTAGTGGTTCCTTTTGCTACCTGTCGACTGACGCGTTGTTTCTGGATATACGGCGTATTGATAAAAACAGGATTCGTCACTTGTCACAATGAAGTATAGATACTGGAACGAGCCTGTAGCCCTAGACAAAATGCACGCGCGCGTCTTTTCTATTCTATTTCTACTATTATAATAGACTAAGCGTTTTCTATCGAAAAATGCTAGACAAAGTGTATCTACTGATAGAATGGCTGTGTCTACCGTGACAGTAGAAAATAGAATAGAAATAGAAATAAATCTACCGTGTTTCGCCTTAAGTTCCTTTGCTTAAAGAGAAAAAATGCCATTAGGAGGAACTTCAAAACATTTCAAACGTGCGTACTTCACAATTATTTACCTACATTAATTAGGACTAAATTAAACAAACTTTGGATTTGAAATTGAAAATCGTTGCGTAGACATTTATTTAGAGGTAAGTATGAGATTTACAATTAATCATTACAAAAGCGAGTGTCAGTATTGAATTCAAATTAGCTTTGTTTCTTACGGTTGTTTCAAAATGACATAATATTAATATTTATACAATCAAAAAAAAAGTGTTAATGTTGTACAAATAAAGTAATTCATTGGTTCCTTTTATGTTAGTTATTCTTTTTACATCTGTACACAAATTGAAAAACATTTCTTTATTTAATCTAAAATGTTCGATAAATAAACTTTCGGGCATGTCATTAATATTTTCCAGCTGCCGTCGATTTTGAACCCTCCTTCTACACCGAATCAACGCTTCTTCGGTATGAGCTGCCCACAAAAGCCTTATCATGTGCATTTTTAGGAATAATTTGGCAAAAAACACACTATTTTAAAACAACAAACAAACAATCTATCACCAATCTATTGGGTATGAGTAATCGCTTTGTTGAGTAGAAATAGAATAGAACCGTATCTATTTTTTACGTCACAAACATTATGTCTATGAATT
Source organism: Scirpophaga incertulas (assembly GCA_036419045.1). Taxonomy (NCBI): domain Eukaryota; kingdom Metazoa; phylum Arthropoda; class Insecta; order Lepidoptera; family Crambidae; genus Scirpophaga; species Scirpophaga incertulas. The sequence goes on along the minus strand of CM071635.1, from coordinate 23,002,947 downwards.
TGTATAGAACTGTAAAAATAGAACACAGACGAGCGATAGAATAGAAACACAGTTAGCATCTTGTCTGCGAGTTTTCTATCAGTGTCATCAAGTCACGTGACGTATCTACTGGAAATGTCAGTTCAATACATTTTTTATGTTGTCTATTATAGAAAACGCAAATAGAAAGGCATTTTGTCTAGGGGGCCTGCTTTTTAAATTTGTAAAAAACAAGTAAACTGGCCAGCTTTTGAGCTTTGGTAAGGTTATGTGAAGGTCGTTGGGGACCAGCGGCAAACTATCAATTTCACGAGAACGATAGTTTCTCCAGTATGCTTTTTGATCCAATTTGCAATATATGGTGAATCTTTTCTTATATAATATGACAATTTTCTTGAATAAAATTGTTTACTGCTACCACATTTTCCTCAATAACAGCCTTGAAGGACGAATATTCCTTTTTTCAACACTTAAAGATAGACTACTGTGTTTGAATTCGTTATACCAAATAAGCAATAAGCTTTTGCAAATAAGTACGAATTTTATCTGGGCTTCATGAAAAATACTCAATCTAATCTAACTGTGATAGTGTTAAGTAAAGCTGACAGAGTAAACCGTGTCATTATTTTATTGTTCATCGTTTTAGTTGAGAGACCCCCCACTGCTGGACATAGGCTCCCCAAGTATCTCTACATGGATGGGGCATGCGCTGCTAGCATCCAAAGTCATTCTGGGCAATTACATCAAGTCATTGGCCCACATTGTGGCAGGCCTGGCGACGATGCTGCGTTTTCCTTTATCTGCCGATCATTCGTGGACCTGTCTGCCCAAATAGCTATCAGTTCTAAGAGCAATGTGTTCTATCAATTGTCACTCACGGGTTTAAATTTTTCGCGCTACGCTAGTTCGTTTACTAATTTGCAGAGTAACTCTTTTGAAATTTTGTTGAACACCATGTTTTATTATCACTACATAGTATAAAACAAAGTCGCTATCTGCCGTCTGTCTGTCTCTATGTATGCTTAGATCTTTAAAACTACGCAACGGATTTTGATGCGGTTTTAATAAAAAATAACAATTGCACACTTAAGTGAATTTCTTTAACATGTATTTTCGGAGTGATTTTTAAGCAAGTATCTTACTTTTAATTTACCTTTAGACGTTGCAAATGCGAAATTCGAAACCTTAAAATTCAAACCGTAAAAAGTGTTTATGTCTAACTGTTGCACCATACGCCATTTCATTCAAGTCTATCTCTTTCTTTTTCATAGAAACAGTAACAGATGACACGTTATTTATTGATAATAAAATTTATTGTCGTCTCGTAATCAAATAAAACATTTGCTTGTACTTTTGTTTCAAATTGTTACTTGAATTACAACATTGAATTATTTATTGTAAATTCCTAAAAGACCTCCGAATCTTCTACGAGCGTTGTGTCAACTTGCTTTTCTACGAGATTCCCGTCTTTGTCAGCGACGTATACCGTCGTCCTAGCCTTTTCAAGCGCCTTGGTGCTTCTGGCTCCTGCACAGTTGTAGAGACGAGTCAGCCTCAAAAAGTCTAAGCCAGTAACTTGCTTATACTGACCAATTTCTCCGATATGAGGCTGAAATTGTAGGATTATAGTTTAGATATTATGGACTTCACAAATGAAACTACCTAGTGTCGTGATAACCATTGATGAACTTCGTAGCCGAAATTAGTACACTGCTTTCAAATGTTGCCACCTTCGAGGTCCTGGGTTTGAGTCCCTGTGGGGACAGATGTTTGTGTGATAAATGCGAACATTTATTAGTCATTACTTAGTCGCAGTTGTTAATATATAATTTTTATCAAAATATGTATATATGTACAGTTTATCCGTTAATCTAGATCTCATAACACAAGCCTTACAGTGTTTTGGATTAGGCTAATTGGTGTGAGTGTAAGAAATGTTATTATTTATAACATTTATAGCATCCAATAGAGTGGTATAATATTGGATTCAAGTTTATTATACCCATAACTATTTTATTAAATATTTGTTTATTATATTCCTAGATATAGTTGTTTAGATAAAAAAAACATTCTAAGGATAAAAAGAATATTTAGTTTTCGACATATGTATATATGTCCAAAACAAAAATCTAAATCATGTGACAAATGTATTGAGTCTCTCACGTTTTAACGATCCGAATAATTTTATTTAAATTGACTTTAACAAAGCTCTTTTGTTTCTTGTAATGGCGTCTGTTTTTATGTTTTATATATATCGTGTAATACTTTGATGTTGCTGACTATACCTAGTTAATTTCGCATACAACCCTTTTCATTTGAGATAAACATGTACATTTGTAACAATCTACATGTAAAACTGAAAGTTTTTGTATATTGTAAAATAGTTGTAATGTTATATTAACAATAATATAGTCTTATAACTAGTCAAGTAATTTACGCAAAATCGTTTGCTTATCGTTAACACTCTCTTCGTGGATACTATAATGCACGCAATGACGTATTTGTCACTGTAATAGTTTAGTAACTCACTGTAGAGGCACTGATCGTTGGTCGTACGTTGGAACTCTGCTCGTGAGTGTCGCACTGAAACTCAGGTATTCCTTGCTATATTAGGTTATTAACTTACTTTACTGGCACTGCTCGTTGGTCGTCCATTGGTTCCGCACTAGTGAGTGACGTAGTGCATGCAGTTGATGTATTTTTAAGAGCATTTAAGTTACTTAAGTCGGGTCAATTTAATAGGCCACATTGACATTTCATTAAAATTCCTCAACTAACCTTGTAATGGCGCACATAAAATATTCAACATTTTTTTAGTATTGAAATGGACAAATGACCGTTGTTACAATGTTGCGTTCAGTGAAGTCTGAACGTTAGTGATATTCCTCAAAAAAATCGAATGCATGCAATCATACTTGTGAAGGGATTTTTTCACCATGAATGAATAATCAAATTTTTATTAAAATAAAACATGTTATTCTTTTGTTTTTATAATAAAAAATCAATAATAACTTCATAAACAGAGAAATAATTGATGTTAAAAATGTTAAGGCAATTAAACTCGTAAAATATATTATTATAAACATATGCATAGACTAGACTAAAATAAAACCGTGGGGCACATTGAAACAACACAACGATTGTAGACAATTGATGTGCCCCACGTTTTTATTTTAGTCTAGTCTATGCATATGTTTATAATTCCCACGACTGTATCTATTTTATTATTTTTTGGTTTTTAGTACATTTTTTAGTACATTTATCTTAAACATTGCAATGTATGTTTAACATAAAACCGTTTAAATTAAAAATTTTTTACCTATTTTTATTTTCTAGTTTTTAGTTTTTATTTCGCATTATTCTCTTTTAAAACCTAAGTTATCCGCCATTTTGTAGAGGCCGCCATCTTGGATTTTTAATTTTATATAGTACATTGTATTCTACTGGTTGAGCACTTTCATTTGATACCCATATTGATGGATTGATTAAAACCTACGTTATCCGCCATTTTGTAGCGGCCGCCATCTTGGATTTATAATGATAATGAATAAATATAATTGTATTGTCACCAAAATCCAAAGTGTATACAAAATTTCAGATTAATCCGGTTGACAGGAAGGGGTGAAATTTGATTTACTAAAATTTGACCCAAGAATGAACCGGGCTGAGCTAAATAAAACCGTTTAAAAAAGAGCGTATTCCCATTTAAAAGGCCGGCAACACGTCTGTTGTTGCGGGCAGCGATAATTACTTACCATCAAGTGATCCATTTGCTCGTTTGCCCCCTATCTCATAAAAAAAGTTATTTTCCATAATAACAGTATTCGATTCACATATGTTTAAAGTAAATATCGATTATTTCACCATAATCGGAGTGTTTAAGCAGGTCACCTCACTATGAACAAAATGTAAATGTGGCCTATTAAATTGACCCACTGTAGTCTAGTCTTAGGGGGCTGTCCATTAATCACGTGATCTTTTTTTAGCATTTTTTAAGCTCCCCCGTCCCCTTGTGATACATGGTGAGATTTAAGACTATCCCCACCCCCCTTCCCAACATCACGTATATTTTTACATTTGTACCTACAAAGAATTTTAAAATTTTCAAAATATTTTGAATTTATTCTGAAATTAAGGACCATGATAATAGGCGGGGAGCCGGTAACACTGAAAGTCCCGTCATAGCGAATCAAAAAATATTATAATAAACATCTGTTTAAAAATCGCGCGTTTGACGAAAAAATAAATACACGTGACATCTTACTACCCCCCCCCCCCCTTGTGTTATTTTCGTGATTTTCATCAAACCCCTCCCCCCCCTTTCACGCCACACGTGATTTGATGGGACAACCCCTAGGCACTGATTATTAGCAGTAGGTTATCACTCTACTCGTAGACGCCGTACATGCAGCTGATGCATCTTTGAACGAATTAGTTTTGTAAATTAATCTAGTGGCACTGATCATGGAACATTTGATGGCACTTGCCTTGTAGGGGTGATCCGTTGGCACATTGTTCGTGGATGCCATAGTAGATATATGTAGCTGGTGTTTTAGTGACCATATTCATTTAGTTACTCACTCTAGTAGCACTAATAGTAGGCCGTCCGTTGGCACTTTCTTCATGGGTGCCGTAATGCATGCAACTGCCATATTCGTACGGAAGTCCAAGGTTACTGACGTACTCGCTGTCGTACTTTTCGAAGTCATGAATTCTAGCTGAAAATATAGTAAAGTGATGTAATTTTCGCTACAGATTCGTCTTCATGTCTATCATGATATATAAAAACATTTAAGACTATATCGTGGAGTATCTTGCAAGATGTATATGAAGTCGACTAATGCCGACTGGGCCAGCGTGGTTGACTAGTCTATTCGTCTTAACATATGGCTGACTCATGAGTCGCACTCACTCACTCACACGCTGACACATCACTCGTACCCACTGAGAAACATGCTCCTCAGTGGGTACGAGTGATGTGTCAGGACGTTGTGATAATCACTGATTTCTTGTAATGCCATAAGTGTTAGGAACTATCAGTGTTAAAATCATTTAACCCAATTCCCCTTATCTTGCAAAACATATAAATTGATTTAATTTTTCCATAGGAAGCGTAAATTGTCACCCTCTGTCTGCCATAGCAAATATAATCAGAAATCTTACGATTATTGACCTAAGGACGGCTAATTTAGGTTCGAAATTATTAGAAGTCACATACCCTTAATTATGTTCTCCCAGTGAATTTGCACATAGTCGTCTCTGTTGTGCGTGGCATGCATATGGAAGAAGCCCAAAATGTGAAGCCATTCGTGTGCAATAACGATGGGGTTCATGCAGCCCCAGCCTAAGACGGTACTGGGCGTCAGGTTGAGAACTCTCACAGAACCATTGTATCCAATGGAAGCGTAACAGCCACCAGGAGCACCCTGGAAATAATCTTCATATTTTCTTATTCTTCTAGGAGACATCGAGTAGGCAGGCAGGCAATATTTTTAAGGGAAATAATATTGAAGCTGTTAAAGGTAGGAGTGCACAAAAAGATATGAAAATGATTTTTGCAATTACGAGGTAGACTGTCAATTGGATATGTAGCTGTGTTAAAGGAATTTCAAGGATGATGATGCATAATACAGCGTTGTTTTACTGCGGTATTGTGAGATGTAGGCCCTACCTACCTGTACCTGATACATATGGTAATAAAGCATATAATGTTGTGTCAGAGCGTCTGAGGAAGTATTTTGTCGTATTTCTATAGAAACATTGTGAGGCAATCTGTATAACCCCGCGAAGAAACGTATTATAACGAAAAAGTTGTATTACAGAACGAGACTTAAATCTCAACTTATAGTACAGTTAGATAGGGATGATGCTGCTATGTGGGTTCAATAGCACAGTCTCTTTGAAGTAGTATAGTTGAAAGAGACCAAGCAACCATTTGTGGATGTACTTATGCAGTCGATCAAGGGTATCAATGTCCTTAGGGTACATTTGAATCCTTCTGTACACACGTATGTCTCCAGTGTAAGGGCAGTGGATACTGTTTGAGCTTATGGCTTAATACTTACAGTTATCCAGACGTAGACACTATCGCTTGGTGTTCGCGGTCGAAACTTTATGCATGAGTTTTGTTCAATGAAGTTCATGACTTTCCGAATATGTTTTTCTTGTACTTCGGCTGTTGAAAAATACAGATTATAAAGATAAAAATATGGTTCACACTGCAGTGATGAGTTATCGTAACAATAGTCGCTTATATTAGTCCTTAAAAGGAGACACAATATCACCTAATGGAAATGGATATGGTTGGAGTTTCTCTATGTGATCGAATCCGATATGATGTAATCCGAGAAACGCACCCTTCGCAAGGTGATCTGATATTTTGGTGCATATCCTTTGATTTAAGCTTCCCAATATGATAGTTACTGTAATACCCTTTGCCGTGTTCCGTTTACTCAGTGCTCTATTTTTTTTTTATATTTTTCTCTTTCGAACAGAATACACGCGTGTCTCTTGCGCCTCTGGAGACGTATTTTTGAATCATTAGAACGTGAATTTGGAATTCGAATACAAATCGTGCGCGAAATTATTTTCTACTGCTTACAATTTGTTCGATTTTTGAATCACTCGAATTCAGTGTTGTCATTAAGAATAAATTCTTAATTAAATTTTATTTCACGCAGAAAAATTCGAAATCGAAAACGAGTGGGTTGAACCACTCGTAGCACAACGCACGAAATGAAGTTCAGAAATAATGAATTCGGTAATTCGTACACGAATCTCACGATTTCGAATGTGAATTGGTTTTCTATTGTTTCAGAAATTCGTCTCCTGGTCTTTCGTGTCTCATAATTATTTTGTCCATCACACATTTACCGTTCTTTATTTAAAACTTGGTACAACCTCCATCTGTACATTCATTAGTTAAATTTTATGCTTTGTTATTGTAATAAGGAGAATTACTACACATACCTGATTGTATCAATGGTCTGATAAAAATTTTGTACATACGCTGTATTTTAACAATATTAAATGATCATCATCACAACGATTCAAAATAACGATAGAAAGAATTCTAAATTTGAGTGATGCAATGTTCGTATTTTGTAGATGTAAGGTTTCGATGCGGCTAAAGAAATTTTAATTTTGGAATTAACTGTGAATTACTGGAACTAATTAGTGACGACGGAAAAAAATCCGTGTCGAAAAAAAAAAGACTGTTGGTATCAAGTAAGTATAGACGCACTACATAGTTTTGATACTTACAAAAATTCTTAGCTGCGAATTCGTAGATGATAGTGGCATTTGGCCATAGCTGGTACGGGTCCACGAGCCCTGAGCGTCCGGTTGCATATTTGGTGACCATGGCCTCGATAATAGCCTTGTCGAGGAGAATATCGCCCTGGTACTTGCCGCTACTCGCCCATGGACTGCTCCCAAGGTTCTTGTTCATGCGCTTTTCTAGAGTCAACCCATCACCTAATAGTTGTAACAAACAATTATCTATATTAAACAATAGGCTATATTTGTTGCTAGGCTAATCCTGGCTGCTTTGTCGTATATCCATTGTGTCTGATGTATTTATAATTTAGATAGATATATGTATATGTCAATAGAATGTTGAATACAATTTACGCCTTACTAAAGTTTATTTTCTTCTTTCAATTATAATAATATTGCCAGTGACTTAATGATAAGGCTTATTTTAAAGACATTTGCATGTAGCCAATGATTCTGATTTTTGGAATTCAAGATGGCGGCTGGCGTGAGACTTTTTACAAAATGGCTTCAGTCGAGTTCGTAGCTGCAGATACGCATGATTGAAACCGAGATGCAATTGAGCGAATGATTCATTTGAAGCGCTGTTAGAGATTTGAATCAGTGAATCACTTGGAAGAAACGACTCACTGAGTCGTTTCTGTCAACCACTACTACCGTGTGTGTACTGGTACCTACACACACTGACATCCAACTGACAACGGTTTGTTTCCAACGGCTTGATCTCATTATACTTATACCTTATGCATTTATAAAAAAAAACGTTTAACATTGCTATTTATAGCATTAACGTTAAAAACAATTTGAATACAAATTATAAAATATAGCTACTATACTCTGTCCATTATGTTATTTTCTTTTTGACAGATCGCGCGTATGAAATATTGTTTCTATTTTCAAATTATAGTACTACTTACAGTAATAATATACTTTCTAGACGGTAACGCCCACATAGTGAAGTGCTCTGTGCATAACAAACTACCACAGACAATAAGCAGTTCTTGAAATCAGATAAATCGATAAATTGTCTTCAAATCAAATATTTGTAAATTTATTTATTTCCTTCTCGACAGCTACCTTACATTATTTATAGGTATGTGAATTTAATATTAAAACGCATATGTAATTAATAACATCTACGTCAAGTTTAAATCAAGAATTATGATCAAGAATACTTAGAAAATCACATACATACCATTTTTTAAACAAACTAGCTAGGTAATTGGTAATTCGCCAAAAATATAAAATTTTGCCTAATTTACTTGGCATGTGTAAAACTTTATTTTTTCATATATTTTCTGATCCATTTAAGAGAGAAAAAGGAAAACTTTCTTAAATGGATCAGAAATATACGAAAAAATAAAGTTTTACACATGCCAAGGAAATTAGGCAAAATTTTATATATTTGGCGAATTACCCCAATTGGGTAATTCGCCAAATATATAAATAAAAATTAAACAAGTAAATTTATTTACATTATTTATTACATAGATTCATCAGATTCTTCTTCGTAAATTACACTAGACTCGTCAGTTGAGTCCTCTGTTACATAAATAACCAATTCTTGTGTAAATATGTTTGACAATATATGACAATACAATTTATGACAATTAGACAATATATAGTTAACAATATATGACATTTATTTCATGTATTTGAAAAAACCAGATAAACGAATTTAATATTTATAATAAAAATAATATCGCTGCATTAAATCGATTAAAAGTTCTTCTTAAATAAAATCGATATTCTGTTTTAATCGAATCGGTAACTTGCGAGTTCATCACTGATTTCAAAATATCTTAAACTGTCAAAAAGAAAATAATATAATGGACAGAGTTTAACTACTAGAAGAATTTTAAGGTACTTTATTTTTCATGTTTTATAAATTTGACAATGTTCCCTTTATACAACAACAAGCTAACGTTCTTTATATTTAGTGATAATATGAAATTATTTAACGTATATCTCATTAATTTACGTCACATTTTGTGGATTCTCCATACAAGAAAATAATATATGCTTTGACAATAAAATGGTACTGGAGAGATGAACGTAGTGTAACACTTTAATGAATTGTACCTTTTAGCTCACAAAAAACCATTTAGGACCGTAACTAGTTACAATTTATATCACGTTGATCATGATTTACGTAATGTAAATTACACTACACATAACGTCCCTCTTTCATGAATGAGGGTGCGACATCGTCTTTGAGTTGCCAGCTCTTAGTTTAACGTTATACTGACTGCAAGATTCCTTGTGATAAGTCTTTTAAAACACCTTTAGGACGTAAGAAAATAACGTTACCTGCAACAGACGCTAGTAAAGCTGACCTGAAGTCTTCAATTTCCCGACGTGACCTGATCACTGCAGGACCTGCTGTGGCAGTGGCTAGCAAGCAAGACGCTATTGTGTATATCAGCATTGTTAAGATGGTCGTCTAAATACTCTATTAACGATTTATTCAGAATTTATATACGTACCTATTGATAATATGATTATTATTTCATTTTGATAAGATTACTATAATCATCATCATTATGTTTTGATTATAATGAACAATGATTTTTAGATTTTGTTAATGTGAATATAACTGGAGCGCCGGTGGCGTTGTGTTGTCGATATTAGTCTTTGAATCGGGAGACATCCTTTCTCCTTTTCAATTGGTCGATCCTTTCATGTCACTATGTTTTCGAATTTGATACGTAAATTATCTGATACCCCTACGGTGAAGGAAAACACTATAAGACATCCGGCATTTACCTGCGAATAAATTCAATGGTGCCTGTGGTTATCACCCCGATAGACCCCATCACTTGCGCTAACGAATCCCTTTTGCCGGCAACCAATTGCGTCATCCCTCACGCCACATACCCATCTTTCGCTCAAACATCGCGCTTGTCGGCGAGCGCGACCACCCGGGCCACACCCTCTACTACACGGCGATCTTGAGCGATCAGCTACTGGGCGGCGCGCTCAAGTTGCGTCGACTCCTTTTTTATTACAAGCTTTTATTTACTTTCACCTGTCCCGTTGTCTGTCGTTCTGTAATCAAATCTTGCAACTTAAATTTGATCCACTTCCCGGTTTCCGATTGAGCTGAAATTTGGTATACACGTTTAGTTCGGATGACAATGCATGATTAACTTTGTGACGTCATTCTAAATCCAACATGGCGGCGTATCCAATATGGCGGACCAATTATTTTTAATGCACTCCTGCAATATGGGTATCAAATAAAAGGGCTTGCCAAGAATAACTAGAAAAATACTGTGACGTCATTCTAAATCCAACATGGCGGCGTATCCAATATGGCGGGCCAATTTTTTACCCTAACGACTCTGGCACGGTCGCCGGTGTCGTTAGCAGGCAAGGCGTCGGACCTTCTGTTCGTGCGCCTTCGACAAACCCACTCATTGCAAAGCTGAACATAACGATCTGAGGCTTCGGCATAGGTTCGTCCAAAAAAAAGTGCCTGTGGTATCGAATAATCTGCACTGGGTCCGCGTGTTTGATGAACGATGATCGTAATATAAGCAGTGGTGAGAATGTAACTGAAGATTTAACTGATATGAGACTTCTCTTATATGAAAGTGATTATATGTTTCAATATTTTAAAACTACAAACAAAGGCATCCTATTAATGTTTTGGAAATTATTATAAATAATTTACATGATTTAACTGGCTATCTCTACTCATGGGGTTACTGCCTACCTGAAGAGAAATACTTTTTTAGGCTTCGTTTGAAGGAGATTTCATCGTGCTTAGGCGTGCATGGCAGCTGGACATTGGCATGTGCGTGGCAGAAGAAAAATAACATTGAGCTTGATATTACGAAAAATTCACACAAGCCTAGAATCATATAGAATTAACATAATCACCAGTTGAATTAATTCTAATAAGCCGACATTGTGATATCGATATGCTTTATGCAAAAAAAAATATCAACTAGAATACAATACTTGAGTACATTATTAAAGAATAATAAACGAATTTTCTTTTCACAGTATTATTATTACTTAGAACATCTAGTTGATATACAATTATTGTATCTAATAAAGAATTTATCTGACTACCTATCTATCTATTTTTTTAAAGTCTACTATAAATTGTAACAAACACATTGAATGTAACTGTAATCTTTAGAACAATGAAAAATATGTCAGTGTGAAATCAACTATATAAATATACGGTCTAATATCAATTCTGTATACCAACCTTGGCGCAGTCGGTCGTATTCGTACATACAAAGATAATAGATACCCAATATTTATTCCGCAGTACAATAACTCAAAATCAAATCAAAATAACCTTTATTCAACATCATCATCATCACTTACTGACGTCAAAACAGAAAGCTTAAGAGATCAAACATCTTGTATGTGTAAACGAATAAAAGAAAGAAAAATGTACACCAGTTCTGAACTTGGGAGAGGCTTATCGAAAGTAATAGATTAGAAACACTGAAGACCTACATTTTTATCTCTTGTAAATCTTCATTTACTATTTTTTTTATTATATATATAATTATTACATTATTATAGTATGTGAATTAAGACAATCATATTTAGTACAATTACACTCGTATATATGTTAACATATACATTATATTATAATAACTAAAACAAACTATATTATAAATAACTTGTGTTGCTATCAAACATACCTACATACCGTTCCTAATTACATATAGTGCTCATATTTTCTTTATTATTATTGTTATTTCGATCATTAAGTTTCGACTCATTAAGTTTCCTTTCGATGCGTTGAAGAAAGTCCATACAACGGCAACGTTGTCGTTATCGACTGCTACGCCAATATGAAAAATTTCGTAGCTGAGCTTCTATGTATATACATTGCTTCACAAAACATACCATCTTAATAATTAATTTAACTATAATGTCAAAATACAATCATGAATTTCAAGATAGCGGTTTTATCCTTTGGTATCAATGGCTTTTAGTGATCACGCTACGGGGCCAGGGTTATAGAGACGTTTGTGTCGCTAGAATTAGTCCACGCATGTGGAACATTTTTAGCGCTTCCCGCTTTACGGGTCATTAGTTATCATCGCAACTAGTCAAGATTTAACATGGATAGGAAAGTAGGTTATTCGAGAAAGTGATTTAGGCTTAATGAGATTAGTAGGATTTATAGGCTGCGGCGGTAGCACAGTGCTCGCGGCCCTGGCCTTCTATCAGGACCGTTGGTCTAACCAGCCATTTTCGAATTACTTTGTATACTTCATCCAAGCTGTAGGGTCGCCATAAGAGGTTATAGCTAAATCTCAGGCTGAGTTTCATTCTGGTCGAGCCGCCTTGATCGGTCTGGAGTCTTGCAATCATCTTGGCACTGGGTTGCAGTGGTACCCATGATTATTTTCAGCCTCTCTTCTCCAGAGGGATAAAATTCATTAGTATACTTAATCGTCACTTTTACGGTGTGAATGAGTTTATTAGATGGGTCAATTTCAATAAATCGCATATAATATTACTTAAAAGCAAATAATAATTTGTTAGTGTTGTGTTTTCGTTCGTGGCTACATCCTCGTTAGATCAGGTTTACCAAAAGGAAAAATTAAATTTATAAACTGTCACCTCCTAATTTGACCAAATTTTACTAAATTTTAACAAACTTTGAGTAAAGTTCATTAGTTTTGACCTGAAAGCGCGTCAGATATCAGACAAACAGACAGTTACTTCCGCATTTATATCTCTTCGGCTCCAAGATAGATTAATTATGTTTGACGCACTGTAATAGTGTCTATCTATTCGAAATGGCCTTGAGACAGCGGTTATGTCGATCGTGATAGTTTTCGTAGTGGAAATGTAATGCTTGAGGTGTTGATAACTATACACATCATTTAAAAAAAATCACTGAACTAATCTCATTACACATCAGTTATATAGTTTAACTTGAATATAGACTGCAACGGTACTGTACATATTTAATAATTTAATCAGGTTTTCTTGTGAAAAGTTACAAAGTAACGTTAAACGTGCCATTAGGCTTCATATTAAATGTGATTAAAATCCTGCCAATTTATTATCACGGATTGAACGTTTGGCTTTACGTGTTGACCTTGAGATGCTCTTATGTCGTTGGTAATAGCGATAGTTTGTTGACTATACTTTATTTAGACAGTAAAAGAGGAAGCTCTGACTTGCAAGAATACTTGCGCCATTTTTAATATCTTTCGCGATTCGCTGCGAAGACTGATTTCGGCTTTCGGTCAACATTGGGTTAACTGAAAATAAACAGTACCGTTTTATTGAATAGCATCACACATTGAATAAGATATTTTCTTTTTCCAGCTGTCAGCAGCTTTGATCATATCGGTGGGCACCACGATCTACGCCAAGTATGAGGACCTGGACTTCGTCCTCGAGGACCACTTCTACACACCGGCCACGTTCGTCATCGTCATTGGGATTATCATGTTATTCGTCTCGCTGTTCGGCAGCATCGGCGCCCTGAAGGAAAGCACGTGTCTTGTCAACATTGTGAGTATGCCATTAATAGCTTATACCAGTAATTACCAAGCAGACTTGATGGGACTCTACGTTAGGTTTGACAAAAAATGGGGACGGGAGTCTACGTTAGGTATGACAAAAAATGGGGACGGGAGTCTACGTTAGGTTTGACAAAAAATGGGGACGGGAGTCTACGTTAGGTGTGACAAAAAAAGGGGAAGGGAGTCTACGTTAGGTTTGACAAAAAATGGGGACGGGTGTCTACGTTAGGTTTGACAAAAAATGGGGACGGGAGTCTACGTTAGGTTTGACAAAAAATGGAGACGGGAGTCTACGTTAGGTTTGATAAAAAATGGGAACGGGAGTCTACGTTAGGTTTGACAAAAAATGGAGACGGGAGTCTACGTTAGGTATGACAAAAAATGGGGACGGGAGTCTACGTTAGGTTTGACAAAAAATGGGGACGGGAGTCTACGTTAGGTTTGACAAAAAATGGGGACGGGAGTCTACGTTAGGTATGACAAAAAATGGGGACGGGAGTCTACGTTAGGTTGACAAAAAATGGGGACGGGAGTCTACGTTAGGTTTGACAAAAAATGGGGACGGGAGTCTACGTTAGGTTTGACAAAAAATGGGGACGGGAGTCTACGTTAGGTATGACAAAAAATGGGGACAGGAGTCTACGTTAGGTATGACAAAAAATGGGGACGGGAGTCTACCTTAGTGTGACAAAAAATATTACCACCAAAATCGAAATGCAATAATAGTCCATAAACGTTTTGAGCAGTAATGACAAAATTTCTGTGCATCTAACTGGGTATAGACTTTAGATGCATTTTTCATGGTGCAGATAGAGATTAGACTCATTTGGTACACTCCATGTACACTTGCATTAAATTTCGTTTAAATGGCCTCTACGCGTTGGATCTATATTCACGCGCACGCCTTATAAAGGACCGTGTCGTTTATAGACGCGTGATATAAGCGATAATAATATTTTAATTTAGAATTCAATCCATATGTGTTAGTAATAATGACTTAAAATCTAACGTTAGTAATTTTTTTTAAATATTTATTAATTTACATAATTACAGAATGGCGTTGTATACTTTTGCACGCATTAACAATGGAGTATTCCACTGCTCAGAAAACGAAAACAGACAACTAATAATAATAATTATAGTAAAATTACTGCAATTATTAAAGTGCAACGACACTGGATTGCCAGGCGTGTTAATTGTATGTACTAAGTTTCGAGATAATGTCACATTATCGTGCACCTTGCAAGGTTCTAGTTGCCGCTCTATATGATAGCTTAAATTGTAAAGTACACATGTCAGTTCAAGCAATGTGCGCTGTAAGTAATTTTAAAAATAGAACATTCATAACAATCGTAGATTTATTATATATGTTAGTATAAATCTATGATAATAATGCACTTTATCGTTAACGCTAACTTATTTTCAACCTCTTTGTACAAGTTAATTAGCTTTACGGATCATAATAATGTCAAAGTATTTTATTTGAAAATACACCGACACATTTCATAGATTAAAAATAATGTTTATTTTCCATAGATTATGTACTATACTAGTTCACACTGTTTAATAATAATATGCTTTATTATGACACTGTTGTCTACGATTAACGTAATAAAATGTACAGGTACTTAAAAACATTAAGTAGAATTATGAATTGATTGTCTTGTGGCAAACAACATAGTTTTGTTTCATCTTAGGACAAAAGATTTTTTATTCTTTTCTTTAAAGAAATTTAATGGATTTAAATCTGGGGAACGGGCTGGCCACGAGATATATATATATATAATAGATACTAATCGTAAATTTCATGTAACATTTAGGGTTGGCTGTCCACCTTTGAACTAAGTTATTTTTATCTGTACATACCTATTAGTATTTTTATAGTTGTTCATTTTGTTCAATAAAGGGTGTGATCGGTAAGCGCTGTGTGCAAATAATACGGCTTGATTCGACGAACAAACTCAATTGGTCATTTGATACAACGGGGATACAGATCCAACGCGTAGAAAAGATTTAAGCGAAATTTAATGAAAGTGTGCGTGGAGTGTACCAACTGAGTGTAATTTCTATCTGCATCATGAAAAATACAGCTAAAGACTACACCCAGTTAGATGCACAGAAACTATTATCATTTGTGGTCAAAAAGTTTGTGGACTATTGCATTTCGATTTTGGGGTAATGAGAACCGGAACCGGCTCTTTCTAGTTTGGCTTGGTGCTGAGTTTGGTGCTAGTGCTGGAGCTGGCCGCTGCCATCACCGCGTACAGCATGCGCGGCCAGATGGCACGCATCGTCGACGACCGCCTCAAGAGTACCATGCCTGACTACTACACCAATTACATGGTGGCAGACTTCTTCAACTTCATGCAGATTAGGGTATGACGTTGTCGAGTACCTACTATTGTTGTTCGGCTTAATTGTAGAGCCATAAAGATAAGTTAATGAGTTAGCCAAGGTACTTATTGTGCAAGGAGTATAATTGATTCTTTGTTTGAAAAACGTAAAAGTACGTATTTTAAGCATATATAAAAAAAATATTACTATTATATATATATATATATATATATATATATATATATATATATATATATGTTTATAATAGTTAAATAAACAATTTCCTATAAACTGACGTAGTTATGGAGTCACATATCAATGTCAAAATCTTGCGAGGTCATTTAATCATATCTCAGTATAGTAAATAAGAACTTCGAGATCTTATTCCTTTGCACAATATGTTTATTGTTTTGTCTATCTTTAATTGTTTGGCATATTTTTATTATTTGTCATATTAGTTCTTTTTTGTTTCATATCTTATCTTGCCATAATTAAAATTGAAATGAAAGCAACTTTTGTTTCATAATCAAATTGAGTGGTCCTTACCAAGAGATACCATTTAAGTATTATGTTCTTTACTGATACACTTTATTATTTATGGCTTAAAATATTATGCCGTTACCCGTAACCTTAAAACCTGCCTAAAAATAGGGAGCTGAATACTAAATTCCTATTATACGTCTTTACCAGTTGAACTGCTGTGGAATTGATTCCTACACGGATTGGGCCGAAATTGAGGTCCCTAAGGATTCTTTCGCGATCGGCATGATCGTGGATAATATCACTATACCCTACTCCTGCTGCGCCGAGAAACAGTTTCAGGTAATCACATACCTGCTTAAGTAGGTACTATAAATAATCAATCTATCAATAATAAACTTTTTACCACGGGGGAAGGTTGAGAACCCTCTGAGGGTGCCGCATTATATGCTATATGGTCAGGATCATGTCACGTTATAATATAAAGCTTACACTTATACTACGAAAATCATCGTTAATACAAGTCGCAGAAGAGTTATCTTTATTTTCAACATGTGCAATTTGATGTGTTGGTGTGTGACATAACCTAATTATGGTGGAACCTAGGTTCTACGGACCTCGTAAAGAAATTATGATTGCAACCGACGCTTCAACCAATATATTATTATTTTACGCTAACCAGATGAAGTTTTGAAAGGTCTTGTTTAGACTTGATTCAATTTTGACAGAAGAAAGGTGACAAGTGATACATATATTAAAAATATATAACAATATGATCTGTTAGTATTCCTATATAATCTGGAGCTACCCCACCAACCCGTTTTTAGAATTAGAATACTTTATTTGTCTTAAATGTGGTATATTACATAGTTCTTATGGATTTTTATAGAACAATGCACATTTAGCTAATTAAAATAGAATCCAAATATAAATCATGCATTATTAACACTTAATAGTAATATATATTGAATTAACTATGTCAAACAAATTATTACTTACAACTATCACAAAATATTTATTATCACATACAAATCAAGGATGTTTGTTACCGAGAAATTCATTAATTGTATGAGATGAATTTTGCAATGTTTCTCTCTAAGTAGTGGAAAATAAACCAAACGCTCAATAGCCTGGGTCTGATCATTATGACCAATATGATAACATTGCTCTTTTAGTAACTAGCATTGAACTAGATGGGGTATGATAGCACCAAGTGAATATGAGTAAGAGAATAACACATGAAGTAGATTTAATGGGGAGATATGACAACACCACTTAACCTTAACGCAGATCATATACTATGATATAAAAATATGTGTGTACAGACAGTCAATGAGGAGCAATGTGTGAAGCTGTACGCTAACGGGTGCATGCCGCGGCTGGTCAATCTGGTGTACCAATGCGCGGGGCTGCTCGGGGCTGGCGCGCTCACCATCGCTTTTATTCAGGTGCGTGTATCCACATTGCTTAGATGGTATCCACCAACGGGTGCAAACCGTGGCTGTTCAAACTGGTGTACCACAACACAGGCACAGCACCGCTTTCATTCAGTTGCGTGTATCCACAATGCTCAAATGATATCCATCAACGGGTGCAAACCGTGGCTGTTTAAGCTGGAGTACCACAACACGGGCACAGCATCGCTTTCGTTCAGGTGCGTGTATCCATAATGTTTAGATGGTTTCACTAATGGGTGCAAACCGTGGCTGTTCAAACTGGAGTACCACAACACGAGCACAGGACCGCTTTCATTCAGGTGCGTGTATCCATAATGCTCAAATGATATCCATCAACGGGTGCAAACCGTGGCTTTTCAAATTGGAGTACCACAACACGGGCACAGGACCGCTTTCATTCAGGTGCGTGTATCCACAATGCTCAAATGATATCCATCAACGGGTGCAAACCGTGGCTGTTCAAACTGGAGTACCACAACACGGGCACAGCGTCGCTTTCATTCAGGTGCGTGCATCCATAATGTTTAGATGGTTTCACTAATGGGTGCAAACCGTGGCTGTTCAAGCTGGAGTACCACAACACGGGCACAGCATCGCTTTCATTCAGTTGCGTGAATCCACAATGCTCAAATGATATCCATCAACGGGTGCAAACCGTGGCTTTTCAAACTGGAGTACCACAACACGGGCACAGGACCGCTTTCATTCAGGTGCGTGTATCCACAATGCTTAGATGGTATCCACCAACGGGTGCAAACCGTGGCTGTTCAAACTGGTGTACCACAACCGGGCACAGCATCGCTGTCATTCAGGTGCGTGTATCCATAATGTTTAGATGGTTTCACTAATGGGTGCAAACCGTGGCTGTTCAAGCTGGAGTACCACAACACGGGTACAGCATCGCTTTCATTCAGGTGCAAACTGGTGACCATATGCACAGCAGCAGACAATAGTTGATGTGCGATTGTCAAATGAAGCGATTTGATTTTGGCAGATAATCGGCATAATGTTCGCGTTCTCGCTGGCCAGCGCTATCCGCAAGGCCAAGGCGGAGCGCGCGCGCCGCCGCTGGGAGATCCAGGAGCGCGTCATCAACGCCAAGAGCTCGCTGTACCCGCACCAGCCGCGCCAGGGGACGCTGCAGCCCGTCACGTACGTGCCGTTCCAGGGCCAGCCCACTGCCTAGTCACGGCGTGCCGCTCCCACCAGACAGACATCCAGGAGACGTATTTTTGAATCATTAGACGTGAATTTGGAATTCGAATACGAATGCAAATCGTGCGCGAAATTATTTTCTACTGCTTACAATAGGGTAGACGACTACAACTGATTATGGCCGTTTTTATACTATAATTATCTGATTTGAGCAATTTATATCTCATGAAAGTATGTCAATATAGAAATTTCAGCTTAATTATTAATTTGTATTGTTTTTAGATTTCAAAAAAATGAGTAATTATTATTAACCTATGTAATAGGGTATTATAGTCTAGATGGGAAAAAATTTAAAAGTGTATTACAATGATTGTTTAGAGGAAAAGAAATCGGGAAATGTTAGTTTCACTTCATACAGTGCCTGAATTTTTTTATTATTGCAGTTTAACGTTTTTAGGTTTTTTATCTGTCTTTGAACACTACGAAACTTTCGCCGCCATGCTAATGACGTCATTACGTTAGTAAACAAAAGTGTCAGCTGTCAATGTCAACTTGGTATGTATCTAACCTTTAAACGTATAGGTAAATAACTACCTTAACTACTTGCTACAATTTCTCGCATCCGCCCGCTCAATTTCATTTCATATTCTAATAGAATAATTTTAATTCAACATCATGGAAGAGGGTTATGTTTTTTAATTTACTCACGTAATGACGTCATGACTCCACAACAATCATGGCGTCCGCTGTTTGCCGCGTTTTCGCGAAATACGCGCGAAGTTTGAAATTATGATAAAATAATTAATTTATATTCGTACATAACGCGAGAAAAAAAATATTTAAAAACATTTTGTGATATATTAGGACTGTAGAATTTATTTAAGATACATTTCAAAAATGCGTGTAATACCCTATTCTGATGAAACGAACACATTTCTAGCATTCTCACATTAAATGTAACATTTTTTTATATAGAAAGTATACATATAAACGTACAAATAACAAAGTTATTTTAAATTTTGCATATACGCTCATACAAATTAGACGAGTTTACTGAGTTATGACGTCACGATTGCAGTGTCTTAGTACGGAGCGTTTTTGAGCGACCCGCGACAGCGCCGCAAACATGTCGATGTATCTTCAAAAGTAATAGGTGCAGGTGTACTGTTGGTTCTACAATATTTCTCACTTAAAAGAGTACTATATATAATAAATATATAGAATGTAAAAAATTGTCGTCTACCCAATTTCATCGATTTTTGAATCCCTCGAATTCAGTATTGTCATTAAGAACAAATTCTTAATTAAATTTCGTTTCACGAAGAAAATATCAAAATCACAACAACAAAAACAAAAATCTGGCGATGTCTCACACGTGAAACGGATCACTGTCAAGGTCACGTTAGCGTTGGATATTCTACTAGTAGAAATAAAAAACGAGTGGGTTGAACCACTCGTTGCACACACAACGCACGAAATGAAAATTCAGAAATAGTGAATTTGGTAATTCGTATACGAATCACGATTTCGAATGCGAATTGGTTGTCTATTGTCTCAAAAATTCGTCTCCAGTATTATGTTTACAATAAGCAGCCTCAAAATCCCATCAGACAAAACCACCATGCCTAATGCGTAACTCAAATGACAAATTAAATGGTTAGAAATTTATTGCTTGATTTAGTTGTAAAAATGGCAAAGTTTCGTTGTCAACCAGCAATGTATTTTGAATCACTTCTGGTGATTTTCATCTCTCTGTTATATAATAGGCCTGCTGAGCTAGCTTGTTCAGCATGTGACATTACATGATATTCCATTACACAGAAACTTAGCTTTGTGGTCATTGACACTTGGCTGACAGGGATAGTTGGAGGGGGGGGGGGGGATAATACTTAAATACATTAACCCTAATTCATAACATTTAGTAGCACTTTTCATATTCAAGTTTACTTATTTTCAACTGGAGTGCAAGGCTAATACAATTTTACTATTGTAGTAAACCAAATTTTACATTTGTCGTAAACTCTAAAAATTTCATTCTTTAAGCATTCCTACGTGTTTTCTAATAGTTTGTTATTTGTCTATCTTCGACACTACAGTAATAACTTTACTGGACGTCAATGTAATATTTATGTGTGTAATTATGTATTATATGATAGATATATATTTGTAACTCTGACTTATATTCAACTTGTAATTATTTGTATAGAAATGTCGTAAATGTACCATTGAGGATTGTACAAATAAATAGTGTATTATAATAAAATTGTATTTTAATCAAAACTTGTTCGTATTATTTGCTTGTATGCTTTAATGAATTGTATTAATGGCCGTGTTATCGCGAGAGGTCCAGGAGACGTATTTTGAATCATTAGACGTGAATTTGGAATTCGAATACGAATGCAAATCGTGCGCGCAATTATTTTCTACTGCTTACCATTTTATACATTTTTGATTCGCTCGAATTCAGTGTTGTCATTAAAAATAAATTCTTAATTAAATTTCGTTTCACGAAGAAAAATTCAAAATCACAACAACAAAAACAAAAAACCGGCGATGACCCACGCGTGAAACGGATCACTGTCAACGTCACTTCAGCGTTGGATATTCTAATAGTAGAAATCAAAAACGAGTAGGTTAAACCACTCGTTGCACAACGCACGAAATAAAAGTTCAGAAATAGTGAATTCGATAATTCGTATACGAATCTCACGATTTCGAATGCGAATTGGTTTTCTATTGTTTCAAAAATTCGTGTCCAGGGTTTAAAACCTACGATGTACTAAAAGCCACACGTGGTTACGGGTGTGGGTGTAAGTATGTAATCTTATATATAAAAATAAAACGCTAAATGTGTTGGTAAGGGCATAACTCAACAACGCCTGGACCAATTTGGCCAATTCTTTTTTTAAAATGTTCGTTGAAGTTCAAGGAAGGTTTTACTTAGAATAATTATCGGAAAACCCCTAAAATCAAACCTTTTTTCCCATACAAACGTTTTCTAATAAAAACGAGCAGTCAATTTGAGCTTTATTGTTATTGTATAAAGTTCATATTGCAAGCACTCACTGTTTAAGCAATGTGTGTTATTAACGTCAAGGAGTCAATTTGCGGTTTATAACGCTATATAATGTTGAAATTTCACGTTCATTTAATGTCACGTTTCAAAATTGAATTGTCATAAAATGTAATAGTTCATTTGGACCTTTTTTGCAATTAATTATTTTTTATTCAAAGTGCCCTGCCAGGGTGACAGAAGATTTTTTTTGCTGACTACAAAATAAGTAGGAACAAAAAACTGCTACTTTACAAATCTTTTTGACAGGACGAAGTCTGTCGGGTCCGCTAGTATATAATAGATATTCATTTGTATCTCACAAATAAGGGGTAGGCATCTAAAGCCCCGAAAATGAATCATTCAAATTCGGGCAGTTAGTGTAACTTTGTCTGTAATTTAGTCGTATTGCAATGTGAGTGAAGACGTCGTTTTTTGCTCCAATGCTATTTGGTTAAATAATAAAAAGTGGAAACTGAATGGAGCTATAAATGTAATACAATACGTTCAATAATTCAATGTTAACATAAGTAATTTAAAAAGTCTGACGCATTTCGAGTATGCCAAGGGATTAGGCAGCAAAGGTGTGTAGGTTGGGTACCCACAAAAGCGCCTGCTTTTCTGGAATCGTATCCTAGAATTTGAGCGTCGGTGGCGCTGTGCTCTCGGTCTACGAATGATTTAGAGAGTCCGAGGACGATCCTGCTATATATCTGTTTTTCGTTAATTGAATTTTATATGTACATTTATCTGACGCTCCTACGGAAGAAAACCTCTCGATGCACCCTACAAACACCTGCGAAGAAATCGAAAGGTGTATGTAGTGAAACAATCCGGCCTGAGGCCTTATCGCCTTCATATACTTAAGGTAGGCTCGCGCCTTTCGGTAGGGATGTATACGAGCCATAATTCTGATGTTAAAACTGCAACGCAAACTACTTAAGGAAGTCTGAATGAATCTTGAAATCAATGGTGGCAACTTTGTTGTCAAGAGGGGATCTTATATGGCTGGACGTCGGCCTCTCGCAAGGATCTCCATACGGTTCTGCGCTGCTGACATTGCACTTGGATTGACTGCTGTACCCACAGAACACAGAAAGAGGTTAGAATGGCGAACATGCATCGTTTGTACGGGAACCGCTGGCGCCAGTTTAAGAAGCCAGCGCTGCGTCTGTAAAGTCACGCATAACCAATCAGGAGAAGTACGCATCGCGCGATAACGAACTGAACCAATCACAGCACTGCACTCACCAGATTCAAATAATTCCGTCTAAAAACGATATTATTACCTTAGTGATTGACAAATATGAAAAATTATCGATATAAAATGTCGATAGCAAATTTAATATTACAAATATTTTCAATACTGAGAACGAAATATTACATTCATGTAGGTATTTAAAATTTAATAATTAATTTAATTGTATATACCTATACTATAATGATGAAACAAACTTATTAAGTGAAATAGATGTAGGTTGGAAGTAAAGTAAACTATATTTCTGTAAATCTTGTTTCCATAACAAACATATACAGGCACTTTTATATGTGTGCGATAGGACATTTTTCCGATATGTTCATACATTTTGCGATTTTGCAGTGGCTATCTTTTCACAATTTTATAATTTATTATGCCCTAGCTATCTGCAATATCATTCATTTAATACATTTACATATAGTATGCCCAAATTCAATAATAGTTTTTATATATTTAACGTATTTTCCCTAAAATCTTATACTCAATCTCAATCTCTTTTATTGCTTACGCTACTATCTCTGTCTAAGGGTTTTTAATCAATATATGTATTATTATTACATACTATATGTTTTCTTCCTGCTATGGGAACCTATTCTATATACTTTATTTATTTCCTAAGCTAAAACTTATCTTTATTTATCAACTATGCTTAGTGCTATTCTCACTATTATTCCGCCGTTTAATATGTTTTATTACTATCTTAATTCTATTATATTATACATTTTTATTTATTAACTATTCTATCCCGAACACATATTTTAAATTAATTTGATGATAATCTTGAATCAGTAATTTTTTCTCTTTTTTGATATACCGTACATATACATGGGCCAAACTGGAACACGTTCTTTCAGTGTAAAATATCATAAATTTTTTAAATAACAGCAAAAAGCAAGAAGCCTGTTTCGCCGTTTTCACCTACTAAGACCCCTTAAGTGGTGCCTTGCAGCCATTCGTAATAAATTAGCGCAGTCGAAGTTGACGTCTGTCAATCGGACCCATAATTGCGACAGCTATTCACAGTTTCGAGAATATATACCAAAATATTACAATAAAATTAAATTTTAGAATTAACAAAAACGATAAAAATGTCCTGACAACCGTTAAAACAAAAACCTGTAGGCACGACGCCCTCGTACAGGCGGCGAACTCCATCCCTTGGTGCCCCGAGATTGGGTAGCAGGCGATGCAACGCGCCCGCCTTTTGGCTCGGGGGACCAACCGCACGAAGTGCTCCTCGAAGCTCCAGCGAAGGCCTAATCACCCTAACGTAGGTAGGGTAGGCTCGAGCCCCTCGGTGGGGACGTATGTGAGCTGTGATGATGATATTAATTATACATGTATTTGGACATATTAATAATATTTCCACGGTCGCACACACCGATTAATTCGTTTAATAAAAGTATAATTTAAATTTAATTAAAACTTAAATAAATACTTGAACAATCTTCCAACAAATGTTCGAGTTTATCACACAATCATTTATTCCTACCAGAATATTAAAAAAATATATTTATCGATAAAACATAATGCGTACGTTTTTTGGTAAGCACAGCACTATGGCCTTTTACTACGTTTATTGCTGTTATTCAAATGCGTCGCTACCGAATTCAGTGTACTACATTACGCGCTCTGAGTAATGTAATTAAACGCATGCGCGTACATAGCCGGCAATGTATATTTTTTAGAAAAATATTATGTGTTTTATCGTTACGATCAAGCTTGGATAATTTTTTTGTAAAACGTTAGTTATTACGATCAAATTTGCTATTTACCGATGAAAAGATATTCCATCTTTAGCTACACTTGAGACCTGACTTCTTGCTTTGCAGGTAATTACAGCACAAGTAGGCATTTTCATTAATAAACGCGCAGCACTTCGTAAAACACTCTCCGTGATCACTCGTGACTGACTAAGCAACGCGTTCGCATTATTGGCCACAGTCATGATCATTTGATCATAACTGTGGCTCGCGTGCCACGCCTACATAGCCGTTCTAACCTCTTTCTGTGTTCTGTGGCTGTACCAAAGGATTTGGTCAGCGGGATTCTGGGCAGAACCAGGGAGAGATGTGACATAGCTGGAGGCGGAGCTCGACAGACTACGATCGGAAAGGGAGGCAAACTTCAAGCGGCTTTGCCCCGGACCGCTTTACTGTGTAGAAACGGACATCCCTAATATTGCACTTTTCTGCAATCTATTCCAAATCATCGGTCCACCTTGTTCGAGATCCTTTATACGTTTTATTTTCCGAGGAGAAACGCGAAATCGCAACGCACGGGCGTTGGACAGCGGGCGTGTGTGTGGCCAGCCATGCACACAGGCGACACGGCAGGGTTATCAGATAGGCATTGCTAGTGCGAATGCCTGTCTTTTCCTACCTGTCCGTCTGCGGCGGACGAGAGCGGCTTTGAGACTACCTCCCGCTCCCTCTCCGCAGTCTCCTGCTTCCAGTCTTCGCCGAAGGAGGCGACAGCTCCCCTTTCTGTTTTACCGCGGAGCGTAACCACGATCATATTCGGCAGCGATAGTCCTCCACCTCCCATCGCAGCGTTGAGTTTATTGCGCTGACATCACACCTCGTGCGTGGTCTGACCTCTTAGTCCCACCCATTCGACTATGTTGATGTCTTCGATTTGTTTGGGTGACTTTGAGTTGCGTTTTAAGGCAATTTAGAAGCGGCTGGGTTGTGACTTTGTTATCATTAGCAACATGCACGAATATTTACATATGAACCTACTTTTTTATTTGTTTTCCTCTGGAGAGGAGACGGTGAGAAGTGCCACGGTGATTATATAGGACTCCAAAACGATCGAGGCTGCTTGACTGGGATGACCTACCGACTAAACTCAGCTTGAGCCTTGACCACAAGGGCCCTGCGGTTTTTGGATGGATAAGGCCACTTGTAGTGCGGTTCACACTATGCACAGAAAACAGGCGGTATAATACTTATATGTATATATTAAAAATACCGCCACCACACGGAATTTGAAACAATAATTCTCTTCACGATAAAATTATTTTAGAAAAATCCTAAAACTAAGATCTGCCTTCCTTGTTTGTCTACGAAAATCGACTAATATAGACTTAGTTCATATTAATTGGTTTCAGAAGACAGAGGACCCCGTGTATGCTGCTGTAAATAACGGCTCTATAAATAGGAGTTAAATGTGGCACTGGTCTACTAATAAACAAAAAAATGCTTTTCAACTAAGTTATTTTAATTGTTATGTTTATTTTGTTCAATAAAGAGTTTATATTTATACAACATTTAAATATTTTTTCAAACAGCTAAGATCGACATACTATAAAAAAAAACGGGAAATTTGACAGGTATTTTTATGGAGTGATAAGGACGGATTCTTTAGTCGATCGATAAATGTCGGTTGTCTTGTAATAAACAATGTGTAAATGCCGTTTGTTACCCAATAAATAAAGTCACAGGTATAGGTAAAATCGACTCTATTAAGTAAAATTAAGTTAAGTAGGCTCGTGCGACGGCAGTCAACCTCCTCGTGGTGCACCCTGGCAACGTCTTTTGACGGCTAATAGTCTGACAGAGGGCCGAGAGCGTGGGTTGGCCGGGTCCAACCCGGCGGGCCGCTTCCAGCGGCCAGTGGCTGAGGGCCGAAGCCCCCCCCTTCTTATTTAAGAGGGGGTGGTTGTCGTCTAAGAGATCCATTTTGGGTCGGAGGATGGCCGGATGTATCCGGCGGCCAACTTCAGGTGGTATGGTGTGGGCGACTTGTCGCCATACGCCGACGGGGTCGTGGTAGTTGTCCGCAAGGGTTCGCATGGACCCGTCAGGGCGCGATGCAGTTCTCCTTCGGGATGACGCGCTTGCGCTCAGGCGTAGTGAGGGTATCGCTGAGGTTTTTATTGGGTAGGCCTCCCCCTTCTGGGGAGGAGAACCCCACATAATATCGATTCTCGGGGTATGTATTTCAATGAATTTTAATCAGCGGAACAAAAAAAAAAGGTTCGTGCAGGAACTGTATTATAGCGTAATTTATCTTTGAAGAATATCTCGGCTCTGAAAAAATGCATTTGAAGTTCACATAGACCGAAAATGCATGTACGCCAACAAGTAGCTACGTACAACCAAATATAAGCTGCTTAAAATACGCTTAGACTAATTCCTAATTGGTTCGAAATATCTACCTATCGTATTCAATATTGATATACGTTAAAAACAATTGTTATCAGTTATGTGGCACATTATCAGCACTGATAAAGGCTTGAGGTGTTTTCCAGACAGTGACTTTTGCGTTTCGATAGTGTAACTACGTGAGTTTACAAAGAACTAGTTTCCAAAATGGCGGCGCCGACGGACCCTAAGGCGGTTATCAATATTAACAAAACGGAAACAGAGTACAACATGAGGTCTATAAGATTTCTGCTGTTGACTATAACGTCAATGTTTATCGTAAGTGACATTACAAGATACAAATTATTTTGTAGAAATTGGACAACAAATATAAATCATGACATAAATAAAAAGTTGCAGACGTTAATTGTGGCAGAACAGTAAAGAAATTTACTCTTCTGCCACAATTAAGCATTATATTTAATTTTTATAATACTATACTTCGTTACCGTTACTTCTTATGACAGTTTCAAGTGCTTTTTACTCCTAAAGTCTGTATAGAATCTAAACAATTTATAAAAAACACCTAATTCGACGATACTTATTCATCTTAGTAATCAATTTTTGTATGCTTTATAAACAATGATTCTTTGAGAAAACATATCGAGAACAATAATGTATCGCTGGTATAAAGTATAGAGAACAATAGTATTTTTTTATTTCACTGGGTTTACAGTATGTAATTATGTTTTGCCACCAACTATGTGGAATATCGAAGTAAAATTTTTCTATCACATCGAGTTTAATAGTAAAATTATCTATATAATGTAACTCTACATTAAAAAAATCTTTTCCGAACGGCGGTCATTTCACTTATAGTAGTAGTGGCAATATCCCTCTGGAGGCCAACAGTGGTCTGCAAAAATGGCTGTATGGCCGGCTCCCATTAACTCTGAAAAAAAAAGTTTTCTGCAATTTTTTGATGAAATCTTTCACCGTGTTCAACACTTACTTGTTCCATGTGTCAGGAAAGTAACTTTAATGGAGTGTAAAAAAAGATTATGAAATTTTCAACGACATATTCCATCTTAGTGTTTGATACGAGTCCAGCATCCGTAAAATTTTTTCACGGAAATTTGGTGACTTGTGATTGCTGAGATTTTTTTGACGTTGATAAAAGCCAACCATGCATTTTTTCAATAGGATTGAGGCTTGATAAAAAAGTAGGTTCATTGACCAATTTTCTTATGTCAGGACCGGTGAAAATACCTTCTTCAATTTATATAGGATTTTTTTTAAATAAAAATGTAGGTCTGCCTATGGGGACTGCTTTTACAACATTCTTTATTAAACAATGATGACAAAGAATACTTTACTGAATGCTTAGATTTTTTTGCAGACCCTTTCGCAGTTGTTAAACAAAAGTAACGGTTAGTAAGAAAGAAAGAAAAACGTTTATTTGGTAAGCAAAATAACGGTCCGGAAAATACAAAGACAAATAGGTTAGGTTACTATCTACGCACTGCATTGGTGCACCAAATGGCATCTCTTTAATATTACCCTTGTACCAACCCGTCAAATATTTATAACATTTTAAACAACACACTTTGAATACTCATGATTTCAGGTGGAATGGATTTCACTTGCAGGTGTAAATTGACCACGAACAAAATAAACTGTGTTGAGACAGACACGCGACAATATATAGATTTATGTATAACATAATTGTTTTGATGACTTGTGTACACATTAATCATATAACTATATAATTACTTACAACTAACTGTAGCGGAATTTAAATAAAGTAAGATTATAATCTGACGTTACGAAAATTACGGTTATATTTGTTCGGGACGTGATATCTATATTCAAAATATGCTTTCAGAATTCAAGAAAAAGCTTTGTATATTCTTCAAAATTCTTCTTCTGTCACATATTGAATTTACGAGTATTTGACAATAATTAAATCAAAAATATTTTTTGAAATCTGAATTATTGTTATGAATTTACATAACAAAGGCATAGGCAAGTCGCAGATGATAATAATTCTGCTATAAAACAGTTTTGATACGATAGCCGTCGTGCGATAAGGAAAAGACTACTCCTTAATTAAACAGTGGAATTCTTTATCTATTGCATTTTGAAAAAATGAGAATTACATAAATGTTTTGTCTTATGGTTTGCTTCGGTGCTCGGAAGTACATTAAAACAGACTAGTTTCTTGACAAAGATTATTCATATTATATCTTCTACCTTGTGACTTAATTCGGTGCTCGGAGGAATATGAAAATAGAAATTACACAAACAATGATCTGCGTTCTGTGTTTATTTATGATACATCGGAAACAATATTTGCGACGACTACGATTCTAGCTTCTAACAGAGTTCATAGGGATGGTTTGGTGAAAGTTAGATTTAAAATGTCAAAAGTCATTTATATAAGTAACGCATGGCTCATTTCTCTCTCTCGTGGCCTATTGTGTGAATAATAACAACGTGTTTTCAGGGTTTGATTAGAAAATATGGATCTATCTTTGTCGCGCTTACTCTGATTTATATGCGCACTGTAATGCTTGAATGAGATGTGATACTGTAAGGCCAGTAGTACACGGACTGCTTCAAGCAGTTGAGATCGACTGCTTAAAGCCGCGACCGCGCGGTGAACTATAGTCATTAATTAGCTGCCGTACACACGACTGCTCGAGCAGTCGCGACCGCTTCAAGCCGTCAACTGCATGATGAAATTCCATCGTGTCGTCGACCGCTCGCGAGCGGTTGTGAGGCATACACCGACTGCTCGAGCCGTTGACTGCGCTAGAGCAGATCACTTCTAAGTTCTATAAACAAATGATGGAATTGTCGATGTGTTTCTCTTAATTGCAAAATTGGATGAACCCAAAATTTTATCTTTTGACGTCGCTGCCGTCGTCTCCGCCTGAGCAGAAGCAGCAAAAGCAGTGCTTCCTCGTCAGAATCCATGACTCTACTGTGGTAGAAAATCAACTGCTTGAGTTGGGTAGCGTAGCTCGAGCAGTCAACAACCGACAGCTCAAGCTGTCGACGCCGACCGCTCGAGCGGTCCATGTATTTCGCTCAGCCGCTAACTGCTCGAGCAGTCCGTGTACGGCCGCCCTTAGGGTGAATAAACAATAGAGCGGTGAGGCACGGCAACCCTGAAATCGACGCGGCGGCGCACACGTTTCCTACGCATAACGGAAATACCGAACTATAAACATTATTTACTTAAGTAATTAAGTAATTTACAGTAACAATTAAGTTACATTTACAACGTGTAAACATTAAATTACGTTACTTGCATTGTGATTTTTGTCATTACTACGCCGCAACGCTGATACCTGCGGTGGAGCAGAACCCAGAACTCTGTGTTGCGGTGTCGTACCGGAACCAATCGCTCTATCGATTTAAATAATTTGTAGGTACCCTTAATGGCTCGTG
This sequence comes from Scirpophaga incertulas, assembly GCA_036419045.1. Lineage (NCBI taxonomy): Eukaryota > Metazoa > Arthropoda > Insecta > Lepidoptera > Crambidae > Scirpophaga > Scirpophaga incertulas. The sequence goes on along the minus strand of CM071635.1, from coordinate 22,971,895 downwards.
ACTAGGCTACCAACATCAGAGGATTGATAGTTAGTGCTCTCTGAATTATGTAAGTCTTTTATTATTTCGATCAAGATTGTTTCAGAGATTATCTTTATGATTTAATTTACATATCTCTAAGATGAAACGCTACGCTATTTGTATTACCACAAAATATCTTTATGGTTTAAATACTTCAAAATTTTGTACATATTAAGTATTTGTGGGTTCACTGCTTCAAATACATCCAATTTGACATTCATTTGTTTTGTTCAAGCATTTCCAAGTATTTAGATATATTTAATCAAGACTGATAAGACTACACATTAAATGAAATATGATATGTTTTGAAGTAAGTACCACTAGAACGCAGTGCAAATATTTAATATCAACATTTATATAATTAATTAAAAATATCTAAGTTGACTTCTTTTTAACAACCAACAGCAGCCACTACACATAGAAAACAATATACAATCCAGTCAGGAAAGCGTTCGTCAGCATTCAAATTGATTCCTTAATGAAGTCGTAGATATTTAGTAACTTTCGAAACTGAATCATTTAACAAGAGAATTGCATATAAAAATATGTTTACTTTATATAATAACAAAGATCAAAATAAAAATAATAAAGTTCGTAATCTTGTTTCTCTCCAAATTAAATGAAAACATAACTAGTAGCTAATTGCCCTAGTGCAATCAACTCTCAAGAATTGACTGAACACTATTAGGTACAATGATTTTCGCTGCCAATAATTTCACTTCTTCTTAACTATCTAATTACAGTAATCCCAGGTAGCACAGGGTAGTCATATTGACGCCATTTTGTATACCTCTTTATGACGGCTCGTACGTCTTTTTACCTTCCAAAATGACCACTTTATGACGTGAATTTAACTAGATATGTCAGGTCACCCGACGTCACGTCCATGACGTTTTCAAGACGTTTGGTTGACGATGTATAAATGACGTATGCGCGGTGACCTCTTAATGACATCACAAAAACGTCATGCAGATGTCACCCCCATGACGTCGCCATGGCGTTTGTTGAGCGACGTCTACATGACGTTTGTTTGACGATGTACAAACGACGTATGCGCGGCGACCTCTTAATGACATCACGATCAAATATCCCGCAGAAGTCACGCCCATGACGTCTTCACGAGGTTTGTTGGGCGACGTCTACATGACGTTTGATTGACGATGTACAAATGACGTATGATTGGTGACATCTTAATGACGTTTGGTTGACGATGTACAAATGACGTATGATTGGTGACATCTTAATGACGTTTGGTTGACGATGTACAAATGACGTTTGATTGGCGACATCTTAATGACATCACTTTCAAACGTCATGGGCATGACGTCTTCATGACGTTCGATGGGTGATGTTTTAAATATACAGACCTTTTACAGTTATTTTACCTCTGACAGCCCACTGACACACACCTTATGGCTATGACAATAAAGGTCAATGAAATGAATTCCATTGTCAATGACCTTTATCGTCATAGCTTTAAGATGTCTGTAAGGCAGTGGGCTGTCAGAGGTAAAATAATCGTGAACGGTCTGTAGAGCTATTACAGTTTGATATAGTGATGTTTCTCGGAGGCTTCCGCTCCGATCGCCTCCTAGTAGCTCTGCTGGTCCCACTTTAGGGGAATAAGCGATTATAATTAATTATAATATTATACTACTCACTATCATGACGAGGGATGACCTTAAAACCAGCGACATTGTGGCCATTTCCATTTTCTCATATGGAAATAATTGTAATAGTACCTAATTAAATGTACCTTTGGACAGCTCTTATGTCGCTCTTAATAGCGGCCGCTTTCGTAGAGCTAAGTAAAGACTGACCTGTTGCTGACTGTACTTACCTGACTCTTCAAACAGGACTAAAAAATGTACCTACTTAAATACTTTTAAAATTATATAAGTTATTAATTATTGTGAAAATAAAGGATTTCGTATTTGTATATATTTGTAAATAAGAGATTTTAGTTTTAAGTAACGTCAATCTCATGTTGTTAGTGACGTAGATAGAAGGATAGTCTATTAAAATTTAAAATTCATATCGATGGACTTGGGACTTATCCATAGTATTATACGAGTAATTTAGGTAGTATATTAATATATTAAAAGCAAAAGTAACACTGTATGTGTGACTTTTATCTTTTCACGCCTGAACTGTTGAACCAATTTGAAGTATAGAAAAAGTTTGAGGCTAAATGTTACAAGTTTAATGATAAAAATATATAATTAACAAAGACTTGATTTATTATAGTAACTAAAATCTTGTTTTTTATTGAAAATATACCATCTAACTTACTTCATTTATTATCCATGAATTGTAACCAATACCTCCTATTAACTCAATAAATACAAGCCTTAACGTGACAACTATAAAGTATATAAAAGGTAATTATTTCATAATCAGTTCACATTAATCATGTAAATTTAAAAAAATAAACGTTTTATTTTAGTTTAGCTAGTTTTTTCTCATAGAGGGATCCATTGTTACCCATGAGTGTGGGTCACATTGAATCAGGATTTGAGTTACAGTGGATCGTATGGGATACCTACTGTGAATCATGAGCGTTTTTATGTAATAAACATATGATATTTATTAAATTGTTTATTTATTAAAAAAAATAGGTAATTATCAATAAAAATTAAAGACAGAATGAACTTCGTCAAAGGACAATGCCCATATTTGTATGAGGCTCTCCCAGAAACGCCCAGCGTTCAGACTTATACCATTTGATAGCTCTATAACTGTACTTTAAATATAACTGCATTTTATGTTATATAAAGGACTGGTTCAAAAGTAAATGTGGATTGAAAACCATTGTTACTCTTTGAATTTTGCCAATATTTTACGTATCCAGGCAACATTGCTGTTAATAATTTACTAGGCGCTGTTTCCTCTAATCACAGGATTTGCAAAATATCTTATATAAATGGAGACATAACGAAAAAAAATATATAATGCTTGTAATTCTTGAGACAGATTTGTAACAATGTGCCTCTGTATTTCGTTGAACGCGTAAACCGCAATTTAGGCAACGAAGCATTGTTATCAACAAAGTCAAAAACCTAAAGCACAAACGAATATCCAAAATCAGGTAGACAACTCAATAAATCCTTTAAAAAAGAAAGCCTGGTGTCATTATTTATATAGCAAGAGAAATACGGCGAGCGAGCAAAACAACCACGAAAACAACAAAATACAGACGCAGAATTCTGAAACTTAAAAATAATCGTTTTGTAGTAAGTAGTAAGTAGCAGTTTCAAATTGAAAAAAAACTAAAATAGTATACTAATCTGTGCTATTGGACGAAAGAGTGTTGCTGCAAAGAAGACTATTGGTGGACGATTTTATGGATGCACAGGGCTGCGCAGAATGAATGTGTCACAGTGATAGTAGTGATGACTTCTCAAAAATTATCGAAAATGCTAATTCGATGTCTTTGTATCGCTCCCTCTCATCAAGCCATTACAAAAAGCTCTATGATCAGGAATACTAAAGGCAAGCGGGCAGAAATTAGTCGGGCATAACCTATAGGCCCGTATTAATAAACCCATTTAAAGCTAATTTAGTTAATTACTCTTGCTCTCTTTTTAACTTATAATATTTATTGCTCTTTAGACCCCATGGCTTAAGCCTTGGATTAATATACTACTCGGTTATATTATCTGTGGACCTGAAAGGAATTTGAAGTCCCTCTCAATCATAATGAATATTATTATATTACACTAGAATAATAATAATTAGATAATAATTGTTTACAATATCCTAGCGATGCTTCTTTAGCCCACCAGCACGTCGACGTAATACGCTAACGGAGCCATGGTTTAAATCGGGTATGACTCGTTAACTATTTTAAAGTTATCCTAAAAGTTAATCCGTTTACACATAGAAATGTTAACTTTTAATTAAAAGATTAACAAGTGAATGTACACCTATGCCAATCAGCAATATTACAGTATGTAATACTGGCACATATAAATGCCGAGTAATTTGTACAGAGACCGCATCGCACTAATAATTATCAACCGAACCAAAAACATACTGGAACTATCTCACTAACGTAACATTTAAATTCGATGCTTTTGAATTTTTGTCGACCGTTCGTATAGATTCTGGCTGATGCCAATCGCTCTATCGCACTAATTCTAATAGCCAACGTATCAAACAGTGATAGCATTACGTGTTCGTGAAAAGACTGCCATATGAAATGTTACGTTAGTCGTAGACGTAGTTAGATACAGACAGGAATGTGTCATTTCATAGAACAATAAAACATTCATTCAAACATTGATAGTTGTGATTCGCATTTATTTAACTCGATAATAAAATGAAGGCGCTCGATTATAGATAAGAGAGAGAATTTTAACATCCATGGATATCTAAATGTTATTGACGTAATTCATCGTGACTTATCGATATAAACACCTCCAGCGATGTTTTCGCTATCACTAGTTGGCCATTATTCTTTACCACAGACTAAGCAATTACACGGAAATGACAAAATATCAATTGAAAAATATATTTTAATAGTTATTATCCAATGCTTTATCTGATTTTTAATTGATCTCAAAATTTTTATTATATTTAAATAAGACATCGTCAGATTCATTATTCTGGGCGTGCTGGGGCAGGAATGGGCATTGTCCTTTAAAACAAACATAAAACATGAACAAAAATCTTGGACAGTAAATTTATTTGGATTTGGAGAACTAGATAAAACTCCACCAATACAATAGCCCAATAGGCATAGTAAAAATGTAATTATTTGAATTAGTTGTCACTAAATATTTCCGAAAAATATTGGACACGCATTTTTCTTTTCTAAAAAAAATTAAAACTTATAAATATGAAACACATTAAAATTCAGGAGGATTCACTGTTGAATACAAATAGTACTAAACTGTGACTTCGAGTGCTTTTCCAATGGCGCTGTAATTTTATATTTTTTTGTAGACATCCCTATTATAATGAGGAAAAGCTAACTTTTGTGCAATTTTATTGATGGATTTTTACCTCGCTCACCGCTCTGCCAGCATGCACTGCTTGCTCCAGTGACAGACAGCCTTAATGTAGTTTTTACATTTTGAATAGACGGTGCATTACTTTTTATTAAACATTAACATTTGAAGTACTGAAGTAGTTAATTATGAAAGTAGTTGATACATTATTCTTGCCCCTTTTTTGTAACATTTTTTATTAAAAATAGCTTATGACTGTAGATGGTTTGCTTAGTGTTTGGCTGGTATTTATTTATACCTAACTGTCTGTGAGTACAAAAAAAATAAAAAGTATTTTTTTAATACATTGCTTATCCTTTTGTAGATTTCCAAAAGATACTAGACACATTAATCACAAACACACAAAACAAAGAAATTATCTCCCTACTCAAGAAGGGTCGGGTGATTAAAAGTCAGTTGAATTAATCCGTCAGTTTCGTCAACTCGTCAGTTTCCATTATTAGTCAGTTTTAGGTTATTCGTTAATTGGTCAGTTTCCTTACTCGTCAGTTTTCTTCATTCGTTATTTTCCTTAAGTCGTCATTTTATGCGATTGGTCAAATAGTACATAAACAACTTTTATCAGGTAACGTAGCTAGTGGCTACAATTTTTATGGTGTGGGCAAGAACAACAAGAAAGCTTTTTCAAAGCTTACTTTAACCAAACTAATTTTATGTAAGTTACTGTTACAAATCACAATAAAACACATTGTCTGTTATTTTTAACACCTTCAGGAATTAATCGGTCACTCATTGTAATGTATGAACAAGCGGAAAGCATATAAAACCATTTTCAGGATTATTACATGGCAAAACTAAACATTTAGCAGAAATTTTACTCATTGGCCAGATTTTTAAAGCAGATAATTTAATGATTATACAGATATCTAAAATAGTGGATTCAAAAGGATAAATGTAATATGGTTTGTAGTCCATAAATTCTTTACCAATTACCAATACTCTATTTTCTGTATCTATGATAATGTTCTCTATTCGCACAACTGTTCTACTTTGCAAAAGACAATAGCTATCTGCAGGCACATATTTGTGAATACAGAAAGTAAATCCATTACAACTGACCTTTTTGAATTGTTTATTAATATTAATTGTTTGTAATACAGGTCCATTTGTGTGTTGGTCATGGGTAACAGTAAATCCAAAAACTGACCTTTTTCAGATAACCTGCGGCAAATTTGTGCGAGCGAGTTTACTGGAGATTTGACTAAACGTTTTAACTGACCTAGGTAGTTTTCAAAAGGAAATGCAGAAAAATTATCTAGTTGTCCTAAAAGATTAACATCATCTTGAAGGTGAATCAAAACATGAACATTATATACAAGAAATTCCTTACATATATTATTATATATAAATATAATAATATATGTAAGTAAAATAAATTATATATTTATTTGGAATGATTTACAAAAATTTTTATAAGTTCATCAGCTTTAGATCCTCCCATAACAGACAAATGTTTTTTAGATAAAAATATAGTAATAGCAGCATGTAGCAACAAAAAATGCTCATAAATTAAAATGTCTAACAAATTTTCCAAAACAAGTGGGCCAACATATATCAAAAATGTTCTAAATTCTGTAGCTTTCCATCGGGCAATGTCATCCAGAGTTCTTGGCTTTCTGTTAAATTCGACACAAATGTATTGTTGTAAAGAAACCAGCCTACGTGTTATTTCAGAAACCGTATGCCTATTCAAACATACAGGTAAAGGCCCAGATATCCAAATGTTTATTAATTTTCGAGTGACACCTAAACATACCGCATGCATGTAGTCAATTGGAAACGTTGATACTAATCCAATACCTAAATTAATAAGAGGCGATATAGTAAGATGATGGTCTTCATCTGTGTACCTGTACCATTGAAATAACTGTCCTCTAACTCACTTAAAAAAACTTCTACGCCTCTTCTCACCCTCTGACGTAATTGCCTATAACTACTTGTTTCCTTTTTGACATTCTGGGATATTTACGGCGCCGTTGGGTCACTTCTGTCATCCAGTATTTTTTTCTTTTGTAGTCTTTCTGGTACGTGTGTTAGCCAAACTTTTATTCAATTTTCAATTTATGCATCAGTGGCTTGGGAGTAACCAACTTTCACAGCATCTGATTAAAAAAGAGTATTATTTAAATAAGCAAAAAAATAAAGTTAAAATTACATAACTGCATTAAGGTTTCTACTAATAAAATCTTACCAGCTAATTTATAACAACAATAACAGAAAAATCAGAACACCTCACAGTTTATATTTTTTAAACATTACTAAAAAAATTCTTATTAGTAATTAATATAATATACTATTAATAATACCAATCGTATAATATTGATAATGTATTATGCCCTATTGTGCTTATTTGCAAAAAATACAAATCTATTATTTATCCCTCAACTAGCTTCCCCCCCCCCCAGCTTCCCCCGCGTTTTATATAATTTTCCCATGGGAAAGATGTTTTTCCTTATTAGAATTATCTTATTTCGTTTCCCGTGTCTTAAACCATCCATATAACAAATTACATCAGAAATGGTTTGGCAGTTGCTATCACAGTTTCTCATGGGAAAGAGATATTTTGCCACGTAAAAACTATCCTATATCCGTTCCCGGGGTTCAAACTATGTTCATACCAAATTCTATCAAAATCGGTTCAGTAGTTTTGGCGTGAATAAACAGACCGACAGCCACAGTTACTTTCGTATTTATAATATTAAGTATGGATATACATTTTCTGAGAATCTTCACAAAACATAAATTTGTGAGAAGTTCCTATTTTTCTGACCAGAAGTGTAGTTTATTATAACCATATTTTATTGTGATTTGTAACAGTAACTTACATAAAATTAGTTTGGTTAAAGTAAGCTTTGAAAAAGCTTTCTTGTTGTTCTTGCCCACACCATAAAAATTGTAGGCACTAGCCATGTTATCTGATAAGAGTTGTTTAAGTACTCCATATGTGCGACTCGCTAAAGTTTTACCGCCAATAGACGCCAAATATGCACCCTGAAATGAAATGAGGCACAGCTAAATACACCCAATTGTTCTTTGACTTGCGGCACTGCACATAAGTTAAAAATATACTCACAAGCCGGGTAAGGTTACTATCAGAAGACAAATGAATTTCTAATTCATGAATATCTGTTCTACTTTGCAAAGGAAGTCCCACAGGCAATTTCGGTAAAGTAAATGAAATTTGTGGACCAACATTCTCTTGATTTTTCTTGAGTAGGGAGATAATTTCTCTGTTTTGTGCGCAAAGTTCCTTGTTTTGTTCCCGGATGGTGATTAATGTGTCTAGTATCTTCTTTTGGAAATCTACAAAAGGATAGAAAATAAATAGTAATAGGATAGAAATAGTCCAAACAAACCCTAAAAATTTGGTTTGGATAGGTGAGCCTGTTCTTAAGTTATAAAGTGACAAAGAAAAATGCCCACTTATCTATACTAATATTATAAACGTGAAAGTAACTCTGTCTGTCTGTCTCTCCGGCTTTCACGCTAAAGTGTTGATGCAAATGTTTGAAATGATGCAAATCATTCACATTTGCAAATATGAACACGAACATTCGTAACATCCCTGGTTCTTAATTATAAAACACTAGTAAAACTTTTAGTTATATCTACCTGATTCATGATTTCTAAAATTTATATTTGAAGAGATTGGAGTAGTATCAATTGTAATGTCACTATTACAAACATTGTCATCATAATTAGACTTGAGTGGTGCAGTTCTTTTCAGACTTGTTAGTTTTGTAGACAGTTGAAGACTTGAAGTTGTTGCTACAGCTTGTGGTATAGATTTTATTGGAGTTAATAAGCAATTTGAAACTTCACTATTGATTTCTGAAACAATTTTTTGATTTTCTGGACAAATTGTTAATTTATAATTATTATTTAATAGAAAGAAAGAAATAATTTTTCCTGATTTGGCAACATTTATCATTAATACACTTTGGTTGCCTATAACCTTCCTCAGTAAATGGACTATTATCCAACGCAAAAAGAATTTTTCATATCAGAGCAATAGTTCCTGAGATTAGCGCGTTCAAACAAACAAACAAACTCTACAGCTTTATATATTTATAAATCGAGCTTTATATAATATAGATTATATTTATAGATTAAGGAATGTAAGAATGTTTTTTTGAGATAGGTAGGTACTTTTTTATTATTTTATTTGGTAAAGTGGAAATTAAAAACACTATCTCTATGTACCACTTATAAACCTTATTATTACTGATTTATACTTATAAAGTATAAATCAGTATACTCAATCAATATACATTAAAATACATAAGTTTTTTTGTGGATTGTCATAGATAACTCATGAAATTAAATAGTGACAACATAAAAACTCCCCAAAAAACTACTTTTTAATTTGTTATAGAAGCTTACCAGTTTCATAAAAACACCTACTAATTCCATAAGTGGCCCATTTTTCACGGTCAGGTTCTTCATTTTGCTTTAGCAGTTTGTCAAATTTATACTGTTCCTTCACAGGTGGCCAAAATACCTCACTTTTTCTTGGAGTGATCCATTTGCTCAGCACTAATCCTAAGCCCTCTCCTTGATCCTTGTCCTCAAATTGTACAACTACATACATCTATAGATATAAGAACAAAAGTAGTCAAATGATTAGGATGTAAACAGGTGTAGGTACCAACCTATTATATCCTGGATCTCTATTTTTGAATTTTATTTTATGCAAAATTGAATTATTGCATACCTGTTTTTGTTTTATCTTTCACATCAACAACTTATTATTGTCATAGGTGAGTAGGTAGGTAGTCTGTACTACTTTTATAATCTAAATTTCACTTAAAAAAGTGTAAAAGAAGCACCCAAATACTTTTATTTTGAAGACTACAAGAAGAAAACAATCCCAGATTTTCACCGGTGAAACTCAAAAATCTTTACAGTTGTATCGATCATGGAATATTTAATTATTCACTATTTGTCAAAAGAGCGCTATTATTTCAAAACTAGCCCAAATAGACAGCGGCGCGCCATGTATTTTTCAACTCATACCCGCGCGAGTTTTAGCGCACGCTCCGCTCTCCAATTGCTTTTGGTGGCAAAAATATCATCCTCGGCACGTAAGTGAGAGTAAATCACATAAAATATATCATTATTACTATATTTTAGGCAACTAGGTACTCGACGAATATCATGGCCGCCAAAATCAAACGAACTAAAAAAACATTGAACTTACTTTAAGATGTTCCCTCGACACGAAGCACCCCAGAAAGAATTCAACTGCGTAGCGTTCGTTATATTTTCTAGGAACTCGACCAGTGCACATTTTTTCAATTCAAATTCAATACCCTTGCTTCTGCTTGCTTCTACTTTTAACGGCTGCAGTGGAAGGAAGAGAGCGGCAGAGCGCATAGATTCATTTCTCTTGAAGACACACAAACCAAACCACAGAATAGATATAATGCGTTCCGAATCGCGCTAAAAGTTACAAAAGTGCGAGTCCGACCAAATGAGAAAGTGACAATTATTGCTCAATAGCTCATATTTTTTGTGACTATTAAATTCGGTCGGATTCGCGCTGTTATCGCTTTTAGCACGATTCGGAACGCACTAAGAGGCACGGAGGAGAACCAATTCTCTGATTGGTAGATCCCACCTCAGTTACATGTGTTTTCTTAGGAAGACCGAAAATTTTATCGAATATCGATAAATTCTTTTATTAATTTATTAAATCAAAAACTTTGTTTCGTTGACATCTTTATTGAGAGAGAGATACAGATAACCTAGAATCCAAGTAACTTAATCATATGACCACAAAGTACTGTGACATATTTCCTTTTTTATTATTACTAAAAATTAATATTAGTTGTTATGGAAGCGTTAAAGTATTACGTAACGCAATTTTTGAAGATTTTACCAACCGAGGCGAGTGCCATGGAAGCGAGAAATTGTGAAACATGATTAAATAGCGGTTGTTGCGTATTCATACCGGATGGGAGGTTGCGTGAAGCTTGACTAGTGGAGGTAATCGTTAATCGATTGTAAAGGGTCCCTTAAACTTGCACCTGGGTCGCAAGCCCCAGGCACTACTCTTGGCTTCCTACCTGGTAACAATATGAATCCTGTAATCGCATAACCGTATAGAAAATCCATGTACGTCATGAGGTAGTATGTGCTTTAGGAGAGATAGAAGTGTTGTTTGAATTGTGCGAATGTGGAAGTGTTCGAGTTAGCTTTTGTATTAGCCAAATATAATCGCTCGGTCCGATAGCCCACAGTTATGAATGCGCCAGATATGATCGGTGCAATTGCACGATATCATCTTATTTTCATTATTTTTGAAATATTTTTGAAAATTGTATACAAGCCAAGCACGGCTGAACTTTTACACGGGGGGAAAGTCGATATAACGCGGGTGAAGCCGCGGGCGGAAAGCTAGTATTTTATTGTTTTTTTTTCAAATTTTATTGTCAAATTTTCGAGTTGAATATATGTATTTTGTTTGCGTTTTTTCATAATTACATATCGATTTTACATTATTTTTTCAAAATATATTTTTATCGATATAACGACATCGACAGGGATAGATAGATAGATAAAAACGTTTATTAAATTCTGCAAAATACACATATATATCTAATAAAACAAAAGGTAATAATCAAGAAAAAAACAAAAGTACAATCAAACACTATAAATATATGTATGCTGCAGAAAGCAAAAGGTCAAGGCTCAGCTAAATATTTGCCTAATTTAGGCAAATAACTGATTTTCAGCCATCACCTTTTTTGAGGCGCATCCCAATTGACGGATCAGGGACATCCCAATTGACGGATCATTCCATAGGGGCGTTCGTTTTGGGCTCGATGGCAAAATCAGTGACTTTAATACTCTAAGGCGCTTATTAATAAACCCAATTTAATCCTGATTTAGTTAATCTACGGATTGCTCTCTAACTTATGGGCCCGTATTAATAAAATGTTTTAAATTTGGTTTAAGTTAATCTATGTCATTGTCTCGTTTCAACTTTTAATAAATATCATAAGACGTTATGGGTAAAATTTGGTAATTTTTTAGATCCGATGCCCCGTTTCCGAGATAAAAACATAAAAAAAAATGCTTGAATTTGCATGGGAAAAAATCCAACTCGCACTTGACCGTTTTTTATACATTCATTGCGTCCCACATGCTAGTTATAGGGTGGCAGAGGGGGAGGGGGGGCGAAAATTTCGTTATTTTTTAGCTCCGATGCCCCGTTTCTGAGATACAAGCATTTTTCAAAAAAAAAAATTTATGTTAAAAGAAAACCAACTCGAACTTGGCCGTTTTTTTATTAATTCATTGCATCCTCCATACTACCTATGGCGTGGCTACAGGGGGACAAAACTTTCGTTATTTTTTAGGTCCGATTCCGAGATACAAGCATGTTTAAAAAAAATTGTATGAAAAAAAAATTGATCGGACCACTACCTTGGATATTAAGCTAGAAACACTTATCAATTTCATTTTGTGCTAGCAACATTTCTCAATTCCATTAAGGTACGTCAAATTGCGATCACAAAATTTAGTTCGAGGTGTTATCAGAATAGCTGCAAACAAACACCAAACTATATTTAGTGAAGATTATAGTTAAGTTTAGTTTAGTGAGTGTACAACAGAATCGGCACCAATGTATGTGTTAGGGTCTTAGAGCATTAAGGTTATATCAGTAATGCTCTAAGGTTAGGGTATGAGTGAGTATAGTGTGTGAGTTTGATATTAACTTTTGGCGCGAATTTTAAATTTTGCACTTACAACTTTATTTTAAGATTTTTACGAAACTAAATTGAAATCAATACTGTGATTGTTCGTCATGTAGCATGCAAGTAGCCATTATATTTAGATGTACTATACAATTCTGTGTAGGTACCCTGTTTTTAGGTTATTATAATTATGACATTGACATATATTGACTATTTTTGCGTGATCATCGTTCGTGAAGGGACAAAAATGGCGAAATTTTCGATATCTCTCAAAACGAACGCTTGACATCAATGTAACTACTGTAAATATATACTCTAAGCATCAATGTCAATTTCGAAAACGCTAAAAACGCCATCACTTTTTCATTTTTTACAGAGTTACACCACCACGTTGGATGTAACTCTGCCGAAACGTCGAGGTAGTTATTTAAATGTTTTTAATCGTGATTATACCCGGTATATTCATACATTCACTATGTGTTCAAATCGCAAATATCTCCACGTCACGAATTTCGTGATGACTGAAACTATAAGTGTCAATAAGGCGTCTCCATGGAAGTAGTAAATGTACTAGTTGTACGTAGTACATATTACTTCCATGGGCGTCTTTTGTATAACATCTTTCGGCCGTCAGTGCAAGAACGACATAGGAACGTCTGTTCTATGACCAAATATCTCCACGTCAATAAATGACTGAAAACTGGTGTCAATAAGCTCTCCTTTGTCTAACGTCTTTCGGCCGGCGGTGCAAGAACGACATAGGAACGTCTGTTCTGTGACCGAATAATTTCACGTCAATAAATGACTGCAAAATGGTGTCAATAAGGCGTCTTTTGTGTAACTTCTTTCGACCGTCAGTGCAAGAACGACATAGGAACGTCTGTTCTATGACCGAATATCTCCACGTCAGTAAATGACTGAAAACTGGTGTCAATAAGGCGTCTTTTGTATAACGTCTTTCGGCCGGCAGTGCAAGAACGACATAGGAACGTCTGTTCTATGACCGAATATCTCCACGTCAGTAAATGACTGAAAACTGGTGTCAATAAGGCGTCTTTTGTATAACGTCTTTCGGCCGGCAGTGCAAGAACGACATAGGAACGTCTGTTCTATGACCGAATATCTCCACGTCAGTAAATGACTGAAAACTGGTGTCAATAAGGCGTCTTTTGTATAACGTCTTTCGGCCGGCAGTGCAAGAACGACATAGGAACGTCTGTTCTATGACCGAATACCTCCACGTCAGTAAATGACTGAAAACTGGTGTCAATAAGGCGTCTTTTGTATAACGTCTTTCGGCCGGCAGTGCAAGAACGACATAGGAACGTCTGTTCTATGACCAAATATCTGCACGTCACTAAATGGCTGGAAACTGGTGTGTCAATAAGGCGTTTTTTGTATAACGTCTGTCGGCTGTCAGTGCAAGAACGACATAGGAACGTCTGTTCTGTGACCGAATATCTCCACGTCACTAAATGACTGAAAACTGGTGTCAATAAGGCGTCCTTTGTTTAATGTCTTTAAGCCGTCAGTGCAAGAACGACATATGAACGTCCGCTCTTTGACCGAGTATCTCCACACGTCACTAAATAACTTGAAACTGGTGTCATTATGACACCATTTATCTGACGTCCATCGGAAGTAATTTCAAGAACGTCTGATGAACGTCTAATTTTGGTCAGGTAACGTCAGCGTCTTAAAATGTCCTGAAAACGACGTCAATATGACAACCCTGTGCTACCTGGGATACAGTCTAATATCAATTAACATAGACTCCGATTGGAGCTTTTGCACGTTGTGGGAGTTAATCAGCTAATCCCCTTCCAGACAATGTGTAGAGGTATATTGATTGAGTGTAATTTTATTGTTAATGCTCTCATGAAGTAGGCAGGTACGAGAGGCATCCCAAAAGTTTTTAGATACTCTTTACTTAATAATTTGATACTGACAAGTAATACACCATCGTAAACACTGGTTATTTAGTGATGAATTTGAATATAATAACATATTCGACTTCGGCGGGAATTTGCTTGCAAGAATGGAACTCAGTCGACGTGATTTTCGCGCTATGATTTTTACTATGACTATAAAAAAGGTTTAAAAGCACAAGAATGTTTTGAACTGTTGGTGGCTACTTTTGGTGAGTCTGCTTGTTCACGAGCAATGTTTTAATTATTATAATTGGTTTGCTGAGTTCAAGAGAGGGGCTTTGAAGATGAAGCGAGGTCGGGTCGCCCGCCAACAGCAGTCACTCAAGAAAACGTTGAAGCGGTTGAAAAGTTAATCCGGGAAAACCGCCGAATTACATACGTAGAGCTTGAGCGAGAACTGGTTATTGGATCAGCAGCGCTGCAAACCATTATACATGATCGCCTTTCTATTCGGAAGCGTTGTTCAAGATGGGTGCCGCCTGGTAGATTGGTGCCGATTTATGATTGACAAATTTGACGGAGGCAAGAAAAAAAACGTATACGATATACTTACCGGTGACGAAACATGGCTGTATAACTATGATCCCGAAATAAAACGACAAAATATCGCCGTGCACGCAGCTCGCAGAAACAAATGATCGCCTCGTTTTTTTGTAAGACCGGTCATATCGCAACTGTGGTACTCGAAGATCAAAAAACAGTTAATTCTTAGTGGTATGTGTCAGTTTGCGTCCCAACCGTTTTAGCAGCATAGCGTGACAAGCGACCGAAGTCAGGAATCCGGCACCTTCTTTGGCATCACGACAACGTGATGTGTTCTTCCAGAACACTTGACTTTTTTAATTGAGAAAATGTGCAAATCCTGCCACATCCACTATATTCCCCTGACTTAGCTCCTTGCGATTTTTACCTATTCCCTAAAATTAAAGAAAAGTTGAAAGGCAGGAGATCCGAGACCAAGGAACATGCACTATCTGCCTATAATTTGTAAATTTCAGAGGTATCTGAAAAGTAGATAAGTGCATACAACATGCCGATGGTGAATACTTTGAAAAGATAGACATGAGTAATAAATAATAAATATTATAATTTTTGAGTATCTAGTTTTTTTTGGCATGCCTGTATTTGAGGTTCACGTTCGGTATAATAGATATGTTGTCGTCATCGTTAATTAACTACCAAAATATATTTTTTTTATAAAAGAACGCCTTAAATCTGCGCTTAATTGATCGTTTGTGTTGATTTGTAATATCTGATTTCAATGATTCTGAAATCAATAAAAAATCAGTAATTAAATTATATCGAGCAGTGACTTCATAATCTTGCATTTCAACAAAATCTATGGACACGTTCTAATTTAACAGTTGTTCAAAAGTGCGGCAATCACTGATGATGTCATCATACCTAATATGAAACGGTGATATAATAAAAGTTTTCTGAATTTCTGAACGTTTTCTGAACTGATATAATGATAAATTACAGCGTTCAGGGATATGAACGCTCTAATGAATAGACAACATTTACAAACGGGGAATTGTCAATATCCTATTGAAAACCCTGATCGCTTTTTATTATGCTCATTGATTGAGATAGTCAGACCTCATTGCTTGTTTTATTTTGCTCATTGTTTGAGGTCACCTGACCTCGTTGTGCTATCAGCTCTCTTGAGCTGGAATCGACCTCGATCATCCTCGAATACAACCTTCCAGTCCATCATAGATATTTTATTATTTTCCTTTAATTCTGCATCATTCTTATCCCATACCATTGTTTTGGGTATGGTTTTTAATAAGTGCCCAACTGATCAAAAGCCACACGTATTTTCATGACACTGTTACTAAAGGGAACTACAGTAAACCGAATACTATAATTGGCGATACTGTAGTTTAAGAATTATTAATAGCCTCAGAATTAGCAATCAAGACAAAATGAATAACTCGAAAGTTATTCGATTTCACTGAACATACATGAGGGTTATATCGATACATATTAGTGTCCTCTCTGAGATATTACATAGCACATGCTTTCTGAGATATTCTGTATATAGGTACGTAGAATGGGGATAATCTGGGGGAATCTCTAAAAACGGGGGTCCACGATAATTTACTTACATTGTAATATCTTCTAATATAAAGACTAAATTATTTATAAAAGTAGATATGAAGTAATAAATTAATTATAATTATTTATAAAATTTTGTAAATTATAGGATGTAGGCATTCAATATCAGGTTAGGGGGTCTACCGAAAACCGAAAAACGTGGCAAAGGGTCTGCGACACAAAAAAGTTTGGGTTTAGACAGTAAACATTCGTAATTTTTTTTCTGCTTCCAGGTTATTGGTATCCTCATGATGGTGCTGGGGACATCCGTATACTCCTCCTACCACAGTTTCTCTTTTGTCTACCAAAGTGCTAAAGCGGGTGGATACCTTACACCTTCAGTCATGTGTGTGTTTATTGGATTCTTCCTTATCGTCATCTCGTCTTTCGGCTTCTTCGGCAGTTTGAAAAGGAGCACATGCTTAGTGAACTCGGTAAGAACACTTTTAGGATTCTTGGTGCATTAGATAAGCACCAAGAATCTCCATCATCATGAAACGTTCATATTATGATAATCAAGAATGATTAAAGATAAAACACTTAAGATAATACACAGTGAATCTATTTGCAATAATCAACGTACTGTTGCAAAATGCTTGTAAAAGTTCTTGTAAAACAGTCGCATTTAGAAACAATTAATTAATGGATAGTCTGACATGGCATCTTTAATGTGGAATAAAAAGAAACGGACTTACTTGAATAAAAATGAAAAACGTAATTATATATCTGAGTCGTTTGTAAATATATGATTGCGACTAAATATAGAAAACTTTCGTATAATTTCTGTTGTCTATCACGAAATCTTTAGACATCTTTTCATAAAAAAAACATACACGTACCATAAACCATGTACAGATAACAGTAACGTTCATTAATACATTAAGGTTAATTGAAATCGAAATTCGAATCATAACTGATTTTTGCTTTATTATGTAAATAAAATTTTACAAATAGTTGGCGTTTGAATCAATTTCAAAAAGCTGTTCACTTAAAGAAAATATTAGACCGACTTTTCATCAAGTGCCGTATCATGGCATAAAACGCAAGAAAGTTTAGAATTTTTCTCTAAATAACCTTGGGAAAGGCTATTAATAGATCCTGATACAATATATTTCAATATCAACTCTCTCAAATCTCAATTCATTTCATTTGTAGTTCATTGTCTGTAGACAATCTTCAAATTTTTCGTGGGATAATCAAATTTCAGAACTGCGAAGGAAGATGATAAATGTTTTGCAGATCAAAATAAAAATTTTACTCTTCCAATATATTCTTCCGCGACCGTCCCTCGGGTGAGGGGCGGTCGGCCTCACGGTTTGAATATATGGTTCTTAGAACTTAGGCACAGGCCAAGTTTAGTCGGTAGGTCGCGTGGACTCGGACATAACCTCCGTGACACTTGCCGTTACGGGGGTGTCCTGGGCACATTTCGTGTTCCTTGTGATGGATTTTCATCGTTCCTCTCCTGAGGAAAAAAAACATGTGGTTCATTTTTTATTTAAGAAAATTCGACCATATATCGTTTTCAACTTTGATGGTTGACCAATATTTCGTCGAAGAATATCATATCTCATCATTTAGAAATAAAGTTGAAAAATATTTCCTTGAGCTAGAATACAGTCTTTAGCTTCATATTTATATTCTTCTATGCTATGATCTTATTTATATATTAGAGATTGTAAATGTATAAAGGGGCTATCTTCATTTTATATATAGATATGTTTTCTGTTGCAGAATTTTCTATTTAATCTAATTAGCCAGAAGGCCAACTTTTGTGTTTACATTTATCTTGTATATTATTGTCAATTAATTTAAACAATTAAAATAAAGAAATTGGTGATATCTTTTATTAACTATCTAACTTGAATAGAGTATGAAATGATTTATGTTTATATTTCAGTATGCCCTGATATTAACGGTACTGCTAATCCTTAAGCTGGTAGTGGTGATTGTGGCCTTCTCAGACAGCCTGGACCCCTCTACGCTGAACAAAATATTTTCCCTGCCAATAAACCTCTACGCGCAAGATGCCGAAGTCCGTTACGAAATTGATACAATTCAAGAATTGGTAATGCTATATTTTTTTTCAGACGAATATATTAACCACAAGTATAAAAATACATTTCAAACTATATTTTGAGTAGCTACATCGGAAATAAATATACAAAGTATGCACGCTTGGCTTGATAAGCCTTGTTCTAATATCAGGACATAATGTCGCCATCGTCATCATAATTTCAATCAAAAGGCACCCACTGCTGGTCAAGGATCTACAAACTGATCCATCTTTTATTGAAAGTTTTTGGGCCGTCTTCCACCACTCTAGCCCAGTGTAGGTTGATCAAAATAAAATAAAATAAATAATTTATAATCGCTTATGGCGAATATTTTGCGAAGCTACGAAAGAAACAAACGTTTATGGTAAGAAATAATGCACAAATAAAGGGAATACAATTATAAATCGTAAATTAAGGTTGTATTCAAATCCTTTGTGGGCAAATCGAATTAATACGGATGGTTTTATGTTTTTCTATCGAATTAATTTGAAGTCTATTTTATAATAGATTTCTAATTGTTTTACACGATGCCACATGAAGGGAAGTGTCATAGATATTATATATAGACAATACACTGTATATATAGATAACAGACTGAAAGAACTATAATACTTACTCTCCTAATTTTCATTTATATTGTTAGTTTTGTTTTTAAAAACAATTTAATCTGCATTTAAGGATATTCTAAACTACTTACTCTTGAAATAAACACGTAAATTTACAAATACTAACGGATGATAATTTTTTTCAGATAATCCAATATGGCTTTCTGGATAAAAACAAACATTGAAAATGTGTGTCATTTTCAAATATTTCTTCTTTTATTAAGTTCCATTGAATATCTGCTGCATATCAATAATATATATTGGATTTAATAGACTCACGAAAGAAGCGTATATTTTAAACCTTTTACTTTTTAACATTGTAGTTATAAAGTGGTACCGCGAAAGATATTCCGATATAGAAATACTTACTTTCTCCGTTTGTATTGAAACGATGCAAAGATATATATATACGAGTTTTAAAAATAAGTATAACTATGTATTTCCTTCCTATTGATTTGCTTCCTTAAGGATGAAATTCTTAGAGGATTCTATTAGATCTAAGCAAAGAGCACGCAGATGAGGTAAGTTTGTCTTATACTATCCATGTATGATTCCAGTTAAACTGTTGCGGTAGTCAATCCTACTTAGATTATGCGGACGTCAACTTCAACAGCAATCACTCCACTGTTGTGGTGTCTGAGAGCCATCTAGAAAGCATCCTGATCCCGGAGAGCTGTTGCGCGTCTATCGGCGAGGTGGCGTGTCTCTGGGTGCGCCCCCGAGGCTGCATTCACGGCATGATCGACTTCGTGGCGCAAAACGCGCGCGTGCTTGGTGTTATGGGTGTCTCTATCATGTTCATATTGGTTAGTATTTCAGCACAGGGAATCAATAAAAATACTTTTAACTAAAATGTTTTCTCGAACGGTAATGTACTTAAGTGCTTAAGTTTAGGCAATGTCAAGGAACACAGATGGCCAGGTACCACGTAGGCATCAAATTGAAATTAGAATTATTGTTGTGTCATGGCCAGCAATCAATCGCAGTGCCGCAACCGGCCGCGGCCTTGGACTGCGATTGGCAAACAGTCCTGGCCGTGCACACAATGTGTTTATCAAATTTTGAATTCCATCAGCATAGCTCATATAAATTTACCGAAGGGCTCGGCTTATCCCAACTATATTAGGTCGCGGTTAGACCTTTTTTTTTTTTTGAGGCGAATGAAATGCCTGTCCGGGGAAGATGTTGGTCCCCGGTGCACTCCCCTCCGGGGACGGGGGGGTTTGGGGCACGCACCCACAAAATCTCCCCGCTCTTCATTTCGCCGGAAGTCGGGCGACTATCAAATGGCATGGGTTCGACGCGACTCAGGCGTCTCTCTCTCTTTGTGAAGGACGCGCGGGAACACCGCGCGCGCCTCTTAGAACCGTCAGTGGCACTGAGTTCCCCAGATCATTACCACAGCTTGTGCACATTGCGGGGATAGTTGGCAGATGTGTCTGATTTTGTACTCTCGCCGGTTGTCCTCCGACGGATGACGGCGATTAGGCCTTAGTCAACCACGCTGGCACATTGGGTACCTATATCTTTGTATTTCTTCGAAAATGTATGCAGGATGTCCCACGATATTTTCCTTCGCCGCAAAGACTACTGAATACTACTTTATAAATCACATTCGCTGATCTCTCTCTGAGTGTGATCATATATACGACATCAAGGCTAACTGCCAATTTACATTACTAACTTTATTAGAACGCAACGCATTTAATTTCGTTGATTTTAATTTAATCTGGTTTCTTCCGTTCTCTTGACATATCCTGTCGTAATTTACTGGTTTCATAGTTACCTGTTGGGACGTCGGTAGCTGGAGAACTTTGAGGACTTATTATCTGATTGGTGTTATATTGTTGCTGGTATCCCACAGGGTGGCGTATTATCTCCGCTTCTCTTCTTAATGTTTATAAATCACATTATATAATCACTTTCATGTCTCTATCATTTATACGCAAGCCCCGCTAACGGATTTTTCATAAGCTATAGCTTTAACTAATAGCAATTTAAATGTAATCCACACCTAAAGCAAAACATATGGTCTTGTTGTTAATACCAATCGTTTGAGCCATTAGATGGCGCGCTCAAGTTACGTCGACACCTTTTATTTCAACGCTAACGACACCGGAACGGTCGCCGGTGTCCAAAAAAAAAATGTTAATACCAATAAATCATTTGATTGCTTACAAGCAATAAGGCTGCCTGTTGTACATTTGTTGTTTGTTTTATTTTTCAAATTTTTATGTTTTATTGTAGTAACGAGTTATGTTATGCATTACTTGTTTCAGCTCCTTGGAATAATCTTTGCACTTTTGCTGGCCCGGTCCATTCGTAAATTGAAAAGCGAGCGTGCCCTGATGGCATGGAAAATAAGAGAGCAATTTATACGTGCTAGGCAGGAAGAATATAAGCAATCAGATAATAAAATATTGATCAACAATCCACAAGAATCTAGTGTGGCATAATTTATTATTTAATTTTTTTAAACGTACTTAAATAAAATATTGCGTAATATTTTTGTTTTATTAATGTAAATTGTAGGGTAAAAAGCTTGCAATCCAAACGTAGAAATCTCGATTAACCAATTTGGACAGGAAACCTCGATATAATTGACATTATTCGACATTTAATGGATGTCGGTAGCACGAAACTATTTGTTCAATGAATAGACAAAGACGATTTATTTAGTCGTCTTGATCGATTCGATAAACTTTGCCTGGAACTTGAATAATATTCTCAAAAAAGAGAATTGATCTCCGGGTATAATTTTTGGCAGTTGGTATAATGGTAGCGGACCATTACTGTTTGAGAGTGCGGCAAGGCAGTGGTGAGCGGGGCGAGCGGAGTTGAGCACAACCAACAGCAAAATACAATAATATAGTTTGTGAGACCATTTATTAATCATAATAAATATCCACAAACGGTACTTAAAACTATTAATATTACACAAATAATATATCGTCCGGCCATGATCGAATGTTCCAGGAAGAAGAAGGCCTTCCTTCTAACGACGTCAAAAACGTCATTACGTCAGAGCTTAACTAAGATGACAGCCATTGGTGTTGTCATTAGTAAATAAATATTTAAGGAATGTCATACACGAATAAAGAAGTCTACACAATTACATTGTACACCGGTGCATTCTATAATATACTGACCAATAATATGGATATTGGGATTTTAAGAATAATGTCAGTTAATTGCAAAAACTTGCGTAGCAAAGTTACATTCATCCTCAATCTGTGGGTGTCTAACGAAATCGTGCATGAGACACAGCGCTTACCGACAGACCTATAATAATTTCTAAGCACTATATATCCCGCCTAAAACTCAACAGGAACAGCGGTTGACTCGGCGAAAAGTATTCTAACAGGCGTAGCGATTAGAAAATCGAGTATTTACATCGAATTTATATAGTGATTTTTTATGTTGATGCCGAAAAGGTCTAATAATTTATAATTATGCAGTTTATGATACCGATGACTTCTACATTTTCCAAATATTATGGTTAGATATCGAAACGATATCGCAAACAGCATTCGTTTATAAATTTGATTAAGAAAATACTCACGCAAATAGCAAGTCAAATATATTTTTTAAAACCTTTATGATAATTGTATGTGTTCTGCAAATAAATATTGATTGATTGATGAAGTGACAGTTGCGATTGGTTGTTGTACCACCATTTGGTCCAATTTCAATTATTTGTACGTAATGATATATTGACTCAAATTAAAAATGATAGTTTGATTTGCATTGTAACATATGACACTTGTCCTTTTGAGCCAGTATTTTAAAGTCAGTAATTATTTCAAGTCACATGACAGTTTTATAATTTAATCAAATTATTTATCGATAAATGATATCACTACTAATGTCCATCTAATTGATAATCAGAGTATAAACCTATAAAAGTTTTGCTTGTGTTTTGTTTTTAAATATTTGCAAATAGATAAAATTATTATATATATTATATATCCTTGTATATATATATTTATATATACATACCAATGTAGGAAAATAAACCAGAATGAAAAACAATTTGTCAATGTTTAAGTCACAGTTATATTTTTGTCCATATGATTAAAGAACAGCTTTGCTCTATTTCTGATTTCCTCCCCAATCGATTCTTCTTTCCCTTTGCTCAAATATGGCGGCGTGAACTCTCTATAAGCTATACAAACTCTACGGGATGAAATGTCTTCTCTCAATACACAGTGCTCCCAATGGTACCTTGGTTCACCATATATAACTAGCAGGGATCGCCTGTAAAAAGTTTACTTCATTATATTAGTATGTTTAATACTGGGGGAAGGAGGGGTTGGGCCTCTGGTACCCTCACTCAAAGCGGTTTTTTTACGCCAGTTTTCTGTGAGGCCGTGGTATCACTCCGGTCGAGCCGGCCGAAGCATGGCTCTCCCACCATAAATAATTATCTAACATCAATAGTTTTTTATAAGTTGCTTATATAAGACTATTGCATGTCTTTCATAAAAAGCTCAATTTTTTTTGTGAAATTAATTAGGTATTTAATTTTATTTATCAACCACTATATTTGATAACACAATTTCTTTCAGATTAAAAAATTAGTTATTGAAAAATGTGAAAAACTTATGAAAAATTCCAATATCAGAAAAACTACAGGAGTGGCTCTAATATAGAAGTTAAAGATTGTTAATGAAATCACTGTTATTACCAAAAAATGTGTTAATGCCTACTGCTATTACTTAATCATATCTCTGAATTCTTCATAATAATTGACACATAACATATTCCATTGTTTCTTTACGTAGCACTAGCATTATATGCTTTACATTGCATTAGTTTACTTATTTTTGTTTACAATAACTCGTATCTGTGTACACTATGTGTAGTCTGCAGATTTATTAAAATTAATTTCAATAAGGAAT
The DNA here is from genome assembly GCA_036419045.1 of Scirpophaga incertulas. Lineage (NCBI taxonomy): Eukaryota > Metazoa > Arthropoda > Insecta > Lepidoptera > Crambidae > Scirpophaga > Scirpophaga incertulas. The sequence continues at coordinate 22,947,565 of CM071635.1, read as the reverse complement.
TAATCGCTTATATTTCTAACGTGTTTTATTAGAAATAACACAAGTTTTTTTGGAAGATACTTATATATTTTATATATTTTTTATAATTTTGCTCAGTTTTTATTGTTATATAGAGAGCAGTTAAGTTTATAGACATTTAAAATGCTTGTGTCAGGTGGTTATTCTTAAATTCTTTATTGACTTGCTATTTATTGTATAGACAAGTAGTCACTATGAAATGTTAAGAAATTCAATAGCTATATATACATACCGGGGCATTGGTATTCTAATTATAACATCATCCTCAGTTGTTGGTTTACTTATTTCAAATGCATTTAACATGTTGCTATCTGATATAATTTGTCCTTTGCAATCAAGAATAGGACTGTACTCTGTAGCACATGATAAATTGTACTTTTTGTTGTCACCTTTGAATCTTGTCATAGTAAGTACTGTATCAGATAAACAATTCACTGTGACTATTCTTTCTCCCCAAATCCAACAGTCATCAATGTGGGGATCAATTGATGCTCCTTTAGAGGGATCATACTCCAAGGAACATTGCTCTATAACCTCATAATTTTCTAGAACAGTCACTTGTCGAAATCTATCTTGCAGAAATTTTGTAAAGGTTGGATATCCTGCAAATTGACCAGGCATAATTTTCCTCTTTTTAAAGTTTGTTTTCGGACCAAAGTTCTGTTTTCGGCGACCGCTTTGGGAGATATCCCATGGCATTTCATCAATATTCTTCATCAAATCTCTTTCTTCGTTCGCAGTGATGAAATCCAATAGGATATAAATGCCAGGATAGTCTATTGCATTGCCTTCGTGATAAGGGTGTTGTTTGTAGAGGTCCATGTCCCATCCCTGCCAAGCTTTATTACAAAGCGGACAGAAAACATAACCTTTACTTTTATCCAATTCTAAATTTAATTTTATATTCTCAGCTCCAAACTGAGTTTCACAAACTAAACAAGTTCTGTAACCTTTACAACCACAGGGTCTTGGTTTTGCCATGATTGTATTATTTCACTTTAACATCTGTATATGTTGGTTATTTTCTCTACATCAAGCTGATATTTTTAAGTAGTCCTGCTTTTAATGTTATTTTCTCAGTTATTGTATTTCTGGCAGGTGACAATTAAGCACAAAATACATTTACTCTAGCGAGCAATTAAGCAGTAGAAACCATATGATAGAAAATAATCCACTCCACAGTCTTAGTTAAGTAGTAGTAGTCACAGATTAGTATACTATTAGTAGTAGTAGTAATATTTGTCCTACATGGACAAGCAAAGGTACAAAAGATAACCCAGTCTTCGTTAATGACAGCTATTGTTTTTCTTTCTTTTTTATGATTAATGAAGGCGAAGGGATGTATCTTATATCGCCATTACCTGTTGTAGTTTTCTCTAATTGCTAATGAGTTTGATAGAAATCATTATATCTTTATATATTTACAGAGGCGGCTTTACCTATAGAGCAGGGTGTGCGGTGCACACAGGCGCCACATTATAATTTATAGTATAAAAAAATAAGTGTCACACGTTTAATACAAGTATGAAATGCTTGGCGAGAAACTATGTCATCAGGATGACCTTGTGAAGGCCACTGATTTAAATTTAATACTATTCAGGCCCATATTAATGACGTTAATTTAACTTATGATATTTATTGAAAGATGGAACGGGCCATAGGGGCTTAAGTCTTGAATAGGGAATTAATCTCTTCTTAGAAAAGAATCTTAATTTGATCCTTGCGTGTCAATAAACCATAGTACTAAAAATATAAAAATTTTATACACTCGTTAAGTACTATAAAAATTGCATTAAAATGTAATATTTCAAATTTCGCGCGTAATTAGACGAAGGCGCCGCACGAGTGTTACTCTGTAGCGATGACGTCAATACGGCATGTAAAAAATAAACAAAGCTCTATGTTTTTATATTCATAATTTAAAAAGGAGTTATTATCTTATATATAAACAATTAATAAAGGAATAATAATAAAAGAGTAATACTGACATCGATGTTTGTTCTGCCTTGACCGACTTTTGTTCTGCCGAGTTACGGAGTATTAAACTCCGTAACTCGGCAGAACAAAAGTCGGGATTTGTAGCAAAGAATTTTCCGACCATTAATGCATTTAGTTTTGGTAAATTCGTACTATCTCCTTTTACAAAACTGCTGCTGTGTGTGATTCACGTGCGATTTCAATTTAACTTACGTATTTATAACGTTACATTTACATTAAAAAAAACAACATACAAACTTCTTTTTTTATTGTTTTGCGGCTTTATACGTACTATGATTCATAATGACATTGACACGCATAAGTTTACAGTACCTTATGACGTCACGACATGGCGGCCTATGTTTCGCTCTTATTTTACGTATAGATTAAAAAAGTGAATACTTTGAAAACTAATTTTTTATATTATTTTTGTTACTTTATGTACTTAAACATGATGGTTCCGACTATTTAATGCATAATCTATCATAGTTATATGCTTTTAGATCTTTTCTAATATAGAGGGAAGTACCCTTATCCTCAAGGCTGGTCGTGATTCAAGGAAATAATTTAGCACAGGTCACTCACCGCCATTTGTTTTTATCTTCAGTAGTAGAAAATGTAAGTATTTATAAAGTCGACAGCTAAGAAAGGCAGAAATCATTACAGTAGAGGAAACAGTATGTTTTTCCTCGTATAAAGCTGCTGGATGACGTTCGGCAAGTTAAAGAAACATAATCTCTTGTATCTTTTCTTTTTCATGTATGTTATGCATACACGTAGGTACAAATAATGGTAGTTGTTCTGCTCTTTATATACTCTCAATTTTATATTTGTTAGATGTTAATAAGTGCCTTTAGGTGTTAGAAATTAGGTGTCTTTCATTCTTGTGTGGTCAATTGTTTCTTGGTATTCTCGCAATTATAAGGGCTAACAGTAATTAAGCAGAATAATTATTCTTCAATTTATTTATACTTATATAAAAAATATATAAAAGGTGAATAATAAAGTTGAAATAAGTGTATTATCCGTACTACGTTAGTACTCGGTAGCCGAATGGTTAAGGCATCAATATGGTATGTTGAAGACGTAGGTTCGAGTCCCATTTGATTCGAATATTTTGTTTTATTTTAACGTAGGTAATAACTATATCACGTTATTTAAAAGAATCACGTTATTTAAATAAATATGTATTGTAAGCGTGGTATCGATAGAGCACTTTATTCGCCACTATAACAATATACATAACTTTGTGCACACGCACGTGGCAGAAAGTTATTTAGGAACTAGTTTTCATTTTGAGGATATTGTTTTCCCCATTCAGGTAGCACCACCTCCTATAGTCATTAGTACCATCTTATGTCCAAGGACGACATTGAGTGAGGCATTATCCTAAAACCTTGATTTCTTCTAAGATTTTGTTCGTATGAACCGTTCCCATACAGGCGATGTATAATTGGACGTCGCCACTATCCCATCTTATTTCGGGGAAAACACTTGCAGTTCTTGCCTGATCTTCTAGCTGAACCCTTCCACTCTCGTGTTACAATGCTATGCTATATACCTATACATAATAGGACATCTCACCACTTAGTTAACTTACACCGAAAATTCGATAACATACAAAAAAACACATCCATAAAATTATGACCATTTTATTCATCATAGAAAGATTCACATTATTAGAGTAGATATATACGATAAATTTGTGCTTTAGACTTTGTAGAGAAGTTTTTAATTTTCTTTTATTTTAATATATATGTATATTACAATATTGATTGACAATTTTTAAATAATAACATTTCTATATATAAGATAGATAACAATAATTATATCTATATTTCTTATTAATATTTTCGTGCCTTCGTATTTTTCATATATCTTACTTTCTCTAAAAGTTATAGAAAATTCTAAATCTAAAATATAAATGTGATAAAATTTTCAAGATTTGTTTTTCAGTTGCGATACATGGTAATGTAAATTTTCGTGAAACCACTATTTTTATAATAATATCATTTTATAGAAACATATGAATATCTAACAATTGACAAAGGTTTTTAATTAAAAACAAATATAAATAAATTAGTCAATAACACATAATATTCTATATTGTTACCATAACTTAGGAAAGAAGTTTGTACAAAACATATTTTAAATTTTCCTAGTTACAGGTAAATAAGTGCAAACTATTGCTAACTATAAATTGTGCAAATCGTAAATAGTACAGCACCGATAATACTAATCACAAGAATATATAAATACATAAATTCGCAAACTTATTTAAATTGTAGAATCTATAATAGTAGAATATGTACCTACTTATAATAAGCGTGTAACAATGACGAAAGTTCGGAATTAAGATCTATTTGCACACAACCGATTTGATACGTAACGCGATTTACTTTAACCGAGCAAAGTTTCCGACGATGATTGAAAAAAAAAATTATTTGATTTTCCATATGACCAGTAGCACATATCAGTTTCAAAGACGTTGCGGAAGCCTCCAGGGGCAATGTGTATTCATTTATATATATTACAATACCCAAACAACTTTATTAGTTTTAAATTGTCACAGACAATGTCGAGTCATCGACATCAAGAAGATAATACATATAAACATATATTTTTATTTACATATTTTAGTCGCGAGAAGTTTTCGTTCGCTTTGTTTCCAACGTGATATCGAGATGGTTAGAAGTGAGGACCGACAGCATGGAAGTTAAGAAAGTTTGTGACAATATAGAATTTACTAATAGTTTCAGTGACGTAGCTATAGGATTTTAGTGCATATGGGCAATTATCGACACATTTGAAATTGATAAATATTTGGCGCTTTGTTTATAACAAAAACATTTCAATGGCAGTGAATAACGCTAGAATTTTATATACATTTGAAGCACTTACTTTATTTATAAATAAAAAAAAATATACATTTTCAATGAATTCAAATTGAATATTTGTTCTAATCTGCTGCCTACTTAAATTCTAAGACAGTTAACGAAATTATGTGTACTGTAAATTTTAATTATCATATAATAATAAGAAACCAGCGCTTCAGCGCTGACAATATGAAATAAAAATTAAAATTTGGATGTGTTTTATATTTTAGAAACTATTATTTTGTATTAAGTATTCTTAAATATTAGGCGTTTCAGAATTGTCAAAATAACATTTAAAGGGCATATGTATGTAAGTATTTGACGGGCCATAGTCTAAGACCTGAAAACTGACTTTTAGAATAAAATTAAAGGCAGCTGTAAATGCAATGTCGCTTCATAGATTGATAAGTAGTATTCCTAGTACGCAAGACGTAGGGTTCGATATTTATTAATGAAGTAGTTTAATTAGGGATTTCTTTTTCAGAATCTTCACTTCTAATCTTCCGGTCTTGAAACTTCTATATTAGAATTTTCTATAATATTATATTTATGTAGATAAAGTTTCATGTTCATTATTATGAAATATACATGTGAAGTAGTCTTTCACCATCTGTGTCATAATAGTACATTATAATACAAGTGAGTAATGTTGAAAAGCGCGTGCGAGGCTGACATTGAGCACAAGCGCAGCGAGTGCTTAATATTCAGCCGAGAATGTAATTTTTAACTGCTCACGAGTGTTATACGACGTTTTTCAACACCATTGCAAGTAATTAATACAAACTTATTTAATTTACAAAAATGTTTCAGCATTTTGCATATAAATTCTATTTGGTTCCTATTTTTTTATTCTTATAAATAAAAGCATGACTTTTCTTTACGAAACTATTAACTTTTGATTACCAAACTGTGCGGTAATCGAATTTGAAATTCGAAGGATATTATAAATTGGTAATATGATACATTGTGAAACTAAAATTGGTAATATGATACATTCTGAAACTAAAATTGGTAATATGATACATTGTGAAACTAAAATTGGTAGTTACATCAATTACGAGCAATGGTGTTGAAAATTTCTTTATGAAAATATTGACAGGTATATATACAGCACAAAATCTGCGGCGTAATTGAGCCGAGCATGTTACTTATATTTCAAAAAAACATAACCAATACGCACGTATATCGTATTTTTAACACATTTGCGAGGAAACAGAAAAAAAAACATTTAAATAAGTTTATTTAAATGTGTTTAAAAAAATCAATCTGTGAATGCACTGTTCTTCCCGCCATTTTAATAGCGCGCTAGACTGGCGCCGCCCGGCGATTAGTTCGAAATTTGAATAGCAACAGCGCGCGAAATGGCAAATAATACTGTTATGGAATTTGTATGGACTATAACTTAACTATTTGACCCGCTTTACATATTTAAAACCGGTGGAATTACATCAGCTTTACGAGCAAAGGTGTTAAAAAACATTAAATAATTCGCTGTCAAATAAGCATATATTAATTCCATGCCAACTACAATGCGTATTTTTTTAAATAGCGGTCATACTTGATGAACGATAAATTCATTTACAACAAGTGTCTGCTGCAGACTTAACCAATAGCACCTCTGTGTGCGTGTCTCTGTGATCGTGTAATATCTTCGATTTGTTTGGTAGTCGATTTTGTCGTCGTTCGGGAATTATTCGCAGACGTCATATTTCAGCAATCACCTGCTGGACTGAATTTTGTACAGTTTGTGTTTTAGCGCGAATATTATAATAATTTTCGTGTAAATATAAACGATAATAGATTTGTCGAAAATCGGTATGTTACGCTTGCTGTGATGATCTTGGTGATACATAAGTATATAACCAGTGACTTTAAATTGATTATAACCTATAGCGCAAAACAGTGCACAGCCCAAAGCAACCCAAACGCCGTTTGCGAAGCTCCGAAATCATTAAGAGGTATTAATTTATTATAGTGTTTCAAGTACATTACTTGCAGATGCTGCCAATCACGCATTGTGTACAAAACATTTTAGTGGCTGGCCAACTGACTTAATCTTTGTTCAGAGCAATTGAAAGTAATACACTGACATACAATGACTACTATATTTACACGAATTAACCAGGACTGTTTGCTGGGAGCTTGGTGGTATGTCATCTGAAATGGATGACACAGTGGGTTTCGCAATGTTTACACAAAATCTAATTTATTTTGGTCTGTAAATCTGAAAGATCATTTTCAGAGGGCAGGGATCTTGAAGTAAAGTTTGAGTATAAGAATATGAGAGAAAGACTGCCGGGATCTTGAATTGCGTACCAAACTTTGGGCGTGGAAGAATATTCGCGGAAGAAGCTTATTTCCAGAAGAATAAAATTTTTAGTTCAATAATAAAGACTACATTTGCCAATTAAAAAAGTTGGAAATATATTGGAGAGCTTATAAGAATACCACGAAAAATGGTAAACCGCAGAACTCAAACAGTTGAACGTCAAATTGCCACTTCAGGTCATTGAAGTGGAGCAAAGAACTTCTGAAATTACTGGTAAATACTGACATATCTAATTACAGTATAGATTGTGGTGTAATCCTCAATCGAAATCGAGCTCGTGGAAGGTAGTAAAATTTTTATATCACTAAAACTTCTAACTTCGAATCGTGCTTGCCTAACTCGAGCACGTGGAAGTAGTGTCGTCGCCGTCTTAAAGTTGGAGAGTGCTGTGAGACGGGAAAGGGGCAGAATGCACAAAATAGTCTTTCTATCCAAGAGACTTGACAAGGCACCATTGTGTCTAAATTAGACAATGCGCCATTGTACAAAATTTGGAGCTGACTGACTTGTCTAATTAGTTTACTCGTAGAAGAAAACGTGTTATCTTCAATCGACCTCATCGAAGTTCAGCACGTGGAAGGGGTGTCGCCGCCGCGGACGGGGTGGGGACGGTGAGGGGGAGGGGGTGGGAGGCGCGAGTACCACTGCGGGCGGGCGTAGTACCGCGCGTGCCAGCTGCTAGTCCTCCGCAAGTTCCCACAACATGAGCGCCGCCTCCCCGCCGCCGCTTGTCACTAAGCATCTATCGTTGAATAGGAACCGCGCATTGTATACCGCGCCGGAGTAAACTTTCATCTCGTTATATTCTGCCTTCGGACTGGCGCATGGATACCTGGAGTTACATAAATAATTTATTTATTCATTACAAAAAGCAGACATAAGTTACCACACCACATATCGCACTAATAATACAATAGTGTATCAACTCAAAATCGAACATTTTTCAGAATCAACAAAATACTTATTACTCACTTCATGTAATAGTTGCAAATTGAATAACTGTCACATAAGTTTTTTAATTTATCCTTATTCTGTTTTTGCACTAATCGAACGACGGTCTTGATCACGCGTGAGGATCAAATTTGCGCTGTGTTTATAGTATTATGTCAAGTACGACGTTTTGAGTTGATACACTATTGTATTATTAGTGCGATATGTTATAGTGTTATTTGTGTTTGACATAGGCTGGAGCTTAAGTATCACGAACAATGCGGTTTCAGATGAATTTACCCGCGTGCATGTGTTCCCCTTTTGTGTATGTAGTCGCTGCCGAGGTTTTACCCAAGGAGTACATCATAAGGGTTTTTTAAAAAGAGATTAAATAGGTTTTTAATGGTCGGCTATGTGTTTGTAGCGATTGGGATTTGTTACGGAAGGAAAATAATTACTAATCTAAAGATGCGAATACAAGATATGAGTAATATAGATAGTATAAAGAAAAAATAATACACAAATCGCGGCCCAAAGCCTTGATCTTAATGAGGCCCTTGGCGAGAAGTGAAAGAACATTATCTGTTGATAAAAATGAATTATTCTTCCTACATCAAATAATGCAATAGTTACAAAACAGGTCTTGAACAAAAATCTGATTCATTAAAAAAATCAGGTACTTACCTAAACAAGCGCAAATATCCGTCCGTATCACCGCTTATCAGCAAGTCATGAGCGGCCGATCGACTAGCGGTGGACATTAGAGAGGTCATAGGGTAGAACCTGTTGTTCCATATTCCTGCGAACGTAACCCGCCGCGTTATATGGACATTCCTTTATTTTCAATGATTAAGAGCCGATTTCATCGTCCTTCATAGAAACCGAGTTTAATAAAACTTGGTTTTGATTGATCGAGTTCAGAAGTAAGTTGTGATCGTGGCTTACATCCGCACCGATTTCACCAACTCCCATTGATCTCGTTTACTAAAACGTAGTTAATCCACAGATTAGAGTAGTAATCTTTGACAAAGAATGTACGAATAAATGATTGCTTTTAAAGTGTTGCAATCAAAGAAATTATTTCAAATCAAATGGGAACATAAATTATAAGAATTACTTCAGGATACGATATTCTTGATTCAGATAGTCAGTAACGGGTGTTAAAAATTCCATAATTAATTACTTCTTATAAATAATAGATAACAAAACAATTACTCATCTCGTGTAAATAAAATAAAATTTCAAAACAAAATATAAGGAATTTTAAATAATTGGGTAGCTTCACGGTAGCTTACACTGACCTTGCTTGTTTAACGGACTCCGATTACAATGTCGAAAAGGAAAAGGGACCCGACCTTTGCTGCGAGCGAAAAACAAACGCTCATGAATAGAACTTGTCGAGCGGCATTTCGATATTGTTGAAAGTAAAAATAGATAGCGTCAGCGTAAAATTAAAAAATGAGCTCTTTAAACGCGTTTAGAAACGCTAAACGTCCAGAATCGGCCGTTCAGAAACTGAACCAAGTTTAACATGAACGACGATTACGCAAAGCTGGTGAAATGCAAACTCGGTAGCGAAACTCAGTTTAGAGCGTAAACTGAGTTTAACTTGAACTGATCGCGTTCAATTTCGACGGTGAAATCGGCCCTAATTAAAAGATTATTGAATACCTGACACGAGGAATCCCACCGTAGCATTGAATGTGGACCACTTTACATCCTTCATGGCTATGGGACTCTTTTCTGGCGATAAAGACTTTATATCCCCTGAAATTGATTATATTAAAAAAAATTAAATAATATATAATCTTACACAGGAAAAAAAAGAATGCTTAGAAAATTAGGACTCATTTGAGTTTGTGACATTGAATTTGATTTAATATAAACGAATCTATAATTATTCTTGTATTTTCATATTTACTTTTAAATAAAATGCTAAGTCACAAATACAAATTTGTAAATTTACTTTGTTTTTAATCAATTTTTAGATTTGTTATGTTGGTAACAAAGTCTAGTTTGACTTGACAAAGCAGGTAAGGTGTGAATAATATACATAGTTGACATTTTCGATTTGGACGAGTAGTGTTCGCTGGTCTAATTGGTCAAGGCATGGTAATATTAGATATAAATTACTCAACAAACCTAAAGAGTTAATTATATAACAAAATATGTATATATGTAAGCAGCTCCACAAGAAACTTATTACTCTTCTCTTATCAGTAACTAGCTGACCCGTGCCCACTTCGTTGGGCATAATATTAATAATCCCCGAAGTGAGCACGAACGCGAACCGAATTAAACCCGAAGCCATCAAGCGCCGTCCACTGCCCGTTTTTTCTCCGATTCACTTTGCAAAAACGGACTACCACGTAAAAGCCTTTTTATTTTTCGATTTTTATATAACTTATGAACACTCAGCAATAATGTGGCTTTCTATTAATGAAAGAATTTTTAAAATCGGTTCAGTATATCCCGAGATTACCCCTTACAATTTAACAAATATACAAACACACAAACTTTACTTCTTTATAATATTAGTATAGATATACTGTGCGGAAGTATAAAACGTGACATGAACATGGAACTATACCAGGGTCTTCTGCTTTGGCACTTTCTTGGGAGCTATCTTACCTTTTTCTGCTGAACAGTAGCAGTGTTCGCATTCAATATTTCTGTGTGAACAGTACGACAGTGAAGTTACTGAATACTTTGAAATCCTATGTCACATCTTAGCAACGTACACTTTTTTTTTAGAGGGGAAATACATCTTATGCACCGTGACACCGCGCTGGCTAGGCGCGGCCAGGACCGGCCTACCTACTAAAACCCCCCTGAGTTCTCTAGGCCCATGCATGGCACATGGCGGGGTGCGCTTTCGCAATTCTACCGCCATGAGAAATAGCAACGTACATTGCTGTTTTATGAGGATTGCAGATATGCTGCGAAGGAACTCACAAGGAAGGAAGGTGCTCATGGAACAACATGTACTATAGCCAACTGCAACCATTTATCATTAGGTGGTCAGTCTGCTTGTTCCCGGAAGTAGCTTGGTAAGTTCCCGGGGGCTCCCTTCATGCCTGAGGAAGGTCATCCCTGAGGTTTTTTAGTGGGTAGGCCTCCCCTTCCGGGGAGGAGAGCCCCACATAACCGCCGGCTCGCCACAGCCGGGGTTATGCAATTTAATGCATTTTCCTCAGGGAAACAAAAAAAAAAATTGGTCAGTCTGCTTGTTTGTCAATATATCACATTGAACAATAATCACACACTCGGAATTCAGATACTTACAAAAAGCCAAATCGTAATCGGCAGTGACTGTCTGCAAGTAGTTGCCGTCGAGACTCCAGTCGAGCTGCACAAGCGGCTGCGCACCACGGATCTTGTTGGACTTCTTGTAGGAGAAGCCGTCGCGCGACACACGGAACAGGTAGATACTACCGTTCTGAGAGCCTATAGCTAACAGGTCACCGGCTGGAACAAAAGAAAATATCAAATTAAAATTACGGGACTCCACGTTACCACGGTGGATACAATTTATTCGAAACATCGAGATCATTAGAACCATAATTTTAATACATTTACTAAATCTTACGTATAAAAAGATGATGGAATGATGTTTGAATGAAATAATAAAGTTCTAATATATCGATACATGACATCAATAGGTGTACCCCTACTATAATGAAACCACTGTTCCTAATTATAAATATCAATTACTTATAACGTTAGATACGCTATACTAAGACTTCCCGCGTCGACTCTCGCTTACGAGCTGCCTGTGTATAAGTAACCAGTTCACCTTATATACTTTTTTCTTTTTTGGACGGACCTATGCTGAAGCCGCAGATCGCTATGTTCAGCTTTGCTTTTTTTTCCTCAGAGGAAGGCTGAGAATCCATTACACAGAGCATGAAACGTGCCAAGGATACCCCCGCAACGGCAAAGGTCACGGAGTTTATGTCGGACTCCACGCGGCCAGAGCGGTCTGACCGTACCTCTTTTTTTTTTTGTTCCCCTGAGAAAAATGCATTAAGTTGTGGTATACCCCGGCTGTGGCGAGCCGGCGGTTATGTTGGGCTCTCTTCCCCAGAAGGGGGAGGTCTACCAACTAAAAACCTCAGGAATGGCCTTCCTCAGGCATGTAGGGAGCCCCCGGGAACTACCAAGCTACTTCCGGGAACCCCCAGCCTTCGCTCCCCCGCCGATACAGGGGAGCCCTCCTCGGGGGTGGCTACACTACCTCCCCGGTCTCCTCCACCGACGACGCCCCCTGGCCACGGAAGGGGCGTGGTCCGTCCCGGGTCGCCGTAGCAGTCGCGACTTCCTCGCGCCCACCGGCGACCCGCGGCGGCGCCGCAGCTGTGCTACCGAGCCCGGCGCCGCCTTCTTCGAGCGGGATCAGCCATCTCCCCCCACGCTCGCGGCGGCCTCCTTCTGGAGCATCACTGCTTCACAGAAGGATGCCACAGCCCTCCAACATTCCTCGTTCGCGACAGCATTGCCGCAATCAATGCCGGCGGAGACAGATCTCGCCCGATTTCTGCGACCAAGACTCGGCGCTCGGAGGCCCACGCGGGGCACTCCGCCAGCGTGTGCTGGGCCGAGTCGAGGTCGGATGCGCAGTGGTGGCAATGTGTCGATCCCTCCCGTCCTATTCGACACAGATACTCACCGAAGCAGCCGTGCCCGGTGAGTATCTGAGTCAATCGGTAGGTGACCTCCTCCTTCCCGTGGAGTCAAGCTCCCCCGGTCGACACGCCGCGACGCATACGTCGCCGCGTACATGTCGGCCAGGATGTCGCATGGGGGGAGCGTCCCAGAACCGTCGCCGCCTCGTACGAGATAGTACGGTAGCCTCGTACGATCCGTATGGCCATTATTCGCTGCAGCCTCCGGCAACCACACGGGGGCCCGGATCGCACGACGCCCTCGTACAGGCGGCGAACTCCATCCCTCGGTCCCCCGAGATTGATCGATCGTCGATGCAATGCGCCCGCCACCCTTTTGGCTCGGGGGACCAACCGCACGAAATGCTCCTCGAAGCTCCAGCGGCGGTCCAGGGTGAGGCCCAGGTACTTGATGTACGGCCCCACCGGGACCACCGCGTCACCCACCCGGATCCGGCAGCTGGGTGGTTCCCGGCGCCTCGGAAAAACTCAGTCTGTACCTAAGTTCTAAGAACCATATAGGCAAATCGTGAGGGCGGTTCAGCTTTGCAATGAGGGTGGCCTTATATACTCTTATTTTCCCACCTTTTTATTTTAGTCAGCAACAGTGGCGCCAGAACACCGTTGCGTACTTTTTGGTCGAATCAAATACATTTTAACTTGAGAAGTGCTTGACTTAATATACAATAAATTCTTTTTTTTTTTTAATAAAATAACAATCATAACATGGTAGCCAACAAGTTTCTATAGCCTTTATTGCCACTCCACGGCATTATTCGTCAAAGTATTTATTAAAATACTTTAACGAATAATGCATAACTAATAATTAATATCAAATAAAATGAGGGTTGAATGATTTTTTTATATATTGTAACTTAAATATGTTATCTAAACAAAAATAAAAATAATCATACAACTTGCCCTCATTGCACCACTATTTTTGCATGAAACCAACATTGGTGTGAGTGGTAAACGGAGTAGAGAGGTGTGTGTCTGCTGAAGTGTGCAAGATGCCGTGGACGTTATGATATTATTACACTTTCATCCTTCGAGAAACTGCTTTTGAAATGCTACTCCAGAACGACCAGATAAGGGATGATAGAGGCAGATGGTATACGGCCCCTGTAATATAGCGGGAGTGGTGGTAACCCTCGGGGTCGCAATTCCCCGCCAGCTTGCCTGAAATGAGGGTAATTATTATTATTATTACAGATACAATTGAGCCGATTGTCGCATCAACTCAACAACTGACTCAACGCTCAGCCCGCAAGCTTGTAGCCGCCCCGGGACTTAGCTGACTTCTTAAGGGGTAGGGTTGAATTCATCCTTACCAGCGCAACAATTTCTTCTGGGAAGTGACTAATAGAAATTAATTATTTCCAAGGAGGCTGTATCTTTGCTAGAGTGATCCGGTTACACTAATTATATGCTTATTACAAGGTTGATCCTTACCAGAATTATACATGAGGCAGTTGAGCGGACTGCCGCACACTCTGAGCGTGGCGACGTGAGCGCCGGCGTCTGCGTTGAGGACCACCAGATGCCCTTCAGTGCTGCCCGCGGCTAACGCGCCGCCGCTTGGGTGCCACGCTAGCGATACACATTCGTAACCGACCTACGAAACAAAATATTGTTATAAAGTTATTTATTCATACCAACTTTTCGAAAAACGTGGATTTATCCAATACATAAGTACGAACAAAGTAGGTGCTCGCACTATATCTGAGCTTTCAATCGAGGTAGACATAGGTTTTAAATTTGGAACATGAATAATAAAAAATATGAGTATAAGTTATCGAGACATAAAATCGATTACAAATTTGTTTGAATAATATAACAACTTAGTCCCATCAAATCCATGTTCCTTTACGAATTCATTCATTCAAATAAATTTTAATTTAAATAAAAATAATTTAAAAGAAAATCTAGAATTCCAAACTTCCAAACAATGACATAACTGGCATGTTGTTAGCCGCCATTCAATTGTTTGAAACACTAAACTCCGAAAAGAGTTGTCTTAGTAGTAGTGGACTTTGGAAATACGCGACTGAAGTAAGAAACTATGAAGAGTCATTCGACTATTTACGTCGATAGACAGAAGTATCTGAAATGCAGTCTTAGTCATCGTCGCTGCATAGCTTTTTTATTGTCACAGCATGAAGACCGCGCATGTTCAATATCTATCGCATGAAGATCGCGCACGTGCTGTCGCTATTCGTTTCGTCCACAGAATCCATATCCAACGTTACGTGGAACGCGTGTGACAGCGTTACGTAAGATAAGTGTGTTTCTGCTGTGACGTCAAATATTTTCATACAAATTCAAGAAACTATGTACATATCGTAAACGTTGTATAGTGGCCGCTAACATCGAGAACAAACCATAGTGAAAATTGGAACTCGGAACGAATTTTCAAAAGGTTTCTGTTTAGATAAAAAAAAATTCACGTACCTGTGTAGCGAAAACAAGTTTATGTCCTTTCCATAAGGCAATATTTTTGTCGTGTCCAGCCGTAGCGAACATTTCGTCATCAGGGTGTACGGCCAAACCCATCAGCTGTTTGTGATGACCGAACAAGACCTAAGAATGAAGAATTTATAAGTTAGTAGTTTTTATTTTAATTCAAATGATCGTCACTGAAATTCATAAATGTTCCTACTTATGAGCACAAATCGCTTCTTAGTTCAGAAGGAAAAAGAAGAACAAGAAACATATACCCTAAATAGACTCTACATCATTAATTATTTCACATTAGTTTGGTTGAGCTTTTCTAACCTCGGGGTTTAGTGTGTCACTTGGATACATCTGAAAGATTGATATAATAGTACCTGATTAAATCGCCTCTGAAGGGATCCCTCCATAATATTATTTCGAGTCGTGCCCACGTACAAATTGCCGTCGTTCCTACCAGGTCTCTGAGGGTAGATACTTCGCACTCCCCCGGCAGATTCGGGCAGCTAAAAAATTTAGACATTTTAACTTTTACATGTAGAGAGTTTAAGACATTTTGACATGCGTGTGCGTAGTGAATTAAAAAACTGACTTATGAATTTAGCTGACAAGTCATATCGGAACTTACTCATATTTGTATGGTTTAAAGTCAGAAGCGGCTGCAGTTTCCGTTGAACTTAATATAAATCGTCTGCTCCTTCTGACTGGTTCAGCTAATAAACTTTAAATCGACATGATACAAAGATTTATCACTATGATTTGTCAATATATAATGGATAAGTTTCAAGGTGGCAGTTATATCTTACGGTAAGTGATCATACAAGTATGGTGGCGATCATCATTATGATTTCAGTTGAGCATGACCATAGCTTGACTTATACCTACGCCAAGGATCGCCATCCAGCTCCTTACTAAATTTGGTAGGTCTGTCAGCACAAGGTGGAGTGACGACTTCACCTTGTGCTGAGAGACCTACCAAAGCTGCGTTTGTCGAAAATATTCCGCTCCAACTAGCATCATTACTACTTTTAATGTGTTTTGCTCGTTGCCAAAAAATTGCCAAAACTATTCTGTTGATTTCGTAATTCCTGATTGATCTTTACCTGACTTTGACTCATCTAGTAAGCGATGTAACAGGACAGGTTTTGATATTACAGGTACTCACGCTTAGGCCTTATTAAGACAATTTTACTTTACCCTACTTTCATTACCAATAATAGCGCACGAAGTAATGTACGGATATTTTTATTATAAGTTACTTACTGTATGTAAAGAATGACAGATTATTAGCAATTTTTTATGTGTTTTGAGTAAATCATTCAAATTAGGATGTATTATGAATAAAGAAGTGTGACTGCGTTTGCTTTGATATATATTAACTTATATAATACTAGCTGGCCCAACAGACGTTGTCCTGTCAAATGTCTCAAATGTCACGTTGTCTCACGTTGTCTCAAATGTTTTTAAATAAATAATTTAGCTGAAAAACAATATCTATATGACCGTATTGTGAATCTAAACCATCCTCAAGCCCCCTGGAATACACACAAAAAATTTCATCAAAATTGGTCCAGTCGTTTAGGAGGAGTTCAGTCACATACACACGCACACAAGAAATATATATATTAAGATTTACCAAAAATCATACCACTAAAGACGTTTATTTAGTGAATAAAATAATCTTTTGAATGAAGCAAATTCTAAATATAAAATAATACACACGATTACTCGTGCAAATATTACCTAGTCATAAGCAACCGACATTCAATGCCGGGAGTGCCGGAAGATCGACCACAGCTGATGTAAATTGCATTAGTCCAAGGTCATACAAGTTCATAAAACCCATGATCCGGTGGTTAGTTTGTCGTTACTTTAAAACCACCATTATATGTTTTGTTTTGTTTAATTGTAAAACTCACCTTTGTTTCTGTAATTCTTTTGTAATTTTGTAGCGAGTCCCAGGCCGCTATTTTTCTATCCTTTTCTCCGCCCGATATCAAAGTGCCTTCAGATAGCATCACCAATGAGCTAATACCCTTGATGTGTGCCTAGAAATAAAGACATTTTAAAATAATTAAATAGTTTTTATAAACCGACCAAGTAATTGACTTACATCTAAGACTGATTTATATTCACATAGTGACTTTGATAGAAACACTGATCAACTGATTCTTATTTATTTACAATGACCGAGGTATAATTGACACTAGTTAGGATTTCCTTACTAGCTTGAGAATTTGCTCCAAGCTCGTGTCATCGATTATTATCAAATTGACTTATTCAGATATAACATATAAAGGTTCGCCTGCTTGGTTACCTCCGAATTACCTTTGTCTGGCGCAAAGCAGCAGTGTTCGTATTGCTCTGTCCGATGTGAAGGGTGAGATTCGCGTTGATAAAATGACTAAGTACTGTGACTTTACGAGTACATTTTATGTCATATGTCAATGTATATTGTAGATTTTGTAGGGATTGCAAATTTGCTGCGAATATCACAGGAACCACGTGTATTATAGGCTTATAATAACTACTTAACATCATTTATAGACCTGAATGTTGATAGTCAAAGTAATGGTTCCCGTTTGATTAGCAGTTTTGGTGTTCAGATTGTTTTAATTGAATTATTATTTTCCATAATGTTTGGTTTGCAAAGTTATTTCGAATGATTTTTTTCCCTCAGGAAAGAGACGCTGAGAATCCTCACGAGGAGCTCGAAACGTACCCAGGATACCCCCGCAACGGCAAGTGTCACGGAGGTTATGTTGGACTCCACACGACCGGAGCGGTCCGATCGTGTGACCTATCAACTAAACTCAACCTAAGCCTTGGCCATAAGGGGCCTATGGCTTGAATGGAATATTTCTAACCTAACCTAACCTAACCAATAGCCGACATGCTTAAGTCGGCCAGTGCGTTTTTGTTACATAAAAAGAATAATGATTATATGAAGAATTATAATAATATTGACATTACATTCTCACAGTATCATTTATTGTGATTTCCTGTTCAAAGTTTACCGTCCAGTTAAAGATTACTAACTTCAAACTCCATGCGTACGAAGTACGCTCCATCGCTATCGACGCTATAAATTGTTATGAAACCGTCGCTGTCCGCCGTGACCACGTCGCCATCTTGTTCGAATTGCAGTGCGGTGACATGCGTTCTGGAAGGCTGAAATACAGAATATCGCTTCGTTAATTGCAGCGCGGTGACATGCGTTCTGGAAGGCTGAAATACAGAATACCGCTTCATTAATTGTTCTAATATTGTAGCTAACTATATAAAGATATGGAAAGAAATAATTGTAAATTCTTCGCCAATAATTTGAACAAATTTCATCAACAAGTTTACACTTGTGAGTGTATTTTTTGTTACGTTTGTAAATATATATAATTATAATAACAAACAATTGTCAATTATATATGCGTTTAATGAGCAGATATATATTTTTTTTACAATTTTGTTTTACTTACGAAAATACATCAACGCGTTGTGCACTTTTTCCATGTTCGTATGTGTTTAATCCATAACATTACCCTAATACGAGCAGTTATGAATAGGTCCATGAAATTGACAGTTTATTATATTAACGTTTATTTAATTTTAGTTAAATACCAAAAAAAAAGTTTATGAATCTGTCACATTTACTTTAGCAGACATTAAACAATTTAGTGGTAGACAGAAAATTACAAAGTCCTCAAACGATAGTAAATAAACAAAATCTCCGGTATATATAATCAAAACTAGCAAAATATGGTCAAAATTTTTTTTGCAAACTAAATATGCTCATAAAATAACTAGTATAAATATTGTAATATAAAAGTTATTAACATAGAAATATAAAAGGTATAATAGCAATTTTATAGGTAAGATCTATTTTTATATTTTTAAATATATCTGACAAAGCCAATGGTTCCAGCATCCGGATCCTGTTACTTCTTCGGTCATTATTAATGTCATCATTATTTAATTTTATATCGATGTTATATTCGACAAATTATGTAACTGCGTAAATAACTTACAAACTAACATATATAGTAAAATTTGTGTTAGTAAAATAGTTTCTCACCGGCTTGATAATGTCGGTCCGTTCGAAAAATCCATCTTTCCTACGGTTCCAGAAAGCCAAATGACCTTTACCATGTGTGATAAGAAGGTTATCATCAAGCGGGTGAAATGCTGCACCTGTCAACTCTTCTTGAAGGGTCTGGAAAGGTTTTTATCTTATCAGAAAACTCCATATATTAAAGGTCTATTCGCAAGAATAAGTGCTGAGACTTGCCATACTGTACGTGTTTGGTAAATACGTTAAAAAAAAGTAAAATAAAGTCAATAGTTCACTGAGCAGCCAAGTACGAACTGTGGTTACTGTAATCTTGTTATTCCTGGTTGTCAAGTCTAATTGTAAATATTGCAGTTTGCAAATGAACTGTACCATCCAGAGGAATCTATGGTATTAAATAGATACTAGTATTAACCATAAATTTGATAATCTGTGTCTTAACCGTGAACAAAACGAGAGAAGAGACATAGAAGAGACAATACATAGTTTCATGTCACTCAATGATACAGAATAACGCTTTGTCCCATATAAACCTTTAGCGACAATTGTCTTTAATCAATACTGTATGTAAGTGTAAATAAAAAATTATGTAAATTTCAGAGTAATAAATTGAGTGCGAATGGTGGCACGATACATCGGCAGTGGACGAAGACAAGAGTCACGTGAGCCGAGGTATAATAGCGTGACACCGAGAACTATGCCGCTAGACGAATAAATTTAATATTACTTTATATGAAATTGGAATAGGTAAGATTTTAGTCATGTGTGAAAATGAGCTCTGTAATCTTAATTTGTTGTCACGTATGCACGCAAATATAAAAAAACGCTATCTTGCTTAATTCTGTAGGAAAATAGGTGTACATAATTATTACCTCCTTTTTAGAGTACTATAACAAATAGTCAAAGTTCCAGAGGATTTGTTGTTATCCGACAATTTAAAATTTCACAATGGCTAACTGCTTTCAAAAACTGAGCTGTGGAAAAAAATTGCGTCATACTCGTAAGCCCTCATAATTTGTTTCACTTGTGGGACAACTCCACTATAGGATTGGCTCGTGGTCCTTGACTGACTGATTTGTCCGGATCGTATGGGTAGCTACTTTCGGATCAGTAGCTACTTTTGGTAACAAAACTAACTTTAATTAAATAAGTACTTATGTGACTATACAAATTTTAATGCCTGTAGTTTAAAACGTAATCCTGCACTTTATGTAACTCGAAATTTCAGTTATAATACCGTCTTTACTGAAGTAAATAAAACTATGAACACAGCTACCTGCGATAAAATATTTTAAGCACGCAATAAAAAGTGATTGAAATTCTCAGTAATAAACATAATATTTGGATTGGAGTGAGAAATAAAAATAACGTGGAATATTAAAATAAAAGTGACATGTTATAAATTATCCGGAACGCTAACACTTGCCGGTCCAGTCGCGCACAAAGCTCTCATGACCTCGGCTGTCGAGTCGCGTGTCCGATAAGTCGTTCTAGACAAATACTAACTTGAATAGATTAATTTCGCAAAAAAGTACTTCATATTGTATTAAATCGTTTCATAAAATGTGTAACACGGTGATAGATTAAAGAAGAAATAAACGTTATTTACATTTCTTCAAATTCTATCGTGGCAATTAAATCTACAAGACAATCTACAGAGAAAACAATATGCCTTTTCTTTTGCTAAATTCATATTTAGTGATATTATATATATATCTAGTGATATGATATAATATATTATATAAATTAACAGCAAATAAAATAGCAATCGTGAGCGTCAGTTGTACAAGAACGTATTTAATTTGAGACTGCACCGTAGCCGCGCTACTTCGTAGCAGATAGTCCGTAGAGTGCTACGAGGGACGGGCTAAAGGTGTGTTGACCCAAAATCCGGGTTGCGGACTTGAAATTATTATTTTTATATAAACCTTAGAATAACACTTTATACATAACGTAGTAATTTAGAAAATAATACACTATATTATTTTAATAATGAAATTATAGTGTAGTCGATGCGAACACTTGCTTTACAATCACAAAGTAATGGCAATGCAGCAATGCTTCTGAGTTAACGCCTGTTTTGCATGCTTGGTTCTACTTAAAAGCGAACTAATATCGTCGAGTTCAATTTTGAAAATTGTTGTGAGATGTATGGGTGCCTACTTTCTAACTAACAAAACCATAGTACTAAAGCTTTATTCGGGTCTGAACTTTAGGAGGCTATTAACAAGAAATTTCGAGTTTGTATGTCTAAATACAGTTAATAAATACGTAGATAGAATTGTTATTAGTTATTTGAGATCGCAGGCGTACTCTGCTCTTAAAATTTGCTTAAATTTTAAAGTGGGGTCTGTCAACAATCCTAAATGCATAGAAATATTTTGAAATTAGTACAGGCCCAGAAGAGTGGAGTACAAATCAGTAAACAGCGTCGATTTCGATAATGTGGCAGCAAAAAAGCATCACTGCGGAGCCACGAGCTCGATGCTGAGAAACATCGAATAGCTTCACTGTGTATTATTCACCAGCCAAGGTACAGCTATCGAGCGTAGCATGTTAATGCGTCCAAAGACCTTGCCCACCCAGACAGCCTGAGTGACGAATCATATTATATGTTGCAGAGGTATATTAGTTTAAGTGGTGTTGAAATTAAAGCATATATTGTAAAATATGATTTGTTATCTGCTGCTAATTTTTAAGTGCTATTCGTTTTCTACTTTCTGATTGTTCATTTATTATGCTTTGTACACATGTAAGGTATTGTTCTTTGTGTGTAAATTGTCAATTTATTAAATTACTATTAGTTATTATATTTGTTTTCATATAGTTAGAAAGCAAGCACATACAAGATTAAATAGCTCATTGTGTCGTTTTAATTATTTCTATAAATATTTTCATTTATTTATTGACTAAAGACTGCCATCGACGTTATATAAATGTAAAATACTGTTGACAGTATCGATACTAATATTATAAAGAGGAAATGTTGTGTGTACGTAACTAAACCCAAAAACTAATAAAGCGATATCCAAAATTCTTTCACCATTACAAGGCGTCTTCATCCCTAATTAACAGACGCTATAATAATTGTTTTCCGTGGAAAAATAACTATTTCCCATCTGTGCGAAACCGGGGCACGCCGTATTTTCGCAAGAAACATAGTACTGATAGAATAACGCATTACTGTATCGTAACGTAAAAACGTCATTTTGATGCTGAAGTAAAATGTTAGAAATATGATAATGTGTACGTGTCGTGGTTGCAAATAAAGCTATTTATAAAACAAAAGTTTAATAGTTATATCATAATTAATTATATAGTTTATATATATTAAATATATAGTACTGCGGCTTAAGATGGGAGGGATGTTACCGCATTCTCCTTCTGTGGAGAGATGGAAAATTTTAATAAGCTCTAGATCAACTAGCAAGTGATTTTGTTCTAGTCGACCTTTTGATGAAGATAATTTAGTTTAATTTTGAACAAATCACTCACAGCCACTTTTCCAAGCAAATGTCCCCATTGCCACTGCCACACGGAGAGAATGCTCTCTCGACCAGCATCTACCGCCAACACATAGCTCCCGCCATTCTAGAATTAGTTAGTCCAGATTAGTAACTCACTGTAACTGAAAAATGATGAATTTTGAAACTCCGAGATAGATAACAGAGTAATAGTTCCAATCTTTTAGTTGTATTATTTAATTTTCCATAAATGTTATACTGTTTTACAGTATATCATTGTATCCAATTAACAAGATATAGCAACTTGGAGACAAAGTTTCCAATTTGTCCGTCCATACTACTTTGATTACGGCACTAGGGCCCCTCGTTGGGCGCCAATTAATTCTTCAAAACTAAAAAAAAATCAGATACTACAATAACGTCTAAGCCTCTTACTCAAATATAATACCAAAACCTTGAATTGTTGCTTTATAATTTGGTACCTCAGTTATACAACCAGTTGTTTTGATAATGACTTGCAAGGTATTGTTTGCTGCTTACAAAATAATATCACAAATTAATTAGTACACAATAGTTAGTTTTTTGTGTATCACGTAATATTCGTGTAAATTGTAGATTGCATGCAATTTGCATGCAAGTAAACTGCTAAATAGGATCTCAGCTCAATGAATGTACTCACTAGTTGCGAGAAGGCCACGGCTGCGACGCCGACCTCGAATTCGGCCATGCCGAACACGTGTAGCGTCTGCAGGGTGTCCGTGCTCCAGATGCGTACGTGGGCCTGCGCGCGCCGTCCGCGCCCTGCACGCTGCCCACTCGCTACCAACTCCCGCGACGGGTGGAGTTCCATACTACGACAAACAGGATCGTCCGTGTATGAGGAGTCACAGCGATGATAATATTCATTTACTACGATATTCATTTCTGCATTTCATTTAAACTATATAATTTTATATCATTCTTGAAACACAAAATTTATTAATTTAATTTGAAAACTATAGAAAGTAGCTCCTATTTTTTCGGCATAATTTCAAAGTTTATTGGCTGAAGTTTTCGTGTTTTATGTTCATGTTATAGGTCTACCGTCCTTTTAAGAGTTTGAAGTGTTTACTGTCTTGGTTCATATCGAACTAATAATACAATAGTGTATCAACTCAAAACGTCGTACTTGACATAATA
This sequence comes from Scirpophaga incertulas, assembly GCA_036419045.1. Lineage (NCBI taxonomy): Eukaryota > Metazoa > Arthropoda > Insecta > Lepidoptera > Crambidae > Scirpophaga > Scirpophaga incertulas. The sequence goes on along the minus strand of CM071635.1, from coordinate 22,923,614 downwards.
CTATAAACACACGCAAAATTTGATTCCTCACACGTGATCAAGACTGTCGTTCGATTAGTGCAAAAACAGAATAAGGATAAATTAAAAAACTTATGTGACAGTTATTCAATTTGCAACTATTACATGAAGTGAGTAATAAGTTTTTTGTTGATTCTGAAAAATGTTCGATTTTGAGTTGATACACTATTGTATTATTAGTGCGATATATCAATTAATAGGGAAAATATTAGTACGCAAGACGATAAATGCTTCAAAATTTCAATAAAAACAACAATTTCATACTTGTTACTCCAGTCCAATTTGACAGGTGTCATTGTCATGCTATGAATTTTTTACATATAAACTGTGGATGACACCTGTCAAAACGGATGTCACAGATTGTAAAGACTTATTATACATAACTTCAAGATCACGTTCAGTATATAAGTATTTTGAAAAAAGCTTTTAGTTAGTTGAATAATCACGGGCAAAACATACACTATTCTTCCAGCGTTTACTTAATTATGTTAGTAAAAGTAAAGTTAAATTACAGCTTGTTAAAAAAGTGTAGAAACTGAACTAACTTTTTTGTATGATGGCAACATTCCTAAAACTGTATTACTAATCTGTAATTTATGTAAACAAAGTAATTAAATTTTATTTTGTTATTCGTAATTATTGATTACAACGATATATTTGTTTAAAATACGACAGAATATATATTATCTAAGAATAAAATAATCAGAAGCTCTACCAGAGATGTGATCTGTCATGTTTACAAGCGATGTCTACTGCTTTTAGTGTTGCTACATCAAACAACAGTGGCGCCACTATTTATTTCTACTCTATTTTGTCAAACTGCAGCTTCGTTAAAAACCTATTCTGTAAACTGATTTATATTTTTACTGTGCCTAATTTGTATCTCATAGGAATTGTATGTAAAGACATTGAGGAAATTATATTCTTACGAACTTAAATGTATTGTAACGCAACTGTTAATAAATTGAATTCTTTAAAATACCCGATCTCTAAAGTTGAATATCATCATGAAGCAGTGGCAGATCATCTTGCTTTCTCGTCAATGCCCAGTATTATAACTAGGTTGTGTTGGAAGAAGCTTAATTCCTCACCATTGTATGTCCTCTGTGTGGCCGGTGTAGTGTCGCTGCGCCTCCTCGTCGCGGTCATACATGACCGCCACGGCGGCCACGTAGTACAGCAGCTCTCCTGTCGGCAGCACCCACAGGTTTCGTCTTGAATCCGAGCCACGGTAGCCGTACCTTTATCGGGGTTACCAATATTGAACTTTTGGATATGTAACGTAATAATTGTGTATCGTCCATTACTTAAGTAAAATCGAATAGGGTAGTAGATAAATAAGTATGATTAAATTTTTTAGTTATATTGTTTTTGGATTTCTATAAAACGTGCAATTATTTTTTACATAATTCTAATGAAACGAATGCAGCTTTGTCACATTAGATGTAATATTATTTAATATAGAAAGTATATCTATAAACATACAAACAACAAAGTTATTGGCAATTTTGTTTATACGCTCATACACATTAGACGAGTTTATTCAATTATGACGTCACGATTTCAGTTTTTTTAGTATGGAGCGTATTTAAGCAATCCGCGACAGCGCAAACATGGCGCTGTATCTACATAAGTTCATATCTAAAAGAGTACTCTTATTATATATAGAATAAAAAAAGTCATCTACCCAATTAGTAAAATATAGAAACTTTTTAAACAAATACATGATTACGTGTTAATCCCGGTAACACGGTAAGCGTTTATCGGTGACTGTACTCCTGGCACTGGTTTCTGAAAAACCAGATTCTGGTGAGCAGTAGATCCCACCATGTACTAATATCTCTTTCGACTCATATATACATTTATCTGACGCTCTTATGGTAAAGAGAAAGGTATAAGGTATACCTATGAAGAAATTCAAAGGTACTCCTTTGAATTAGACATACATGTTTGAGCTAAATGATTTTTTATATTTTAAGGCAGCATATAAGTAGAGATTTTAACCGGTAAAGGCAACCTATAACAAAAACTTACACCCAATCAAGTTGCAGTTTCTTGTCAGGCGGCGAGTTATCGATGGGCGCGTGGTGTATCGGCGGGTAAAAAGTGCGCCGTAGCCCTCTAATCGTAACCCGGATTGGCTCTTCTTTAAGTACTTCCAAAAGCGTGTAATCTGTGAATAAAGTCATGGTTCAAACATTTACAATTATAATATACTAGCGGACCCGACAGACTTCGTCCTGTCAAAAAGATTTGTACAGTGGCAGTTTTTTGTTCCTAATTATTTTATAGATAATGTCGCATAGCCAACCAAATCGCAAAAAAAGTCTAAATGACCTATTACATTTTGTGGCTATTCAATTTTGGAACGTGACATTAAATCCTCCAACGATGTATTCTGTGCTCCAACGCACGCACGCACACTGTTTTGATAGATATGATTGAATTTCAACTATATGTAGCGTTAATAAAGCGCAAATTGACTCTTTGATGTTAGGAACACACCTTCATTGCTTAGACAACAGTGAGTGCTTGCAATATGAACTTTATACAATAACAATAAAGCTCAATTCGACTGTACGTTTTAGTTAGAAAACGTTTGCATGGGAAAATAAAGGGCTGTTTTTAGGGTATTTCCGATAATTATTCGAATTTTCCTCATTGTAAAAACCCTCCTTGAACTTCAACGAACATTAACAAAAAAGAATTGGCCAAATTGGTCCAGGCGTTGTTGAGTTATGAGCTTACCAACACATTTTGCGATTCATTTTTATATATAAGAAGATTACTAATTACTAATAATATAATAAGTAGATCGCAGAACAATGAATCTTGACAAATTATCCAATTACAATAAATTTGTAAATAGTAAATAAGTTGAATAACTATCTATAGGTAACATATTCATACTTCATAATTAATAACACGAGTGCTATGCCTAAACTGTGCAATAGTTGTCCCAAAAATGAGGTCCCGATTATATATGTTGAAAACGGCCAAATTAGACAGTTATTATTTCATACGGCTTGTATAAATAATATTATTTACCGGAATTACGAACGATTTCTCCTTCTGGCGCATACAAAACCCTAGGTCTGCTTTTGCTGCGCGCGCGGCGCCCGCGCAGGTCTTCGGCCACTACTGGCGCCGCTGCGACGTTTGCTCTTGACCGTGATCTAGCAGAAGTAAACATTCTTTTGAAAATTATTTATATACATCTTATTAAAATATTTTTTTAAAATTGAACATATTAACACTATAGTTATTTATTTCATGAATTTAACTAGAAAAAATTATTTACATTATATAGACTATCGACATAATTAGACTATCGACAATATATTTCTATACTGATACGATATAACGCACTATAGGCCAATCGTAAGTTAAGCACCATAACTTCAGTACCAAGGAGGAATACGAATGAAAGGTATGGTACCGGAGAAATTCCAAAATTGCTAAACGATACATGAGCTCAGGGGCTGACGCACCGTAGAGTAATTGTGCTGAGGGGCAGAGAACGAAAACCCGTCCACGATAGTGTCCCTCATGCTGTAGTGGCTATATCTAGACACACGGAGTCCTTCATTATTATTGCGGGGACGAACAGAGACGACGCCATCAAACGACTCATAACCCCGTCATGCTTAGCAACTGATGAAGAGATCAGAAACTACAATTGGCAAATGTCGTTCAAGGACCAAAATAATGCAGCGATCTAGGTGCCAATTATTTTCGTACCTCTAATTCTAGTTTTATTTAAGTTATTATAAAGTTAATGTTTGTATTTTGTTTTTATTTTTTAATCATTATTAAGTATGCATGTGTATATGTATGTTAATATATAGGTAATAGCGTAAGTTTAAATGAGTATATTGTATTTATATTGTTAGCTGCGTAAATAAAATAAAATTGAGTCATGTTAATTAAGAGATTGTAAAAAAATATTTAATTAAGAATTATAAAGGGCATGGACTACGAGTCTGTGGAGTAGCAATGTATAATTAAAAAAAAAAAACTTCAGTACCATTTATTAAAAGTATCATTTCTAATATTTTTTTCGAAGTATTATTTATTCCTCTTTAAATTTTATTCCTTTCAAGATTTTAAATTATAAGAAAAATGAGGTTGGATTTGTAAGTCATAAATGTACATATTTGTATCAACAATAGGATTTTTTCCTGTGTCGTGAGTGTAGACGCAAACATAGAATCTGGAACTGGACTGGAACAAATATTTGTAGGTCATACAAAATATCTGTACCGCATCGAATCAAACCCGCGACCCGTCGCGCAGCAACCAATGACTTGACCGCTGCGCCAAACGTGTCGTCACTTGATTTTACAGTATTATGGTACCAGTGTATATAATTGTTAAAAGTTATAAAAAATCAAAAAACAAAAGAAGTATTGTGAAATTTCGACACGACTGGAGTGTCGTAAAACCAACCCAGAGTTCTTAGCATCAAAGTTTAATTATTAACTTTAGTCCGTAAATGCAAAATGCAATGCTATCTTGTTTATAAAAGTAACAACACAGTTATTACAATGTTAATTTAATAACCTTCTAATCGGTGATTCCACAGGCAGTGCGGCGGTAACTCCAGGACTAAGTGCTGGAGCTACGAGGACAGTTCCCAAATAAAAAGTTTCCACGTCAGCGAACTCATTCCGCAACTGCGAAAAACTTCTCACCTGTTGGAAATAATGCATAAATAAACTCAGATTTCATGCATTTAAAGTTCCTTTTTGTTTACAGTCAGGCCTATAGGTACGAGTAGTTTGTACAGCACTAACCTCAATAACAAGTAGTTTATTTTGTCCAAAAATGTAATAACTTTGTATAATACTAACAAAAATGTACTGTGCTTACAACACATCATATACAGGCCTTTATTTCTATCTCTCCTATAACATAATCTTCTTTCACATTGCCTAAAACCATCTAATACATATGCAGAGTCGCATCGCACGGTATCTATGACGACGCCGTGATTGTTCGGTACAACGACGTAAGTTAAAAAACCAATAACTTTGCCAATTGTCTCGTTGAAGTGTTGCATATATTAAAATATCATGTTTTATAGGTATGGCTATATATTATAACTGACATTAGAGGCAGAAACCTTGTTGGCTTTAAGAAATTAAAATTACCTCCTGTCCTGTTATCGTGTACATTCTTTTGGCGCCGCTCATTTTCAGCACTTGACCTAAATCTTCCAGTACTTCTTCAAAAGGTTGTGTGGTGCGAAGGTTTAGCAAAACTCGACACTGCAACGAATATTAAATGTTATTATGTAATAGATATTATATGATATGATATAGTATGTTAAATAATATGTAGGTCGTTTAGAAAAGATCGAAAGATGATTTATATATCTATTTTTATATAATATATATATAAGAGAAAATATTATATTTTATATTTGTTATATGATTCCAGTCCCACAGTCACTAAGTCAGAATCTGAAAATTGTTTAATAAAGATCTATTTACTTTTACGAATCGTTTTAAAAGTTCTTAAGTTACATGGACCTAGTGTTCATTTCTCACATTTCTGATTCTTTATAATTAAGAGTTAGAGGATAGTATTCAATATAAAATAGTAATCACAGAATCAGTACGTTATTTGAACATGTTTAACTAACCACGCATAAAAAATGGTTTCACCATAGACTTAGTGCAAAAAAATCCAAGCCAACAAAAAGTCCAAGTAATTAATTATAGCATAAAGTCTAAAGTATTTAGAAATATGAAACAATATGAGCTCACGAACTTATGAAGGCAAACTGCCCAGAAACGATATTAGGATTTTATTTGACGTAGAAATTTTTTGTTTACAATGTCATTCAAAGCGCTTATTTAAGATACTCGTAGCTTTGTGTATTGTTGCAATATGATACGTAGAATGCTATGTCGGTTAGTATCCCCCTGAAATAATACAAACGGCACGTACTAGCCTACAATTTAGTAGATACCCATCTTCGCTAATATTTGCTCGACCTCAAACTATTCGAGCTTACTTCGGCAATCAGTGCCCGCCAGTTAGTGTTTACTTCCCAAGGTTTAACATTGAAGCCGCCTCATTACAGTTTCCTCAAATCGGCAAAAAAATTATCTGAGTAAAACTGTAGGCTATACTCTTCTACTTCGCCGACGAGGTCGTGGAAGTATTCTCGTGAGTTCCCATGACCTTGTCACGCCGCGATGCAGCTCTCTTCGGCATGTCCCCCCCCCTCATCTGATGGGGGCGGACACATCGACGATCGAAGCTCTCGCGGCAAGGCGTCAGTAAGGGGCATTGTCAGGTTTTTAGTCAGTAGGCCGCGCGCTTGGACTCGTCCCCCAGGCGCTCGGAGAGTCCGACATAACCCCCGATCTTCGTAATATAATAATACATAACCGGCGGTTTTCCCGCGCCGCGGGGTATGCGAAAAGCATTTTCCTGACATAAAAAAAAGGCTACTCTTCTACATATCACTTATTTAGATAATTATGTAAACAAACATGTATAATTGTACTATTATTATTATAATCATAAACAAGTAAGTGATGCAACAGATAATATGTTCCCCCTTTGTGTCGTTGTTAATTGTTTATGGTAACATCTGACATTAGACTTCAGGAGGGAGTGGTAAAAAATAGACTTTAGTGTTTGGGAATTATTAAAAACGGGAACAGCATACGTAATTTGTAATTTTAATTTAAAATTGTATAGTTATTTGGACGTATTTCATTCACCACCTGTATATACTTGTTTTTAATATGTTTGTAGATTTGGTTGAAAGAAAAATACTTACAGACAGTTGTGAGTAAGACTAATTATGTATATATTAACTTTTATTTCAACCTATAACCAAAACCAAGTGAGGTATAATACCAAATAGTGATATATCTAAAACCGGGTTCCGTGTTGTACTCAGCGACGCACTGATCATCAAAATCAAACTCAAATCAAAATTATCTTATTCAAATCATTCAGGACGTAGTTTTTAGCTGATAAGAAGAATGGGCGCAAGAAATTTATCAGCTTTATCAAAAGTATTAACAACATTTACAATAAATTTTGTCATTATCATACAATGTACATATGTGTTTACAATTTATACGGGAACACAAATATTTACACTTTAGAATGTAATATCTTCAAATCAACACCAAGCATTGGCATTATTCAAATAATCATTGACTTTGTAATAGCTCATACTCATTAGCGTCTTTTTAACATGTACCTTGAACTTATGAAGAGGCAATTCGGCTACACTATGTGGAATCTTGTTATAAAAATTTAAACATTTGTCCATAATCGAACCGATAGTGTCGTTAGTCGTACAGGACTTATAAACTTAATAATGTTATTAAAAATAATTAAGAAGAATCATCAAGATCGCGACAATTAAAAAAAAGACATTTACAAATTCTACTGCTATCGTTATCGGACTCGCCCGTTGAGTGCGATAAGAACAACAGCAGTTTGGACAGAATGTTCCTACGAATAGAAGCCAGGAGACCTATTTTTGAATTACGAATGCGATTTCGAAATCACCGCTGACTAAATAGTCAGCGGTGACTTTGAGCTCACGGATTCCTAAACATCCAATTTTTGAAAGTTGATCGCAGAGCTGCCAACATAGATAAAGTTACACACATAAATGTTCGGTTCCACGCAGAATGTAGCCGCTGCCGGTCATTGCCGGCTTAACCATTGCATTGGAATTTTATCATATACTATATATATATATATATATATATATATATATATATATATATATATATATATATATATATATATATATATATATATATATATATATATATATATATATATATATATATATATATAGTATATATAGACTGAAAAATCAAACAAAACACAGATAACATTTCCACAAGTATGACTTAATTACGAGTGGGTGAGGGCACTCGTAATGAAATCACACCTGTGACTAAGGTAGTCACATCAGTGATATTCAAAAATAAGAATTATTGAAAATCGGTGATTATTAGTCACATCGGTGATTTCGAAGTCGCATTCGTAATTCAAAAATAGGTCTCCTGGTTTCATAGTTTCCTGTTAATTGCTTTAAAACTGAACCGATTTAATTACTTGTTTCAATAATAAACGGAGAAAAGCTTTAGGTATATGTTTCCCTTTTATACATGTCACATGAAATTTTTATAGCTTTTTTAATATATATATTTTACAAAAGCAAAGAACGTAGGGACATGCTGATGGCAGCCATACATTTTTGGTGAAGTTGTTTTCTAGGGAGAAAATAGGGGACTACGTTTGAATAGAATGGAAAAATATGCCTCGAAGTTTCTATTTAAGCTAAGTAACCTGTATAGAATGGTCCATGTTGTTGATAATCCGGATGACGCGGCCGCTGGCGGGCTTCCCACCGCCACCCGGGGGCGGCGCGTCAGATTCGGCGACGGACTGTTTGCGGGTACCGGCCCGCGACCAGCCACCGCCCACACTAGCTCCAGTCGCCACCGCGCCACCTCCGTACCACATGCCGTTTTTCTTGCCGTAGCTGGCTGCCTAATTATATCAATTCCATAGGTATAGATATTCAAATTTTAAAATATCGATGTTTATATATATTGATTTTGTCACATTGTTTAAAATTATTAATTCCTTAATGTACTGAACCTAGGACGCGTAAAGGTTTTGTACTTATGTTTTACTAGCTTGAAGTCGAGGGCATCCTCGACTTCCTCCGCGTGGAATCGTAATTTTAGGTACGATTTTTAATGACTGAGAGTGTTATAAACGTAAGAGTAGACAAATATAATCAGAAAGCTTCGAACTGCTAAGCTATCAGGAGTTACATGTGTTATTGTGAGTCAACCATAAAAGATAGATATATGCTATAGTGGGATATTTTTCATATAATTTTAAAGAGAACATTTCCGTCATACATGATTTTTCTGTAGCTTTAATCATTAAGGTTGCAAACGCGACGGATGCTTAAAAATGGAAGAAGTTACTCTTCTCCCGTTTTCCCAACATTTCCCTTCACTGCTCTGCTTCTATTGATTGTAGCGTGATAAATAGTATACTATAACTAGCTCAGGAGTATGATAATTAATTGTACCAAGTTTCGTTAAAATCCATTGAGTAGTTTTTGTTTCTATAACGGTTATACAGACAGACAAAAATTTTACTGATTCCATTTTTGGCATCAGTATCGATCCCTAATCACCCTGTTAATTATTTTAGAAATATATTTAATGTACAGAATTGACCTCTCTACATATTTATATAGATTATTTGTGCAAATTCTTCCCGCATTCACATATCTTACAGCATCTCTCTTAGAGATAACTCAGATAATATTGTGAACTTTGTGCTTATAGTTTTTATATATTTTTTGTGTATTTGTGTACAATAAATATTTAAATATAAGAATATAAATAAATTATTATCATAATTATTTTGAAAGTGTTGGAATTTGGGTTCTCTACATAGTGTATTTTATCTATACATAATGAAATAATTCCGATGTTTAATTTCTAAATATGATTATAAGATTTACAGTTATGCTGTCAGAACTAAATAATTATTTCGTTAGCTAGGTTGGTTATTTATCGCTTTTTATATATTTATTCTATTATATTAGGTAAAATATTTATTTTTATTTGTTAATAACTATGTATAATAATATATAAAGTGTTAAATTAAATTAAATAAACTATTAATAGAGTATATAAATTAATAAATAAAATGAAATAATTATAATATAATTAAGAAACAACTTTATTTATATACTTTACTACCTTCAGAGAAAACTTAGGTGGCTAAAAGGATTTCGTAATACTAAACAATACTTAGAAGAAAAAATAGCTAACTCTTTTTTAACAGAACTTACTGCGGACAATGCCCAGCCTCCTCCGTTCGTTTATGATATTAACTCCTCAACCACTCAACATCAGTTCACTATGTCAGAACTTAACTTAGTTCTCAAAAGAACAGATACCTCCTAATAATGCCAAAAAGTTATATTACATATTTACAATATTATCTACTAGCTTTTGTCCGCGACTTCGTTCGCGTGGACTTCAGGTTCGTCCCGTCTAGTCTAGTCATAAGTAAGAAATACGGTAACTAAGCACTGCAGAGCCCTAATCATAGGCCTATAGGTAGCTACTGCAGTATGCTCCTATAAACTACGTAGGATTCAGTCAGCGTTTGCAATGTAAGCGCAAAAAATGTGTTTTTTTTACGACCTCACATTAGAAACCTCAAAAATTGTAGCCTATGTGTTATTCTGATGTATAAGCTATATTGTGGTAAAGTTTCATTCAAATCTATTCAGTAGTTTTTACGTGAAAGAGTAACAAACATCCATACATCCATACTTATAAACTTTCGCCTTTATACTCGTAATAATAGTAGGATAAAACTGGAAAAATCCCAAAACAGGGGCGACGGATAAAACTAATTGCTATACCAAAAAGTAACACAATCACTCACAGTGATGTACAGAAACATCGCCCTATTTCCTTAATCAACTGTATATATGTAAAATGTTTAATTGAATATTAAGTAAAAGACTCGAATTTCATTTTGAAAGCAAAAATTTGTTCAACGATTGTACATTAGGATTTCTCAGGGGATACTCTTGCCAAGATAAGTTGTGTCGATTCATTACAGTAAATATAGTTTTAAAGAATTTTTTCATAACACAGTTTCAGAAAATTCTCTTCGTACATTCGTAATGGAAAACTTTTGTTCTATGCAAATATTTGCAGTATTCCTATCGTACGAACAGTTTGCTAAGTGGCTTTGCGGGTATTTAAGAATTTTATACGTCTACGCCTGGTATTCATGTACTGTTGCTGTGGTATTTTTATTGTTCCATTTCATATGACCTGATTTTTAATAGCCACAAAAAATTTAAAACAATTGTCGGATATTTTACACAGTCGGATAGTACTTGACGTTTTCACCAGTTAAAAAGAAGTTCGAAAAACACTATTATTAATTTTTAACTATGTTTTTGTACAACTATTTCCCAACTCACCATCACATTAATTCTCAAGTCCTCAGCGCTCTTGGAGACGTACTGTATTCGGATTCGCGGTATTTTGATGAATTAACTTTTGAATGAAGGACAAGCGGAGCGCTCGGCGTCCGACCAAGCACTATTCAGGTAAACAAAACTCCTCCCACAGCCAAATTATACCAAAGCCCTTGGCCGATGGTACTGACCGTTCGCCAAGGACGTGTTATCGTCGTCTGTGCGTGCAATTAGAATGCCTTCTCCACTCCGAAAGAACTTTCGAAGTGGCGGAGCGTTACCGAAGCTCACGACAAGGCTATGAAGACTGCCAATTCTTTGGGGGTCTGCGTTCGTTGGCCGCAGTATCGCTGAGTGATCACACGTGTGAACCAGCGAATACACGTCGAGGCGAGGTCACGTTTGAAATTGCTGCATAACAAGTGGACTGCGGTGTTTGTGAAATTAATATGTCTGAAAGTGCTGGTCATTTCGTCGTTTCTAAGAAGGCGTCGCTACGTGCAAGTACCTGAACTTGTACTTTCAATTTTGGCGAAATTAGGCCACGTGAATGAAAAAGGCCAGGAGACCTATTTTTGAATTACGAATGCGACTTCGAAATCACCGATGTGACTAATAATCACCGATTTTCAATAATTCTTATTTTTGAATATCATGAATATCATGAATATCTGATGTGACTACCTTAGTCACTGATGTGATTTCATTACGAGCGCCCTCACCCACTCGTAATCAAGTCATACTTATGGAAATGTTATCTGTGGTTTGTTTGATTTTTCGGTCTATATATCTTAATATATATATTCTTGTGTGCGTGTGTATGTGACTGAACTCCTCCTAAACGACTGGACCAATTTTGATGAAATTTTTTGTGTGTATTCCAGGGGGCTTGAGAATGGTTTAGATTCACAATACGGTCATATAGATATTGTTTTTCAGCTAAATTATTTATTTAAAAACATTTGAGACAACGTGAGACAACGTGACATTTGAGACATTTGACAGGACAACGTCTGTTGGGCCAGCTAGTATATATATATGAATGTAGCATATATATATATATATATATATATATATATATACCATAATGGTTAAGGCATACATTCTGCGTGGAACCGAACTCTTACATTTATTTGTGTACTTTATCTATGTTGGCAGCTCTGCGATCGACTTTCAAAAATTGGATGTTTAGGAATCCGTGACCTCAAAGTCACCGCTGACTATTTCGCATTCGTAATTCAAAAATAGGTCTCCTGGAGTTAGATTTCCCATTTTATTTAGCATGTGTTTAGTACTAACACGGTCTAACATCGTACCTAAGTTTGTCGCCATAATAAAATAAAAATCGAAAATGTTTTCTTCAAATAGGATTTTTACAATCACTTTTACACGTCAAAGATGCTACGCCATTGGCTCACTAGTCTACGACAGGAGATCTTATACTGGAAAGAGCCAACAAGAAAAGCGGCAAAGGCTTTATTTTTTCCCCCCTGCCAGAGTCGTCAATTAGAAGCTGGCCTCAGTTAAATAGTCTGAATCCAACTTTCTTTATGAATTTAAACAAGTTCACATCATATATATATATATATATATATATATATATATATATATATATAAAGCTATAGTTTCATTATGTTATTTACTGTAGTCAAAATATTTGGCAACGTAGCAATTGAATTGTTAAAATTAAACCCCAGCATCATTCATGGAGTCCTTGACAGCATAATAACCTTTTTTCATAAGAGTATTATAGGCACAAATAATGAAATTATTGTTCCGTTAAGCAATGAAGCATCATTGCCAGTTCTTCATTTATTGAAATTTGCTTCATCACACATAGTCTTATCTTCAATAACCATCAGGTGCGATGAAAGTTCAGATCGTTTGTACCTTATGGAAATATCCAAATTATTGTAATTAACTCAATTTACTGTAAATATTTATTTACGTACTCGGAGGCCGAGTCAAACATTTTGCCGAAAAAATAAACCAGCAGTTAGAATTCAATCGGCCTTAAAACAAATTGGATTGTGTTTTAACGATGTGGTATTAGTCAAAATCTAATTACCATCCGATTGTATAAAGAAAGCATTGTATATGTGGCCTTCGGGCACGCGGCCATTTGCATATTACGCATACATTACACCTTATATCATTAATATAATATGTAGATACCGCTCTATGTTATTAGCTCTACCTTTTCGTTGAAATTTTTATGAAGCTTAAATTGTTGCTCTTCTTTTTCTTTCTATTGCCCTGTCCAATTTTATTAGGGTTCGGTGCAGCATATGTTCCTTTGCCATTCTCCTCTTTCACTCGCCATTTTGACACTCACTCCCTTCACCATACTCTCACTTCTTATATCAACACTAGCGACCCGCCCCGGCTTCGCACGGGTGCAGTGAAAAAATGGTTATGGTGGGTTATCCCTAAGAGATAGACATATACCATCGCGGACTTTTTTGTGGATTTTTGTAAGTTGTACAATACTGTAGTACATTATTTTGGTCTATCTCGTAGGGTTCAGCCAGCGTTTGCAATATAAGCGCAAAAAAACGTGCTTATTTACGACATCACATTAGAAACCTTTAAATTTATCAGTGTTTCTCTACTATATTATGCATTTATTATACATACAAACCTCCCTTAAGAATCACTCTATCTATTAAAAAAAACCGCGTCAAAATCCGTTGCGTAGTTTTAAAGATCTAAGCATACATACGGACATACAGCGAAAGCGACTTTGTTTTATACTATGTATGATGATGATGATTCACACAGTCCATTTATCTATTCTACGGTCTTCCTCTCCTCTCACGCCCATCATTTTATGTCCATAACTTTCTTAGTAATATAAACATTCCCTCTTCTTAATACATGACCATACCAGGAAATCTACTTTCTCTCAATCTTTCAACAATAGGGGCTACTTTGAGACTTCCCTTGATATATTCCTCACTCTATATTTTCTTGCCACTCGCGTGCTGGTCCCAACATTAATGTACGGAAGTGAAAGTTGGGTATGGGAGAAACGACATGAAAGCAGAATAAATGCAGTAGAAATGAGAGCTTTGCGGAGTATGGCAGGAGTAAAACTGAGTGACAGATTGTATAATGAAGTGATTAGAAAGAAATGTGGTTTGAAAGAGGATATCGTGACATGAATAGAGAAAGGGATGCTTGGGTGGTTTGGGCATGTGGAACGGATGGATGAAAGTAGACTGACCAAAATGATTTATGAAGCTGGAGTGAGTGGAGACACGGGACGAGGAAGACCTAGGCGAACATATTTCGAACAAATCGAAAGTGTTTTTAAAAAAGGCCAGGTCAGAAGTACCCGCAATCGTCGAGCATGTATGAGGAATGTTATGAAAGTAGATGAAGCGAAAGAGATATGTAAGGACCGTAGCAAGTGGAAGGACGTAATCTCTGCCTACCCCCGTGGGAAAAAGGCGTGAGTGTATGTATGTATGTATGTATGTATACATCCATTTTAACATGCGCATTTCAGCATGCAATCTTTGTTTTTCCATCCGATTAACGGACCAACATTTTTTTTATTATGGTAATGCGAAAAACACCACCGCATGAAAAGTATTATATTTGTATCTATTATACTCCATGCTGACGTATTAATATACATATAGACTACTAAACTGACGACCAAAGTGCCGGGTCATTAATTTGTAATTAACTTTATGTATATATTTCAAATAAAAAGTGATTGTTTTTTTTTTCTCAAACTTGAAATTATTTTATTGATTTCAAGTATTACATCATAAACATATGTTATGTGTGACCATTCAACTTAACCTCGATAGATTAAGCTATTGCGAAAAAATCACTTGACATGTGAATTACAACTATGTATATGACGGAGATTACCAAAAATTTTTCATTAATTTATGCTTCAAGTCGGTCCTAGATAACCGCAGCCTCAATCTCATTTCTACTGTTAATATAGAACCTTATTAACTGAGTTAGAAGGTAGCAAATTACAAATTGAACTTGACCTTCTAATCGAAAGATCCCAAATTCGAACACGTTATGATATAACATTTATTTGACAGTGAAATAAAACAGTGGAGTGAGTGGAGACACGGGACGAGGAAGACCTAGGCGAACATATTTCGAACAAATCGAAAGTGTCCTCAAAAAAGGCCAGGTCAGAAGTACCCGCAATCGACGAGCATGTATGAGGAATGTTATGAAAGTAGATGAAGCGAAAGAGATATGTAAGGACCGTAGCAAGTGGAAGGACGTAATCTCTGCCTACCCCCGTGGGAAAAAGGCGTGAGTGTATGTATGTATGTATGAAATAAAACACAGTGAGACAACAAGTATCTGAAGGTAATAAAAATATGTACAATCGACCAATCAGCATTGCTCCAGCGTTTTTGACTGAGTTCTAATAGTTAAACTTAGTTACTGTATACTCGTGTCTCTTAGTGTGCGGTGATAATAAAATGACGATTGAAAACTCACAAGTGCTTCAGTTGTGTACACCGGTAGAGATATGACTACGAATGACTCTTCCTCGCTGTCCACCATGGAGTCCTCGGCAGCTTGCAGCCAGCGTCGACGGCTCGGGCGCCACAGTTTGGTTATCTCACAATACTACTGGTACGCTGATATTGTCTATGAATTGTTTTTTGTTATTTGTTTTTGTAAACACTTACGACACGTATTTGACTTCTTAAATAGACAACAAACCACTTCGCGTGCAATATTATAATGTTTACTGTGGTATTTTGTTTTTGATTAAAAACATGTCGTAACTTCTATGTTTGAATAAAAATAACTTTACATTGATTATTGAATGTTTTAGATTGGTACAATACACCTTCAATCAAAGAAAATTTATTAATTTACAAATGCGTGTAATATGCCGATGCTATGTATTAATATTTAATTATTGAGATTTTAGGAAATTACGTATGTACTAACGCCTTTTAATTACTATAACTTTTTTAATACACTTGTCTTTCATTTCTTCTTTTAATAAGAATTCAATACGAAAACACAAGTTGTACTATATTTTTTTACCAAAATTACCCGATGCACTAAATGTAAATGTCTGTCCCGTTCACCAACTTGAGTCAAGTTCAAGTACCTACTAAGTGGTGCACGTGGTGTCTCTGTACCTTGCTAGTTTGCATAAGGCTTGTCTGCTTAACATACCACCCGGGGTGACGTCTGTCCGGCCCCGCGCTACAATCAGATAGCATTAGCATAAACTAACAGTTAAAGTACGGAGATAAGCGATTTGTAACAAAAATTATGGAATGCCATACGCGAATCCAGCTTGAATTGTTTACTTCGAGGCTATCTGATTTAAAATTTTTGAGAATATATTACAGCTTGACCTCTTTGATGTAAAACCTCGTAGCTTTATCATGAGATTTGCGAAAAGATTTCAAATTATGCATTCGAATCGATCAAAACAGTTTTTGTAAATATTATTATCGTAGATGTAGGTCGCACTCTTTCTGTCAACAATGCAGCTTGGACACGCGCTTGCTGATGGCGGAACGTCACGGTAGCTAAAGAAAAAGCTAGCAATTCAAACGAAACTGAACAGTTTTTCCGTTCCGGTACACATACTAAGGCATTAGCCGCTACAAAGTCACTTAATAAAAAGTCCGCATGGACCTTACTAACATTACGAACAGAATCCACTTGTTTTGCCAATGAGCAGAAAATATTAAAATCGTGAAACCACTTTTTTTTACATAACTATGCTATAAAACTGACGTCCTAAATGCTCGAAAGCATATATGATACTACATTCCATTGCAACAGCTGACCAATTTGCAGCACTTTGAAAACAAAAGCCAAACAGAGCTATAGCCAATCAGCACCTTCAGATGTCTACACGCGAGAAGCAACTTTACGTATTCCCGATCATAGTGTAAATTGAAATAGCACAGCTATCCGTATAGCACGGTTGGGTATGGCAGACTACTCGAAATTCACATAGCACCGACAGAAAGTTATGAAAGTGGGGGGCCAAGGTCACTCTCCGCTGGAATCCACGCAACGGTCCGTTTCCTAAGCACGTTGATACACATCGACTGGACGTCTTGGTAATAGGACCCTTTTATGAGGACGTGGAGCAATTATTGGAGCTCATGGTTCGCAGGTCACGATCCGTGGGCCGCCTCACGCAAACTGATAAGCTTAATTTGGGACCACGCATTAACGTTAAATGTTTACAAAAATACAAACACACCTTGCTCGGACCTTGATCTAGTTCAGTTTTATTACTGAACTTATGTAATTATTGCTAAGAGTTATTACAGCCCTAAGTTTTTTTGTGACGAAATCACGTCGTTGGAATGCGGGCGATTAGTTTATTTTAATCGTACCGTAGACGTATAAAATAATGAGGAAACTAATTATTAATGTAAGCAATCAAAATTATTTCTTGATACTATTATTTTTGTAAACGTCTTTACTACCTTGTCCACTAATTTCTCATTAGTCTAATGACATATTAGACATTTCAGTAACAACATTTTCGCTAACTATATTATTCGAATATATTTATGATATTAATTTTTACTGCTATATATTCAATATATTCGTGCTTTGATTTGTAAATGAGAAAAGAGTCTGTTATATCAAAAGTGTGTTAATTTTCAAAGTTTTATTATGATTCAATTATAGTGAAGTACGTTCGTTTCATTCGGCAGTTTGCTGAAGCATTTGACCTAAATCCCCATTTTCGTCAAATGACCTGCACCCCACTATTCGATACTTTGGAAAAATATATGTGAGTGAATGCCCAAATATGTTTAAAATTCATAATCAGTACATAAAGAATTTGATGTATAATTAAGGATATTGATAGATATTTTTTTATATATGCGCATTAATGTTTTAATAGATACATTTTAAACTTATACTTTATATATTCTACAAAATATTCTACATTATATATTCTAATACAACAAAATATTTAAACATTCAATCATTGAAACTGGCTAGAGCCGATCAGTTCAGATTTATAATGTACTTTCTACATCCTCCTGAATAAATCTCCTCGAATTTCCTTTATCAAACAGACTTAAAAAAAAAATAAAGATGTTCTCAATTTGACTATATGTTTTATTTTTATGGTACATCATTATTTCACTTATTATGAACTATTTTTGATTTGTTGATATTTAGAAGTGACCCTATACATTTTATCGAAAAGGTTTCGGAGCTTTTTGAGTCTTTGTCCAGCACCGACTCCATAATAATTGTTTATAAATATAAAATTGATGTAAGTATCAATTATTTTGTTGATTATCCTCTAAGACTATTAATTTAATATAATTTTAATATTATTTATACTTTTTAGTTTCAGTTTGCACTACTCATAGTTATATTTTTGTTTCTTATTTAAATCATTTTTTATACATATTGGAAATATAATTGAACTGCGTTGTCGTGGTCATTATAACATTATTTTATCTGATAAAATAATTGTAGTGTAATGCTATGTGTAAAAATATAATGATATGAAAGTAGTTATTTAAAAATGTTGTGTGAGTCGCAAGTTTTTTTTTTTTTTTTTTTTTTTTTATAGGATAGGCCAGCAAACGAGCAAACGGATCACCTGATGGTAAGCGATAACCGTTGCCCATGGACACCCGCAACACCAGAGGAGTCACAGATGCGTTGCCGGCCTTTTAAAAGGGAATAGGGGGAATAAGGGGAATAGGGGGGAAAAAGGGGGGTTGGGCCTCCGGTACCCTCACTCACTCAGCGAAACACAGCGCAAGCGCTATTTTACGCCGGTTTTCTGTGAGGCCGTGGTATCACTCCGGTCGAGCCGGCCCAATTCGTGCCGAAGCATGGCTCTCCCACGGTAAAGTTAATGGAATAATCTGTAAGCATTCATAATAGAGATAAACCTCCCTTATTTTGAGTCGCTCGTATTAGATATATATTCTGCTGATGCAGCATAAAGTGTCAACGATAAGCGACGTAAGCCTATTAAACAGAAATATTTATTTATTTATCTCTCTTCTTAAACTATCTTTACATGGCTTAGCCTAATGCGATAGTGCAACTATCTAATTATTTAATATAAAGCTATCCACTTATATGTATATACAAATTAGCATTATAAAATAAACCAATAAATATGTACTTAATCCTGTCTACTTATAACATAACAATATGCTCGCTTTGTCTTGATGGGTACTCAAAGCTTAGTCATTGAGGAGAGTGGAGTACGAAACTAGAATGCAGGCCGCACCTAAGTCGTTATAGCAAAGGCCGGATTATAAATATCTGCTAATGACTTCCGAGGTGTAGGCGTTACTTTGATATTTTATCTTATGATTTCTTATATATGATGAATATATGAATTCTTATATATGATGTTAGTTATAGTGAAATATATTTTTCCGTTACCGTATTCCTAATACGTACGATGAAATGAAGCATTTATCACTATCGATGCGGTCAAAAAATTGTTTTAAGTCCTCATCGGGACTCAGGTTTATAATTGACTGTTCTAGAAATAAAGCGCTACCTATTTTTTCTTTCAATCAATCATATAATAAATACATGACATCATATTTAATATATTACAAAAGTAAAATTGACACTTTGTGGAAGCCTATTAAAGTGGATATACATTTATTTCTCTAAGAATGAGTACTTAGTTTTATGGAGTCAGAACATTGCAACTTTATTTTCAATTCTTGTATTCAGGTTATACGAATCGTTGTTATAATAGATTTTTGAAAAGTTACTTTAAACAGAAACTAAATTGTCATCAATATATTTACCAGTTCAAGTTCAACAAATTAATTTCATTGACTAGTTATTTTAGCAAGTATCTAAAATAACTGGTAAATTTTGTTAAGGAAATTTGGTACTGAAAAGAACTTGTAAGGGCTATTTCTTCCTTTATTGTTTACAGTGGACTATAGTTATCACTTACCATCAGCCCATTCTGTGGTTTTTTATTTCACATTTCTTTGTCGCTTCTTTGGCAAAAATTCTGTATTTTATATTGATTTGTACAATCCTGTATTATCTGTATTATCCGTTGTAGACTGCTACAAAAATGCTATGACAAATCTTTCGTAGACTGTAGCAACATAAACTGTCGTAGACTGTAGCAACATAAACTGTCGTAGTTAACTACGACGTAGACGACGTAGACGTAGTTAGCTACGAGTCGCTACAACCTAAGATCAGTAACAGTACGAACAATGCATAGCATTTACTCACGCTGAAACACGCGTACACAATACCTTCTTTCGAAATAAAATAATGGATTATTTATCTATACAAATAATCTAGTACATGCATATGAATGTATAACGGTACACATACAAAAATACATCATTTTTAAATTTTTGTCTGTCTGTCTATCTGTTTGTTCCGACTAATCTCTGGAACGGCTGCACCGATTTGGACGGGACTTTCACTGGCAGATAGCTTATGTAATAAGGAGTAACTTAGGCTACGAAAAAAATAATCAATTTACCCTTTTTTTTATTACATTCCACGCGGACGAAGTCGCGGACACAGCTAGTATTTAATAGTAATAAAATACTTATTTGTTACTTAAAATCGCATGAATATTAATACACTAGTAACAATACAATAGCTATTGAATCTGTTATTTATTCACAGTTTTTACTTACTATGTATTCATTTATTCAAGCCTTATCCATAATGCTGATGACAGATTATGATCCGCTTACCTTTTTAACCTTTTTGCGCCACACCGAACATGAACAAGGGAAATTTATTATGTGAAGGGAAACTAGGTTGACAAAATGGATGACTTATCAAATTTAACAGCACCTTAGATTTGATATCGCTGTTACATAAATCATAACAAACTAGCGCTTTTGGGGGTTTCAAATTCATTGTGACAAAATAAGTGTTAGTTAACGCTAAAGGAATAAACTTTAATAATATGTATATAATTTTACGCATACTATAACTTTAAAACTTGCGCAAAGATTCGTAACGCTCCGTACTTGTCATTTGTCTTTGCTATACAATTAATTAAGAAACTGTGTCAGGGTGTGCCCTTTGCATTTTTAGTATAGCTAATTACTCAATGGATTAAAAAATAATAATAGAAGCGTATATACAGGTACATGTGATATTCGAATAACGGAAAACACATTACTACAAAACAGCATCGACCCTGGATCTCTGGATCAGAAGACCAGAACCGAAATTATAAACTACATAATAAGTTTACGTTTAAAGCAAAATGTTTTGTATGTTATCCAAAATAATATTTATATATATATATATAAATATATATATCAGACACACAATTATTATTATTAAAATACGCGTTCGGAAATTGGCATTCCTATAGTATTGCTTTAATTGGGACTCGGATGTATAGTGAATGTACAGTATTTTAAAACATAATTATGTTTTAAAATACTGTTAATTTAAGAACAAATATGTGACACATCATTGTATACATTTTATCACTAGGAACAAATTTAACAAGAATGAGATGCTAGTACCAAGATGAGTAGGGCCTGTAAGGAAGAAAAGCAAAACATGCAACAATAACACTCCGATGCTTTAACTTGAAGGGGATTAAAGTTGACGAGAATTAGATATTGAAGACTGGAAGATTATAGGCCATGCCATCGAAGTACACCATTACACTCATGAGCAAGATTGACTGGGCCGAAGGTGGGGCTCGTTAATAAGAGAGAGAAGCACAGAAGAACTAAATAAGTCGAAGTAAGAAGGCTCCTTTTAATATTTGGGGGTCACCCGCACACATATGATAATATAAGAGGGTAAAGAGCATTCTTGTCATTATTGTCATCCGTTGTAGACTGCTACAAAAATGCTATGACAAATCTTTTGCATAAATCAACATTACTACAGTCGTCGTAGACTGTAGCAACCAAAAATGTCGTAGTTAAATGCTACGAGTCGCTACTATGTCAAATTATTAGATTTTTAAAACTGAATAATTATATATAGCTAAATTTTTAACTAAAAATATATATTTAAACAATAATTTTCTGAATCCCGGGGTAGCTGCCGAAGACCCTGAAACTGGACACTGCCAAGTGTGTAAATATCTCTTATAGAGATTACATATTTGTGCCGTTCGGTATTCAAATATTTAGACCATGGGACAGTCACCCGAGATTTCTTGTGTATTCTCTCGACTACTGGCAGTCGCTAGTGAACGCTGATGACAAGAGGGCCAGCTCTTTTTATTCACCAGATCAGAGGCGTTACCATGACCGCTGGTGCAGCATAATGGTCTACAGCATTGGTACTCAGCGAGGAAATGTAGCCAGCGTTCTTGCTACCTTATCGCATAGACAGAATGGTTTCCTTTTTAAATAAATGAAGAATTCATTTATTTAGTTAGCAATAATTTATTTTGGCAAATAGGTATTGTAAGTTGGTCATTATATTGTATAAGAAGACGGATTTTAACATAAAATTGTATTCCCCTTTATATACATACATATAAAAATAGATTTTGAAATACTCCCAATTTGACTGAACTGTAATTTTTTTTAGTCTTCAACATAGCAAACAATATTTATGTTAAAACGTGCCATCTATTCAGCCGGTTGAAAAACATTGTGCTTATATACTATCCGTAGCACGTCTTGCGTTCGTGCATATTAAATGCATGGTGTGACACCAGCTCGTTAGGTGTCGCTTGCGACTTCACGCTTAATGTTTTGTGCCTACTTACAGACACGAACTTTGAAAAAAGACCGTTCAAACGCTAAGGTAATCCTTTTGGACCTAAGTAGTAATTAACTTTAATAATGGCATTAAAATTTGTATTTCGAATAAGATCTTTTGACGATCTCTGTAATCGAGTGGTTTCAAGGTGTCGCAATCTCTGAGGTCCCAGGTTTAAACCCTGGTGGAGGCAGATGTTTGTGTGATTATTGCGAGCCTTTATACCTTGGTCTTCAATATAAAATATATATATATTATATCTCTATGAAAAATATTGGTATATTAATAATGTCCGTTACCCATAACACAAGCATTACAGAACTTACTTTGGGTTTGGCTAATTGGTGTAAGCGTAAGAAATATTTATTTGATTATTATTTATTTAGGGAAAAGGACTCGATCAAAACTAATATAATAAAAAAAAGTAAAGTAGGCGTTGTAGGATGTAAGGAAATGAAGAGCTTTAATGTAAAGTATAGATTAATAAAACTGTCGCTTTATAAATGCGTTGTTACACGCGATCAGCATCGAAAGAATTCAAACCAACGAGAAATAGTGTTTGTACAAATAACAGTTTAAACGCTGCCAAATTCGTTCGCTAATTTCCTGCTGAGCCGGTGCTTAGCCGAAACAATTTTCTTGCAATTAGTCGCGATATCGTAGAAAGAAATTCGTTTGTATAATCAAAATGCAAATAGGAGACGTGCGTGGGGCGGGGGGTCGTGTGGGAGCCTTATCCTGCGGCCCACATCTCCGGCAAGGCCGCGGCCTCGCCGGCCACACGAAACTAGGGGTTGGATCATTCATGTGAGAGTCACGTTTGATGTTTTGAATAGGGTTAAGTTGTTAGTTTTACGTACGAAATTACTATAGTTGATTGATAAGCTTAATATGTTTTTTATTTTTAATTATAAGTAATTAAAACATGTAAATTGCAATACCTTCATTGGGC
The DNA here is from genome assembly GCA_036419045.1 of Scirpophaga incertulas. Taxonomy (NCBI): domain Eukaryota; kingdom Metazoa; phylum Arthropoda; class Insecta; order Lepidoptera; family Crambidae; genus Scirpophaga; species Scirpophaga incertulas. The sequence goes on along the minus strand of CM071635.1, from coordinate 22,899,906 downwards.
GAAGCTAGCATATTTGTCATTACATTATCGTAATAAATTCTTCTTTTCAACACGAAGTAATGTTATTAATAATCGCTCTTCCTTTCAACACGAAGTAATGTTATTTATAATCGCTCTTCCATTCAACACGAAGTAATGTTATTTATAATCGCTCTTCCTTTCAACACGAAGTAATGTTATTAATAATCGCTCTTCCTTTCAACACGAAGTAATGTTATTTATAATCGCTCTTCCATTCAACACGAAGTAATGTTATTAATAATCGCTACAAAACTGATCACAATGGACGTAATTTTTCTATAAAACAAAACGGCGCAGAAATGTTATATGATTGCACTGTTTCTTATTTATACATATATGTTTTACATTACAAAAGTAAAGTTCTTGACACAGCAACTATTCTATTCTAACTATTATATTCTTCACCTTATCTGCACAGATAATGTAATACTATCCTTGCCTATCCGTGATTTGAGCCCAGAAATGTTGTCATATGCATCGTAAAAATCAACGTAGAAAGTTAATTTTAATTCTACATTTGGAAAGTGCACCATAAAACTTTTTCTTCACACTTATACTTGACCCGATTGTAAATTAAGTTATTTATTATTTTGTTTTAATAAATTTTAAATTAGAGAAAATATTAAAAACTTTTTTCCACTGGTAATGGAAATGGTATCACCAATGCCATTTGCTAAAATGGCATAGTGTCTTTGACATGAAAAAGTGAATATACGTATAATAAAATTTGATTTTGTAATATAATAAGAGATATTTTAATTCATTTTCACATTTCTTTCCAATATCTCTAATATTCATGGCAATTTGTGATGCCGCGTAGTAAATAAACGGTAAAATGTGAAATTGTCTATGTTGAGGCAAATGTGCATAATGCAGTTATGTAGTTACTATTTACTTGAAACCGCGAATAATTGCTCGAGATAAATGTGGTAAAACCTTTTAAATGAAGCACATTTACTTGTACATACACATAATTCCTAGGTCCTTTTAGTAAATGTAGTGGACAATAGAATTAAACCTCAATCAGTTTAAAATGCTTATCAAAAATATTACTATAGAAGATTATTATCAGAATCTTGACATATTTATGTGAATCAGCAATAACCAAAACATTAACTATAAAAACCGGTGTAAAGCAGTTCATTGGCTTTACACAGGTTTACAAACACAAGAAATAACACAAATAAATAGAACTAATCCACCCCAAAACAAAGACGCAGTGCGCCAAACGCGTATCGCATTTTTTTTTCGAATAACTTAGTAGAGAAACAAAGGGCACAACCATATAGGTATACAAATTAGTGAATGAATACAAATCTTTATTGTCAGGTCATAGTTATATACATAATATTGATATAGGTAGAAATTATGTAGAAATCAGTAAACAAAAAGCCAAACCTGAAACCGAGTAATCGTTAACCACACCTAATTTGCCTTCGATATCTAATTGACGTAATTGCTTATTATATGTAATTAATATTGTTAGTCATAAAAACAGATGAGCACTTCGAAAATAAGGAATTTACAATGAAATTCCTATGTATAATAACTTGCCATACTGACGGCTATTACTATAATGGTTGGTTACTCGTCTAACCAAACTCAATAACATACATCCGTTTCAAAGTTAATGTGTAAAATCTGTGAAATCCGAAAAAAACATTTACTCAAAAAGAGCGTTTACTCAGATAAATGAATTTATAACACTCAAAATGACTACATGTGTTCTTGATTGATATATATGAATTTTAATTTTGAATCTGTTAATGACACAGATGTATTTACGGCGAATAAGTAAAGAAATAAATAAGTGTTTATTAAAATGAATAGTTTTATAGTATATGTTATAGTTCAATAACGGTATAATGTAACTGAAATTATTCTGTGGATATGTTCTCGTCCATTAAACTTTTGCAGTTGTTGTCCTCTATACAAATTATATTTTAATATCCACTTTTTGCACTACTACTTTTTCAGCTAATTTCAAAACTAGATCTTAAGTCAACCCGAGTAAATTCATTACGAACCGCTTGTTCCTTGTGGTGTAAACTTTCTGTTCAGATAGTATTGGAATCCATTTCGTATGAAATGAATATTATCAAAATATAAAACTTTACATAGAAGAGTTATTATATTATGAATAACATAACAAACTATATAAGACTAGGGTTTACTAGCATCGAAATTGTTCTACTTAAAAGAATTCTGAACATTGCCCCATACCTTGAACGTTTTATAAGAGGAAACCACGTAGGACGCGCCATCCTCCAGCTCTTCTAGCCGGTACTTCCTGTCGCCATCCATGCCGAATATAAAGCGGGCGCCGCGCGGCAACTCCAGCCGCTCCGACAGGCGGTCCAGCAGAGCGTCCATCGACGCCAGATCTCGCCCGGGCTTGAACCTGAACTCGACCCCGGGGTGAAAAGGGTCTCCATTTCTGTAGAATGTTACTCTTCGAGCCTTCCAGTAGTTGAGGTTTGCGTAGCGACTGGTTGGTTCAGGTCTGATCTGACGGACAGTGGCCTCGGATCCTTCAGAAACGTCGTCGGTGCGGTGCGGTGGGGATGGAGGTCGGGAGCGCCATTCGCCTGGCTCGCGCTCGTCGTCTGAAGGTGGGCGCTCCTCTGGCGGAGGCTCGGGCGCTGGTGACGGTTCCGGCGCGGCCTGCGGACGTAAGCGCTGAGTTCTCGGACGACGCGACATACCGCGCGACCATTCGCCTACCGACTGCCGCGGGCCCCCCTCTAACCAATCAACTGATAGCATATTCACTATGCTATCTGCTCATTCATACGCTTTTACTACCGACCACGTGGTTAATTGCATGACAGCAAGAAACTACGAGCCGCATTTGCATATTACCTCAACATGAATATTCATAATTTTCAGAGTGTACATTGACATTTTCAGCTATTATTACAACTTAATATTTTATTAAAATTATTTGAGCTGGCATAATATTGCGGCAATCATTTTGGAATTACTTATCCGAAGGTGGACAGTGCGTCATCGTCCGATGGTACGATAAGGAATAACGAGCCAGACTTGGTTGAATGACTAAGTATTGCTAGTCACGCCTAGACCAACCCCAACGCGAATACATTGATCTATGATTCATTATGAACTTCTTAGATTTTTTTGTATGTATGAAACCATATAATAATAAAATACTAAATATTGATATATCTGAGGCAATATTTAGTATATTAGTTTGATAATGTATTAAGATGTCATACATTTATACATTTACCACAGGTATTTTCCAATATTATGGATAAATATATTTCTTTCTTTTTCATTAACTGAACTGGTAGTTTAAAAAATAAGCATATTGTAATGATCCAGAGACTTTTTTAATTTGTGATGGCTCTTGCGTGCATATCGATTCGAAAGCTATTTATGTTTTTTTTTCATGAATCACTTTTTTGGTGTAGGAAATTACAAATAGACTTAATACGAACATCGTTTCGGTTCAATATAAGGTTACATCGATTGTGTGTAGACACTGACTCTACTTACTCATACACTTCGTTATGCTGGAATTAATGTTTTTATTTTATTAACAGTACTTTCAAAAATAATAAAAAATACGACGGTAAGGTATAATAATAAAAATAATCATTCTATGCTACATGTACTACATTCTCACCACAGCAGCTGCAACCAGCGGCTCTTCCGTAGTCATTATTCGTAGACAACACAGCAATCCACGGCGCTACGAACTTATATTACAATGCTGCGGTTCTATTACAACTATACGATTGTATTACAATTAAGACGCGGAAAAGACGGGTCAAGCCGACGTCGCCGAGTCGCGCAATAAGTCACTGGCGGTCGCTTCCGGCCGCTTTATACGTAAGATACCGCGGACGACACACTTTGATATACGTCGCATAGAGTTAAAGTGATTTTATGTCATGGTTTAAGTGGTTTATGTGTATTTATTGAGTGTATATTTTGATTGAGCGGAGAAGTCGTCCGGTTATGTTTTGTGAACGGAACCGAGTGACCGTTGCTCGAATAAAGGGCCACGGCGAGCAGCGGGCAGCGCACTCTAGTGCGTGACGACGGCGGGGCTACGTACGTAACAAATCAAAATCAAAATAATATTTATTCAACATAGACCTTTACAGGCACTTATTGACGTCAACAAACAAAACAAAAAAAAGCTTAAAAAAAAAAAACCTTGTCCGTACGTACGAATAAGGAAAAAAAAAGAAAAAATATATTGACTCGACACCTGTTCGGAAATTGGGAGAGCCTTCTCGAGAAGAACAGGCAAGAAACTCTGAAGGTCTATTTTTTATCTCCTCTTTTCAATGTTAATAATTATAATAATATAATATAAAAATACAATATAGTATAAGATACAATTATACCTAATACGATTACAGTCGTATGTACGTTTACATACACATATAAAATAACACAATATTATAAATAATGTTGTTACCAAACATGGCTCTATGAATAGTGCTATTCCCAAATAGTGTGATCATTTAGATAGTCACTTACTTTATAATAACCTTTACTCATGAGTGTCTTTTTGATATCTTTAATATCTTTAATATCTTTTATGTTACATATATCACTTCTATCGATATCGCAGCAAATTTCATATTGAATTATAATCTGTAGCTTTAGCTTTAATGTAGATGCTCTTTATGAATTCATACTAAATATACTAAATGTTAGTTGCAAAGGAAAGAGACTAGAGAATTCAATATAATGTTATAGTCAAAAAATTTCATCTGCTCTACCCAAAATTTTTAAGGAAGATTTATCCATTAGAATCGTATTTTGCATATAAAAATTACATAGACTAATATCATAGGCGGGAAAAATCTAATCCATTAAAAAAATATATATGTACATTACCGTAGATCTAAGTAATTTATAACACAGTTAATGTTAAGGTAGAAACCTTAAATTATATAAAAAGGATGTAAAATACTGGATAATTACTTTTTTCTTTTTGTTTAAAATAGCAATTAATTGTACACATGCAACTATCTCAAAAAAATAACAGTCTTAGATTAAGCCACCATGCTGTAAAAGTAAAAACAATACCTATTTTGTATTTTACACACTATCTGCCCGAGTATGGCTAGCTACCACAGAAAAAACAATACATGTTTAGGATTTATATGTACTTGTGTCTATCAATTATGTGCATAGAAATAACCGATAATTATTTTTTCAAACTAACTTAATAAATTTGGTCAAACAATATTATAGGTATTTATTTGCTAGTCCCGCTGTGCTGAGGCACGCCAGACGCCCGGTCAAAAGGCATATAGTGGCGTGTCTATGTAGGTTAACTCTATGTTTTTCGCGTCTCTACGTAGATTTGTTTTTATGAGCCCCAATTACTTGGCTATTACTTCTTTTGCTGGAAGAAGTTGTGTGCTCAATACATGGACTATATATTATAATCACAATAATAATTGCAGTGTTAAATCATACTAGCTAATTTCACTACGCTTAGATTAATTTTTAAATTCTTCGTGTATACAAAAAAGCCAAAATTGAAATTAAACACAATATATGGTATGTTACTTACAAAGTATCACAATATTACTGGAATTGTAGAGATCTTCTTTTAATTCTATGACTCTCGCTTTCACGAATTCACACTCACAGTGTAGTTGTAGAAAATAAAACTCTATATTACATTCAAAATATATAATGAAATATGATATATAACAATAAATAACTTGATATTTAAAAAATAGTTTATTTTTTTTCGATTCGATTATCACCGTCATGCGGTGAAATCATTTATGACGTCATTTAAGTAGGCGTTTGAAGGACGTAGAAAATTGTATCATACAGTTTGTATGACTCAAACTAATTACCCTGAATAGAACCTCTGAGGGAAATAATGACTTAACTTTCTCGGTCGTACAACTTTGGCACTTTAAATTCGGTATAATTGTAATGATTTTTAACAGCGTAGTGTTTCTACTTAAATGACAATTAAGTTCCTATACCAATTTTCTACAATTATTATTTTAACAAATTTGTAGTGTTGTCGAAGCTCTTTCTACACTATACCAGATATAAAGAATATCATACAAACGAAGGAATATATTTTCAAAATAGTACTTATGAAATACGCTTTGTACCATGGCGAAAATAACCTCAAATACCAATATTTACAATAGATAGAGTAGCTTTATTTCAATATGTCACCAATTTAGTCCAAGTTTATTCATAGTACATTCATATTGCTTATAAATTTCTTTCGTCAGTTGTCTTTCGTCCGTTTCACACCTGCATATTTCCCCCATCACACTATTTCGCAATTATTCCTTAATTGTCGATCTAGCCTTAAACAATTATCAATTTGTAAAAAGGTAATTTGTCTGTATAGTGACGGATTTAGAAAACTCATGTTACCGCTTCCTTTCTTCCGTAGACTTTCCGTGGATGTTTGAATAAACCTCTACTTAACTCATCTGGGAGTACATCTTATTATACATTATTTGTATATATGTAAAGTGAATGTTCTTCTGATATCAAATTATGACGAATGCCCGTGTTCTGTTATCGCGAATATCATTGCTACATATATTTATACAAAAATTCATAACGAGCTTACAACATAATATGTTTTTCTTTAGGATGTCACACAAAAAATATTGTACTCACAGCATTATATATACATATCTCATACTAATAGTAGTCTAATGATAATATTTCCTTGTTGGCAGAACAACCTTGTTGGTGAAAAACAATAATGAAGCTTTTTCGTAGCATAAATCTTCCGTCTCGCCACATTGATTGCCATTTTTCAACCAGCCATTACTATATAAATGACCACTTGCTAAGTCATTAACTAACATAACATTATGCCATACTTGACCTATTTAAGCGTCATGGCATGGGCATGATTAAAATAATTGTCTCATAATTATAACATTATTTCATTATCGTAGCATGCAACAAAAGCGCTACGTCCATAGCGACTACGACGTAGCACAATCTTATTTGTTTTTTTTATCACGTTTACAATTGTACAAATAGTTTGGTAAGTAGTTTATTTGATTTTGGAAAACGAATTACAATATTTTGCAAAGGAATATAAAAACCTAAAATAGTTCTAGAAGTAACTTAGAATTTTTAAAAAGCTTGATTTCCATACAGCGTGATCCAATTTATATAGTTTAGCATTAGGTAATAGTTAAGCGTATGTTATTTTAATTAATTTCGTTTAACTATGTTTATGTGTAATTAATATTTATCTAAATAAAGATTTTATCTATCTACAATTTTGCAAATAAGCTATTCATAATATAAGAGCGACCTCCGTGGCCGAATAGATTGTACGCTGATTTCAAGGTGTCAATGAAAGGTCAATCAGATGAGACAGATGTCTGTGATGAGTACGAGCATTTGTGCCTTACTGGTGGCTGTTAATAGTTCTGTAAAAATAATATTTAGTTCTTTTATATGATTAATACATGTATGTTTATGCGTCACACTAAATCAATTAATGCAAACCTAAAAGTGGTTACTTTTAGGCTTTTGGCTAGGCTAATTGGTCGGGCGTTAAGACTCAGCCCGTTGTTGGCTGAGCTGTCCCGGGGTGATTCGGAGTAATTAGTTTTCCAGTCCCAGAATCGCCTTCATCAAGGACAGGATGGACGTCGAGGTGATTTAGTATGTATATACCCCATACTAACAGTCTATTCGCTTGTCCACTAAGTCCACTCGTTAAAGAAAAAAAAGATAATTGGTGTGAGTATAAATATATATATATATACGTGTAATCATTTATGCTATTATTATTATGGAGCTTTAACAATGTCATTATTGCCCCAATAAAGAACTTATACTACGTGTACGTTTACACAGGCAATTATATCCTAACAAGACCTCAATTGCCCTAAATTACTTTATCAATAGCACCTTGGCCAATTTTGTAGCACCTATTTTATAATAACCAGTATAGTAATTTGAAATGTCCTTCAGTCCGGAATTATTGAGAGCGAGTTTACTTAAGCCGTGTCTCGCACATTTCAGAACGTTTCACCTTCATTGAGGACAACACGCACCAAATTTCCGTCCGCTAATGAGAAAGCACCTGGCTTTCGCCGTGACGGTAATAGGAGAGATGTTGACTAACCAGCGGAGTAAGTAAAGCTCAAACGCAATCGCTGTTATTTGATACATAGCGCCCTCAATACAAAATTACACACCGACAGTCTTCAATAAAACAGCAATGGAACCATTTTACTATTAAAATTGAAAATGATCATAATATGTTTGTGTTATATATAAGTGGCAAGATTGGCATGGAAATCACGGAAAATAATATCCAGTTATATTCGTTTTACTATGTAATCAAAACATGTTTTATTTGTTGATACCAAAAATATTTTTGATACAGTTTTCAGTTTCAGTTTGTACATTGTTTAAGAGTTATAGATTTTTTTAAGAGTCCTACCTACACTGTCAGCATGTTTGATTACCGTGGCCGTTTGATATCCCGGATAGTTTTTCTATTTTCATTCCTTTTTTTCTTATCTTAAATAGTGTATAATTCATTTTACTAGATTAATATTTAATATATTTATTTGTTATTGTATTAATTTAACTGTTGATCTGAGGAGCCTGAACTGCAAAGACTAATCTGTGCTATTTTACACAAGGCACAGCTTGCTCTGAGATAAACAATATGGCATGGCATGTCCTTACAGTATTGCGATCAAGGAGTAAAAAGATCGACGCAAATTATGACCATGATATTGTCAAAAAAGAGAATGCCTTTCTAGCAGGTACTGTCAGTTCCTTATATAGCTGGAATTGGAAAAGCATTCATTTTTGAATTATTTTAAACATCCAATGACGTCAAAAGGCAGAACCTCTAGCGACGCGCTTCACTTGTTGTATTTAGCTGGAACCACTTGGTGACTACAGATCTGGAAAGGCTCATAGAACTGATGTCAGAATTATAACAATCCACCTCGGATCTTCATCGATGTTTGATGACCTATCAAAGTCCTTGAATTCCAGAAACTAACCATAAAGCGAAACTGTAACAGCCACCTGTCGCTAATAAGTAGATATATAACAAATCATAGTAGAACATTCACAATAAAAACCAAAAGAATGTGAATTGCACTACAGGTTATATAAATATTTCAATTTAAGCGGTCTCATTTAAAAGTAAGGTAAGCGATATGAATTTATATTTGGAGATATAATATATATTAAATTGTAGCATGTAGTGTAATGTCAGCTTTAGAATAATAGGTTCTTACCTAGGTTGCAAAATTGAAATCTGGTAAAATACGAACCTGAATATTTGTGAATTTGATAAGTTGCTCCGGAGTGATTCCCTCCATTTGCACTTTGAACGGTTTTAATGCGATCTATGAAAGTTCTCATATGCGACCAGCATGTCACAATTCTCTAAATTGGAAACCTGCAATAGGTATGGACCTATTGCAGGTAATCGTCGACCAATAGCGTAGTCCTTTGAGGACCATTTTAATAAGACCCGTGACTCTAGGTACTAGAAAACCGATCGAATTAGGTGTAATTATAGTCGGTGTCAGTCGCCGGGTGACACGGCTGTCATAACGCGCGCATCCGGCCCGTGGTTGGCGGGCGCGAGGGATGCGCCGCCCCAGACCCGCCCAAACAAACGTAATTAATTATTTAATGTCACAATGAGCACGTAGGTACTCTCGTAATAGAAAAATTGAAATTTACTGGTAAGATATATACCGTCTATATAAAATTAACTTATTTTTCGCTTATTTACAATTTTTGATTACACTTGAAACTCACAATTTGTTTACTTTAATCTCGCAAATATTTAGTTAGAATTATTACTAGTTAAATCTTACCAATAACAATTATTGTTTTATACCTTAGAATCTATGTTATTAGTTAGTTTATTGATATGTTAAAATATATTTTATTTATTGGTTAGCAAAGGAAAGGAAAAGAGATATTTTTAACAATTCTTCGATATAAAACGGCTATTGCATAAGTAGAAACAATGATATTTTACGATAGATGACGCACATCTATGCTGTGAGACGATTATAAACTTATCCAGGTTTTTATATGATACTTATGTTTTAATGTTTTACGATATTAAAGAATGAATTACATCATACAGAAAGTATGGAACGGAAAGGAAAAGCGTTGCGCTACCTAAACGGAGCGGAGAATGACTTCTTTCGTCACCTGCTACTGCTATACTATAAATAATAATAATATTTTTTTTTATTCCAGGGAAGTTAGTTTACAATTTCGGAAATCTTTACATATACACAAATTGGATTTTTCAAATCAAATCAATTTAAACTGCAGTTTCGACGCACTAGTGGGATAGGTACCTCTTGTTCGTACATAATACGAGTATCATAGGGTTAAAAACCTATTAACATCGGAAAGCAATTAGTTACGTTACTCAGATGTTGCCACCATATTAATCAAGATATAATTAGTTGTTTATTAACATTAGCTTCCAGTGCCAGATTAACCCTTAAGCTAATTCGGCTGCAGCCTAGGGCGAGAGGATCGGGGGGCGGACAATTAATTTTGAAATTTAAAAAAACGCGCGTAAAACAAACCCTGACTTGACTCGAATCGATTCTTTGTAAAGGGTTGTAAAAGGTTGAAAGGAGGGATAATAGGTTGTATGGAAATATTGTTAAAACTACTGAATCGATTTAAATGAAATTTGGTACACAGATAGTCTAGAGCCCGAGAAAGGACACAAGCTACTTTTTTATACAAAAAAGGTTGTAAAGGGTTGTAAAAGGTTGAAAAGAGGGATAATAGGTTGTATGAAAATATTGTTAAAGCCACTGAACCGATTTAATTGAAATTTGGTACACAGATAGTGTAGAGCCCGAGAAAGGACACAAGCTACTTTTTTATACAAAAATGGTTGTAAAAGGTTGAAAGGATGGGGTGAAAGGTTGTATGGCAGTATTTTCAAAACATATCCTTCCTGTGGGAAATTCGAATATAACGCGGGCGAAGCCGCGGGCGGAAAGCTAGTTCTGATATATAAGCTTATATTCTTGTAATGTTTCATTAAAATGCATTCAGTAGTTTTTACGTGAAAGACTAACATATATCCAGCCATACAAACTATCTCGTTTTTTAATATTAGGAGAGATATCAGCGTATTACATACATAGGACCTTTTAGGACTTATTCGTTATTGCCGAGTCGACGTTTCTAATGAGTTAACGTGTAACAGTTCGTTAACAAATCAGTTCAAGGTTTAGATAATATTTTAAGCTGTATTGCGTTAAGTTTGACCCAAAAAATATCACAGGTTAATTCGTTGTGTTGCCTTAATTAAATGCTACCTTAATTCGTAATATTTGTTAGCACAGGCGACGATAAAAACAAATAAGCACCACGAAAACACCAATGTTATAGACTAATATTTGCATAATAACAAGTAGATTAGATTTACGTTTTATTTACCATTGCTATAAATGACCTCGAGGTATGCAGAGTATATGCGATAAGTAGTTAATCGAAAGTTAAATAAACCAAGGTCAATTAATTAAAAAGCGTTGCACTAACAAAAGCAACATCAATGTGAAAAATGAATTTTGAGTTCAAATTAAAAATAACATAACATAACCCTTTATTGTATACATAAAATACACACACAAAAAAAAAGAAAATAACAAATGTACAAATTATTGCTAAACGGCAATCTCTTCCAGGCAACCTAGGACCCAGAGAGTATTAAAAGGAGATTTAAATATAGGATGGGTACAGTAATTGGACAGGACAATAGACTATAACTAGTTTAAGTTAAGGAATCTTTGACAGGAAGTGAAACATGTGTGATATGAATATAAAATATTTAGAATAAGCTGCGCCACTTACTTCACAATAAAATGGAAGAATAATCGTAAGTTATACATACCAGACCAAAAATAAATATGTTTGAATAAAAATGCATGGACCATGAGTATGTTAAAAGGAATATAAATATTAATAAAGCAAATGAATGTAAAATTATATATATATCTCAAATAATAAATGTATGTCTCCTTCAGCCTCCGTAGCATGACTATTGAAACGAGATATGATCGAGCTATTTACCAATGTTCAGACTCCATAAAACTAGCTGTTCGTTCTTGGGGAAATGTATATCTATGTTTAACAAGCTTCCGCAAAGTGTCATTGATTTACCTTTATATAAATTTAAAATCCATATCAAAAATACACTCATGAGTAAAGGTTATTATAAAGTAAGTGACTATCTAAATGATCACAGTATTTGGGAATAGGGACACTATTCATAGAGCCATGTTTGGTAACATTATTTATAATATTGTATTATTTTATATGTGTATGTAAACATACATACGACTGTAATCGTATTAGGTATGATTGTATCTTATACTATATTGTATTTTTATATTATATTATTATAATTATTAACATTGAAAAGAGGAGATAAAAAATAGACCTTCAGAGTTTCTTGCCTGTTCTTCTCGAGAAGGCTCTCCCAATTTCCGAACAGGTGTCGAGTCAATATATTTTTTCTTTTTTTTTTCCTTATTCGTACGTACGGACAAGGTTTTTGTTTTTTTTTTTTATTATTTAAGCTTTTTTTTGTTTTGTTTGTTGACGTCAATAAGTGCCTGTAAAGGTCTATGTTGAATAAATATTATTTTGATTTTTGATTTTTGATTTGATCTCTTTCAACTGTCAAATACGCCGTCATGATAGGCAATTTATTTTTTAATCTGCTTATAATAAATCTACAAAGCGATGGCGTGTATGTGAACTACGTGTTGGGACTGGACTGCACACAAAAATTGTTTTTGTTTTGTTCTCGTGGGTATCTTGTATTTATCACTTAACTACCGACTTTTCCCTCTCATTCTCAACCTCTCGAGGTTGAGAATCCTCATGAATACCATCGCAACCAAGTGCTACGGTGACCATGTCAGACTACAGACAATTTGAAGCGTCTCGACCAGAACGACCTACTGACTAAACTCAGCCTGAGCCTTGGCTATAACGGACCTACTGCTTGGTTGGGAGGGTACATCAAACCATAGTGGCTCCGGCCTGAACGGATAGGTGGAACTACAAGGGGTGCGGCGGTATAGGTACCACTGCTAGCAGAGCTGAAGATCCTGCGTTAATAGTGGGTCGACAAAGACGTGTCTGGGTCGGCGTTGCCTAAGATTATTTGGACTGACTGAAGCAACAGAACCCTTAAATGATCAGTTATACGCCTACGTAAAGGCATTGTAGGAAGTACGCGCGCATCGCCGCGGTTAAATCGTTCATCTTCATCGAATTACCGAATGAGATAAAGAATCTTGACCTTGCTTAGGATCTGTAAACAAGAACAAGGGAATCCCAACTTAACAGCATGGTATATACTTAACACAGATTTTCAAATTTATTTATTTTATTTGTTTATTGTAATTAGGACCACCAGCAATTGTTATATTATTACATCAATTTAATCGTTTCATTTTATCATCAATTTAAGGTAGCCACAACATACACCACAAAATAAACAGTCAAACATAAATTACACTAATAAAAAAATATCAAAAGAAAATAAGATAAAACAACTCAGGTGATTAATATTATGTATGATAGCATAACGAATCTAAATTAAGTAACAAAATGTAAAATAATTGTGTTACTAGTATCACCAATGCACCATAGCACAGATAGTAAATAATAATCAAACAGATACAGACAATATGACTCGAGGCTTTTTCTTGTTATCACTTGCAAGAGAATTAGTATTACCTAGGAAATAATTTTTTCTATGATTTTTTTTATAGTCAACCACTATAGAAAGTTAATCAAACCTACGGTATGGTTCCAGGTCTGCCGCTAAAAAAACAGTCCATCCCCAGATCCAATATGAACCAATAAGTCTACTACTAATTATATAGTTTTATTATACAAAGTATCTTGTGGCTAAGTATAAGTCTCGGTGAGGCAAATGTTTGTGAAATGAATGAAGTTTGTGGCTGTTAATGTATATATTTGTATGATAAAATATATTTATCATGTATGATTATTTTATGTTGTCTTTCTGTTACCTTAGATCCCATAACACAAACCTTACAGTGCTTTAATTTGGACTAGGCTAATTGTTGCTAGTGTAATAAATATTTATTTATATTTTCCATTAAATATAATCTATCAAAATTAAAGAAATTTCATTTATAAATTAGTGTGTTTTATTTTATAGTCGATAAAGTGTCTTTATCATTTGACCATCATATAACATATAGTACGGGAACAAAATAAACTTCACTTTTCAATTATGTAATTGATCAAACAAATTGTACTATTTAGTAAGTAAGCGCTTGTCTGGCGATGTTTGATAAAATACACGCTCTTTGAAAAACTTTTAGTTCTGTGACGTGAGCTATTGAAGTAAGGTGGCACGAGTTACGTGCAAGCATAGCGTGAGAGGTAAAGTATACATGACCCATTCATTTATAAATTTTATTGAGTGGTAATAAAGTTGAATCTTTACCAAAGTCAAAAAAGAAAAATATGGAATCAGTTCTTAGAAGCGCCGGCTAGACGGCTAGAAATGTCGTTTAAGGTGTTTAGCCTACTTAATAAAGATCCGTTACTGTTAAGTGATTTGTGATCTGATTTTTATACAGAAAATATTTAAAGATTGAATTGGATTAAAGAAAAGTAGTCTTAAGCCCAATATGTTGTTATTTATTGAAACATAGAAAACAAATCGACTTTTAGTTTCTATTATTGTAATTTATTGTCTCATGGACTTTTTTACGTAGATAAAAATTCCATTTCAAAATTCTACGCCATCTGCTCCACTTCTTGTTTTTTAGATTTCTTCTTTTTCTTTTTCTTTACAGGCTCATCACGAGCTCCCTCTTCTTCATTGGTACCTATATTATCCGATTCCAAGTGTCTAACGTGTGTCGTCTCCCCAAACTCATTATCTTTAATTTCTTTATTTTCATTATCTTTAGATTTCTTTTTCTTCTTTTTCTTTTTTATTGTGCTTTCAGCGCCATCATTATTAGAGAGTATAACTTCATTTTCACTAGATATTTTAAGCTCTGATCCTTCATCATCATTACAGTTTTCTTCTTTATTATACTTTCTTTTCTTTTTCTTTTTTGTTGAGCCTGCGTCATTTTGCTCATTAACCGTGTGTTCGTAATCTTTTTTCTCCATAGAAGATTCTCCTCTAATATCTTTGATATTACTTTGACTTCTTCCTAAATCTTTCTCATCTCTATCGAGAACGGCTAAAAAGAATCCGATAGTCAAATCCGAGTCTGGCTTGGCATACATACACCGCGTACCCATACTTCCGTACATTCCTGAACCTATATTGTTCCATTCGCCTTTAAGCAGTTCTTTCACATCTTGCACCCTCCACTTCGAGCGCGATGTCTTGACCACATTGGTGATAACCCTCTCGTTTTCTTCTGGGAACAATGAACACGTACTGTACACAATCCGCTTCGCTTTAGGAAAGGCATTCATGGCGTGTTTCAAGAATTTCTCTTGGAGTGATGTCAATTTGGCCAATCTTGTTTCCTCTATATAGTTGTGAACACAAAGCTCCATACCTGAAAAAAAAATATTGCTCGTCTTTCAAAATGAAAGTAAATAATTAATAACACATCAGTACTGCGAGCACGGATGTCTCAGTACAATTTTTTTTATAAACGAAAGATCTCTCAGAATACAGAGCCTGAATTCCCAGCAACATCAGTTTTGAAATAAATATATTTCAGTTTTCAGTTTTTGAGGTTATGTCAATACAATACGGATAGGGTTAATAATAATAATGCCGAAAATGCAGTACCTGATCCAGAACAACTGGGGTCCAGAATAATATACTCAACATCTTCCAGCTCTCCTCTTTTTATGTCCAAGGAATCTCTATTCAATGTCTCCACGCATTTGGAGCCAGTTTTTTCAACGAAATCACACAATATCTTAAATCTTTCTTCGTTTCGTTCCACCGCATATATCCGACCCTGTAACAATTAATAGGGTAGACACGATCCTTGAGGATAAACTTATTTTGGCTAAATGTTTGGCTTAACCTAATGGCAACACTTATTTTATTCAAAATAAAATGAAATGTTTATTTTATTAGATTAAAATGTATTCTTATATATAGGATTATATCTGTACATTTAGGAGTTGATTTTACAAGAATTTTACACGCAAGTTTTTTTTTTCGTTATATATATGCACGTACAAGATAATACATAATCTTTTCGTGTCCTCTTAATTTTTTTTCAGGTCGTTCAGTGCCTATAAATACATATGTTGAAAAAAAAATTGATTTGCTTCCGAGTACGCATGCGGGTTGATCATATGAACACGCGTATACGTCCAATAATAATCCGAACTTGTTGAAATTTATATCACATTCGTAAAAATGAATATAGAAAAAATTATTAGTTTAGTTCATGAAATTAGTCTTTGTGAATAATTAGATGAAACAGCGTGTAGTTATTGTTTTCCTTTTTAAATTAATTTTAAGGCATCCATTCGGTTGTGCGACAGCAACCACGACCACTGAAGCCTTCAAGAAATGAGATACAGATTATTATTAAACACTTCAAATATAGATCTGTATCTAGGAGGTAGACTCTGTACCAGGGTCGTCTGCATGGGTACCTCCGTCTTACCTATTTCCGCCGCCAAACAGCAGGGTTCGCTTTACTGTGTTCCGGTGTGAAGGGTAAGATAGGCAGTGAAATTACTGGGTACTGTGACTTTACATCTTATGTCACAAGTTGGCAACGTACACTGTGGTTCTTATGAGGTTTGCAGATTTGCTGCGAATCTCGTGGGAACCACATGTACTATAGGCGACTGTTACCATCAAGTGGGCAGCCTGCTTGTTTGTCAACTTTAGCAATAAAAAAAAAAAGATAAATGTGACATCACCATATATTTGACACAAAAAAATATCTATATGTCATATGTGTACTTAATCCATACGACCACGATCATACATTTACATGCAATCTACATTTGTCTCCATAGTACAAAGCCAACGAGTGGAGGTCCATTCATTTGCATTCATGTTCCGTTGCTGGTTATATTCAAAATAAAACTATTTTACCACAATGATTCACACAGAGAACTTTACGAATTTTGCGATAGTCGCAGTCGGAGCCGTAGAGACAGTCACCGCTCATACATTTGAATGGTTGCTCCCATACTATGCTACCCACAACAATTTGTTCTTTTTTTATTTATTTATTTGACACGCTTTAATTCATAATCTTTGTTTGCTTAATCTAGACATTACATCTATATTATTTTAATATTCTGCCACTAATCAGCACACTCCCGAACTAGGAATCAACCTGTATCTCGAGCAGTAGGTACGCACAATGAGACGTTTTAGTGATGCAGTAATTCTCAAACAAGACCTAGTCTGTTTTTTGAGAATTCGTGCATGCGTTCTACTGAACTGCACAGCACATTCTCGTAGATTTGTAGGTTCGTAATCTCACTCATTTCTGGTAGTTTTCAATGAACTAGATTGTCTAGTTCAATTGCTACCAAATATATTTTAACTTTCTGCGAAATAACCCAAAGATATCCACCGAAACTGACCTGGTTCCTCATGTAGGCGGCGAGCTGTGTGGTCTTCATGCCCGGAGCAGCGCACATGTCCAACGCCACGCTGCCGGGCGGTGGTGCTAACAGATGGACGGCCATGGCAGTGGCCTGGACGATTCACCGAAAATAAAAATACACAATACAGGGACACATAAGGGGCTCAGATTAAATAATTATGTAAATTAATAAACAACATGTTTTAAAATAAACATTATTAAAAGCATAATCTCGGTTAAGTAAAAGGGGCTTTTGCAAATTACCCTCCAAATAATAGTAGCAAAACTGATATAAAATTATGATCCCACGATCTAATAAAAATAGCCTAACCACATAATATTCTTAGCTCCCCCCTAAATTATATTCTACATTCGCCATTCTTACAATACAATAGTAATATAAATAAGTAGACCGCGAAACATTCAATGTAGAAATAGAAATATCTTCATCGGAACAATCTCTACAAAATTGACTACAAAAACATAACAGTATCTGTCAGCAACAACTGTCAGTTTAGCAACATTGCAAAATGTAGGTACCAGAAAGTTACCTTTACCCTCTGTCAAGAGTATCCGTAACCAGTGAGCTTGCATGAAAATATCAATGAAAGATGAAGGAGTTAGGGAACTATGTTTGGATCGTAACAAGTGGAAAACTCACTCGTACTCATACTCACGCTTCTTTCTCATGAGAAAAAGGCGTGAGTACCGCCGAGTAGGCGAGAAAACGGCAGGACATATAGGTATATATATATATAAACAAACCTTATCCTGAAGAATTATTTTATTGTCCAAATACAGTTCATGTTCGTGAAGCTTTGTTCCTGGAGAAAAGACGAACACAGTCTTGACGTGATAATCCTGCGTGAAGTCATACTCTGTGAGTTGTTGAATTTGCTTCAGGAAGTCGTCATACGAGCCCGACGTGCACCGAATAAAGCGGTAACCCTCGTCTTGGAACGCTCTTATCGCATCCGAGGTTGTCAGCAAATTAGTATTGATCCTCACGTATCGGGGCCTGCGAATAACTGTTAATAGCATTGTCTATTGTTTAGTTTCAAGATCTTTTATCTCATTATAATTATCAATACCAAAATAATTTGAGTTTGTATTAATCTCTAGTCTAGTCTATACTAAGTTATACCTTAATTTAAAGGGATTTTTACTAATAAATGCCTATTACTAAAAGATATTTAAAATTATTATTTTTTTATAAAATACTTATATTTTTTTAATAATAGAAAATCTTTGCTTTCAGCATCAGCATTTCGATGGATGGTATTCGTGACATTCGATTTTGTTTCATTAGAACGAAATATATGGGAATGGCTCCGCAATTTTAAATCATTTCCATACATTGCCATTAGGTATCGAAAAGATTTCTATAACGAATTGAGGGCATCAATCAATCATCATTCATATTTATCAGCTTTTAATTCAGATTCACGGCTTAGGAACCCTTTTCTGCAGAAAATGGATGTCACGCTGGCATCCTGGTTTGTACTCCTTGTAAGGATTCTCAGCCTCTACTCCGAGAAAAGAAAATGCTTTCCCTTGTAGGCATGGTTATTCATTTAACGAATAACCAGGAATAGTTCACAGCGTGGACCATGGCAATTACACTCTTACATTTCGAACCAATTTTTTACCAACGCCGCATACATGTCAAAATCGATTTTGCACTCGCGTATTTAATTTGTTTTGCCAACAGTATTAAAGCATTTTCGACCCATACAACTTTAAAACCGAAATTAACAATAATACCCAGATTTCCTCCCCAAGATATATTGAAATTAAATGAACAGTTAGTCTGCGGTAACTTTTTTGATTGTCGTGTGTGTTTACAAAGTTTTATCTAATTACTAGCGACCCGCCCCGGCTTCGCACGGGTGCAATGAAAAACTGCTTATGGTGGGTTATCCCTAAGAGATACTCTTATACCATCGCGGACGTTTTTGTGAACTTTTGTAAGTTGTACAATACTGTAGTACATCATTTTGACCAATCTCGTAGGGTTTGGCCAGCGTTTGCAATATAAGCGCAAAAAAACGTGCTTATTTACGACATCACATTAGAAACCTTTAAATTTATCAGTGTTTCTCTACTATATTATGCATTTATTATACATACAAACCTTCCTTAAGAATCACTCTATCTATTAAAAAAAACCGCGTCAAAATCCGTTGCGTAGTTTTAAAGATCTAAGCATACATACGGACATACAGCGAAAGCGACTTTGTTTTATACTATGTATATTGATATACAATATTACGTACGTCCTTCACGACTTGCTTTTACTAAATGTTGTAATACATTTGTTTCACAAAACACCATCTCGGATCGCTTCAGTGTCCTCGCAAGGACCAAAATACATTTTCGGTGTAATTAACAGCCATTAAACACAATCTTTCACTAGAGCGCTTCGATGGAAATTGCCAAAGTCATTTTAGCGTGGCATCTTTTGTTTATTTTTTCTCTCGGGAGAGGTAAAGAAGTATCCGCACTATAAGGCGGAGATCACGTTGGACTCAAACTGGCCGAGACTGCTTGACCAGCACTGCGTACATACGAAACTCAGCCTACGAGCCTTGGTCCTAATGACCTTACGGTTGCGATTAAAAACGATAACTTCTCAAAAGGGCGCAGAAAAGGTTTCAGCGTTGGTATCTGTTTATAAGAGCCAGCACGTGCCAAGGCGGTGCCCTCATACACCTTTTTTTTTTGTTCCCCTGACGAAAATGCATTAAGTTGCATACCCCGGCTGTGGCGAGCCGGCCGTTATGTGGGGCTCTCCTCCCCAGAAGGGGGAGGCCTACCCACTAAAAACCTCAGGGATGGCCTTCCTCAGGCATGTAGAGAGCCCATGGGAACACCAAGCTACTTCCGGGAACCCCCAGCCTCCGCTCCCCTGCCAATACAGGGGAGCCCTCCTCGGGGAAGACTACAATACCTCCCCCGATCTCCATCACACGGACGACGCCTCCCGGCCACGGAAGGGGCGTGGTCCCTCCCGGTACGCCGCATCCGTGGGCGCGATTTCCTCGCGCCCGACGGCGACCCGGCCCTCATACACCATACACTTGCGTCTAACTCCCTCATACTGCGCTCGTCAACGAGCACGAAGACCTACTAACTAATCAAGCATACAACCGGTAGCGATACATACTCAATATGCATTGACTCCCTATTGTCCGACCCTCACAACTCGGAACCGTACTGGGTCCCATTACTAGGCAAGATGCAGAACCCTCAGTTCTCGTGCATAAATACACTCATGATAATACTGAATATTAGCCTTCAGCGGCTGCGACTTCAGCGTAGGTCATACCAAAAGAAACAAAGCAAGGCATCGCAATACAAAGGCGACTGTGTCTAAGTGAATATACTTTAATATTACATTTTAACTTATAATTATAAATTATTAGTTTTCATGTATTTCATATCCAGATATAGATAGATATAAATATTTCTAACACTTACACCTAGCCTAGCCCAAAGTAAGCTCTGTAAGGCTTGTGTTATACATTTATAAATAAATTTGGTAGAAATATATTGTAAAAACCATAACTACGATACAAAGGCTCGCATTCATCACTGCGCCCACAGGGACTCGAAGCCGGGACCGGGACAGGTTATGATATTTTGCCTAGATTTATTTTATTTGATTTGTTAGAGCATAATGCTTTATTAATGATCATATCATAATAGACATCTATTATGATTTAATCGTATTTGCTAATAAGACACAATTATCAGCACGAGGTGAAAAAAAGGGTATGTAATTTCCATCTCTGCTGAAATATTCAAATCTAACAATAACAAATACCTCAAACATAAAAAATTGTGGATCTGAAGGTTGATTTCACTTTTTTTTCACCTTAATAACCTTAACCCAAACAATACCTTTATATTGTTTAACGATATGCAGAATTATCACTTAGTTACAGTAGGCAACTGCCTAGGGGCCCCGCCACGTTCAAGGGCCCTGTGCTACAGAAAAAATAACTGACAATGTTTCGGAAACAGTGAAAAATGTATTCGAAATTTCAAGGACGAATGTCTTGCTCTGTAAATTTTAGTATATCATTTCGGATAGACATAAGTGGTGGTAAAATCTAACGGGTGTAGCTCATGTATTCTCCATCTACTGGAAAACTATACCGTTTTCCATGTATGTATCCTTTTCGATGAAGCTCAAAACCGTTCACACTTTCAAACTGGATTTTCTGATTGGAAAAATGCATTACATATTTATATTTATAGATATTTTTCAATGGTAAACATAGGTAAGAATAAAAAACAATAACTTGGTTTATGAATGAATTAAGTTTTGGTCTTTAATTGAACACACAAAAATAATTTTACAACTTATCACAAAATCTAGCATTAACAATAAAATAAATGTTGCTTGTAATACTGTGATAAAATATTGACAGAATAAATTTATTGGCTTAATCTTGTTTTAAATTTAAATTACCCTTTTTATTTTCATTGGATGGCAATGGATCATAGGCATGCTGATCAATCTGATTACCATCATCATCATATTCTTGTTCGTGGTATGCTTTGTAAGCATAAGCACAAATTATCAAATTAACAACTACTACTGCAGTCAGAACTGACCACACATTCATTATATAACTACTTGTGGGATAGTACTCAGTCAATATGTGTCTTACTCCGAAAAATGCGACAAACGGTAAAGTGAACATGAGAACACTATAAATAAACAAATTTGCCAAAATTAGTGAAGCCCGTCGAGTGTGCTCGGGAATCAATGGACCCTCATTAGATTCCGCCATTCTGGATGCACTTTGGTTATGTAGAATTTGTAATCTGTAAAAAAAAAGTTACCTTCAGTCTTCAATGTGTCTTGATGATCAACAGTGTACTTCTCAAACTGATCTTTATAAGATAATATAGTTTGCTCAGGCTTGCTTTTGCCAGGGAGGGACTTTTTGCCAAAAAGTAGCTCAGCTGTTAAAACCTTTGCCAGCCATGGATCTAATCGAGATTCTTTCTCTAGCAAACTACAGGTTTCAAATATTTTATCAATATCAGCAGCATGTTTAATTGTTTCAGTTATAAGTGCATATAGCACATTTGTTCTCTGTAAATTATAACAGCTTTATGATTCCCAGAAAGTACAGTAAGTATTTTTAAATGAAGAACTCGTGCTTATTCTTTTTAATTAAATATATCAAGTAACCTTAACGATACTTACAAAATGCCTTAATTTATTATCGTATAGTAAAGTTTTGACACTGCCACCTTCAGTTGAAACTTTCTTAAATATATTTGCTGCTACCTTATAATGTCTTGGTACTTTCACGGAATGTTCAAACATTTTACCAATAAATTAGTTGAAACACCATTGCAACATATTTCAACTTTTCAAGATTTCTCAATAGCTGTCAACCATCAAAGCATGTACATGTCAATGTCAAAAGCACGAGACAAGGCCTAAACTATCATGATATCCGATTGGTAACAACAGGTAACAACAAACAGAACGTTCCGAATAGCAATAATGAATTCCATGCAATAATATTATATACAATCAAGGTAAATATTGTACTAACTTGTCGAAATTCAGTTCAAATGCAGAAAATTGCTGTAATTTCTTTTATTTGCATAGCAATACCGAGATTCTCGATCCGTTTCTTTTTTTTTTTCTCTTAAGAGAGAGAGGCTGAGAATCTTCACAAAGAGCGTGAAGCGTACCCAGGATACCACCGCGAAGGCAAGTTCCAGGGTAATTATGTTGAACTCCATACCAATCGGAGCGGTCTGATGGATAGGACCTACCGACTATACTCAACCTACTGCTTATATTGAAAACCATGTAGGCAAATCGTGATGGCGACCGCCTCTTCACAAGGAGCGATATAGTTTTCGATTCTGTTTGGTTAGCGCAACACTCTCCGTCCTTATACACCTGTCTGATCTATATTACAGTAAAATGATAACACTAAGATACATGCACTTCGGAATCAGTTTGAACAAAATGCGCATTCAATAAGACAAATATTGATTCCAAAACACTTTTTTGACTTAACAAAGTAAAAGGTAGAGAATACAGTCTGAATATACATTGATTGGGACAATGCTCTGTGGCAATCGTCAAGACGGCAACACGAACCGATTGACAACTTCTTATCGGCATTTAAATAAATGATTATAAATCAAAACTGTAGTCATTTCATACGTCATTCCTTGTACACGTCTATATTATGGTACGGTTGACAACGTGAATGTAGATAAACGCCGCGTGACCACGGACATTTGTCTCCCGTCACCAAGTAATAGCAACACTTCCCATTATTAAACTTCGACCTACCGATAGCACTTATGTCACTCGTGTAGCGCCGGTTTCGTAGTACAAATGTAAAGCTTGACTTATTGCTGACTGTACATTGATTTCACTATGAATAAGATAACATTGATAAAAAAGAGACGTAACCCTCTGTATTGTCAATTTTTTCATACATAGCGCTTAGTATTGAGTGAGATGTCCATAGATATACCAACCAGCGTTTGGTTGGCTATACTGTACGGGGTTGAGGCATCGCGGCGGACAAGTTTCAAGATATACAGAAACAATATATTTTATATTCCATGTTTAGTCTTGCTTTGTCACAAATTGTCGCTTGTTGTCGTGCACTGGTTTGACTAACAACATTGAGTGGTTTCTACTGATATTTTCTAGTTGTATTAGCTACAACTTTAGGAAAAATTAATTACTTGAATTTTAGTACTAGTAGTTTACTAGTAGAAACTCGGGTATAGACATTGTGAGGTTGGCTTCTGAAGGATATTTGGGAAGTTTAATAATGAATATTTTAGGTAACTTTTCATATATTACTGAACAAATGAGACAACTGAAAACATCTTACATTTATTGAGTAACTTAATTAAATTACATTATCGATGGAATTCAAATATGCTACATTTAATTTTAATACATACACATTCAGACAACAGATTTTGAACATGATGGAGACGGACAATCATTGGAGAGATTTGTATACATAATTTTAAGGCCGACTGGCCAACTAAACCCGTTTGAATCCACATAACTTCATATCTTCAGTATCTATTTTACTTCCTGTAACAATAAAAACATATTGGTTAATACTAATTCTACTTATTGAGAATGTACAAGTGACTGTTTGTTATCGATTTATAAGACAAAAATATACAACACAAAAAATTAATAATGTCACAGCTACAATACAGTATTTGAATTGCAAGCACTGATCAACGACTTGAAAGAAAATATAAAAACCTGCGAACTTTTAAAATATAATAATTAAAGTCGCGAATATTTGTTTCTTTCATAAAGCTTTTTTATGTTTTAATGAAGGCGTCAAGCTATTTATATTATTTTTCCAAACCTATTAATAAATTCTGATAGTAAATATATGCTCTTACTGCAGATTTATTCCTGAAAATGAAACTGTAGATGCTGGCTGTATTGGGTAGTTCCTTTGCATTTTTATTAAATAATAATGAGAGTTACCTCCTATTTTCGTAATGTCATTGTCAGTGTGACAGTGACATCCTTCTAGTTTGGTAGTGGCGGTGAAGCTTTTGACATCAGTCATGTCACTCATTGTGACAATCAAAATCGAAGTTGCCAATATAAAAAAGCTTTGGGTTGCTGTTTTATTGATCTTAATTTCAAAACCTTTTCTTTTTATCACAATGATTTGCAGGTTTTAAAAAAATATCTTCTTATAGGTAAAGGTTCCTAATTTTTCGTTCTTATACATGCAATGTTTATTTATTGCGCTATCGTACACAAATATGACAGACATTCGCGCAAGCGCCCTGTGCCGCCTAAACGGAGCAGCACTCTCAGGCACGGTAGAAAGAGTGGGAGATACTAGTTCCTCTCCCTTCCCCTCGATCTTACGCTTTTTCGATCAGCATCACGTGACCCTGACGCGAGTTTGGAAGTTTTTACCCATACAAAAAGTGCTGAGCGAAGCTAAAGAAGTTTTCACTTCAAAAATCAAAAATTTATGGATACGATAGATATCTTACTTGGACTTTTTGGGAGTGCGATCGTGTTCTCGACTGTCGTCGCGTGACCGTTTATGTGACTTGTGGTCAGAGTGCTTCTTGTGGTCACCATTCGATTTGCTGTGATGTGATGATTTGTGGTGCTTGTCACGGTTCTTCGACGGACTGGAAAATATAAACAAATTCAATTTGGGATTCTACATAAAAGTAAAAGTATGAAAAAGTAACTTTTCAAGAATAATATTTATGTCTCAGCAACACAACAACATAGCCAGAAAGAGTATTAAACTATCAAGTTACTCTGTTACAATCATACATTATTTGAAAAATCAGTTTGTAATATACAAATTGTATGCTCTTCGCCGGTATTCTTGTACAAGATCTTAATGTGGCTGAACTTTCTACTGTGGTGTTTTTGTCAATACTGTATGTTCATTCACCACAGCCTTAAACTATGATTGGAGGCCTCTTTTTGCACAAACCAAAGTTCCTGTTATTCATTTATTGCTTAAGCTATGCTTAGTAGGCCCTTGTAACTCGAACTCTTGTGCGAATTATGTTCGAATTTTTTGTTGTTTTCATATTAAAATCAAACTATTATTTATTCAACATAGACCTTTACAAGCATTTATTCAAACAAATATAAAATTTAAGCACACGAATGAGTACATAACCTTGTACACAGATACATAAAACAAAACTACATGTGTTCGGAAATTGGTAGAGCCTTTCAGAGAATAGGTAAGAAACTCTGAAGGTCTAATATTTTATCTCCTCTTCTTGAAATAGTAAAATAACACGTTATGTAATTGTGTTATTTTACTATTTCAAGATTGAAGACAATTCAGTAAAAAAGCAGTTATTAATTTAATATATAATTAATTAATTTAGCATATATAATACTTTGCAATGGGATCCACATATTGAGACCCTATCAAATAGACTAAGTTCTGCAGCATATGCTGTAATAGTTATTTATGCAACTGTTGTATAATCAGGGGCATTAAAACACGAATGTGGGTTATCACACAAGGCGTAGCCGAGTGTGATAATAGTATCAAATGTGTTTTAATACCTAATTATAACAGTTGCATACAAGACTTTATCTACGATCATGATGTGAATCCTCTATAAAAGGTTCTCATACCATAGGGTGTTGTACAGTGTTGTAAGAACTACGTAAATTCGCGAAAAGTGTATTCGCGAAGCATGTAAAATAAACAAACCTTAAGAATTAGTCTACAATTTATTGTTCTTTTTTCAAAATTTTTGCGATCTGGTGGTGAAAATGTCATTGCATTTTTTTTTTTTTATTGCTAAAGTTGACAAACAAGCAGGCTGCCCACCTGATGGTAAGTGGTAACAGTCGCCTATAGTACATGTGGTTCCCACGAGATTCGCAGCAAATCTGCTAACCTCATAAGAACCACAGTGTACGTTGCCAACTTGTGACATAAGGGGCCATCCATAAATTACGTCACACGGTTAGGGGGAGGGAGGGGGTTGATGAAGTGTGACATTGTGTGACAAGGGGGTGGGAGGGTTCTTAAATTTCGTGACGTCACATTTCAATATCTATTATAAGCTTACTGTTAAAACACAAACTTTAAATTATTACTATAAGTATGAAAAGTGCTGTAAATATTAACTTTTATTGTAAAGTCTGTATACTCTCATAAATAAATAAAGGAATAGTATCTTCTTCTATCTATTAATAGGGGTACTCCCGAAACGTACTATTTTTCTAATTGATTTTAGTAGGTGATTTTGAAAAATATAATAAGAATTCATGAAATGACCATACACTTATTTAATATAAGTAATCGTTTTTTTTTGTTAATAGGTTGATGTTAATTTAATTAAAATGAAAATAAAACTGATTTCGAAACCGCTTTTATCATTCAATAATTTATATAATTTCAAAATTTGTGATGTCACACTAGGGGGGGGGTCTCACAAATGTGACTAGCTGTGACAAGGACGGGGGGAGGGGCAAAAAATCTCGAAATTCGTGTGACGTAATTTATGGATGACCCCTAAGATGTAAAGTCACAGTACCCAGTAATTTCACTGCCTATCTTACCCTTCACGCCGGAACACAGCAAAGCGAACCCTGCTGTTTGGCGGCGGAAATAGGTAAGACGGAGGTACCCATGCAGACGACCCTGGTACAGAGTCTACCTCCTAGAGAACGTTCTTGAGTTCTTGAGAATGTTCTTTATTTGAAATTCATAATAACACGCGTTTGGATGATATAATGATCATAATATCATTGAGTGTTCTAATGTTGGCAATAAGCTAATTGTTATAGGTTCTTTTATAGAGGATTAATAAATAGCATGATAGTAGATAAAAAAAAATAAGACAACTTACAGATGTTGAAACGGCCACATTAATTTACTTCAGTTACTTCACAATATATTACAAGAAATAAAAATAAACTTGCCATTCCAACGTACAGGCTACAAAAAACTAGAGGACTAGCTGAATTGCCTTCATAAGTTCAAGGTACATGTTAAAAAGACGCTAATGAGTAAGGGCTATTACAAAGTCAATGATTATTTATATGATACTAATGCTTGGTGTTGATTTGAGGATACATTCTAAAGTGTAAATATTTGTTTTCCCGTATAAATTGTAAACACATATGTACATTGTATGGCAACAACATAATTTATTGTCAATGTTGTTATTACTCTTGATAAAGCTGATAAGTTTCTTGCGCCCATTCTTCTTATCAGCTAAAAAATAAGTCCTGAATGGGTGGTAGGAAAAAAAATTGATTCAAAAGAGCTTTCTATAAAGTCATATTTGAATAAAGTTAATTTTGAATACAAAGTCATGAAATTATATGTCATAAAAATCAAACCCAAATTTCATTTAAGAAATAATTGTCCTTGAGTATTTTTAACAAGTGCTTTATTAAAAATCAAAGCAGTGTTACTTTTAATGGTTGTGACTATCCCTCGGCTCTACCTGGTTACTTATTGTCTGTGTTGTTACAAGAGAATATCATACAGACCAGGAGACGTATTTTTGAATCATTAGACGTGAATTTGGAATTCGAATACGAATACAAATCGTGCGCGAAATTATTTTCTACTGCTTACCATTTTATAGATTTTTGAATCACTCGAATTCAGTGTTGTCATTAAAAACAAATTCTTAATTAAACTCCTTTTCACGCAGAAAAATTCAAAATCACAACAACAAAAACAAAAACCGGCGATGACCCACACGTGAAACGGATCACTGCCAAGGTAACTTCAGCGTTGGATATTCTACTAGTAGAAATCAAAAACGAGTGGGTTGAACCACTCGTTGCACAACGCACGAAATGAAAGTTTAGAAATAGTGAATTCGGTAATTCGTATACGAATCTCACGATTTCGAATGCGAATTGGTTTTCTATTGTTTCATAAATTCGTCTCCTGATCTTTTGTAGCTGGAGCTCTTCCATGCTTGGGCTTGTATGTTTTACTAGTGTTTTGTTAGTTACTGTAAGTGTGTATTATACAGACCTGCTCGAACTATGTTTCGATGGGCTCTTGTGGTTTGAGCTCTTGTGGGAGCTCTTGTGTGAGCTCTTGTCGTGCTTGGACTTCTTGTTGTCTTCGTCGAATCGCGGTCGGTCGCGACCTCCTTTCCGTTTACGGTCGTAATCTTCACGATCGTAGTTACGCTCTTTCTTATCTTCCTCAGCCGCTTCACGTTCTAAGTCTGACCAATCCTTCCCTGATTCTTCATCCTCTTCTGTAAGCAAAAAATATTTTTATTTATTTTTGTGCTTCATAGTAATAGAGATTGGATCTTTTGTATTCGGATCACTACAAAGATTCGAATCAGTAAAGTGCTTCATTTGCATCATTTGTATCAGTGACTGTGAACCGATTAAATCGTTTCAGAGTCACTGATACTATAAATATTAATATTGATTCATTTGTATCAGTGACTCTGAGTCAATCGTGTAAGCGTCGCGTATCGAATGAAACCGAGATGCAATTGAGCGACGTGATCCGGAGCGCTCCGACTCTGAACTATTTACTTATCTCAATCGAAAGTAAAGATTGACACATCTCTACTTCATAGGCATATATATACACACCTATACATTAAAAATCGGATATTTACTAACATACACAAGTGTATACACCTTTTCAAATAAAGCAAAGCACACAAAACTACAGAATACGCAAGAAAAGATCTAGCAGTATGATGGTAATTTTTGCACTGCCTTGTTGTGTCTGGTGGTTTCCAGTGGTTGATTTTAAGCAAATAGATAGAATTTATCAAATCAATACAATGAAGCGAGCTGAATTAAGTATACATTTTAGAAGCCACCACTTTTGAACCAATTTTAATATCTGTTATAATTAGAGATCGGATAATCGGATGCATATTTACCTAAAGTTAGTTTAAGACAAAGTATGGAAACTTTGGCTTTTTATTGTTTTATTAAATAAAAATCCCGGGATTGCGGAATTGGATAGCCGGATGTTTATTTATTTACCTAATTTAGTTTTTGACAAAGTATGGAACTGTCTTTTTATTTTATTTCCATAAATAAAAATTGAGACTTAGTTCATAGCAGAAAAAAAGTTTAATTTGACATAACAAAGGTAAATTTAAAGATTGCAGTTGACATATTCGATTGAATAATCAACACTATGTCAACACAAGCTAACGGATGGCCTAATTGGTCTATATATCAACATTGATCGTTGAAGGCGCGGGTTTAAGTCCCGTATATTTTGTCAGATTACCTTCGCTGTCCCCGGATGCCTCGGACTCATCTGAAGCTTCAGAATCATATTCTGAATCATCTTCAGACTCCTCCTCAGATTCTGCGTCAGTGGGTTCGTACGCATCATCTTCTTCCTCGCTATCTTCATCCTGATAAGTTTAAATATTTTTGATATTAGTTTAACTGTGAAGTTTCCAGACAATCGCCCTTCTTATAAGTTAATAATAACAAGTAACGAAATGTGTTTATTTATTACACCCGAAAAATTAAGCAGAATATTTTCCGGGAAAACAAGCATGAAAACATTTGCTTAACCTTTTTAGAGGAAACAAGCGTAATTAAATATGTATGGTACATTAGTATACATTTTTGAAAAGTTAAAAAATTTGAAATCGTGAACAAAGATTCATTAATTGGAGTTGCACAAAAAATAAATTTATTTATCAAACCGACGATTATGACAATTACGAAAATGAATTAGTGAATTGATAGTATATATGAATATACCAAACAATGTCAAATAAAGAAAATAATTACTTGAGCAGCATTTTCTTCCTCAGACTCTGGGTCGAGGAAGGACCAGCCACCGTTGTCGAAGAAGCCTTCAATATCGTCAGTGATAGTCTTCATAACCTTTGTCCAGTTCAATGATTGTATACCTTCAGAATAACGAATATCGCACGAGCTGTAAATAAAATTTTCCAGAATATTAAATTCAGTACGATTGTTATACAGATTATTATATCATAGCACATATCCTAATCTGTTTAATTTCTTTAACTGATTTCAACTTAATGTCGAGCAAATAGAGTTCAAGATAAATGAAAAGAAACATACTTTTGTTTGTGGTAGTTGGAAATTCTGCTGTCTGTACATACATAAGATCTATATTTTTTGTTCCCTTGCGTTTCTATGCAAGCAATATGTTCATAATTGCGTGTATGTGAATAAGTGGTCAACCATAATTTATGACGTTACTGACTAGTGCTTAGAATTCAAACAGAAAATAGATGCATGACAAAAGATGTACAAGAAGTGCAATTAAAAGGCATCTATAATAAACATCATATTTTACTACCATTTGATCAATTTAAATTACTGATCAAACTGTAAAAGTTAGAAAGGTGCAACAAACCCTTAAGTAACTGACAGAGCATCAAGTTACAGATAGTGATTGCAATCCGGCGTCATTTTCAGTCCGGCCGGATACGACCGGATTCCCATCAAGCCGGATTGTTTAATCAAGATGGTTTTCGCTTTTTAGTACAAAATAAGCGAGTTAATCAAGTGTCACTGCACTTATATGTAGCTAGTTTATAAAAAATAAATCACAAATATATAAAATCGACTTTATTTCCTAACCAATGTTAAGACAAATGTACAACAAGAAAACAATTAAAATTTAGTAGTGTAGGTAACTAGTAATAATTTACTGTAAATGTTTTCTATTCTATTCTAATTTTACGACGTAACGAGTAGCTCAGTCTTTCTAGATTTCACATTCACAGATAGATCAATTTATAAGTTACAATATTAATTATCAAGTAACTATATCTAATTATCAAGTAAAAATATCTAATAGATACAATTAACCTTACGTAATTAACTGAAATGAAATTAAAATCATTATTAAAGTATTTGAGAATACTTTATTTGGATTGCAATCCCTAGTTACAGAGCTAGCCGACTGCCCTCCACGGTTTAGTGGTGAAAAACAGTGGATGTTGATCGGGAGATTCATGGCCTTTCCCTATAGATACAGTTGGGTGATTATGTAACTATTGTTTTCAAATTAAAAGTGACAGATAGCTAAATTGCTTCATCTACTATCATGCTATTAATCCTCTATAAAAGAACCTATAACAATTAGGTTATTGCCAAAATTAAAACACTCAATGATATTCAAAAAAAGAACATTCTCATGCAATGACATTTTCACCACCAGAACGCCAAAATTTTGAAAAAAAAAAACAATAAATTGTAGACTAATTCGTAATTTCGGATTCTCATCTTATCGTGTTATTTCCCGCCATTTTTTCACTCGAATATTGGAAATCTTTTATAGAGGATTCACATCATGATTGTAGATAAGTCTTGTATGCAACTGTTATAATTAGGTATTAAAACACTCATGTGATACTATTATCATTATCCACATGCGTGTTTTAATACCCCTGATTATACAACAGTTGCATAAATAACTATTATAACTACTCCATCTGTCAGTTATCAATCAAAGTCTGACAGCAACAGTCATATAATCAGCATACTGATGATTTTCTACTTAGTTTGTTGGGTGATAAGGCATCATATAAAATAATTGTATTTCATCAATTTTATTTAGACTAATAGCTTCTGTATTACTTAGGTGACCAGGTGAAGCTTACTTCCACCTTGAGTCTAGATCTATGGTCAATAGATTCAATGTTTATTATAAAATTATTATAAGAATACTTACTTGAGCCATTCCTTCACGTGGTCGAGCATATTCATGGGCACTGCATTCACCATGGCCACCTTCTTGGCATAGTCTTTGAAAACGAACACCATATCAAAATTCTTGAGGTGGAACTGCACACGTTCAAAGTGCACCAACTCAACATCTTCTAGGGCTATCACAAACGGGGGCCATTCGGTCAGGTTGACTAACGCTCCTGATGTTGGTTGCAGGAGTACAGTGCTACGGAATGGCGCACCGGGGAAACCAAGCTCTCTGCAATATGAAAGAGGAATGATAGAAACTTTCTATAGAACTAGCGACCCGCCCCGGCTTCGCACGGGTGCAATGAAAAAATGGTTATGGTGGGTTATCCCTAAGAGATAGAGACATATACCATCGCGGACTTTTTTTGTGGACTTTTGTAAGTTGTACAATACTGTAGTACATCATTTTGACCAATCTCGTAGAGTTTGGCCAGCGTTTGCAATATAAGCGCAAAAAAGTGAGTTGATTTACTTTGAGATAGTTAGAAATCTCAAAAATTGACAGTGTTCCACTACTACATTGTGCATGTTTTATACATATAAACCTTTCTCTTGAATATACCTATTTATTAAAGAAAACCACATTAAAATCCGTTGCGTATGTTTAAAAGATTTAAGCATACATAGCTACATACATACATACAGACACCGGGAAGCGACTTTGTTTTATACTATGTAATGATGTGTGGCTGAAAATCAAGAGGTAAAAACTAAATGATCTTTATTAATATTAGAATAAAAACTTTTTCTAATTATTTTTTATCAGTAGAGTCCATCCCGACTAATATTATAAATGCGAAAGTAACTCTGTCTGTCTGTTACGCTTTCTCGCTTAAACCTCGCAACCGATTTTGATGAAATTTGGTACAAACAATCTTTAGACCCTGAGACAGAACATAGCCTATGTTCTGTCTCAGGTCTAAAGACTTTTTATTTCGAAAAAAAGGGATGAAAGGGTTGAAATAGAGGTTGAAAGTTTGTATGGGATTTCTTAATTTTAAAAGATAAAACCATGAAGCTTTATATTTAAGCACTTGATAAGAATGCATTAAACCTTTGTTCTAGCATTTTTGAAATTTCGACCAGCTAGGGGGTGAAATAAGGGTTGAAAGTTAGTATGCAAGTTCGTCAAATAACACGTCATAAGAAACAAAAAATCGTTTGTTCTAGCATTTTGACATTTTTACCAGTGTAGGGGTGAAATAGGGGTTAAATTGAAGATAAGACCATGAATCTTGGTAGCTTAGACATAAGGGACCAGGATTGACAAAAACTATTTTCACGCGGGCGAAAGCTAGTTCTTCTAATAAATTGTAGTTGCATCAAATGCAAGCCAGTGCATTACATCAATGACAACATCGCATTTTCTGGCTCTATGGTTTCGGCACTGGTCTGTGGCCTCTAGTTGGTCAAGGGATGTTTGCATTGCTGTGTTACATGTTATGTCACACATGTGGTTTTGGTACACTGTGGTTTTGGTGCAGAATTTGCTGCAAATCTCACAAGAACCACATATACTATAGGTGACAAGGTGACTATAACCACTTAACATCATGTAGGCAGTCTACTTGCATATGAAAAGTATACTATTATAAAAAAATATATGAGCTATGATGAAAATGAACCATTGTATTTACAATGCCAAGGACAGCTAATTCTGGACTATCAAAAGAGGACAATAGTTGGATCTGAGGTAACATTGATATTATAGAAGTAATTGGAAACCCTTAGTAATATTGTTGGCTAGCGATGTGCCGAGTACGGTTTGACTCCAGTCAGACTCACTCCAGTCAGACTCGATTCCTGCTTTTGAATCGCCTACTTGAATACCAATTTATTTTGATTTGAGTACGCTGGACTTGATTCCGGTACTTGAGTCAGGAAGAATTAGTTCGTACTCGCTAACTCGATTCTATTTACACGAGTCCTACTGACTTGAGTCTAGTATTCGAGTTTGGTTAACTCGCTTGTACTCGCAAACTGTTTATATAAGCAATGAAGTGAGCGGGCCTTATATTACAAACAAGTTTGAATCTGCAACTTTTTGTTTTGATTGTGTTCTAAAATTGGACTCTAGTTCTAGACTAGAATTTCCAGACTTGAATACCAAACATAGAATTCGAGTACTGGGCTCGAGTCAGGGAATCGAGTCCTGATTCGAATACCTACCATATAAACTGACTCGAATAGACTCGATCCACCAAAACAGCGACTCTGTTATTGTTGACGCACTCGAAGATACTCTTGAACGCGGCTTTTAGTGTCAATTAAGGGCTCAATAACTGTGACAGAGGTTGTGAGACGTCACTCACCTAAACGGCGTATCGAACTCCACCTCCTGCTTGGTCATGTTCTCGACGCGTTCGCAAAAGCTCTTGAACGCGACCTTAAGCTTGTGGCGCAGCTCTCGCTCGCTCTGCTCCGCGGCTAAGTCATCGCGATCGTGCATGTGTTGGTGCTTGCCCAAATCCGTCGTGATTTCACCGACTTCTGTATAGAACTGTACATCCACATGTTTCTTCTTTCCTGTTGATTATTGATTTTAATGTTATACCTTGAAATTAAAAGATACATTTATAACTACCTCCGTGGGTTAATGGGACTGGTTTTCAAATGGCGAGAGGCACGGGATAGGTTTAGCTATGTCCAAACTGGTTTTGCTTTTATTTATTTATTAGACTAGCTTTCTGCCCGCGGCTTCGCCCGCGTGGATTTCGGGATTGGGTTTGGGTTGGCGAAGGTTTTATCACGCTTCCCGTGGGATAACTGTTTTTCCGAGATAAAAAATACCGTAAAACCTTGCTCAAGAATCACTCTATCTATTGATGAAAGCCGCATGAAAATCTGTGCAGTAGTTTTTGAGCGAAGGCTTTATTGCGCATCCCGTGGGATCTGTCGATTTTCCGGGATAAAAAGTAGACTATGATACTCTTCATCCCTTCAACTATCTCCACGTAAAATCACGTCGATTCGTCGTTCCGTTTTGCCGTGAAAGACGGACAAACAGACAGACACACTTTCCCATTTATAATATTAGTATGGACATTTATCTAATGTTCTAACGGCGAAGGAAAACATGGTGAGACAACCTGCATTCACCTACAAGGAAATACAAAGGTGTATGGTGTTGCAGATATGGTGTGAATCTCACAAATAGCCAACTGTAATCACTTACCATCAAGTGGGCAGACTGCTGGTTTGTCAATATATAACAAAAAAATAACCTGTATTTCCTAAAATATGTCAAAAATTTCTATGTTTGATGTTAGTAACAAAAATTATGCAACTTGTGATAAGAGGAAACAACATAAATATTAACATTGTAGCAACATGTGTAATATTTTAAATTCACACCTTGATCATCTATCTATATGATATTTTTTTTTTTATATATATACAGCCCTTGGGCCACGAAAATAGCAACCAATCTCTAGGCAGGTCAAAACAAGACGTTCTTTTATAATTTAAGATTTTGATCAACAACATACGACAATCTCTATACACTGCATTCACTAGATATATCAAGCAATTAAATTATCACTGAAAATTAGTTTCAATACCCTCGACTGGTTTTTTTATCTGGTAAATATTATGTCAATGCAAATCCTAGGGTAATGTATTTGTCGCTGTATGTGTAAACCTTCACACTTTCGCCTTGCGACATATATACTAATTACTTCAAATAGTACTCATATGACAGGGAGTAGTGATGTTATCAAACTCGCAGAGACAGCTAATCATCTTTAATAAAGTGAAAGGGAGTTGGTTAGTTCGCAACTAGCTATCAAATAAGTTACAAGACTTGACTCTCGCTATATATTAAGAATCCACATTAACTGTGAACCTGTGTATATAATAGGAAAGTACGGAAGAAGGAAAGAGATTCGACAAAATTATGTCATGGCACATGTACACATCAGATTCTATGCTGCTTGTGATATATCATTTATTGTCACTGACTTTTTGATAATAATTATGATGAAATATGGATGTGAACTTACTGGAATTGTTATTTATATAAATGTCTTTTTATATAAAAAGGCCAAGCAAATAACGGACACATCTCATGTTAAGCAGAAGACGAGTTCAAATACGAAGAAATTGATGAATCAATAAATGAATTACTTCTACTACTACCTTTTTATTTAATAGGAACTTGGAATATGGAATTGCGGTATTTCTCTTCTAGCACTATTAGTAGAAAATTTATATTGATTTCAGTGAATATATTTTTTAATTTGCAACCTTGAAACTTCGGTCGCATTGTGATCTCACCACAGGTCTACGAATCGGATGATTCGAGGGTCGATCCTGTCATATCAATGAGTATGTCTAATTCATATGTACATTTATTGGACGTTTTACGGTGAAGGAAAACATATTTTTTAAAGATCACTTTAGAAAAAAAAAACTATGTTTTCCTTCACCGTAAAATTCCTTTAAACATAAAGAAAAAATAATAATAAAGGACACTAACAAACTACAATCTAGTCGATTAGCTAATAAGTAATACTATTTTGAAGAATTTCAATGGTGTATTTAAGTCAACCAATATGCTATGCCAAAATGCATAATGGGCCAGCATTGTTCACCAAGGCCTATTCGCTCCAAAATAGTTGGGGTAATCTTGTGCCCCTTGATGGGGCACATGATCTGAGCTATGATGATGAACCTAAGAACAAATTACTCACCAAACATAATAGCATGCTTCAAATGGAAATGCAGAAGAATGATCATCTCTCCGTCGCATGGCTGGAAGAACGCATTCTTGATGTTATTGTACAAAATATCCACTTTGTCACCCCTGACCGAAGTGAACCTAAAGCCATTGGAGTGAGCTTCCAATGACCCACTCATTCTCTTTGTGACAATGTTGGGCCTTATGTATAAATCTTTAAGCTTCGGATTGCCTTTGCTCTGGGATAGGACCAGAGTGTCCTGTTTTACTAAGTCTTCTTTCTCTCTCTCCTCCGCCTCTCGTGTTTTGAACTTCTTCTGAACTTCTTTGATGAGTCTGAAGCCTGTGTTCAAATTTGATGACGGAGGCGATATTTCGCCGGGCTCCTTTGTGTTTGTACTTCGATAAGTACTGTAACAATTTTGTAATGAAAAAATTTTGGGTGTGGTAACTCTATAAAAGGTTGGAATAATGACGAACAATTACATAGACATATATTAAGATAATATAAGTAAACAACTTCAGCAAACAACTGAGAGATTCAGTTTAATCACGCACAGTCAATTTCACAACTTATTTATACAAAAACTATTTAACAAAATATAGTAGGGTAGTTTACAAATAGACAAGATTCGTATGAAAAGGGATCTTTACATGTCACTTTAAACATGCTGACAGTAACTTTAAAAGAAATGAATACTTACACTTCTTTTACAAAAGTTGCATCAGGTTGTGAGTAATTCCCTCCCTCGTTCCGACCCATGGTAGCACCAGGATGGAAGAAATTTATCCTAAGGTATGTGTAATCACCCTCGACGGACTGGGATATATTCTTGATAGTAGAAATATGGAATGGTACTGGGACACCGAAAATTGGTAGTATTACAGTTTCATATTTGCGGTCTGCAAAGAATATGTTACATAGTTGAGAAAACAAATATATAAATAGTGCACTTTAATACCATGGAACAGTTGCATGAAATATTATTAACGAACTCTATAGTCGAGTGGTTAGTTCACCGGTTTCAAGGTGTTGCTATCTCCGAGGTCCCGGGTTCGAGTCTCGGTGAGGACGGACCTTTCATGTTTGTTAATGTATATTTCTATCAAAAATATTTATGTATACTTTAAAACTGACTTTGGGCTAGACTTATCAAATTTTATATTTCTTGTCAATATAATGTAAATTATTTATCAGTTTCTAATCAAAAATTATTCATGAATGAAACACAATTAGCACACTAGAAGCTAATATAGTTAATGCATACGGTTAGACGACCCTTCCGCCTGCGGCGTTATCCGCGTTATATTGGATATTCCAGAAGACAAGATAAATTTTCTCGCGATCAAACGTTACCATGAGTTAATTTGTGTGAAAAGAAACTATCTCATTCTTTTTATTTCCAACTTTTGATTAAGAAATAATATTTTAGATTTCACGTTTAGTTTCTATAAATCAATAGAACTCATACCGATATTAATAACACATTATATAACATTTACACAAGAAAAAGAATGGTAATAGTGCATATGTGTATAATAAAATTAAAGTTACAAAAATTGTGATTCAAGTTAGCATTTACTTACCAACATAGAGTTTTAATTCTTTCACCTCATTTTCCCGCGGCATCTGACTGACACTCTTGTAAGAAACTGTGCTTTTCCTAATCTTTTCACCTTCTTTGCCGCTTGACTGTTTGGCGAGGCGCTCTTTCGCCTTCTCGTTAAGAGCTATCGCCAACTCTCGTTGATGCTCCTTACGTTTTTCCTCAGAGGAATGCTCAGTTCGTAGCTTTGATTCAATGACTGCAGTCCGTTTACCTCTGCCTGTAAACGGCCAGATTAAAATTAGGAAACATACAGTCTCAACAACAACATCATGCATATTACATTACAAAGTTATAACATAAATATATCAAATCAAATTACACTTTCGATCCCATAGAATATTTCAACTATAATAAAATCATATCAATGTCTACTTTGAATCTATTTTTCATTTTATATGTACATACAGCAACATGTCAGACTTTAGGTTTTAAAATAACTCTCGTTGCTCATAATGGCAGACTCGTTGTGTGAATGTTAAGCTCGACATGTTATTGACAGTACTAATTGAAATATATTCAATAAATGCCCAAATATCCATTGTAACACTTATCATGCAATTAGTGGTTGTTTTCAAATAATTCACTCACCTCCATTTTCTACTCGTCCACGATTGCATGTAAGTAAATAAAAAACATAAATAATGTACAAAAATCAACAACGACGACGAGTTATGTTAATGTAAAAGCTCCAATTTAATTATATACAAACATACTGCTAGTAAAGTAGATTTTTATGAAATACAAAGTACCTATCCCTAAACCCAGATGGGAATTTGGAACCAGGTTATAAGTGATTATTTATATAAATAATCACATTATATGGAACTGGAGACAGTACTCATTGATCCATGTAATTTGTTTGTCATACAGATTTTTTTTTATTAATTTGTTGTTGTATATTTTTTTATATATTGTATGTATGCTTACATTTACATACACATTGTAAATGTAAGCATACATACAATTGTAATTGTACTTCTATATATGATTGTTCTAATTTATGTATTATAATAATATTGTGAAGTGAAATGTTGAAAAGACGAGATGAAAAATAGTCTTCTGCAGCTTCTTGCCTTTTCTTCTATAGAAGGCTGTTCAAAATTCAGAACAGGTGTAGAGTAATCAATTAATAATATTTTCCTTGTTCATATGCAAATACAAGGTTTTTATTATCTTATGGTTAAATTTGTTGAAGTCAATAAATGCTTGAATAAAGATTATTTTAATTTTCTTGTCACTCTTTTCAACTATCAAGATCATACTCACAAATAATTTTGTGTCACTTGGTATTTTAATGCACATTTCTTGAATGGCCTTAAAACAAATGTACTTAATACTAAAATGCAAAGTAAATTTATAATTTCTGCTTTTGCCAAAAATTGCATTATTATAGTCAAGTTGTGAATATTAGTTTGTACAGAAGATTTTAACCATATGGAAGGATGGATTATAGATAATCTAGCTTCATATAATATAGATAGATGTTATAGAGAACTATGCCTAAGACTATATCTAAAATCACTAAATTGATATAATCTGTTATATTTATTAATCACCGTAACTCCATTTAAACTCAAAATGACATTGTTCATTCAGTCATAAAAACTTATTTAAATAAATATTAGATAAATTGTGTTTTAAAGTCTGTAGTATTAGTAGGTAATTAAAACAAAACATGTTTTTAACATTTCCATTATAAAGGGAGTACACACATAGCAAAAGTGGTTATAATTAAAGAGACAAATATAAATAGTAGAAATATTTTTAAGCTATAAGAGAAAGATAATATATAGGAAATGTCAAGCAAATATATTAACAAGAAAGATATGTCACCAAATGAATTTAATTAGCTATGTTTCTCACAACACAATAAAGCCAATTTTCAGTAATTCAAATAATTATAAAAAAAATGCCATTACCTTACTTACAAAGACTAGTAAAAGCCATACATTTTCTTGTTTTATGAATGTGTAGTAACAACTATGGAAGCAAATTTTATAATTAATGAAGCAAACATACTAATATTCAATGATGACACTTACCAAGTATTTCAGTCTTATTTTCTTTTTCCTCTTCTTCTTCTTCATCATCGTCTTTCAAGAAAATACCAATGTTTTTGATTTTCTTTTTCGATTGAGTGAGGAGGGAGGCGGGTTGTTCATCATTAACTAATACTGTATCGCCAATAAAGAGAGCATACGTCTGCGAAAATTATATTATATAATTGTAATTAATGCGGTCCCTTCAAAGTTTTGGGTAGATGCAAAACTATATTGAGCCATTTTGGCAGTACTTGCATAGTATTTCTACTGTGACTGTACATTTTATGTTTGCAATCGTCTGACATGAAATACCTAAATGTATTATATCAAATTTTATAAACTTTATGTGTACCAAATCTTATAAGTAAATAAGTAGCACAGGAAACAGATTTACTAAAAACCGTAACACGTATATACATTACAACCTTTCGACCATTATATTGGTTTAAGCAAAAAAATATATTTCCCATGATATGTAAATTACCTACTTTGTATTCTTTGCAGCAAAATTTCTATCCAATGAAATTTCCTTTGTCCTATCCAATGAAACAGCTAATAAAAGTTCTAGCTTCTTTAAAAATGACATATTTATATAGAGAGATATAAATGTTCACTCCCTATTTTGGAACTTTACAGCCTCAGATTCTTAGACTCTATGTTTACCTTTTTTTAAATTGGTAAATCGGAAGTACAAAAATATTAAATATTTTTGTTTATTTTTAGAAAAACTTTTTGGTAGTTAAATACTTATGAATAGAAGAATGATTACCTTGCCTTCCTTTTCAGTAGAAGCAGAATTGGTCAGATTTGCAAGGCCAATATTAATATTGAACACCATGCCTTTTTTTGCAATTACTGTTGTTTTAGGACCAATTACTATTGAGCTTTCTCTAAACTCAATACCCATTGCAAATCTAAAATAACAATACAAAGAAATTAAATTATTATACTAGGGGATTAAAGTTGATGTTTGTAAATATTTAAAAACATAATAAAATATAAAACATACTAACCCAAAACTCTTTGTTAGATTATCTACTAGATTTGGTTTCTCTTTTTTAGCTAAAGCCAAACCAGATTCATAAACTGTTGATAGCTTTGTACTAGCAACTAATTTTTTCATTACTTCTTCTTCTATATTCAATAAAAAATTATAGTTGCTCTGAATTTCATCCGTAGGATTAACCAGCAATGTACGGACAATATTTGAACAGTAAGATTTGTATCGTGCTCCTAATGAACACACTATAGCACCAAAATGCAGGTGATTTTTATCTGAGACAGCACTGAATTTAAGACTATAATTACCACCAGACTGTATAATAGGAGGATAGCACATATCTACTTGGCTTGTGTCAACGCCTGTGACATATTTTTTGTCAGATATAGCTGCTTCTACACCCTCTGCTAATTTTGAATGTTTTACTTTCTGAAAAATAAATTTTCTTCAACTTTTCACACATGTGAGAAACTTGACTAGTATTATTTTCTAATAATTACCTTATCTGAATCAATGATTTCCATTATTTGATCCTTCAAATATTTTGTAAATACATCAACAGTAACAAGGCATGCTTTCTTTATTGTAATAATTTCAGGATCTTCTTTTGGAGCCATTAATAAAGCTATTGACGAGCTAATATCTACATTCTCAAACTTTTCTGCTTTCATTATGGCTTTCCAACTTTCACAAAATTCTCCA
The DNA here is from genome assembly GCA_036419045.1 of Scirpophaga incertulas. NCBI lineage: Eukaryota > Metazoa > Arthropoda > Insecta > Lepidoptera > Crambidae > Scirpophaga > Scirpophaga incertulas. The sequence continues at coordinate 22,856,976 of CM071635.1, read as the reverse complement.
GGATAATTATCTTTTGCAAAGACACCAAGATTTTTGCCAGATTTAGATTTTTTAATTTCTTGAATAAGTTTGTTGAAATTCTCCTTGTCTTTATCATTCTACATTGAAAACAATACAACAGTAATATGAATTACTTGACCAGTATTATTAAGGGCAGCTAATAAACTGACTGCTCAATTGACAAACTCAAAAATAAATGAGATGTTTTTTACATTAATGAATAAATCAAATATTCACTTTTTGATAAATCATCCTAGCAACCTGACAGGTTATCAGTTATATCAAAATAAAAAGAGAAGAATTCATTCTATAATTTCCATATGGGGAAATAGACTACCTTGTTTTGTGGTATATTTGGACAATTGGTCAACTCATTAATTATTAACTAGCAATGTCAACATTCATTAGATAGTTTGTTAATAATTTAACACAAAGATATCATTGAAATTGAAAAAAAAAATGTTTACTATTACCCACAAAAACAACATGTCACAGACTGCACCACGCTATGTAATTGTGACCAAAAAAAAAGTGACCAAAAAAAAGGCAATGAATATCAAAAGAGTGAGTACCAAATACAACTTGACTATTTCCAGAACAGAAACCAAAAGTTTTCATAAGTAAATCACTATTATAATGTTAAAAAAAAACATGCAATTTGATGATTTGAGTTGGAAGATTAATATACATTCTACACAATGAATTATTAAGGAACTGAAAAAGTGAAACAAATAATTGATTTTGTCATAGACAAACATTTCACCAGTCAGCTTACTCATTGAAAATATATACATAACTTATGTATGAAAATAAATACATATGATGTAATAACATGATTTTGTTTATATTAAAATTACACCATTATACCATTTTATATCCAGCGAGTTTAATACATACCCTATCTCTTATCAATAACTTCACTGGAGGTAGTTCTGATTCTTCTTTACCATTTTCTATTTGTCTAAGGAATTCTATTTTTTTCTTACTAGCAAGGAAACACATGCTATGTTCAGTAAGCACTGTGATAGTATCTGGCAGCTCATATCCAAATAGCCATGTCTACAAAGTAAATGAGATGATTTTAACCCAGCACGGTGTAGCATGTATTTGACTTTTTGCAATACAGCTAAAAATATATTATGTTAAAGTATATATTTGTAGCAATATGGTGGAACCATATTTTTCAATATTGGTAATAAATTATTACACTGACAACAAAGTGACTATAATTTTATGTGAAGATGAAAAGTACTGGTCAATTATGATGAAAATTATTACTTGTAATGCAGTAGATTTACTATATAATGTATCCTCATCAACTCCAACACATGACACCAAGCAGTCCACTTTAGAAAATGCATCATCAGTTTTAGACTCTGCCACTGCCGCCTGAAACAAACAGAACAATGAAAAAAAATCATATTGGTGACTTCAAAGGTAAAAGAGAACATGCCAACCTTCCATGCTGCATAGAGCTTTTTCATGCGACGATAAAAAGTGTCTTTATCAAGAGATATGTTAGACATTGTGTAAAAACTATCGCAATTATTCCTAATATCTAATACAATTGCGCCGCAAGAATAAAAACACAATTTTAAGACATAAGCATTTTTGACAGCATGCACGAATGGCGGGCGTCGGTAACATTCATAGATAAAATATATGAAGAACAGCTTGTAGTAGTAAATAAAGATCTAAGAATGCAGTCCACAATTAGTTATCAGTGAAAATGTGGAGCTTTCTATTTTCATATGAGCTCTCAATTACGACTGCTCTTTAGTAAGACATATTATAGAATTATCATATTTATCATAGATACGTAAATTATTTTTTCTATTCCCGATTTTTTTTCCCTTTGGAGAGGAGATGCTGAGAATTCTCATGGATGTCATTGCGATCAAATGTCAAGGTTGGACTCCAAATAGATCAAGGCGGCTCGAACGGAACGACTTACTGACAAAATTCAGCCTGAGCCTTAGCGATAAGGGCCCTATGGCTTGCATAGAAGGTAACTGCACCCTTCAGATAAGGCGCTTGAAAAAAGCGTGGTGCAGTCAAAGAGAAATGGGACTACAAGGGATGCTGTGGCGTAAATACCACGACTAGCATGGCTTGAAGAGCTTATGTTAATTGGTCGGAAAGATCATATAAGACGTGTTTGAGTTGGCGATGTCTAAGATAATTAGGATTGAATTGAACCGGGCGGTGTACGTTACCGCCTAGTTCACTATAACCTCACTAAATCATATTGACATTATACCAAAAAATAAATCATTTTCACAACTCTAAGCAAATGGTAGTCAATTCACGTTTGCGTAGTCAGAGTTCAGTATACAGCAAGCCAGGGTTCAGGGCCAGAGCAACAGGAAGAGCAGAAACAGTCCAAAAAATAACAAACAATCAAATGCGCGTAGTCAACTTCCAAGATAGCGAGAGACTCCCGCCGCCTCCCGCGGGAAGGAGGACGCCACGCTATCTGCCGCTACCCCACGATTCCCTATGCTAGCGATCCCTATTTAAAGTGCCCGCTGCCTTACCCCCTGTTTTAACTAAGGCGCGCTGAAAAAAAACATTGAAAAAAGGTCTAGAATAATCACTAAGAACACAGAACGCTTCAATAACATACTGGTTTCCCAACTCTAATTGCGACGCGTTTTCATTAAATAAAATATATATAAATATTATTTTTTAAAAATGATCAAAGTTATATTTGAATGGTTTTAACTAATATTCGAATACGTGTTTCGTATATAAGGTCACAACACTATATAGAAGTAACCTTGTAATAACTCAGTCAGTATTCATTTTGAGCTAAAATAAATAAACTTAGTTTTTTAGCATGTTTAATCTGTCTATTTAAAGACAAGTTTTGGAGATAAAATTCTGTTGTTATTCATGTTAAACAAATTAAAGAATCATATGCTTTGTTACAAGTCTAGCAGTCGAAACTAAATTAATACGATATCTAAAAAACGTACTAAATCAAAGACGTAATGTGCTTTTATTTATTAACTATAAATTAAAACAGTAATTATGTCCGTTCTCCCTGAACAGTTAGGTGTAATAATGTTTTGTAAGTCCCAGTGTAATAAGGGACAGACTGTCTAGGCACTTCGTAGACACAATAATAATTGCGATAAATATGTATTCCTATTCCTAAATCGTTTACCGCAAATTACTTACTGGTACATCAAAAATACTGTGATTTATCTGAAAAAATAAAACTATATTTCCTCTACTAAGTCTTTAATTTATCATCAGGTTTTTAAAATACTATCTATTGCATCTAAAATACTTTCCTTCTAACACTTGAAAATATCTCAGGAAAAACTCTGTTTCTTTTATTGCCGCTATAACAAGTACTCTGTAACTATACTAACTAAAATTCTTTTTGATTGAGGATATGCAAAAAAGCCCCTATCATTTGAATATATTTTCCATCATAGACGCTCCTATTCGATCTCAGGTAATTCCTTGTATGGGAACTTGCCATCGTTCTTTGTAGGACTGTAAGGGGTTAGAATGATCTTCCAAGGTGTGGTTAAATCAGTCTCAGCAAGATAAGAACTGTTCTTGGATTATGGAAAGTTCGAATTTGCGACTATTTCGAATATAATAGGGAGCGTTGGCTATCTTGTGTAACAAGACTTTGACGCCCGTTGGATGTAGTAAAGAATATGCAACTCAGTACTTAAACTACCGAGCAAGCATAGGACATGATTGCTCATATACAAACTTGATATAGTGTACGCTTGTTTCGGAGCAACAAGAACTGTTTGCGATGCTTGAGGCTGACATTTAACTGCTTTGACGAGCAAATGATTTGAACATTTAATTTGACAAATGTGGACCGCACTCTATGTAAAGATTATTACGTTTTATTCTGTGATACGTATAATTAAAAATATAAAATCTATAGACAATTTTGTTGCACGTAATCTTTATTTACAATAATTTCTCAAACTAGTAATTTGAATCAAGTAAATTTTGATACAATATTTTAAAATATCTTAAATAATGGAAACCGTGTTTCAGTATACTATTTAATGTTAGTGTTGCTTTTCTCGTAAATTTTGATAGTGCTTGACACTTTTCAAATGGCGATTTGGCTCTTGTAAATACCAAGAAATTCTGTGATTCAGTATCGTAATGGTCTCTATATTATTAATTTTATTTTCGTGGATTATGCTTTCAGTCGAAGATCCTGTGTCAGTTAGCCTATGAGTGGACTGCAAGTAGTTATTGAAAGATGTTGTGGGGGTAATGTGGAAATTCTCAATGAGATTTAATCACAATGGTTCCTGCACCGAGCTGCCCAGATACTTGGGATTACTGGACGTCCTCACCATCTGACTACGTGGAATTGACATGCTTACTACCAAACTCAATTTACATTCCTTTAAAAGTCAGTTGGGATGCCACTCTTCATGATGTCAAAGAGGTTAGTAACTTTATTGTCACCATAATGTCACCATTTTACTTATAAGAATATGTTTATATGAGTACTTTACAAAATATATCATTTTGTTCCATTTGATCCAGTTTTGTTATTTTTTTGTGAGAGCACTTTCCTTTCAATATGATTTTGACCACAATTTTCAGAATAATGTCTAGAAAAGTTTTGTTTTTCCAATTTGATCAAAGAAATCTTCTATCTTGATGAAGTGTATTATTAATATATTGAAAAGAAAAGATGAAAACTAAGTAATTTCAGTAGTTATTATTGAAATTCTTAATTGTATTATAACATTGAAATATTTACAGGACATCTGGGACAGAGCCGGGAGCTATCCCCTTTTTGGGATGCTCCATGAAATGTCATACTATGTTTTTCAATTCGTAAATTCCCTCGCAACACCAGAAGAGGTAGATGATGAAAATAAACGTCTTCGAGACATACGGCCAGTATGTGGGGTACTTATGATCATAGAGAGGTCTGAGAAACGGCCTGGAGAACAATTATTGAACACACAGATAAGTCATCTGATTGGTAAAGGTAAATATATTACTTTCAGTATTATAAACTATTTTAAAAAAATACATTAGTAAAAATGACTCAAACTAAGTCATTTTTCTAATGTAATTTTTTTTAAAACACAAACACAGAAAACAATGTCAAAATTATTAAAACAATATTTCGTAAAATTATCCGTATCCTTTCCTGTCAGTACTTTAAGCAAGCTTGTTTAAATGATTTTCTCAAAGATTGTCTTTTTCTTCCAAAAAGAATATGGAAAGGAGATGGCTAAGTACAGTATGGGCAATTGCCCTTGCAATGTATAAATACTGGATGTAGTTGCATCTAATGCTGGGTACCTGAAAGTTAATATGTAATATAAAAAAAGTTCCATGAACTTTTCATATTATTATAATCTTGAAAAACATATCATAGAAACTCCTACGATATTATAGTCTCAAAACTACAACTAGAGAATTTGCTACGAACTTTAGGTAGGCATTTTAGTACAGATAAAATAACTGGGTTAATATATTGTTATTGTAGTGAATGATGGATACCTATTTATATTAAAGAAATATATATTAAAGAATGTCTACTTTAATTCATGATTGTGATGAAAATATGCAAGACCATTATTTAATATGTATATCCATATCGAGTTATGTGCTCAAGTTTCGTTACGCATTTGAAGTAGGCAAGTAGACACAATACACAATAGGTCCGTTTAGAAAAGCAGGGTCAGTATTAAAATCAAAAATCAAGTGATATCGCAACGAACAATGAACAAACAAAAATCTTATAACATCTAACATTGACATCAGACATTTTTAAAGTGCTGTGAATAAACTTTCAATACAATAACATCGATTAGGAAATCAATATTATTGTGTGAAAAAAATACTTATTTGTTGTTAATTGTTTTCGACGATTTGATAAAACAAAAAGTTTAATCCGCTAAGTCCGTATATATAAATTATTTTGTATATTGACTGAACCTACAATAATTGATTATCTCGTTTAAATGTCAACACTATTCAAGTCTGGAAAATAGGAAGACAAGTTTAAAACGTTTTATTTAATTATTTTTTCACAAAAGTTCTAGGAAAATAATAATCATGTAACAATACATTAATGAATATATAAAAATTACGAGGCAGTGTGATATATTTATACATGTTAAGGGCAGTCGTTTAGCCATCTCCTTTAAATTCTATTTTTATAAATATATACATAGTAATTTATATTCTATATTAATACATTTCTTTTAAGGTTAGCCTCTGTTTTACAACCAAAAACATATTCCACCATATTGTATTGGTTCACATTGAATAAACACCACAAGTTATAGAGCAATCTTAGTTGATTTTCTGGTTTGATAAGGACATTGCATTGCATGTAGAGGTCGAGGATTGCTGTGCTATCTTCTGCCAGCTCCTTTTGTGCCAATTGTTTTAACTGCAGTGCAGCAGTGCAGTGCTTGTAGCTTTGCTCTTGCTCTTTGTTTTCTCTCTCTCCAGATCCATACTGACCCATAAATGAGGAGGTTGTGCCAGCGGCTTGAAGATGTCATAAGCACCCCCACTATACTTATCGTTGCAGGTGCAAATTTGTGCCCACCAACAGAATATCAGGGGCTGCCTGAGCTCAATGAAGGATCATTAGGAATTAGGCATAGGATATGCCCTATAATATATTGAACTTTCAATTGGGTTCTCTTCTTGGTCCAAAATATCAATAAGTACCTAATCTTCTAATTCCACTTCGACTAGTGTGCGAGATACCCAATGTTCCAAGTCTTTTTAATTCCTTGTCCCAACAAATTGTATAATTAATATTTGAATTTACAATACCTTTATAATGTTATAATATAAAACATAAAAAGTAATAATAATATACAATGGCATAAAATATTTGCCAAATAAAAAAGCATGTGTGTAAGTAATGAATGTCACTAGACTGTTGTGATAGGTCCTTTGTATAGTAATTAGGAACACTGCGATATCTTTGAATAAAAAAACAAATGAAAACTTTTACTACTGGTTAATCTGTGTATCTGTGCACATTGTGGGCTTAAATAATTATTAAATCTGTTAAGTTAGTTTGTGTTAAGTACACAGTCATCAACATTAATCAAATGTAGTCATTTTCATACGGTATCAAAAGCAATGCTCTTGTCAGCAATGTCCTTTATTATAAAAAAAAATATGTGAAATGAAAAAAAAAATAACTAATAAGGGTTGTAAGTTATCTTGTTCAATGTTGTATATTTTAATAACAAATTATTATCCAAATTTTTCTAAACTGCAGTAAAAACATTGAATTTTTACTATTCTACCTGCTACTATTATTTATTACTCATTACTCAAATAATTACTATTTATTACTCAATTTTCTTTTCTTTCTAGGTCTTAATGAATTTGATAGTTTAAGAAGTTCAGAAGTGAACGATTTTAGAAGACAAATGCGCTACTTAGCTGAAGAAAGTTTTAATAGGCGCTTAAAAAGTACATGGCAGGAGAAGCTACGATACCAGTGCCCACCTCGAGTAGCAGATCAACCAGTACCTGCTACACTTAAGAGTCACTTACACAAGAATTGTTTTATTCTTGTTACAAAATTTGCCAATTCTGAGGTTTGTATCTTATGTCATTGAGGTTAAATTTGAATCGAGTCACCCTGTCGGCGTATTATAAATGATGATACTGTATTTCGATTTCATGACGAATCTACTTGTAACGCACTATAATCTCAAGAAACTAAATATGTAGGGGGACTTTCTTTAAGGGGGGTTATCGGCAACCAGAAAGTGTGTAGGTGAGCTTGAAGTGCTTGCAGTTTGTACTTTTTATAAAGTCAATGTTCAAAAGTCTTATCTTGTACAAATCAATACAAATCTCATTTGTTAGTATAGTACAGTGTACTGAGGTTTGCATATGGTCTCACAACATATGATTAAATTTTGTTTTTCAATACTGTCAATAAAATGATCTAATCTTGTTAGTCTTAACATAGGCTTCAAAACAAAAAGCATAAAATTTTGTTTGATGCATAATTAAATAGTTCGGGCCTATGATACATATGTCTTAAAAACCTATAATAAAAAATTGTATGACAAATATAATTGATCTCAAACATAATAAGTTTGTGATCAACACGAGCATTGTGTTTTCATATTTCATCATTTATATACCAGGGACATCAGTTTTGATACCTCCATCTTAATTATTTCTGCCGTAAAATAGCAGTGCAGCATTGTTGTGTTCCGATGTGAAGGGAAAAATAGGCAGTGAAATTACTGGATACTGTGACTATATCTCACATGTTGGTAACATACACTGAGGTTTTGTGAGTATTGCAGATATGCTGCGAATCTCACAGGCACCACATGTATTTTCATGGCGGTAGAATCGCGAAAGCGCACCCCGCCATGTGCCCCGCATGGGCCTAGAGAACTCAGAGGATTTTAGTGGGTAGGCTGGTAAAGTCAGACCGGAGAGCCCCACACGGCCGCGCCTAGCCAGCGCGGTGTCACGGTGCAAAAGGTGCATTTCCTCTCGAAAAAAACCACAGGGAACCACATGTACTATAGTGTGTGTATGTATGTCTACCACTAACGATCAGGTAGGCAGCCTACTTGTTTGTCAACATATCACATTTAACAAAAATATATCACAACATTATTTATACTAGACATGGTCACAAAATAGTAAAATGAAATAACAGCCTTCAATACTTCTTTAAGTTTTAACATTGTTTTATGTACAAATCAAGTTATTTAACTTTATATTTGTTATATATATGTATTGTGTTATATAATTATTGTTTATCATTAACCGAGCTTTTATCCCATTGGCAAAATATATGCAAGACCAATAATAAAACTTATTCGATGTAATGCTGATCTATTGAGCGGACTTCTCTGGGTAATGGTTGAATCTGGTGAAAGTACTCGTATTAACATCGCTTAAATATCTTTATCATTTATATACACTTTGCACACCTCAGTTCTTCGTAAAAACCAATAACATTCAAAAACTTAGTATGAAACAAACTATAATAGCAAGTATGAAATTGCCCACAATCTTTTATCGCATCAACTTTATTGTATAGCTTAATATTCCATACTAATCGCTATGATAAATTCCTTTCCATCCAATCCCTATTAAAGGCGGCGGATTTCTAAGACGGAATAAACAATAGGTAGCTGCGGATAATGGCGACCATTTTAAAAGTAGTGGCATTTGAAAAAATATTGTTCTCAAGTGTTACATGGACACAGAGTGCAGTCTAGTTGTTATTTCAATTACTGTAGTTGTATATTATTATTACTATCCGAATAAAATAAAATACATAATGGCGACCATTTCCAAAAGTAGTTTCATTTGAAAAAATAATATATTGTTATCAAATGTTTACATAGACACGAAGTGCAATTTAGTTTAAGAGATATTCAGCTTGAAAGTTCTACTTTGGTTTAGTAATGGTTTCATATAAAAATCAGGCAAAAGAACTTATTAGCCTATTAGGGCTTCCGCACACGGGCCACCGGCCACAACTACAAAACGCCGCCACTGGCATATTTCTTGTAATTTTCATACATTTTATATGGACTCGCCGCACACGGTTGGCGCCGGTGGCGGCCACACGCTACAAATCGTCGCAGCTTGCTTCTTGTTGGCGCCCGCACCGGCCACTACGCCCACACAAAAAGCCGCCACACGCCACTCGCGCGATTCTGCGCCCCTCTCTCCCTTTCAGTAAACTATCCAATAACTACGGTTTCGTCTTCTACGACGACGTCTTATCAAAAGTATCGCAATTAAACCTTCTTCGTCTGAGTCCATTATGATACTGCATTCCTGGGTTAAAAAAAAGTAGTAGCTACCGACCACAAGTAGTGACCACCGGCCACAAGTAGAAGTCGCGCGCTTCTGCTACTTTTGTAGCTGCGTCTAGCTTCGCGTGGCGGCGTATTTGACGACCTCCGTAATGGAGTGGTTGGTATACGGGTTTCAAGGTGTCGCCATCTCTGAGGTCCCGGGTTCGAGTCCGGTGGGGGCAGATGTTTGCGTGATGAATGCGAGCATTTGTACCTTAGTCATGGTTGATATAATATATTTCTACGAAAATTATCTATATATGTATAATATATTTATGTCTATCCGTTACCCTAGATCCCATAATAAAGCCTTACAGAGCTTAGTTTGGGCTAGGCTAATTGGTGTAAGTGTAACAAATATTTACTAACTGTGGTACAGAGTATGATTCTTCCACAAAAATGAATTAATTACAATGGGCAATTCATATGTTTATGAGTTATAATAGATCAAATTATGACTTTTCCAGGCATTTTACTTTTCAAAAATGTATCTCATATTTGCCTTTTTTACAAAATCTGTATTTGTCATAATAATTAACACTAATCTTCTTGAATAGAATTCTCTTCATTGTGTTCTTCTTCAATGTCTTCCTCAAATTTCTCCTCTTCTAGCCATTGAGTCATAATATTCTTTGCTTCTTCTCTGAAATTTTAAACGAACATGTGTGATTTTGTAGGCAAAATGCCTTTTGAATGTCTAATTCACAATCTATTACAGATTCAAAAACGTTGAAGCGCACCGAATATTATTTTGAAAAAGACTTATATGCATTATCTGTAAAATGCCAATGGATTGTGATTATACTGTTTCTTTAAACAATAGACCCACGAATCATAGTAATTAATATAACTATTAAGTCACCTTTCCTCAGAAGTAATAAGCTCTTTATTTATCCTCTTAAGTCTAGGTAGTGCTGCGACAATTTCTATTCTAATTTCCGAGGCTTCATCTTCTTGAGCTGCGTCAGCATTTTCTTCCCCTGTACCTCCCATATAGGGGCATCCTTTTAATATAAGAGTGTCCAGTTTTAAAAGCACCTGTTTACATGAAAAGCTATAAGATATCATTTCTAAACAGTGTATATTATGGGCAGAATAACAAAAACAAGTTCAAATACATTTTTACTGTTTTTCAATATATTTTTTAATTACATACCCTTAATTTTTTTACTTGTCTCAAAGTTCCAATTTTACAGTTTCTAAAGTTTATATATTCCAATTTGGTAAGACCTTCATGGAATCCATCCAATAATTTAATCGGATTATTCCGCAAATGTAGTATTCTTAAGTTTATTAGTCTGTCTAGGCCTTCAAGACTTGTAATTCTATTATCAGCTAAATACAAGCTGTCTAGACCAGGAAAGTTAAAATCGGCTATATTTTGAATGACATTGTGTCTAAAATCTAGGACTTTTAGATTTGACATTCTATGTTTGAAAGACACGTTACCTATTTTATTAAAGCCTAGTTCTAGTGTACACAATTCTGGTTGGTACACATCGTCAACTGAGGTTATTTGGTTATTATTCATTATTAACACTTGAAGATATTGCATCTTTTTAAGTGCGGCTGACCGTAGAACGTTTTTGTCAGCATGGATCAAAATCAGAAACGGCAGTTCAGCAAGGATTTGTAATGCTTCTATTTCGAGATTGTTGTTTGATACATCGACGAAAAGAAGGTTTTTGAAACTTATTATTCCCGCCAAATCAGTTAGACCCATTCCTGTAAGAGTTGCTTTTAAGTATGCGTATCTGTAAACGATATAGGAAATTAATCAGTGTCTAAAATAAGGCTTTCGCCATTGACTGAACTAACAACGTATAGCTAGCTGTACGCTGGCTATATCTAGGTAGCTAACAACTTTCTTGTTTATGAAAGCCCTTACTAAGAATGTATTATTTAAAATTCTAGAAACGTAAGACATTTCTTTCATAATAATACCACATTTGATAATGTTATATTTGTACAATTTCACGGTAGGTATACCCAATTATTCCAACCACCTCTATGAATATTTGATGTATTTAAAAGAGATTTGAAGCTTCTACTAACCCATCTCCTTCAGCAGTTTTGCCAAGCATACTAAGTCTAACGCCAACTTCCTCACTATGTAGTACTCTTGGCAGTTGTACATGTTTTTCCTCTTCCAAAACTTCACTCACTCCTTCGCTTATTGTTTCAGCTTCCACAACTTTTTCTATGCTGTCGGTATCTTCATTGTCAGCCAAATTGAAACGGGATCTTAGCATTTCTTCAGTAATTTACAAATATGCTGATAAATAAGTTTATTTGACACTGTCAAAATATAGTATTGACAATTCAATTTGAAATATCAATGACAAAGTTCTTATGTAGCAAAGATATTGAAAAAACATTTTGTTATTATACATATGTTTAAAAAAATTGGAATCGACTCAATTGAAGAAAAATAACATTATTAACATATATTATTTTTCTTCAATTAATATTCTCTAATGAAAAATAACATTGTTAAAAATTATCCATATTTCAAAAATCTGCGGCTTCACCTGCTTGGAAACGTTTTACTCCCGTGCTATCTTCTTTAAAAAAAATCCTTCCTTAGCCGTCCCCTACGTTACCTCACTTTTTTTTCGAGGGGAAATGCACCTTGACACTGCGCTGGCGAGACGCGGCTGTGTGTGGGGCTCTGCGGTCTGAGAGGACAGGCCTGGCCTACCCACTAAAACCCCCGGTGTCCTCCAAGCCCTTATCGGAGCGCGTGGTGAGTTGGGCTTTCGCGATTCTATCGCCACACGCCCACCACGTTACCTGACTTACATTCCTATTAAATTTCAAGTTTCTGCCTTCAGCCGTCTGGTCTGTGTGTTGATATGTCAGTCAAAGTACTTAAATAGGTTATAGAGATTAAGATAGACTTGCAATGTCTTTTTTTAGGCTTTTTAAAGAGAAACAATTCATCATACATAGTTTTTACATAACTTGAGCCGTTTACGTAGCGCACGCAACGAAGCCTCTGAAATAGAAATAATTTTTCCGGTTTTTGTGACATGTTCCATGAATGCTTTTATTAGCCACAGCGTAATGGTACGGCCTTTCTCAATAAATGGACTATTCGACATAAAAATAATTTCAATTCAAACCAGTAGTTTCTGAGATTGGCGCGTTCAACTTAACAAATAACTATTCAGCAGTATAAAATTAACTAGATATTCATATTAAAATAACACTGTTGATTTGTCGTGAGAAGTTGTATTATTGTGTCCAAACAATGATTAGCTGCCTATAAAATGACTTTTTGTGCTACCATCCTCTTTGATATTAGTAGACGCACAGGTCTTAAGACAGCATACTAACAAAATAACATATAATAATTTTGAACTCTGTTTTTGGTTTGATAATTTACAAACAGTTTTAAATTCTATTTTTGACGCTTCCTGTTCTGTTACGTACGTGTGTTTTTGATGTTATACTTACCCAAACTTTTTGATATATTTCTTAGTGTACCAAACATAATTTTTCAATTAGCTACTCCACTAGACTATACGTTGTATCATATACATACATATATATATTGTATGTATGTATGTAAAATATGTAAAAAAGTATAGAATTTTTTTGGTTGAATCCCCAGTTCTCGTGTTCACTTTGCGTGCCGATCACTCGAACCCCTCAAGAGCACATTGAGGTAATCCTTCGTAGACAAGCGACCTCTTTAAACATGCGCATCGAGCACGTGTCAAACTACGTGCTCAAGGTGTGCGGCCGCGAGGAGTACCTGTTCGGCGACTACCCGCTCATCCAGTTCCAGTACATCCAGGAGATGCTCTCCAGGGACCTGGTACCGCAGGTCATGACCGTCAGCATGGACAGGTTGCAGTTTTCTTGTGAGTTGTTTGTATTATATTTTATGTGTACAATAGTACAAATAAATATGTATGTTTGAAATGTTCTAAAATTTTAAAGAATTTTTCATATAGTTGTCACCTTGTTATCTGAAAATCATTTAAAATTAACTACCATACAAAAAATAGATTCAAAACTTCTATTTAGTTAAATAATGACGTAACAAACCTAAAAAAGTAGTCGAGTCGATTATGTAGTCGAGTTCGATAAGCTACTCCTTATTGGAGGACGATTAAAAATTAACCTATTTAACAGCCAAAAGTATTTTTATAAAATTTTATAACTCTTTTCACTTCATACTGGGTAAAAAATGTACATTTAAAATGTATGTACAGTTTTGCTTTTAAATAAGTCTGAGATCTGTTGCTATTATCCTACTACTATTATAAAGGCGAAAGTTTGTAAGTATAAGTAGTATGTATGGATGTTTGTTACTCTTTCACGTAAAAACTAATGAATGGATTTGAATGAAACTTTACCACAATATAGCTTATACATCAGAATAACACATAGGCTACAATTTTTGAGGTTTCTAATGTGAGGTCGTAAAAAAAAACACATTTTTTGCGCTTACATTGCAAACGCTGACTGAATCCTACAAGATAGATCAAAACAATTTACTACAGTATTGTACAACTTAAAAAGGTCTACAAAAAGTCCGTGATGGTATATGTTTATCTCTTAGGAATAACCCACAATAACCATTTTTTATCCTTTACTTTGTACGAGAATAAAGAAAAAAGAGAAACGAGAAAAGAATGGCTTATTTACGAAGCGATTTTAAGCAATACAGTATTAATCCTTATCCAATTAAGTATCTTAAATACATTGTGCATTTAATAAAGATCAATATGGCTTTTTACAGCATGTAAATTAAATAAATATTTTCGAAGATATCACAGATTTAAAATGCAGAGTCATAGCAATTTCGGCGATAAATACCGTTTCGGTGATAAATATCGGCAGCGGTGCCAGGCGAACGGGGCGTGGGGGGAGCGGGGTAGGTGCGGTGGGGAAGAAGTAGCTCATCGCTGAGTGCGCGACCCGAACGCGGGCAGACGCGTGTTATGCTGAAGGAAAAAGATCGTTAAATGTAGTTTATACGAGCATACTGCAGTAGCTACCTATAGGCCTATGATTAGGGCTCTGCAGTGCTTAGTTACCGTATTTCTTACTTATTACTAGACTAGACGGGACGAACCTGTCCACGCGAACGAAGTCGCGGGCAAAAGCTAGTTTATATATGAACTAACATTAAATTTTCTCTAATTTTGTTAACACTTATGTGCGAACCAAATGGGAATAGTAGATTGCTTTATAAGGGTGGAAAGGAATCAATCCCTACGAGGTTGTTAGGCTATACGGCTATAGTCCGAGTAGGGTTTGATTCTTTTTACCCGTGTGTAGCACTCTACTTTTCATTTCGAATGCAAGGAATAATTTTCGAGTATTGTATTTCGTTCGTGACTGAATCTGGAGCCGAAATTTCAGAATCGTCTGACTTCATTGATTTTCTTAAATACCAAATGGCCGTTTTCACCAACTTTGTCTTAGCTTAGGCTGTCTCACTCTTTTCAGTTAATACAAAAAGTGACAGCATGTCACTTAGGAGTCACCTAAGCTATGACAAGGTTGGTGAAAACGGCCATAAGTCTCACAATCAATCACACAGCGTAACAGATTCCCCTCCCGCCAAAATTATCTTTTTCACAGGTATTTTTAAATTTGGAACACATCGCGTTACCTTTTACTGGCCATTCAGCTAAATACTTTTATTATCATTGTATCAAAGATTGTATGTTAGGTACAATTTCCCGTCCGCTGGTGGGAACTAGCGTTTTCCTCCCAATACTCAGATCAAGGAATCGCTTCTTTCCGAGCATGAGGAATGAAAATGAATTTGATTATATATCGATATAGTAATGATTTAATGTCGGTTCACAGCTGATACACAACGCTATAGGATATCGGAGCGAGACAGAATGCCCGCGGAGCCGCCGATCACGACAAGATCGTCGTGGCAAGTGGACAAGAATTACACGTGCACAGTTCACAGTGTTGGCGGCCTCAATGTTGATCGGACGAGAGTTGTCGAGGTGACTTCCGATTCTTTGCTGTTTATTCTAGTCTTAACAATTTAAAAGTAAAGGTAATTTTTAAGAAAATAACAACCGAAACAACCTATACTGGTATACGATTTACCGAACTGAAATCAATTAGAACACGGAATGGTTAATTATCTATAGGACACCAATCGCACGTCCGTTGCGCACGAACCCGTAGCAAAAAGTGGCGGTCGAGGCGAGCTGTTGTCTGGCGGGGCTTGCGATTGCGCCACCGGTGTGACGTCACTGAGTAGAGGGGCCGGGCAATGGAGAATTCTCTAACACGGCCTCTCCTGACAGCTGAACGTCCTCGTCAGCCAGGTTCTCTCCAGTCTGGGCATCTCTGTTCACCGCAGCCTGGTCTTCTTGTTCCATTGTTTATTTATTAAATTTTTTTTTTGTTTACTTTGTAGCCCATCCACTCTAACCAGATCGCAAGCGTATCGGAGCGTAGAACAAGCCGCATTATCGAGGCGCGCACGCGGGGTTCGCCACAATGTCGGGGCGAAACAATAGCCACAATGTCGGGGCGACACAATAGCCACAATGTCGGGGCTAAACAATAGCCACAATGTCGGGGCTAAACTATGGCCACAATGTCGGGGCGAAACAATAGCCACAATGTCGGGGCTAAACAATAGCCACAATGTCGGGGCTAAACTATGGCCACAATGTCGGGGCGAAACAATAGCCACAATGTCGGGGCTAAACAATAGCCACAATGTCGGGGCTAAACTATGGCCACAATGTCGGGGCGAAACAATAGCCACAATGTCGGGGCTAAACAATAGCCACAATGTCGGGGCTAAACAATAGCCACAATGTCGGGGCTAAACTATGGCCACAATGTCGGGGCGAAACAATAGCCACAATGTCGGGGCTAAACAATAGCCACAATGTCGGGGCTAAACAATAGCCACAATGTCGGGGCTAAACAATAGCCACAATGTCGGGGCTAAACTATGGCCACAATGTCGGGGCGAAACAATAGCCACAATGTCGGGGCTAAACTATGGCCACAATGTCGGGGCGAAACAATAGCCACAATGTCGGGGCTAAACAATAGCCACAATGTCGCGGCGACACAATAGCCACAATGTCGGGGCTAAACAATAGCCACAATGTCGGGGCTAAACTATGGCCACAATGTCGCCGGCGCAGGCCAGCGCGTGCAGCAGCTGGTCGCGCTGCGCGGCCACGTTGTTGCGCCAGCACGAAGCGCCAGTGCCGCACGCCGCCGCGCCACTGAATCATATGTTCTGCGGCCGTTTGCGTCAACAACTATAAGAACATGGCGGTAGCCATTCGATTCCGGCAATGGACCCAAAACGTCCATATGAGGGGTATCAAACGGTGCATCAGTTAGGGCCTTTACTTTAGCATGGCTCGGTCTAACCTGACCTTCGCAAATGCTTCTGCCAAGGTATTCAATTTTCGTACACAGAAAAGCACACCTTTTTAAATTAATCGAAAAGCCCACAATTCAATTGATAGCGTCACGTATGCTTTCAAGTTCCTGACTACCCAAGCCCTTAAGTACGCGGAAAGCAGGTTTACGTACACAATTGAAATGCCTAAGTAAATTAGACGAAATAAGCGATATGGTCGAGCCACTATCGATTAAAACATCAACAGGTACCCCCTGTATAACGGCTACAACTCCATCACTACTGAGGGTAGATTCATTTTCGCGACAAAAATTCACGTTATTTTTATTATCAGATCAGAGATTTTTGTTTAGCAAAACATGTGTCAACTTTGTGACCAATCTTTTTGCAAAAAGAACAAGGTTCAGACTTAGTCGGCACAAAGACAGGTTTGGAATTTGAACTGGCACTAGTATTGGCGGTAGTTTCATTCGCTACTCTCTTAGTACAATTAGCTTGCCTATGCCCCGATAACCCACACGTAAAACACTTGCCGTCCTCAAACTTACCTTTTCTCGGAGTAAAATTAGAAATCGACTTACTCTTCGAATAATGAGTTAGGTGAGCATTAGTACGCAGTACACTTTTATTTGCGTTCGGTTTTACGTAAACAGAGAAAAACTCGACCAAGTCATTGGGCAAAAGCTTAGCGTTTGTAGCCGACGCCCGTATTTGGGGGTCTGTTACACCACGTATTACTATCGCTGAAATCAATTCATCAGAAAGACCCCGCACTATACGCAATCGCAGCAGTGAGCGACGAGCATAATCGGCATAAGTAGGGTAATTGTCCGAGTTTGTACTCATTACTTCGAACAAAATGTTAGCGATATCCGGAGTCTGGGACACAAAGGCTTAAACTCCTTTTTAAAGTTGGTCCAAGTGCGTTCGCTCGTCACCCACGTACGTGCATCGCCCCTTAAATAGTTACCTATACGAGATAGACATGATCGCTCCAATTGTTTAATTGCTTTGCGCGATCTACCTCCTCACACCAAGTCTCGATATTATGTAAACTGGGGTCAAAGTCCGAGCCTCCAATACTCTGAGGCGGGCGAGCATCGCGTCCATCTCGCGCCGCAGCCGACTGTCGAGGATCGGGGTGCGGTTACGGCGCGAAACGTGACGTGGCTTGCGACTCCTGCTACGAGTAGTCTCACGTCTTTCACTATCCACCAATTCTGCAATAAAATTCAACCAACACCAAAAACCAGATAGAATCACGCAGATCCTATCCCGCTTCTGATCTTAACAATTTAAAAGTAAGGGTAATTTTTAAGAAAATAACAACCGAAACAACTATACTGGTATATGATTTACCGAACTGAAATCAATTAGAACACGGAATGGTTAATTATCTATAGGACACCAATCGCACGTCCGTTGCGCACGAACCCGTAGCAAAAAGTGGCGGTCGAGGCGAGCTGTTGTCTGGCGGGGCTTGCGATTGCGCCACCGGTTGTGACGTCACTGAGTAGAGGGGCCGGGCAATGGAGAATTCTCTAACACTAGAATAAATGTTGCGCTCTTGCATCACAACATAACAGATTTTATAAATTGTAATTAAACATGAGTACATTACTGTACAAAATTGATGGACGAACCACACGTACTTAAGTTCACCAGCGTCCATATTGTTTTTCTAATACATTGCAATTCGGAAGTAGCCGTTTCCTACTTTTGTGTTATACTGTTGATTTTATATGTGCAGGTGATATGTCAAGCGGGTATATTTCACGGAGGTAAGCCGTTGTGTGAATCCCAAAAGACACGAGCGAGCCCGGTTTCCGCAGAAGGAGTGGCTCAGTGGGATGAAGAACTGAAGTTCCCTATCAAAGTGAACAATATACCGAGGATGGCGCGCCTTTGTTTCGGCATCTACGAGACGATTAGAGTGAAAACTAAAAAACGTTTCAAGGATGCTAGCAAGGTCGGTTAAGTTTTAATTCAATATACATAAGTACATACATATATTCATGATTTTTTCCCAGGGGGTAGGCAAAGGTTTCTAGCTTCCTTGACCTGACCTTCCTTCAGTATATCACCTATTTGGTCCAAGAATGTTCGTCTAGGTCTGGCCTATTAATATTTTTATTCGTCTTATAAATTATCTTTCGTCTATTCTTTCTGCGTATTTCTTCGTAGTCCTTTTACGTATATTCCATGAAACCATTATTAATGTAGTAAACTTTCCCGATTTTTGTACGTCTTCAATTCAACATATTGATTACAAAATAGGAACACTACACTACACTTTTTTTATTATTATTTTAGAAAATAGTTGGTAGTTTCAATAAAACTCCCTTTTGAACACTACATAAGATATATTTGCTTTATGCACGTATTTGTATAATATTAGCACACTTTTATAAATATGTTCGTAAATTAAGTTTAATAGGTAATAATATTTGTGGCTATAGCCCACACAACACACAACGTATGTGTGACACAATTTTTTTTGTAGAAGACAGAATTTGTACTAGCGCGATAGGTGCCAATATAATTAAAATATAAAAACAGTGTTGCCAATATGTTGAGTTTAGGACTTAACAACGCCCATAGAACGGATCATATGATCCGTTTGATTGCTAACCCTCTTGAGATGTAAAAAAAAATATACACTCATAAAAATAGTGTTCAACCCCAGACTATTGAACCTGTTCAATAATTAAACATTGTGGAAATGAATGAATGAGTTAGGCTTACGACCTATTTTAAGTACATAAGAAATCCACTTGCTTGTTTCCAGGCTTCAATGAACAAGCTGGCGTGGGTTAACACGATGATATTCGATTACAAGGACCAGTTGCCAACGGACGGCGTGACTTTGTTCATGTCCACCCACGCCGCCGACGAAACTCAAGGGGAAGATCAGATACTCCACCCGCTGGGTACCGTGCTGCAGTCCACCGAGTCCAACCGGGCGCTGCAAGTGCGCTTCTGCAAGTGAGTTTCTCACAAAAATAATTAGATATATCATTTACTAATTTAGTATATGAGAAAGAGTTTAAGAAGCTGATACATATTCGATATATATTCGCCCACTGGGCATGTTGTGGGAACTAGACACTACATGTACTTTTTCGAGTAATTTTCATCCTTACTAATATAATAAATCGGAAAGTGAGTTTGTTTGTTTGTTCCGCTTTCACGCCGTAACTACTGAACCGATTGCTTTGAAATTTTGCAGACGTAAAGATAAAAGTCAGAATTATATAATAGGGTACTTTTTATCCCGGAAAAATAGACAGATCCCACGGGATGCGCAATAAAGGTTTCGCTCAAAAACTGCACAGATTTTCATGCGGTTTCCATCAATAGATAGAGTGATTCTTGAGCAAGGTTTTGCGGTATTTTTTATTTTGCGGTATTTTTTATCTCGGAAAAATGGATAGTCCCACGGGAAGCGCGATAAAACCTTCGCGTTATAAACCGACTTCCGCGCATATTTAGCCGCGGGCAAAAGCTATGACCCTTAACCCTCTATAGACCCAATCCCAAAATCCACGCGAGCGAAGCCGCGGGCAGAAAGCTAGTATAAAATAAACAAACATTATCACATGACTGTTCACATTATGTCATTTAGCAAATGAGACATGTGGAAAACTAAATACTTCATCTTTTTTTTTTGTGACGATGAGGCCGAAGATGGTCCGTCCTGTTCAGATAGTGCCTATTCACTCTTGCCTTAAAAAGGCCCAGATTGTATTTATCAGGGAAAATATCCGGCGGGAGGGAATTCCACTTCTTTGCTGTGCGCATTATGAAAGTAGAAGCGAAATGCTTAGTGGTAATAGGTGGTATATCAACAACATAAGGGTGGAAGCCTAACCGCCGTCTAGTTCCCCTGAGGTGGAATGGGGATGCTGGAATCAAATTGTACAATTCCATCGCACACTCTCCGAAATAGATAAATAGAAAATCTCATCTATTGGATGTCTCATCCATTGACCATAATGATAAAATATGAATTACTACTTGTATAAGTGATAAGCATATATATAAGAAAAGCAAGATTTTCCAAAATACATGTATAAAGCTCCTAGAAATTGTGGCCAGTACAATGGCCAATGTGTACACAAACAGCATTGTATTGTTCACTCGCATATAATTTGATTGTTGTTGATATTGTTATTATGTATATCACAAAATACTAGCATATTTTAAGGTATATCTTTATTAATTTCAAATTCAATCAATAATTGACAACCGGGTAAGAATCTCTGATGGTCTATTTTTTTAATCGTGCCTAGTATACAAAAGAAGAAACGGACAAAAATAAGAATGAAACAAGATATATGTATCTCTTTTGCTGTGCTATTTTATATATTTTTTTCTATTTGATGGTTACATCGACTATTACAAAAATACTATTTATTACAGCTACGATAGTCCATACCCGATACTGTTCCCAAAGAAAGAGGTGATCCTCTCGCATGCGGAACGTTTGGAAAGTTCAGCGCCTGACACGATGGAGAGGCTTATCAGAGATTTCAAGAAATTGCAGATGATCGCTGAAAGAGATCCCATGTATGAGATGCACGAGCAAGACAAGAAGAATATGTGGGCGATGAGGTATGTATAATCTTTAAAGTAATAAAACTGAGTAAAAAACTACAGACAATAAAAAAATTATTATTCTATTGTTCGGGAGTTTTGATAATCCATAATAATTACAAACATTAATCAGGAACAAAACAAGTGGTACTACTTAATAATTCCGTTTTTTTTTTTCAATAAATTGCATTCGATAACATACATAAGGTTAAATTTGTATTAAAGTAATGTATAGTATTCAATTTCGATACGATATGATAGTTTAAAATGCAATTTTTCAAGCAAGACTTACGTTGAAAACGTGTCAAAAACTTATGTTTAAATTACCATGAATTTATCAAGCATAAATTATATGATGAAGGCGAAGATGGCATGGGCTGTGACTTGGATTCCTCATAGGTTCTCCTAACTAGGAGGTTCTTGAACAAAGTATCTCTTGACTCTTCATAAATGAAAGCTGTAGAAGGTAGAGAAGTATGTGTTGGCTATAGTAATTGGAAAACCCAAATGGCAATTTATAAAGCTATTTTCGGAGATTTTTTGTATAATTAAATAATAAATAATAATATCTGGAGAAGAATCAAGGTTAGTAGGTACAGCTCACAGAGTTGCAAAGTTTAAGTAGCAATAGACAGTTTTTGTGAGACAGGCATACGCTGGGCAGGCAAATCCAGCGTTTGTAGGCCTTGTACGAAGATGGTAGAAAGGTGATGGGCGATAGCAATGCAGGATTGATCAGTGTGGAATCCTTTAGGAGGTCCATCAAGCAATCAAGCATCCTTTAGGGCGTCTCTTAATTAAAACGATAAGGATGTATCATTAGGTAACTAACCCAAGTATACATATAGGTGCATGTCTTGTATTTGCAACAATAATTTAAAACTACATATAATAAAATGTTATGCTGGTTCAACACAATTCCGACAAACACCATGAGTTCGATCAATCTAATTGTTATGATAAATAATCCAATTAATTAATATAAAAATAAGATCATAGCTCATATGCGTCTCTACGAAGGGGCACGAGCGTACCTAAGTATATTAGGGCGATTAGAACCTTAGTCAAACCCACTGGTGCAGTGTGGATAGGTTGACTACATTCATATATGTATTTCTTCGCAGACATATGCAAGTTACGGCTCACGATGTTTAACTGCACTGTAGCAGGGTCATATAAATGTACATGTGAAATTCTAAAAATGTAAAACACTTTGGCACTATTTACTTTATTGTAACATATATTATATGTAGGGATGAAACGATACAAGTAAATAAAAATAATACTTACTCGATATTTTTCTTCCGATACCAAGTACTTTTTTACTCAATAATTTTAAGCCAAGTATCAAGTAGGTATCGGTTAATAGTATTTATATCAGTATATGCCAAAGTCAATATTTCATTTTAGCATTGATTATGAGAATGTTTACCTTGAGTTTCAGTGATTAAACACATAGCGCTACCAGAACGAAAAACAAAATTTATTTTCTTGAACTTAATTATTAGTATTGAATTTTAATACATTTTATGGTTTTAATTTAAAATGTTCCAAAAATTATTCGATACGAGTAAATATCGATACCGAGTAAGTATCGATGCCTGACGAGATATACTGTATCGAGTAAAAGTGTCGATACCTCAATGGTATCGCTAATTCCATCCCTAAATATTTATATTATATTATTATAATTATTAACATTGAAAAGAGGAGATAAAAAATAGACCTTCAGAGTTTCTTGCCTGTTCTTCTCGAGAAGGCTCTCCCAATTTCCGAACAGATGTCGAGTTAATTTTTTTTTTCCTTATTCGGACAAGGTTTTTGTTTTTTTAAGCTTTTTTTTGTTTTGTTTGTTGACGTCAATAAGTGCCTGTACAGGTCTATGTTGAATAAAGATTATTTTGATTTTGTACTTATGTATGGTGGAATGCCATAAACTATTGGGTGTTGATCATGTCCAGACATAATTTGAATATACCTGGGCGTATTGTGATGAAGCGTGGTAATGTTCCTCCTGGGACTACGCAGGAATCATTTCCGAACCGAGGCGCCTGAGCTTCTGCCGCGGCTGCTGTCGTGCGTGGAGTGGGGCGAGCGCGCGGAGGCGGCGAGCGTGTCGCGCATGCTCGCCGACTGGCCGGCCCTGCCGCTCGAGGCCGCGCTCGAGCTGCTCGACTACGCGTACGCCGACGCGGCCGTGAGGAGCTTCGCCGTCAAGTGCCTCGGCAAGATCAGGTAGGTCTCATGCTCATACTGCCGCCACTGCTGTCGTGCGTGGAGTGGGGCGAGCGCGCGGAGGCGGCGAGCGTGTCGCGCATGCTCGCCGACTGGCCGGCCCTGCCGCTCGAGGCCGCGCTCGAGCTGCTCGACTACGCGTACGCCGACGCGGCCGTGAGGAGCTTCGCCGTCAAGTGCCTCGGCAAGATCAGGTAGGTCTCATGCTCATACTGCCGCCACTGCTGTCGTGCGTGGAGTGGGGCGAGCGCGCGGAGGCGGCGAGCGTGTCGCGCATGCTCGCCGACTGGCCGGCCCTGCCGCTCGAGGCCGCGCTCGAGCTGCTCGACTACGCGTACGCCGACGCGGCCGTGAGGAGCTTCGCCGTCAAGTGCCTCGGCAAGATCAGGTAGGTCTCATGCTCATACTGCCGCGGCTGCTGTCGTGCGTGGAGTGGGGCGAGCGCGCGGAGGCGGCGAGCGTGTCGCGCATGCTCGCCGACTGGCCGGCCCTGCCGCTCGAGGCCGCGCTCGAGCTGCTCGACTACGCGTACGCCGACGCGTCCGTGAGGAGCTTCGCCGTCAAGTGCCTCGGCAAGATCAGGTAGGTCTCATGCTCATACTGCCGCGGCTGCTGTCGTGCGTGGAGTGGGGCGAGCGCGCGGAGGCGGCGAGCGTGTCGCGCATGCTCGCCGACTGGCCGGCCCTGCCGCTCGAGGCCGCGCTCGAGCTGCTCGACTACGCGTACGCCGACGCGTCCGTGAGGAGCTTCGCCGTCAAGTGCCTCGGCAAGATCAGGTAGGTCTCTCAGTCAGCTCCAACTGCCGCCGCGCGCCATCTGCACAGCTGAAGGTCAGCTGCTAAGCCCCTGTGTTGAGGCCAGCTCATCGATAAGAGAGGTAATGTAGCTGTGTTATCGATTTTTTTTTACTTGCTTGGATTGTCCAAATATTTTGATTATAGTAAACTAGCTATCTGCCCGCGGCTTCGCTCGCGTGGATTTCGGGATTGCGTCTATAGAGGTTTAAGGGTCATAGCTTCAGCTACATCTGCGTGGAAGTTGGTTTATGGCACGAAGGTTTTATCGCGCTTCCCGTAGGACTATCCGATTTTTTCGAGACAAAAAATACCGTAAAACCTTACTAAAGAATCACTCTATCTATTGATGAAAATCGTATTAAAATCTGTGCAGGATCTGTCGATTTTGCGGGATAAAAAGTACCCTGTTATTTAATCCGGACTTTTATCTTTACGTCTGCAAAATTTCAAAGCAATCGGTTCAGTAGTTATGGCGTGAAAGCGGAACAAACGAACAAACAAACTCACTTTCCGACACAATGAAACTATAGTTTAGAAAGTTGAGTTTTGACTTTTTATCTGAAGACGACTCTGCAAAAAACAGGCAGGAAAATAGCTTTTGCTGATTCTTTCCAGTACAACGTCTTCTGTAGTAGACTTGCGAACCAATGGTATGTGCAAAAGTGATTGTAAAAATTCTATTTTAATAATAAATTTTTGATTTGAGTTAGGTCCATTGTCCTATGTAGCACTTGCTCGCTCAGCATCAAATTGCTCCTAGATTTTTAGCTACAAATAATACATTATATATTCGAGTGGTTTATTATTATGTATCTAGATCAAATTTTTATATTGTATAAGATGTGACACATTATTAGATTTTTTCTGTAGATGTAAATATAATGTACGCAGTTTCAGGTACTAAAGTTTAAAATAACAATGTCAAATGACTTTTTCATTTCTTATACTCGGAAAGTTATGTTGTTTTGATCTGATTATTGGTGGAAAATGCTGCTTCCCGACATAGGGAGGGAAAAACTCATACAATTTACTTCCCACCCAAGGGCCGGAATGAACTTTAAAAATAGAACTACGAATGTCAAATAACGAACTGTCAGCTGTGAACTATAAAAAAAAAAATGCTGCGGCCATGTGAGTTTCTAAACTGCCAGTGTGAACTTAGCGCAAACTACTTCCAGCGGAATAAGCCGCAACAAACACGCGGTGAGTTCCATATTTAAATTTAAAACAGTCGACATAAATTGGCGGGATGTGAATTTATTATATATATCTGTGACGGAATTTGAAAAAATTCAAATAATCTCTTATACTAGTTAAGATTTTCATTTTAAAAATGAGTTCAAGCGATTCCGAAATATTGACACCAGATTCAATTAAAGACGAGGCAAATTGTGTTCTGCCTGCTGATGGTCTACTGATATTATCATATATTATCAATAAATAGATTAAATAAACAACCAATGTTTTATTTTCCTCATATATTCGAAGTGAAAAGTAAAGTGTTTAACACGGGTAAAAGAATCAATTCCTTCTCGGACTATAGCCGAGTCTAAATACCTCGGGAATTGATTCTTTCCACCCTCGGTTAACAATCTACTATTACATGTCAACGAAAAGCTGCGATGTGAAGTGTTTTGGAATGATTCATAGCCTCACTTTCGAAACCTATTTAATATGTTCATATTTAATATTGTATAGTTTCCTATCCTTCAATAGAATATAAATACAGAATGTTTATATTCCTTATTTGATACCTATATCCTACTTTTTCTTAATTATAATCCCGCCCTGTTCAGTCTTTAGACATGTTTAACTTCCACATGCAGATAGAGTAACAGATTTGTTCAACCCGCAGCGACGAGGACCTGCTCCTGTACTTGCTGCAACTGGTGCAGGCGCTGAAGCACGAGTCCTACCTCATGTGCGATCTGTCCGTCTTCCTCCTGCAACGAGCGTTCAAGAATATGATCATAGGACACTACTTGTTCTGGCATTTAAGGTATAAATCACATATATTTCATAACAATATATACTATGTTACCCGGTATATGCCTGCCACTCTAAGAACTTTCCGCCCCAACGGCTGTCAGTTTTGCAAGTGATGTGCCCTATTTACAGCCACAACTCTTCTCTGGATTTCATTATTTCTGATTTGCTCAGAGTAGTGATACTGCGAGCATAGTTGTCTTCATTGCCGTTTGCAATGAAGACGACTATGCTCGCAGCGAGCAGTTTGCGTATGACGCAACTATCATTGACATACGAGGGGCGGTCAAAAAGTTCGCGGAATGGCGGGGTTGGCGGGGGTGAGGTCGCTCCTCCAGGTAGCCGCTACTTGAGTAACTCATAATTACTATATATGCCAATTTCTAGCCTAATTGGGTCATTAGCTTTCGAGTTACAAACGAGTAAACAAGTAAATCGGGAACAAACTAGCCACTATGGAGAAAATTGAACATCGCGCCGTCGTAAAGTCCTCACCCAAACAAGGAAAAACGCCTCAAACTATTTTGCAAGAGATGTTAGCTGTTTACGGAGACTCTGCTCCTGGTAAAACCATGATTTACAAATGGCACGGCCTTTTCAAGCAAGGAAGGGAGTCAATTGAAGATGATCCTCGACCTGGACGGCCCATTGAGGCCGCTACGCCGGAAATCATTGAAAAAGTTGAAAAACTTGTATTGGAAGACGGAAGGTTGAAGAAGAAACAACTTGCAGCATCAGTTGGAGTATCAGAAACCACAATTTTAAATATTCTTCATCAACATCTTGGCATGAGTAAAGTGTGTTCAAGGTGGGTCCCGAGAATGCTCACGCCGCTGCAAAAACGTGAGCGCGTCAACTGTTCCCGCGAGTTTTTGGACCGCTGTGGAGAAGATAGGGAAGAAATTATGGCCCGAATTGTAACCGGTGATGAAACTTGGGTTCACCACTATGAGCCTGAGTCAAAGCAGGAGTCGATGCAGTGGCACAAAAAAGGCACACCACCCCCTAAAAAATTTAAAGTGTCGCAATCGGCCGGAAAGATCATGGCGACTATTTTTTGGGATACTGAAGGTATTCTTTTGATCGATTATAAAGAACGTGGTGTTTCTATAACGGGAGAGTACTACGCTTCCCTATTGGACCGATTAAAAGAAGCTATTAAAGAAAAAAGAAGAGGAAAACTGACAAAAGGTGTACTCCTTTTGCACGACAACGCGCCCGTTCACACGAGTCATGTTGCGACGGCTGCCATTCATCGATGCGGTTTTGAACAACTACGCCATCCACCCTACAGTCCAGACCTGGCCCCTAGCGATTTTTATTTATTCCCAAGATGAAGAAAGAGCTGCGTGGAAAAAAATTTAGAGACGATGATGAAGTCAAGTCGGCGATTTCGGCGTATTTTGACGCCCAAGACAAAACCTATTTTTTCGACGGTATTAATAAGTTATATGCCAGATCCGAAAAATGTATTCGTGTTAAGGGGGAATATATTGAAAAGGAAAAATAACATAATGTATCATTTCATCTTTTTCCCAGTCATTCCGCGAACTTTTTGACCTCCCCTCGTATATTCTACGATAGACAAGAACACTAAAGGAATAAGTGTGTTCAAATACTGGTGAATGTTAGAACTATAATCAGCTAGATCGCTAAATCTATGTGACCTCGTCTGATCATAGAAAAAATACAACTGCTGGATCGATTGTCGAATATAAATTTCGTTCAACCAAAACGTCTTAACCGCCGCTTACTTATGACGTTTTGCCGAGCGCAGTGAAGCATGACGTTAAAGCGCTTTGTATCAAAGAGTATTCACCGCAGAAGCGATACCAAATTTAATAACCACATTGTACCTCATACACTTATTATGTTTTATAATAGAAGGAATGGCAACATAAAAGAAAACAAAATATTAGGACTTGATTTAATAATTACTACTATATAAATTTGTACTAAACAATAAAAAAAAATTATAATCACCCGTCTATACATATATTAACCTAAAGTCGCTGCGTACGCTTAGGAATGGAGGAACATCTGTATGGCTTTACTCTATGATTTTAGCAAGCACGTGCCAGCGCGGCGTCAATAAATACAAAATATTGCTTACGTTGTATAATTATAATATCATTATCCTTATTTCCAGTTAAACAACTAGATATTTTACTCACTTAAATTTTCAATAATTATTTTTGTTCAGGTTTACTATTTAATCACTGTTTTAATTATGTTTATTGTCGGCCTATGAGCGATGCACACTGCGCGAATGGCGACGACTCACTGAGCGAGGTGCAGAGTGTACCCTGCACTTCACTGGAATGTAGTGAGTGTTCGGGCGGGCGAATCTAGTACGTAGTACATATAATATATCGATGCAACTAATTATTGGAGCATATTTTTTGGAGAATATGCTAATTAGTCGAAATAGCGGGTCGGAAACTTATTGACAGGGTATTAACTGAGCTGACAACACCTGCAACCCTGATCAAATTGACCATTATCTCCAGAAGAGAATTAATTGCCGCTCATCAAATAGCCCGTGGGCTAACCTTAAACATGGTCAGGAAAAAGAATAGTGAATGGGGAGCCATGTTGAGATTATCCACGGTTACAGGAGAATGGAATAACTTGAATAATGCAACTTTCTTAAGAGCGAAATAAATTTCTTAGGTTATCATATAACGAGCCAAGGAATATGCCAGGCTGAGATTAAAACAAGAATTTGTCATCAAGAACGAAGTTAAGAACGATCAATCAACCTACCAACGCATTAAAACAAACGTCAGCGCATTTCCGTTTCAAGGCGAGATAACCATTATTATGCGATCAGCAATAGATAGAAAGTAGGTCAGTTTTCAGTTTAGGTTTAATATTTTTTCGTTTACCCCTAGAGTGTATCTTTTGTTCTTTTTTCTTCTTTTTTTTCTTTTTAGAAAAGGGGGGAGTACTGTGCCGGTCACAAGAACGTGCATGTATTGAGGTTAAACATTCCTTGAGATAATCATCTCAAGGGTGCTGAGTAAGCTAGAAATACGCACGTACAATATTAGTATATAAGCCTTAGTTTTAGTTAAATAAATCAGATATTATAATGGAGACCATAATAGACGATATCAGACTCTAACCTGAGTCTCATTATGTCCATTGCCTAAACACTGGCAAAGGTAACTGGGTAGACGACAATTTTTTAAATTATATATATAATAAGAGTACTCTTTTAAGTGAGAAATATTGTAGAACCAACAGTACACCTACTTTTGAAGATACATCGACATGTTTGCGGCGCTGTCGCGGGTCGCTCGATACTAAAAACACTGCAATCGTGACGTCATAACTCAGTAAACCCGCCTAATTTGTATGAGCGTATAAACAAATTTTAAAATTACTTTGTTATTTGTACGTTTATAGGTATACTTTCTATATAAAAAATTGTTACATTTAATGTGAGAATGCTAGAAATGTGTTCGTTTCATTAGAATTACGTAAATAATAATTGCTCATTTTTTAGAAATCTAAAAACAATATAAAGTAATAATTCAACTGAAATTTCTATATTGACATACTTTCATTAGATATAAATTGCTCAAATTAGATAATTGTAGTATAAAAACGGCCATAATCAGTTGTAGTCGTCTACCCTACTTTGAGCCTCCTATATTATGAATTGTAAGGGGCGAGGTTTCCGTACCGTAACTTAAGTCAAACGCTACCCAGTTTTTGACCATTTGCAAATTCTTTAATTATCTGAAAGACAAAATGCTCTTTTTTTTAAATAGCCCTGTTGAGGTGCCTAGATTACATTGTTGTATTATGAAATAGTTGTACCTCTGACCAGGTCCGATATGCACATGCCGTCGGTTTCCGTGCGGTTCGGGCTGATGCTGGAGGCGTACTGCCGCGGCTGCAAGGACCACATCAATACGCTCATGCGGCAGATCGCGTGCCTCGACAAACTCAAGTGTATGTTGCATATTGCTAATGTTATCATGTTATGTAACAATTCCCAACTATAAATATATAGTTCCCAAATATAAATTTATTTCAGCTTCTCAGAGTTGTTAAAATTTGGCATTGAATAACTTGGTATGTCGTGTCGTGTCTGTACATTGTTTCTTCATTTATTGTTCACTTGAAAGTTTTTACTTTCATATTGAAGTCAGTTAATGTAAAGTCTGCCCCTTAAATAGTATTTCCATGACCATGAAATATTTGGTATTGGTCAGTATTCGATACATACTGGGGTACTGTGAGTGTTTATTCCGACTTACTTAAACTTTTGGAGAGTACAAACGTATGTATGATGTGATGTTTGTACTTGATTTTTTATGTGTTTAATATATACACAGCATAGTTGTCCTAGAGTATTTCGCTGAATTGATGTATGTTGTTTAGTCTGGGCAACAATTTATCGACGTTTAGTAAATTCTCTCTGTTGACTGTTTAGTCTGAATTTAGTTGTTAAATAGTGGCAATATTTTCGGTCCCTATCGCAATGCGACTTAAGAAATAGGTGTTAATCGAATACTGAATATACTTGTACTTATCATTTTGGAGGAAATTATGTACAATTTTTAAATTTTGTCTATGCTTTTTGCAACACAGGGGCGAGCAAATGCATCCGCAACAAGAAGAAGGAGATATCAAAAGCACGCACCGCTTTGATCCATCACTTGCAAGAACCCCACTGTATGGAGACTCTCACTGACTTCGTGTCGCCACTCAACCCTAGTTTTATGTGTAAAAGGATTAAGTGAGTCAAGCTCTGTTCTTTTGTGAGTGAGTCCAACGCGACATTCAATGTCAATGCGACATATTCGCATTCAAAGAGATTCTGTTAAATTAGTGTTAAGATAAGTCATTGTCTTGCGTTTGTTGGGATTTGTGATTGCAATCCGGCGTCATTTTCAGTCTGGCCGGATACGAATGGATACCCATCAATCCGGTCGGATTGATGGGTGGGAATGAATCACAAATATATAAAATCGACTTTATTTCCTAACCAATGTTAAGACAAATATACAACAAGAAAACAATTAAAAATTAGTAGTGTAGGTAACTATTAGTAATTTTACGACGTAACGCGTTGCTCAGTCTTTCTAGAGTTCACTTTTACAGATAGATCAATTTATAAGTAACAATATTAATTATCAAGTAACTATAATATCTAATAGATACAATTAACCTTACGTAATTAACTGAAATGAGATCTAAATCATTATTAAAGTTTTATAATTATTTATGATTATGACAGATACCATCGTGATTACTAACTGCTAGCACCGGATCCGGTCTTCGGATCCGGTATATTGGTACCGGATCCGGTAATCATTAAATTATGTCGGATCCGCCGGATTACCGGATCCGTTTTTCACTAGTTGTGATAGTACTTATCAACTTCACAGGCCTGAGCGATGTCGTGTCATGGACAGCAAAATGCGGCCGCTTATGGTGGATTTCGAGAACGTGGATCCCAACGGAGCAGACATCAGAATCATACTGAAGACGGGTGATGACCTCAGACAGGACATGTTCACCCTTCAAATGTTACGGATCATGGACCGCCTCTGGAAGAGTCACGGATACGATTTCAGGTTAGTCTTAAAGACTACCCTCCCAACCACACCGATCACGTCACTTTTTCGGTCGAACCTTTTAAATATGAGCGCCCTTAGATCCACTATCAGAATATTTGCAAAGCAAAATTGACTGGGCAAATATTGCGTAAAGAGCCAGGCTAATTTAACAGAGTGTAGTCTTTAGAACATTTTCTATTCTGCAGATAGATTAGACCGGGGTGATATACTGTACGCACATTGTCTGTGATAGCACATGAGTAATGAAAAGGAACAGAGACAAAGCTTCTAAAGATCTTGCAAAATGTATACCTATTTTGGTAAGGTTGGCACAATTGAATAAATAAAAAAGGCTATACTCTCTCGTACCACTCCCGAAGTGAGGAAACGCTTAATTTTTTTTTTTTGCCTATAATAGATATAAAAGATTAACATTAGGTTAGGTTTGAGATTGCGACAAAACTTCGCAAACATAACCAAACTAACCAAGATAGTTTACAATGACCTGACACGAAAAACTCAGGTGCGTCAAAAAAGCGCCTTTTACCGAAATATCAGGTAAAATTTTCCGTAAAATATATAATAATGAGTATTGAGTAGTTTTGATTATAGAGTTGCATGCCTTTCGATATACATAACACATCTTATATATAAAAATGAATCGCAAAATGTGTTGGTAAGCTCATAACTCAACAAAGCCTGGACCAATTTGGCCAATTCTTTTTTGTTAATGTTCGTTGAAGTTCAAGGAGGGTTTTTACAATGAGGAAAATTCGAATAATTATCGGAAACACCCTAAAAACAGCCCTTTTATTTTCCCATGCAAACGTTTTCTAACTAAAACGTACAGTCGAATTGAGCTTTATTGTTATTGTATAAAGTTCATATTGCAAGCACTCACTGTTGTCTAAGCAATGAAGGTGTGGTCCTAACATCAAAGAGTAAATTTGCGCTTTATTAACGCTACATATAGTTGAAATTCAATCATATAGATATGATAGAGTGATTTACAAAACAGTGTGCGTGGCGTGCGTTGGAGCACAGAATACATCGTTGGAGGATTTAATGTCACGTTCCAAAATTGAATAGCTACAAAATGTAATAGGTCATTTAGACTTTTTTTGCGATTTGTTTGGCTATGCGACATTATCTATAAAATAATTTGGAACAAAAAACTGCCACTGCACAAATCTTTTTGACAGGACGAAGTCTGTCGGGTTCGCTAGTTATAAATATAAATTAAGTTTCAAGTACAAACTTACCTAGTAGACTCCTTGGGATAGTTAAAATAAGAAATATTTTTAGTCTTTCTATTATTATTCATGCACACAGTACATTGTACAACCATATTTACAACACTATTTAAATACTAAAACATAAATATTACTACGTATTATGTGAGATACTCTAAAAGAAAAACAAAACACGCACGAAGTTCGAGCGTCGCGTTACGGCTGCACGCCCTGAGATTGACCACTGGCTGATCCAGTTTGAAGCGGTTTCGGTTCATACGTGACAAGCGGCCAGTGGTCACGCACACACACGCGTTGCACTTGTAGTAATAAAATATAAATATAAAATATAAATTTTGGTTACACTTACACCAATTAGCCTAGCCCAAACTAAGCTCTGTAAGGCTTGTGGTATCGGATCCAGGGTAACGGATAGACATACATATATTATACATATATAAATAATTTTTACTGAAATATATATCAACAACCATGACTAAGGCACAAATGCTGGCATTCATCACACAAACATCTGCCCCCACCGGGATTCGAACCCGGGACCTCAGAGATGGCGACACCTTGAAACCGGTGTACTATCCACTCGACTATGGAGGTCGTCGATCGTCGATCGAGTAATGTTCCTATCACAGCGCATTCGTATGAAGCTTTGTCTCTGTCCCGTTTCTTTACTCATGTGGTGATAGTACGTACACCTAATGATGGAAAAAACGTATCTTTGTTGAGATTGGATCATTTGTATCCGAATCAGTACAAAGATTCGAATCAGTGAAGTGCTTGATTTGTATTATTTGTATCATCGAGTCACTGATAGAAATATTCTGATATATGATATAAATATTGATTCATTTGTATCAGTGACTCTGAGTCAATCGTGTAAGCGTCGCGTATCGAATGAAACCGAGATGCAATTATGCGACGTGATCCGAGCGCTTCGACTCTAAACTATTTAC
Organism: Scirpophaga incertulas; assembly: GCA_036419045.1. Classification (NCBI taxonomy): domain Eukaryota; kingdom Metazoa; phylum Arthropoda; class Insecta; order Lepidoptera; family Crambidae; genus Scirpophaga; species Scirpophaga incertulas. The sequence continues at coordinate 22,822,363 of CM071635.1, read as the reverse complement.
TTATCTCTGTCGTGTGAGCGCCGCGTGCCGATTGAAACCGAGATGCAATTGAGAGAATGATTCATTTGAAGCGCTGTTAGAGATTTGAATCAGTTAATCACTTGGAAGAAAAGACTCACTGAGTCGATTCAGTAAAGATTGACACATCTCTAGTACACACTTTACCTTACCTTGGTAAAGTAAATCACATTATTGTATACCATGGAATGGGTATACAATAATGTGATTATGTGAGATATACTGTGTTTGATATTACTACTGTGTCAAAAATAATAACAGTACAGCTGGTTTTTTTTCTCTTTATTTTAAAAGGACTTTTATCCAAATGGATATGTCAGTCCTATCGGAACATATACATAATCATACACAATACGGAACATATACAATCACAGTTAATCTCAAGGTAGTCGCGGCGGGCACAGTACATTGTATAACACATGGGCCTCTTTGGAAGTTGGCTGGGCCAGAATACTGTGGAACATACCAACATCCATAATATTAATATTTAATCTGTTGATTAAATCTCTCCTAGCATCTTGATAACGGACACATTCCACCAAGAAGCGTTGGACATATTCCATAGCACCACAAATTTCATAGTTAGGAGATTCTATTTTTTTCATTAAATATCCAAACTTGTTGGATGGATAATGACCAGAACGTAATCTATTAAATAATACTATATATTCTCTACTTAATTTAAGATTGTAAAACCATAGGTGACGTAGAGGCTGACATTGGATACTTTTATACCAAATGCCTTTTTCTTTTGACCGTTTATCGAAATATTCACTCCATTTATCAAAACAAATATGCTTATATTTTGATGTAATTTCCGAATAAAATGGTTTAACATATCTATGTTCACCTTCAGTTATTGCCAGTTTTGTTATTCGGTCAGCCTCTTCATTCCCAGAAATTCCAATATGTGAAGGAATCCATTGTAATCGCAAACAAATATTTTTAGAAATAAGCTCATAAATTATCTCAAATATTTTATAAGCTGTTGATACACCTCTGTTGCCAGAGGCGCATTGAGCTATATGTTGGAGTGCACTTTTACTATCTGTAACTATTACTACTTTCTTAAAGTTTGAACGGCTCGCGTACACTAGGGCTTACTATTGCAAGTACAGCTGGTTACTCGGTACAGTTTCGGTCTCAGGCGTTGGTAACATTTTGTATTGTTTTACTATGAATTGTACCAATACCAATGTAATTTGTATGTGGCTCCGGTCACATATAGATGCCTGTTGAAATCAGCATCGTACTAAAAACGGAAGATGATTTTCGTAATAGACGCTAAGGGATAGGACATAATGATCTTATATGTCTTGGAAATATGGAAAATATGTACAATTTTTCACAAGAAATAATTTAAAACTATTTTGCAATAGACCCGGTTTACATAGTAACATACCTGATATAGACATGTGCTCCCCTTCCCCTACTATACGGTGAATATATATATGTGTATGTGTGTGTGTATATATATATATATTTGCATTGATGAGGCTCTTTTTGAATTTTGTAAGATTATCCAAAAAAATATTATGTATTGTCTCAGGATGAGTTGAGATAGCATTATACAGAAGATACAGTCCTACAATTAGGCTATAAAACGATATGATTTTCGAACACTTGCAGCGAGTTCTCCCTGATTGTTCAAAACCCACAAAGTTATTTTGCTGGCAGCTAACAGTAACGAGCTGTGAGTTTAATTAAAAAAAACTGTTTTCTCATACAGATTGAGTCCTTACAACTGCATCTCGATGGAGAACGAGGTGGGGATGATCGAGGTGGTGGAAGATGCGGAGACCGTTGCTAACATTCAAAAGCAGAGTGCTCTTTTCAACGCTACATCTACAATATCGAGAGCCACTTTACTACGTAAGTTCTTTTTTATGTTTAAGTTTATGCATATTTTAGTATGTGAAGTAGGGTAGTTTTTCACCTCATTCGAAACGGTCATGAATAATGAAGATAACATTTCTTTTTGTTTTCCTTTTTTGTTATATTGCAATAAAATCCCCCAGGCTCTGTGTGCGATTTCTTGTTCATTATATTTTTCAGCACCTACTTGGTCTGCTTTAGATCTAAGCTTGTTGAAGAAAAAAAGATCTTAAATGATCTCAAAAATGGAATTTCTCTTGTCTTCTGTTTAAAATTAAATAGGTATTTTTTTTCTAGAAGTGTAAAAATAAAAGTAAAAACAAAATTGTATTTAATAATCCAAACAACGTTAACGGGAATTAAACGAGTTACTTTTATGTTAATACTAGCTTTATGCCCGCGACTTCGCCCGCGTGGATTTCGGGATTGGGTCTATAGAGGGTTAAGGGTCATAGCTTTTGCCCACGGCTACATATGCGCGGAAGTCGGTTTATGGCGCGAAGGTTTTATCGCGCTTCCCATGGGAATATCCGTTTTTTCGAGATAAAAAATATCGCAAAACCTTGCTCAAGAATTACTCTATCTATTGATGAAAACCGCATAAAAATCTGTGCAGTAGTTTTTGAGCGAAGCCTTTATTGCGTATCCCGTGGGATCTGACGATTTTTCCGGGATAAAATGTACCCTATCATTTAATCCGGACTTTTATCTGTACATCTGCAAAATTTCAAAGCAATCGGTTCAGTAGTTACGGCGTGAAAGCGGAACAAACAAACAAACAAACTCACTTTCCGATTTATAATATTAGGAAGGATTGATTTTAAAAATTGGATGTCCCTGTAATTGACGTCAACTCATGATTGATTGATCAATATTTACCACGTCCAATACAGAATGGCTCAAGAAGCAGACTGAAGAGGAGGGTGGCAGACAAAACGAGGCGGCTTTGAATAAAGCAGTGCAAGAGTTCACGATGAGCTGTGCCGGGTACAGCGTGGCCACCTACGTATTGGGCATCGCCGACCGACACCCGGATAATATCATGGTCAAAAGAAGTGGACAGGTTAGTTCATTCAACAGAATATCTAATTTTGATAACATTAATGTTGTGGATCGTTTTAAAATGATATTTTTTTCTTACTCTTTTCACTTTCTTGGGAACACACAAAAGTAAAAACTTCTAACACAGATAAAACAAAAAACAGAGATACACCGACTGTCATAGATTATCAATATTTAATAGAGATGAGATGTGCATTGTTTTCTAACACTCTCCCTCATAGCGATGTGCCGAGTACGGTTTGACTCGAGTCAGACTCGATTCCTGCTTTCGATTGGACTCGCCTACTCAAATGCCAATTTATTTTGATTTGAGTACGCCGGACTCGATTCCGGTACTCGAGTCGGTTCGTAGTCGCTAACTCGATTCTATTTACACGAGTCCTACTGACTCGAGTCTAGTATTCGAGTTTGGTTAACTCGCTTGTACTTGCAAACTGTTTACATAAGCAATGAAGTGGCGCGGGCCTAATATTACAAACAAGTATAGCAATCAGACTCGAGTCTAGAAATATTCGAATACCAAAAATAGAATTCGAGTACTGGACTCGAATCAGGGAATCGAGTCCTGATTCGAATACCATATAAACTGACTCGAATCGACGCGATCCACCAAAACAGCGACTCGGCACATCACTATTGTTGACGCACTCGAAGATGCTCTTGAACGCGGCTTTAGTGTCAATTAAGGGCTCAATCACTGTATTTAGTATCAAGCATTATCGTGCAATCCGCAACAAAGCCGTAAACATTTTGCTATATCTTCAAAAGTAATTCACCGTTGCTTCTACATTATTTTCTAGCTAAATGAGTACTGTTATCGTGTTTCAAATTATTAAAATATGGTCATCAAACTAATTATGAAAAACGCATATATGGTATTATTATCGAAACCCAGCCGAGGATTTTCGAGTGTCGATTTTTTATTTTTTGTATAACATTGTTGTTATACGTACACCGTGTCCGCAGTTGTTCCACATCGACTTCGGCCACTTCCTGGGCCACTTCAAGCGGAAGTACGGCATCCGTCGCGAGCGCGGCCCCTTCGTGCTGACGCCGGACTTCATCCACGTCATCAACAAGGGCCAGAGCGGCTCGGGGGACAACGAGCCCATCGACTTCAAGATATTCCGCGAGTACTGCGAGAAGGTCGGTCGATGTCCTACTCATGGACATTTTTTTTTATCCCCAGGAGGCGAGGCTGAGAATCCTCATGGATACCACCGCAACGGCAAGTAGGGATGCGGTGATTATGTCGGACTCCTGGTGAATCGAGGCGGCTCCACCCAACAGACCTACCGACTAAACTCACCCTAGCCTTGGCCATAAGGGCCCTACGGCTTGTAATGGAGAGGAGAGATGGACATTTTGAAAAATCTTATTTTATATCTGTTGGTTTTAACAATTCTAAAAGGCATTAGATGTGAATTGCGGTTGTTAGGGCGCGTGTGTAGTGGCATCGCAATGTGTACACTACCGCACGCATCCAAAGGGGCAAGGAGAACACCGAGGGTTTTAGTTGGTGTTAGCGGATAGGCTAGCAGACCCCAACACACGCTCGCCGCCTAGTTGACGAATGGATGCGGTGCGATTTTACGCATTTCCTCTCGAAAAAACTATATAAAAATTGCGGTTGTTGTATATGAACTATACTCTGTCCATTATATTATTTTCTTTTTGACAGTTTAAGATATTTTGAAATCAGTGATGAACTCGCAAGTTACCGATTCGATTAAAACAGAATATCGATTTTATTTAAGAACTTTTAATCGAATTTAATGCAGCGATATTATTTTTATTATAAATATTAAATTCGTTTATCTGGTTTTTTCAAATACATGAAATAAATTGTCATATATTGTCTATGGGGTTGTCTAGGCAACGGGAGTTGTGAGGAGTGACGTTAGATTGTATGTGTCATTAAATACGGCTACGCCGTTTGGTTGTCATTTGCCATACAACGCTTGTATCACATTCATTGCTTTCATTGTGTATTGTTTTACAATATAATAAGTTGAGTTGAGTATTTATATTCCTCCTTATCAATACGTACAGTCTACAGTAGAGCTTAATTAAGTTCTCAATATGCCGAAAGGAACTGTGTTAAAAGGGCAATCGAGGGAGTTTTGTGAGACGCCTTCATGAATACTTTGAGAAGGAATGTCAAAATGGTGAACCGCTACTACCAATATCGCAGGTTCGCAACCGTGTTGCTGCCGCCTTAGGAATTAGTATTCCAACAGTCACAAAAATTGCTAAAGAAGCCTACGGCAGTAGTGGTATGCAGAGTAATAAACTGTCTTCACCGAAAAAAAGCTCCGACTCTGTAAAGTTTTATATTTTTGGCGAATTACCAATTACCTAGCTAGTTTGTTAAAAAAATGGTATGTATGTGATTTTCTAAGTATTCTTGATCATAATTCTTGATTTAAACTTGACGTAGATGTTATTAACTACATATGCGTTTTAATATTAAAATTCACATACCTATAAATAATGTAAGGTAGCTGTCGAGAAGGAAATAAATAAATTTACAAATATTTGATTTGAAGACAATTTATCGATTTATCTGATTTCAAGAACTGCTTATTGTCTGTGGTAGTTTGTTATGCACAGAGCACTTCACTATGTGGGCTACCTACCCGTCTAGAAAGTATATTATTACTGTAGTACTATAATTTGAAAATAGAAACAATATTTCATACGCGCGATCTGTCAAAAAGAAAATAACATAATGGACAGAGTATAATTAGTGTGTTTACGTGTGTATGTGCGAGTGTGTGATTGTATTTTTTGCATATCTTTTAAGTGTATGAGAGATTACGCGCCTGCGTATTGTTTGATTATGTGTACGATTTTTCTTTTCTATCAACATTTGTTAATGACCTAGCGTGTCATTATTACTGATATAATGGAGAACATCGTTGATGTTTATCAATATTGTTTCAATGATATTAAGTGTTATTGTAAGATTGTTTGCAACATAAAGATTTAACTTACCCAAAATCATTACGAACTCTAATCAAGTTTGATTTTGTCAAATTAAATAAGAAAATTGCGAGATTCCTTTGTTAAGAAGTTAATCTGTAGGGTCAATATGTAATTTCACCCATTTACTTTTGCACTATTGAGAGAGATAAATCTGGAGGATGGCGGCAGGTGCAGCTCAGGGTTCAGTGTAGAGACCTTAACTCTAAAGCCTACTACCCTTCTATCACTTACTGAACTTAAAATTGCAATCGATTCGTGTCGATGGCTATTTACTAGTAATGGTCGTTATTTCAATAACAGATAATATAATGAATTATTTTCCCGCAACGAATAACACATTATTTAACAACGGCTTATACTGTTATCCTGCTGTTGCTGTTGACAAAAGAATCGCCTAGTCGCATAGTTGTTGTTGTCACTTGAAGCCGTCGTGTAGGCGTAGGCGCTCGCTCTGTTGCTCGACTGCTTATTCTTATAATATTAACCTTTCTCACAAGACAATAAAGTTCCTATTTGTTTATTTCTTATAGTAATTTTACTAATCACAAATTCACAATTTTGTACCTTCGCGCGTATGACAATTAGACTTATTTTGTATTACAGTGTGATTTGAAAACTGTTGCTGGCTTGCTGGTGCCCAAGCTGTTGTCATTGTTTAGTTACGCATTATTTGCAGTTGTGTGATCGTTGCAATAATTAGTGTCGTGTTTGGATTTGCCGTTGCGTGATCGCGTATGCAAATTAAATTACCTATTCGTTGCAATAATTAGTGTCATGTACTTTTGAAGTAACTAATAAATAATTAGAGTAGATATCTATACTAATATTATAAAGAGGAAAGATTTGTTTGTTTGTAATGTATAGGCTCCGAAACTACTGGACCGATTTCAAAAATTCTTTCACCTTTGGAAAGCTACATTATCCCCGAGTAACATAGACTACTTTTTATACCGGAAAAATCGACAGATCCCACGGGATGCGCAATAAAAGCTTCGCTCAAAAACTACTGCACATATTTTCATGCGGTTTTCATCAGTAGATAGAGTGATTCTTGAGCAAGGTTTTGCGGTATTCTTTATCTCGGAAAAACGGATAGTCCCACGGGAAGCGCGATAAAACCTTCGCGCCATAAACCGACTTTCGCGCATATGTAGCCGTGGGCAAAAGCTATGACCCTTAACCTTCTATAGACCCAATCCCGAAATCCACGCAGGCGAAGCCGCGGGCAGAAAGCTAGTTGTAAATAAATGGAAATGGAAGAATATTGCATGTAAATATTGTATGTCAATAACAAATTATGTACAGATCAATGAACTTTTAAATACACCAGAATATTATATTGATTAATTAGTTTTAAGTTATTTAAATTCCTGCCTAATATTCTGACAGTCCTAAGCCTGAAAAAGTATGAAGGAAAGTTCATTGTTAAGAATCACTAGCTATAATAACAATAATAATCGTACTCAACAACATTTGTTAAAACAGCAGGAACAGACAACAGTTTACAATAACAGTTATAGGAAAATAACACAACAGTGTTATTCGTTATTACAAAACAGTCGTTATTACCATTACTACTTACGACATGTACGTTATTGTGAATGTTATATGTGTTTGAGTGTACCGGCAGGCGTTCAAGATCCTCCGCGACCACGGCCACCTGATCCTGTCGCTGTTCTCCATGATGATCTCCACGGGGCTGCGCGAGCTCAGCTCTGAGAAGGACCTGCAGTACCTCCGCGAGACATTAGTGAGTCATGTGTCATGTTTGTTTCTTACACATTTTTTATGCTATATATTATATTTTATTTATACCACTATGGAGGCAAACAGGCCTACGGCCCGCCTGATGGTGAGCGGTCACCGTAGCCTATGGACACTTGCAACACCAGGGGTGTCACTCGCGCATTGCCGACCTTTCCAAAATCCTATTTACTCCCCTTTTGAAGAACCCCATACTGTAGCCCTGCGGGAAAACCTCGGCAGGGAGCTCGTTCCACAAACGAAGTGTACACGGGAGGAAATTCCTTTGGAACCGCACTGGACCATTTAGCCCGCTTCGCCCTATTGAGCACACTCGAGTTTTTTTGATGCCAGCTTGGCCTTGGCTTCCCGCTGACTTCGGAACTGAACGTCGCTGGAGATGTCAACAACAAGGATCCCAATACATTTTCCGATGGAAAGGGGTATGTTCTGACTCTTCGATCGACATAATAACCCATCCTTGTCACACCGTAAGAATATCTGTGAAATGCGAATGTCAAGATCCGGCTCGAATCAAAATGCAATCAATATACTTTCTATGATCAGTATCATAGAAAGTATATTGATTGCATTTTTTTTTAAATATGAATTATAGTTAATTCATATTTAAAAAAAAGTGTTTTGCGATTTAAAAGAAACGTGTATACAACTTCATTTAATTTACTTACTTAATTAAAAAAATATCGACATTACTGACACGATTCATATCAACACTATGCCCATAATATGGTACCTCTGATTGGGACGATATCAAAGCAATATAACACGTCCAGCTGAATTCTTTGAGGCTTTGCTAATTTAACAAAATAATAATTTACTTATCTAATTATTCAGTTTTTATCCTTTTTAATGATCTATGATTTCCTTTTACTACAATTGAATATGCCTATTTTTATTATATATTGTTTATTATCATAATTTAATTATATATTATCAAAGTTGAGCAATGTTTATCTCTTGAACGTAAGTCAATACAGATTTTTCACTTTATTTTTGTATTGATATTGCTTTTAGATTTCTAAAAAATGTACAATTATTTTTACAAAATTCTAATTAAACGAATACCTTTCTAACTTCCTCACCTTAAACGTAACATTATTTAATATAGAAAGTATATCTATAAACGTAAAAATAGCAAAGTTATTGGCAATTTTGTTTATACGCTCATACAAATTAGGCTATTTTAATAAATTATGACGTCACGATTGCAGTGTATTTTGGTATGGAGCGTTTTTGAACGACCCGCAAACATCACACTGTATCTTCAAAGATATGTCGTTACTTCTACAATATTTCTCATCTAAAAGAGAACTGTTATTATGTATAGAATAAAAAACATTGTCATCTACCTGACATCTACTATTATATATATATAGGTATATATATATATAATATATATATATATAGACCTATATATATATATATGTGTATGTACTATCAGACTTACCAACATATGTTGGTTCATTTTAACAAGCTGACAACTACACAATGTTTCTTGTGATTATATATCACGGTAGCCACTAATTGTATGGAATAGGATTGTCGAGTCATCTTATACGGTATTCGAATCAGGACTCGATTCCCTGATTCGAGCCCAGTACTCGAATTCTATGTATGGTATTCGAATATTTCTAGACTCGAGTCCGATTCCTAGACTCGAGTCTAGAAATTCGAGTCTGGAAATTCTAGTCCAGTCCAGAACTAGAGTCTGATTTTAGAACAAAAAGGACAAATAGAAAGGAGTTAGGTTCATACAGCGTGTAGGTTAGGTTAAGCACAATGACACAAAAAGGGGGTGTGGCTGTGTTATGGACACGGCCGTTTGTTGTACGTGAATACGTCTCGTATCGGGTAATAGTACGCAGCAAAATGGCCTTCAAATTGGCGAGGCTCCCTCTCCACTGCGCGCGATGTGTTACAGTCTTTACTGGGCGTAATAAATTCTTTGATCCTTTGCTATCCAGTGGTGTAATTGGAATTTGGATGGGGATGATAGATATGTAGCTACAACACTAAACTGTATCCCCCGATTTTGTTATCATTCGATTTTTTTATTTGCGTCCCTATGGAAACAATTTTAAAGACGTATTCACATCAAAAAATAATAATACTGTAGTTTTTATTAAAATATAATAAACATTGAATAAAGACATAGGGCATAGGAGCTTATGTAAACAGTTTGCGAGTACAAGCGAGTTAACCAAACTCGAATACTAGACTTGAGTCAGTAGGACTCGTATAAAGAGAATCGAGTTAGCGATTAGGAACCGATTCTTCCAGACTCGAATACCGGAATCGAGTCCGGCATACTCGAATCAAAATAAATTGGTATTCGAGTAGGCGAGTCCAAAGCAGGAATCGAGTCTGACTCGAGTCAAACCGTACTCGGCACATCGCTAATTGTAAGGAAAGAGTAATTCCACAAAAATGAAAACCAATATTGTTTTCATGTGATCAGGTTATGGACTTATCAGAGGAGAAGGCGATGGAGCACTTCCGGTCGAAGTTCAGCGAGGCGGTGAAGCACTCGTGGTTCACCACCGTGAACTGGGCCATCCACAACATCGACAAGAACAACTGACAGCGACCCGTCGGCCGCCTGAAGCGGCGGGCCACGGCACAGCCGCAGACACTATGAGAAAAGACTCTATGCCGACGCAGTAAGGTTCAAAACAGTTTGCATTTACAGATAGACTCTACCTACACTTGAGCCGAATTAGATGAAGAATAAACAAGTCCACTGGCATTATCGAAAATACGTTTTATTCTTAGGTCTGATTTCACCAAGAGTTTAACAAGGACTTACATAACTAACGAACTACTTTTGACATTTCTTATACGGGTAAAATGTCAAAAATAGGATGTTAATTTATCTATTCACGTGTTAAACCGTTGATGAGTTAAGACCTCAAAATTACAACGCAATATTGTATATTTGTTTTTGTTTACAATAATTACCAATCTAATTTGGGTCTAGTATGAAACATGCGCTTGTTCCACCGCTGACAAGAGAGCTGATAATTATCGTCAAATAAATTTGAAATCAATGCGGCTAACATATTAAAAGATCTCTTACAAGATAAGTTTCTCGAGTGACATTTATTTTTATAAGGAAAGGGACACTTAAAAATTAGGTTATCTGGAAGGCATCATTTGAATAGATCTTGACCCTCAGATGGAATTGTTGGCATTTTGGCTATATTAAATATGCCTGTGAAATAAGCATTTAGCAGCCTTTATATGAATCAGCATTCCTCGCTATTTACCGAGTTTAAAATAATCTTATTTAAACTCTGTCTATAAAAAAATTTCATGTTATCGCTTATATTTTAGATCAGTATTCATAGTTGAGTGCGAATCACTCAATTTAATGATAATTGATCACTGATTATTCTTTAATTTATTATTTACTGCAACTATTTATGCATATAATTACGCATCTTCATCTATTATTTCTCACTTTATTATTATTTATAAGTCATTGTGTACTAAGGGATTTGTCTTAAGTCACTGTTCATTGTATTATCATTACGGTGTATTCCCTTAGTCGACTCGTAGTAGACGGGTCTTACGACATCTACAGGTAGACAGCGAGCGATGCTACCAGTATTCTTACTTAAACAGATTAAACAGAACAAAGAATTATTCATAGTCCTCTAATAAAGCTTCCAGAATCAGGTTAATTAGTTAATCTCTGATTATGCCTATCGATTGATTAAACTTTAAAAATAAATGTTGAATTATTGGGTAGTTTCTTCCTCCAAAATTCCTAAATGCAGTGAAATGTATCGCATTAACTTGTGTAAATCTTTACGCATTATGGTGCTTAAAGAATACTGATTCATCGATCAGATATTATTTCTGGTGTGAACTAATATCTGGGCTTACTATAGTCCTTCTTTTCTTTATAGTTGGCGGTGGGATATGCGTCTGTATTGATAACAACGTAAGGTTCTGAACTTTGTACTCAGTATCTTATTATAATTCACATAACCTTAGATAACAGACTCTGTTACTATATTCCTAACACCGTAAGGTTCAAACTAGATTGTATCTATAGTATCGTAACAGAATTTACATAGCAGATCTTAAAGAATATACTTAACTGTAACACCATAAGGTTCAAACTAGATAGTATTTATTATTGTCTCTAAAACTCGCAATGTACAGTTTATTAGCACCGAGTGGTTGAAATAAAAGTGGATTTATTTTTAAAGTCAAGTTCGACAGCTATAACTGTGAAATTACATTGTCCCAGTAACAAAAATAAAATAAGTATCCTAAGAGAACTTGGAAATGTATCGTTACTACGGTAAGGTTCAAATTAAATTATATTGATATTGTCCAAGTGTAAACTTTGTAACCAGTGCACAAATTTTAAGATTTTATTCACGATTGTAATATGTACATAATGGGATACGTTTATTTACATCACATTCTTAGATTGTGATGCTTTTTCTTACCTGTAATTAATTTAAAATGGTCAATATTTATTATTGTATATAGTTTGTAAATGATTTTAAGGATTTTGAAATTTAGTTTACATGAAATTACACGATAATAACAATCAATTGTTATAACCATTGTGCAATTAAGGAAAAATTTGTGCACATTTACAGATTCTATTTGACGAAAGTATCGGCATTATAAAGAGAAGCAAATCGAACTGTAAATTTAGTGGTTAGAAATTTATATCGACTGGCTTGCCTAATGCTTCGGAGAGTAGTAAGCTATCGTACGTCCGTATTCGGAGTAGCGAGGACAAATCCTACGCGGAAATTAGAATGGAAACGAAAACTGAACCGTTGCGTTCAACCAATCAGAACGTTAGATCTGATCTCATCTAACAGTCTATGCGCTCCTATTGGTTGAACTCAAGAATTCAGTTCCGTTTCGGCCGTGATCTAATCAGTGGAATTGGCCCACTGTTAGGTATTGCCATATGCAAAGCAATTTATGGTTAATGAGAGGTTAACTCTGAATCACTTATTTCATTTATTACATAGAACTTAGCAAAGATATAATATGGGTTAAGTTAAGATGGTTATAGTGCATTTTAACACTCTTTGCATTTTAAACGGGTAGAGGCCAAACTATTTGCATGTACACACTAGCGGTAATAGCTAGTTTAGGACCGCACTGCAATTTTGTCTAGAGATAAAAAAAATAGGTTTAGATCATAATATCATTGGCTCGTTGTGGTCACAGTTCAAGCTAATATCGACTTGCGTGTGCGTGTAAGATGGCGATTGCCTAGAGCGTATCTCACTCAAGCATATGATTGTACTGTGAAGAAATGGTCGATTCTTGATTGCATCACGGCAAATCGCCTTTGGTCAGTCGCTATCTTCATTGTTAGCGATATAATTTAACTTGTTCTAGCAGGCAAAATCAACGTAAGTCTTCGAATTTGTAAACTTAAAATCACTATACTGACATAGTAGTTATTGTAACGAGAAACATTGAGCTGTCAATTAACTTGGTACTATTGCAAGGGCAGCGCTTCGCTAGACGCGAATATTACTGAATACGTCTTAAAACGAGACTTAATCGTGTTCATGCATAAGACACATTTTTGAATAACTTTATAGGATTATCGAGAGATAATGTAACATAGGGTCAGCGATATCCGGCTAGCGTGACCAATTTGACTATATTAACTTAAATACAGCGAATAAATCTCAAATGGCGGTTAAATAAAACGATGAATCGCTTAAAAGTAGGTAGGGTTGCCACCGTATTATTAGTAGTAAATATCGTATTATACTAAATTTCGACTCGTAAAATATATTGTGGGATTCGGATCGATACGCAAAAGGATAAAACAACAGAAGGTATAGACTTAGAACCATTGCCCATTCTAAAAAGAGTAAATTAATTAAATTATAATTTGCAAGAAATTATTTTATACATTAACATAGCATCAGTTGAACATAAATATACCATAAATATATGCCATAAAAACTTTTATTGCAACATTAAACATTCTTTTTTCTACTGTCTTTTTTGGTTTTAAATAATACTATGTTGTTATTAAACTTTGTCTTGTTTTTCTTTTAGAATAATATTGTAACGATTTAAAAAAATGTTTGCAACCCTAATTTGTAAGTGGTCATGTTAAAAAGGCTGGATTAGGAGCGAACGTGGTTGTCTTAAGACTGATATTGTAGGTCCGTGGGATAGCGCGGGCCAATATCACCGCGGCGTCCACTAGCTAGATAAATTTGTTTGGATATACAGGACTAGGAAAATTTTTGTACTCGATTGTGAGCTGTGACGTCTCGTGGTTTAAGCGGATAAATCGAGGTTTTTGGAACACATTGGAAGCTGTTGAGTTTAGAGCAAATGTACCTACATCTGTGTCTTTGTAAATTGTTATAACAAGAATTTTATGGTAAATGACACTAGTACACATATTAAAGCTATAATTATTACAATTTTAATTTTAAATGTCCATAAAACTATTTGCATTTTCAATAACATCTACGATTCGTTTATGGTTGCGGTATTTTTACTAAACCAAAAATTTATTCACTAGTGTCAAATAAATAAATAAATTTTCTTAATACTGCGAATGGCACGTATCTGCTTAAACTAGAAGACGTAGGCATAGACGAAATGATTCGTAAACGAGTCGACAATGTTGAACTTTAGGCCGATGAGATTTAAGCTCAAAATGTGATCGTATCACGTTGTGGTTATGGGTATGATAAACTCAAACCTAGCTTTATTAGTTCTGCGTAACATCATTGTTGCAGCATTTCGATTATAAATGAATAGCGAAGACTATATTAAGGTCAGCAATTGGCGAGTAATGGACTAATGAATATTCACGACTAATGTTAGCGTAAACTGTAGGCAATGATGTAAAATTTTTACCATTATTGATCATGGTAACATTGAAAAAAATACAGTCAAATTTACAATTAATTTATGGTAAGGGAGATGGAAGGATTTGAATAGTACTAATCAAAATAAGCATTTTATTGTTACAATTTAAAAATTGATCGGAATTTGATGTTATCTTGATTGTATTTAAATAATGATGACCGTCTCGGATCGAAGACGGATTTACATCTAGGTTAGTTTTATTTACTATCGAGCTTTACGCCCATAGTACGGTTAATTAATAATCAAGCATATGAGTGTGAATGAGGTGAATGCGCTTGTAGCGGATTTTTGAGAAACACTCTCACATTAGCTAATTCAATGGAAACGTACGTGAAATATCCATCACAGCTCATATACGTTCGTAACCACGCTGGCCCATTGCGGGTTGGTTGACTACGTACTAGAGATGTGTCCATCTTTACAGTAACGACTCAGTGAGTCGTTTCTTCCCAGTGATTTACTGATTCAAATGTCTAACACTAACAGCTTCAAATAAATCATTCGCTCAATTGCATCTCGGTTTCGATCGGTACGCGGCGCTCGCACGATTGAGATAAGTAAATAGTTCAGAGTCGGAGCGCTTCGGATCACGTCGCTCAATTGCATCTCGGTTTCATTCGATACGCGACGCTTACACGATTGACTCAGAGTCACTGATACAAATGAATCAATATTTATATCAGTGTATTTATATCATATATCAGAATATTTGTATCAGTGACTCTGAACAGATTTATTTGGTTCAGAGTCACTGATACAAATGATGAAAATGAAGCACTTTACTGATTCGAATCTTTGTACTGATCCGGATACAAATGATCCAATCTCAACAAAGATACGTTTTTTCATCTTTACTACGTACAGGTTTGAATTTCTTCGCAGATGTGCGCATGTTGACTCACGATGGTTTTCCTTCATCGTAAGAGTGTCAGATAAATGTACATATGAAATTTAAAAAACGAAGAACATGGCAGTATCTATCCAGGGAGCCAATTCTCAGTTCATGTGATTTGGTTTCTAATTTGATATTATATCAAGCATCATTTATCGAACGTAAATATCACAAAAATCTCCATTCACAGAGCAAAATTGTATTCTCGGGTCTATTCGATATAAAATTCGATATCATGTCGATCACGAACGAACGGAGCGCAATCAAACTTGGCTGAAGGCCTAGAGGCCTAGAAGCGATATTTTTGTATCGGCTACGGTAGTGCGTTGCATATCGAGTGCTAACACTGGATAAATATCACGTTTGATATCACGAGAATTCCAAATGTCGCGATTAGTTGATATTCGCCATGTTTTTTCGATAAATATCGAGTTCGAGATATCAAAGGAGTGAGAATTGGCTCCCAGGGCCCCCGAATCATACAATTCGTAAATCAAGTGCCGAGATCATAGCGCCTCTGACGCGAAACTTGCAAAACAACTATTGATAGATAAAGTGCAATTTAAAATTCACCTTATTACTTGGTATAAAGATTCAAACTAATCATGACAGTAGGATGTGCTTATTATTGGAGTAGTGTGCGTAGACAGGGAATATGCATCAGTGTAGGTTTTTATATTTATGTCAAGCAGTTAGTACATGATTTTGCTGGAATTAATATTAAATATATATCAAATAAAGCTTCACGAGTAATGCGTGAAACGACATTGAATTTTCTTTTGTTCTCATAAAAAAAAATATGGGGATGACAAATAAATGCATAATTATTGCTTTGTTACGACAAATTTGAATTACTATTTAAATTTTCTTGCCCAGTGTGTGAAGATTGTCGTGTAAATAATCCAGTGTAGGGTGTAATAAGTAGACGGTCCGAAATAGCTTATTTACGGGCAAAGAGTAAAAATGAAGGTTGTCGGCGGCCATTTTGGCTGTGATATAGGCACGGCGCGCTATGCGCAGGAGTGATTAAATCGAGTTCTTAAGTAATATCTGTTTTAATGGAATTTTACTATTCTAGTACTGAGTAAAATATAGTTAAGACGGGGTGTCTTGTCATTTGATAAGATTCAAGCATTTTCATAGTTTCGTTGAAAATGTTATATATTATTGTGTTAAAAGTACTTTACTAAATCAATTGGGGATAGGGCGTGAAAATATTGTAATTGCTTTTGTAGAAGGGGTATTATATATATTGTAATAGAGCTATATCTAGCTCTTAATAAATGTCTATAACAATATATATGTGGAACATTTGTATGTAATTAAATTAGTTTTTTCGTTCTTAGCTGATATGTGTTTGATGTTAAAAACAATGTATTTATGAATCGCACTTCGGTTTAGTTTTCAAAATTGATGGTGATGGAAAGAATGAGATGGTATGGGCCGCCGCAGCTTTAGGTTTTAATGTTTAGTCTTAAAATGCTCCAACAAAATGTACTACTTGAACTGAAAGATTAACATTCAACTATATAATGTCCACATTGAATTACACACATAGACACATTATTCTGTAGTTTGTTGGTATATTTTACCAATGAGATTTATTGCCGTAGTAAAAAAGGCTCTCTACATCGATAATCGAAGTTTGGTTTCTGTTGTTTGTTGTCTTTCGTTAAAGCATTTGATACCGAACTTTTTATTTGATATATTTGTCACTTTTCTCAAACAGTCCACCTACCTCAAGTGTTTTTGGTGGCATGTTTGAAAAGCACTGTTTGATTTTGACGTTTCATTCCGAAAATGTCATAAAAAATGTGAGAAAGTAATTTTCTCAAAAGGTTTTACAGCAAAAAAGGCACTTTCTCAAAACGAATTATCGATTATTGGTTACGAGAGTAACCCATTTGTTCTCATTGTAAGGTAATTTGATTTCGATTAGATTTATTATTACGTAAGTAGAATGCAGTTATTTAAATAACCAGTTGTACCCTTAACTTATTTTTATGATCAATGTGATGTTTTAACTAATTTAAGTCATCATGTTCATTGATCACAATTAACTCTTGTCGCGTTATTGCGCCTCAGTTTAGAAACTTTGAGCAATATTACGTAATTAAATGTGAATGGATTCTAAACCACATTCAAATTGTGTTAGCAATAAATACTTACATTAAAAAGTCGCTTACCACTTAACTAATAGTTTTACTAAAAATTAGGATAATATACATACATCACGGAAAAAAATATTTTATACTTTAGTGTATTTAGCTGACCTTTATACAGCCTGTTATTTAGTATAGTTCTTAAGAATGTTATAATGTACTATCGGAGGACTTTTCTGTCTGAAAACTTATACATTTTTCCGCCTTAATACTGCTTAGGTACTAGACTAAGCTCCCATTTGTGTTCTGGCCAATAAGAATTTGATAACTATTTATTAACTGTGTTGCAATGTTATACCACGTTGCATGTTATACGCGATTTATTGCTCCGAAATCTGAAATTAGATTGAATTAATTAAGATCTATTTCTCTATTCAATATTAATATTAGTTGGCGCCATTTGTGCTAATTTATATTACTTTTGTATTACTTCCGTTTCATAAAGAATTATCAAATTGTTTTTTTATAAAAACCATTGCTTGTAAGATGCAATCCAAAATGTCTTCAACGCATCTTACTTCAATTCGGAGTCTCATGTCAATTCAATGACGTTTGGGGCGGTGCTTAGAAAGCGTCTAATATTGGAGTGCAAACGAAATTGACCTTTGTGGTGTTCAGGCGGAAATGTCCGCGATAGTGCATAAAGGATAAATTATTTAACGGAATTATTATCAATATATATGTATAGAAATAAACAACTGCACTCGACAAATTTATAGGAACGCAGAAATTTAAATGTGTTCATTTTTTTTAATTTTAGCACGAGAGTACTTATGATAAAATTAAGTGTCGAATAAAAGCCATAGAAACTCAAGTAGTTTATTATTTATAGTTAATACAAGTGCTAACTAATGTAGTAATGCATAACCTTTATTTGTTCCTCTAAGTTTGTCCCTGTGTTTAGATTCCTTGCTTTGTATTGCGTACTCATTTTACACACGTATTCTACAACGCTAAATTATATTTTTTTGTATTTCGCTAAACTTGAATATGTAATCATAAAGTTATATTATTGTCGTATATTACCAAATTACAATTTTATTGTAGTTTCGTTAATTACTGTTTGGTAGGAAAAAGAACTATGTAGCAATGTTAAATCTTAAAAATTCTCAATAAGCAATTTTCAGTTGAACGATCAAATGATTGTTCCTAACACAAAATGGGATGCTCAACATATTGAAAGACCACTTTGAATATTGTTTGACTTGTTTCGGTATATTATTACATTTATACGGGTAAAAGTTAAACTCTCATGAATAATCATTGTAACAGTTTAGTAACAAGTTACTTATTTTAAACAATTTTTTTACAATTTCAATGTTAAAAACATTTTTCTAGTTTACCCTTATTTCTAGTCCTTACCATACGTCACTTTAAAATCTATACATATAAATAAAATTGAAGTGTCGTCTGTCTGTCTGCTTGTTTCGGATAATCTCTGATATGGCTAAACTGATTTTGGCGGGATTTTTATTGGCAGGTAGCTGATGTAATAAGGAGTAGGTAACTTAGGCTACTTTTATTTTAGAAAAATAATGTTGCAATGTCCCGGTATCTAGCGCAGCTCACGCGCATGCCACTTAAATTAAAAAAGCAAAATCCAAAAAATAACACCAAATAAACTAATTAACTTTTTTGTTAAATTGCACGTGGACGATAGTATATAATATGTTCTTCAGGTGTCACTTATAAAGTCGCCTCCTTTTGCGAGAACGTCATCTCGTAGAAGGAGGCAGCGGAGAGGGAGCGGGAGGAGGACGTCGAGGCCGCTCCTCTCCGCCGCAGACGGATAGGTAGGTGAAGGAGACCCTACCACGAGGCTGCGTGCGCGTCTGGCTACCGCGCACGTCGTGGTGATGACTCTCCGTCTGGGGGACTCCAGGGGTTCTCGGACAGTCCCTCCCTTGGCGTTGGCTCGACCAGACCTAGGTCGAGCCGGCCCCAGAGCACATGGCGACCGGAGAGCCCCACACACGGCCGCGCCTAGCCAGCGCGGTGTCACGATGCAAAAGGTGCACCTTCTTAAAAAAAAATGTCACTTATAAAACGAAATAAGCATCAGTACTGAGAATGGTTGTGTCAGAATATTGGAATCTAATCAAGGTAAATTAATCCTTATTGCGTGGTTTGAAAGGTTTGGTTGCGAGAAGAAAGTCTACGGTGACGTAGATATTGTGTTACAAGTCATATCTGTTGCTGTCACGGAACATAAACTTATGGAAGTGGTATACTTGGAACGTTCTGCGCGGGTCACAGGGATGAATGGCTGTGCATAATGCAAATTCGTATTTTCTTCCAATTAAGCAGCTTTATCATAACTTTCATTGCAATCCAGTCGAAGACCCAAATTGACTAGAAACGCTATCTAAAGTGCAATTTTATCAACCTCTAGTCTAGAGTGAATTGTGCCGAGTTGGAACAATTATTAAGTAAAGTTTCGACATCTATATGTAAAATGTTATCCCTTAATTATGCGTGGCTATTGTACTCGGAAAATAATATCTCGAAATATCGTATCAATGGAACAATTTACGGTTCAAATAAGGCCATTTCAAAAGACATTCAAGTACCTAAATAAGGATCTTTTAATAAACTGAACGCCATTTCAAATTTCACATTTGTTACTACGAATATCGCTATTTTTGAAGTACCATAAGTCTGGTTCAAATAAATTTTTTTTTTTACATTTAAACCAATTAATTTAGCCCAAAGTAAGCGTTCTTAAAGCCTGTGTTATGGGATTTAGGGTATACAAACATATATTAATCTTATGTGGATAATTTTTTTTGCAATATATATTAACAGACATGGTTAAGGCATAAATGCACGTATTTAGCACACAAACATTTGCCCCTACTGCGATTTGAATCCAGGATCTCAGAGATGGCGACATTTTGAAACTGGCGTATTAGTTATTCGGTCATGGAGGTCGTTATTGAGTTTCAAAAGGCAAATAGACTTGACCTATAGTATGAAATGTGTCGAAATGTACGACGCACTTGTGTCTATTGTTTATAAATCATATTCGTAAAAAAAAATGTGTTGGTATTTGTATTAGAATTTGTCATCAATAGTCTTCACAGTGTAGCCGCGTTGCACTTCCAATATTATTTATTCCGTGGATGCCGCGCGGTAACGCGACACTGTGTCGTGGCTTAGATGATCGCTTATTAGATCAGACAATTTGGGTCAATGAAATCTGCGCGCGATTTTAATTACACATGCTAGTAATTACCAAAGTGACGTGTTGACCAGTTTGTTTCGTGTAAGTATAAAGCAACATAATTATGGTAGCAAAGGAATGTCTGTGTTATCTCCGCTTTTATTGTTATTTTATCACAATTTCTGTGCAACAATATTTTTGGTAGCATATTACGCGTAAAAGTACATAATCCTTCCTAATTCTAAATGAAAATTGAATTATTAACAGCGCATGATTGAAATGCGAAAAATAGGCATTTATTTTCTTTTACATTTCCGCCATATTTGTAATTGATTGCCGATGGAAGTCAAACAATATTAACACTGCCATACACTGCCAACAAGAAACATTAGACTGATACATTTACTACTTATAATAGAACAGACTAACGTATGTACATACCTAATAGACTTAAGTTTGGATATGACGTCAGCATTACGTAGTAGTCACTCGCCTTTTATCGGATGTAAATTTTGTACAAAATCAGTAGTTTGATAAGGTTTACGTTCTTAAATTAACATTGTCATATTCTACCAAAATATCAACAGAAATTACCGCTTTCGAATTACTAAATGTTTATTGTACAGAAATGTACCAATACGTGCATTTTATTATGACTCTACGTACGTTTGTGTTATTATATAAAATGTATACTTATAAATTATTACATTTCAAATCGACGAGTGCAGTCTTATTTAACTAAAACTTAGGTAATAAGATCAGCAATTAAGTACCTATTATAGAGTTGATATTTTGGCACCGTACATGCATGAGAAACACGTCAACCTTTACATTTGTCTTACGAAATCTCTCTCTATTACGAGTGTCATAAGATCTCTGTCACGAAGCCAACATGTAAAGTGTGACACGACGCTGTCTCTACATGTTTTATATAATTAATAAGTTATGTTGAACTATAATCACAGATATAAATCCAGATTTAACGCAAGCTTTTTATGAGATGTCTATTAGCTCGTATTTGTAATGATGTATCGTTCACAGCAAGAGAAATGCAACTTTGTAATAATAATATACGATCTTATCTGAAGAAATAAATATGACAGTATATTACTCACCCAAACCATATGTCTTTTGATAAATACATACTTTTTTTTCCCTGAGGAAAATGCATTAAATTGCATACCCCGGCTGTGGCGAGCCGGCGGTTATGTGGGGCTCTCCTCCCCAGAAGGGGGAGACCTACCCACTAAAAACCTCAGGGATGGCCTTCCTCAGGCATGTAGGGAGCCCCCGGGATCATCAAGCTACTTCCGGGAACCCCTAGCCTCCGCTCCCCCGTCGATACAGGGGAGCCCTCCTCGGGGGAGGCTTGATAAATACATACTTATATAGAAAAATGATGTAGGCATCATTTAAATGCGACAAGCTCCATTAATTGTTTTCATTGTCATAGGTTCTAATAATGCTTGCAATATTTCTAAGGGAAGGACATAATGGTTGTATGTTTAACTCGATATGGAACTACTTGGTTTTACCTCATTGGTAATTAATTACTGTCACATTTTGTGATTGCGAATAATAGTAGTTAGGACCTTTAACAAATATGCTTCCTATGTAGTGCTAAATCAACCCGAAGTTAGAATAAGTTTTTTTCTCAGTGTATATAAGACGTGGGAATCGCCTTAGTCCGTTCGTAAAATATATCGAATCCTATACGATTTTGTTGTTTTGTTTTACATGTTTATAAATTGTGAATACTTGTTTTTTAGATATTAGACTTCGACGCCATGCTTCTGCAATAAAATGGTTTCCGTGAAAGTTATTATATTTATTTGGAAAAGATAATTTTGTTCCGTTTTCCTGTTCGCAAGTGTAAAAAGATAAAAAAGGACATCACTCAGAACTAAATGAATACATGAGCTTTTACAATAGTTAAGATTTTGTATTATAAGAGGACTTATTTTCTTTTAAGTGTAATATGTTGTAAGCTATGTAAATTATACTGATTTTTAGTCGATTATATGAATTGTTTTGTGTTTATGTTGATTTCGGGAGTTTCTGTTTCTGAACGCAAACAGTGTTTCGGAATTTGGGCGATTCTCTCATTTTCAGTCTTACGGAGATATGAAAAGTTTTTGTCGCGGAACCGTGGTTGTCATAAAAGCAATGCCACGAGGTATATCTCTGCTACATGAAATTTACCAAATAATATAATTATGAATGGAGTTAGTATGTAAGTAGGTTAACGCAATGTCTTTGTGAAATAGTTTGTAAGGTTTATACTTATATAGAATGGATAATGGAAGCCATACTGGTAAATTATGCATACTTAAAGGGTCATAAAACTCAAGTTTATACAATAGTTCCTTTATCAGTGTCATTTATAATGTAATCATACGAGTAACAGATGTACGAGAGGGTATTCGTATATATATTGTAAAAAATAATTTACCGATCAATTATTTGCTATCTCAGATATGATTTTTTAAATAAACATATGAATAATATTACGTGTGTGTATTTATTTCAATAGTTTTAGTAATTCACGAATTCATAATTCACGAGTCAACCCTAAGGGTGATTATGCCATAAGATGACTTCTCACTATGACATTTCTCTATTCGGATTTTTTTTCCTCTGGAGAATGAAAGCTCAGAATGCTTAATAATACCATCGTAACGAAGTGCCACGGTGATTCCAAATTGGTGACTCCAAATCGATCGCAGCGATCTTATCTAGTCAAGTGACTAGATTGACTTACCGACTAAACTCAGCATGAGCCGTTGGGCCTAATTGGACATTAGTTGGTCATAATGACTTGACCCGATGGAGGGTGCCCGCGCCTTGCCCCACGACAATCAACTGTTCAGCAATGCACTGTAAAAGAGGGCATTTGCGCTGGAAAATGCACGGTACACTCAAATGGCTCCGGCCTATATTGATTGGGGCCTACACATGTCTAAGCTGAAGGCAGCCGCGAGGGGATTTCAAGGTATGTAGCTCGTGTCACGCCACTGTAACCAGGTTTTGAAGATCCTGCGTTAGTTAATTGGGAGGCTCACTAAAGAAGGGCGTGTCTCGGTCTGCGATAGCGCCGACTGGCGATAATTTGTTGGGTATTTCGTCTTCGGGATGTCGTTCATTTATAATACGATATACCCCACAGTCCTAAGGACTCGTACAAATTTAGGGATATAATATATGTTATATCTTATAGAAGAATTAGCTGTATCAACCACGCTGGCCCATTGCGGGTTGATCGACTTCATACACAGAATATCTTCGCAGATATATGCAGGTTTTCCTTTATTGTAGGAGGGGTGGCAAAATTTCATATTTTTTAACTCTAATAACGCAAGACTCTAGTAACGGCGCGACCGAACCCTGGATCTCCTGATTAGGCCAGTGTCGATACTACAGTGCTATCGATGCTGGGGCACGATTCTCATGCAATAGAAAAAAGTTCACATTCGTAAAAAAGTTCGAAGTTCGAATTTTTTTCGAATGTAACACAGTTAGTCTATTCTCAGAAGTTCACAATCGAACTAGTTCGCATGAACGTCATTCGAACAAAACGAGTGATACGGACCAGTAGAAGTGGACATTCGAATACGAATTTAAATCAAAGTTTGATTGGATATACTTTTTGTTTGTGTTGATTTGACTTTACATAGGAAATGGACGAATTTATTGTAGATTTTAATTATAATTTAGTTCAAGAGTTAGGGCAGCGAATGCAGAACCGCCGCGACGAAGTGTTTCAGCAAATGTAGGTGCATTTGATTTGAGCAATGCAGAGTTTATTAAACATTTTCGATTAAATAAGAACCTTACATTAGAACTCAGCCAGTGATTCAACAGCGATCACGCATTGACTTATTAAAAATAAAGGTAGGCAAAATAAATAAATAAATATATATATATATAATATACCTATATATATATGTATATATATTCTACATATATATATTATAAATATATATATATATATATATAAATTTTTTTGTATCTTTTTTTTATTTTGCCTACCTTTGTTTTGTGTAGAAAATAACGGAAATAAATAATTTTTAATTTCTCGTTTGAAAGTTGTTTACTAAAAAACTTAAGAGTTTTTAAATTCAAGTGTCATATTAATAAAATAATATATTTTTAAAAGTAATATTTACGTATAAAATCTATTAGTAGATGATGCAGCAACAGCGTTTTTATAAACGCTTAATAATTACGTATTTATTATTTAATCTATACCCGACGTACTATTTCGAATAGTAGGTAATTGTTCTATGGGTGCTCAGAATAAGAGATTAACGAAACATTCGAACTTTTCAGTAGAGCGCAGGAATTCGTATACGAATTTTAATATGGAAAAAATTCGATTGCATGAGAATCAGCTTCCAGGTTTAGTTCCAATGACAGAGGTTCAATTGTAACTTAGGGAGTAAGTATAGAAAAGTGGTGCACTAGTTGGGACATGGCTAATGATTGCATTTACGTTTGGTGAAGTTAATGATGGATAATCAAAGATATGGAAATTTCGAGCGCCTCCCATGAAGATCATAAGTTCTTTGTAATCTATTTGATTTGAATTATAGTTATTTATAATGTTGAATAAAGTTGACTTAATGAGCTATACGTTTCGATCTGGATTAAAATAAAAGCAATTGTTTTTTATACCATGATCCTCTGCCTGAGTACTCGCGTCTTACATATATTCAATATACCGGGTGTCTCATTCAAATCGGTCAGTATGGGAAGTCTGAAACTATAAGACATACGAAGATCTGTTCTGAGGAACCATGTCATCGATTTTAATAACAAGAAAAACTGCATTCATACATTTTAAAAATCATCTGTACTCCGTTCGGGAATCGAACCCGATTGTTTTGAAAAAAAAACCTACACTATTTCTATTTAGATATCGATTATGTAGGTCTTAAGCATTAAATGTCTCTATGAACATGATGTCTAAAATGAATGAACAGATCTTCGTATGTCTTATAGTTTCAGACTTTCCCATACTGACCGATTTGAATGAGACACCCTGTATATTAGTGTTCGCATTCAAGTGTTCTGGTGCACGATAAGAAGTGAAATTATTGGATGCTGGCAACGTACATTGGTTCTTGTGAGGTTTAAATATGCTGCGAATTTCAGTAACTATGACCATTTACCGTAAGTCGTCTAAAAAAAGGAACAGACGTACAGAATACACGCGCAGACATGACTGTTAGACGATACGAAGTGCGAACGATCAGTTATATTATGAACGGTCAATCTTTACATTGGCTCTACGAAAACCACCGCTATTACGAATATCATAAAAACGTATAGCATGCACAACAACTCGTCGGATTTAATTAAAAATATGTGCAGTGGCAATAAAAGTTTCGTTATTTTATTACCTAAAATCTCTACAATTTCGTAACAGTCACGTTTGGTGCAGTCGAGTGATCTTGTGGGTCAAAACTCAATTTGCGCTCGGGACAGATATTTTGTATGACGTAAAAAAATTGTTTCAATCTGTGTATTTGTGCATGTGCGATTTCTATATTTGTGAATGCACCCATGGCACAGGTTAAAAGCCCTAAGGTTAAACAAATACGTTTCCTTCTGGGGCGTAATTTGTATACAAAAATTCACATCCTCGTTGACTGTTATTAATATTTTCATGCACGCTTGTCGGTCAAGGGTTCTCTTGATCTGAATTTCCTCCAGTATATCACTTACTCGGTCCAAGTATGTTCGTGTAGGTAGTATAAATTTCTTTCGTCAATCGACAGAAATTTACATAGGCATACACTTTTAATTCTTTTCGCAGGTATATGCAGATTGTCTCATGATGTTTTCCTTCGCTGTTGGAGCGTCAAATAATTTGAAAAACGAAAAACACGCGTCATAGATCAATACCGAGATTTAAAGCGCCAACTACGTTCTCATCGTTTTCCTATTACTAACTTGCATACTTGTTACAGATTGACAAAATCTTACTTTAGGTAAAAACAAAATATTCACCGAAATAACGAATTATTGGATCTCTCTTGTCTTGTATATGACAAAAAATTTGACATAAAGACCACCAAGGATATTAAGTTCCTTAGATTTGGCAGGGAGAGTTCCTTAGAATTCTGGCCCAGGCCCTGAAACGGTTCCGTAAAATTTTAAATCGAATATTGATATAAAAAAAATTGTAGTCGCCCTCATTATCGAATTGTCACACTTGCTGCCAAGTTTGATGACATATTCTCAGTAACAGAAGCACCAATTTTGATTAAACTTTCTAATTGAGTAATATTTCTGGTGTAGTTTTGTAATTAGGTCATCTCATAAAATGTAATGGATGAAAGCCTGAGGATCGTATTCTAAAATCAAACTCAAACTGAAAAACTGAAATATCTGCTTGAGTATTGTTAGAAAAGGATGGTGCTATTGAGTCTACATAGCGTCATCTCTTTCTACTCTACTACTCGTACTCGAGCAGAGTAGGTAGAGCCTCAGTACGCGAGTCAGACAAAAGCAATATGATAACCTTTACAGAATGCTTATAAAACTGATACAATCAAAAAATTCCTTCGATGTCGTCGCTAGGTTTTAATGAAACCTAGCGTTCATTTCGGTGAGCTACACCATCGAATTGAACGATAGTTGCCTGATCAGTACGCCGGCTCTTTGTGCTATTTCCCTTGATCAATTATTATAAATGCGAAATAATAATACGAAATAATGCTGCCAGTCTGTCGCGCTTTTACGCCAAAATTACTGAATCGATTGAAATGAAATTTGGTACACAGGTAGTCCAGTCAGAGATAGTACAGAATATACGTACGTCATTTTTAAAGTAAATAGTTTTAAACTATTTACTTATGATTAGATATAAATAAAAACGACATTTACTTTTTGAAAATTTTACTATATAGGGGATAAAAAAAGGGGGAAGCAAATTTTTGTTTGAATAGACTCACCAACTACTAAAACGATTTTGATGCAAATTTATATATACGAGTAGTTTGGCACATGGAGAAGTGACATAGTGACATTTTTACCCTGGGAAAAAATATTTTTCCTTCGAGGAAAACTGCGGATCGGATTTTGATGTAATTTGGTATGAGGATTGAGGATTGTTGGGGGACACGGGGCAGAATATAGGTATTATTTTTGCCGTGGGAAAATATATTTCCTTTTGGGAAATTCGATATAACGCAGGCGAAATCGCGGGGATAAATTGAGTATAATGTAAGCTAGATTTTTACGACGTAGTGTTTTATCGTATAACTAACTTTTATACACTATATTCACATTAATTTCAATAACAACATCATTGAAGATTTTATAATTATGAAATAAAAGCACGACAGCAGCTGTAATATTACTTTTCGGAATTACATTTAACTGAAGATCGAAAACATATTGCTTAATGAACACTATTTACACTACAAAAATTTTTGCTTACCTACTTAGTTACTAGACGGGTAAATCACACTAACAAATACTATGGAAAATATTGACACAGTGCGATGTCGCGCGTCTATACGATTTCGGTGTGGAAACTCGTCCAAACACTATTATCGTGTGTCGGCAGTAGCAAGATAACTCGCTACAGTACTACTTGTTCAGCGGTCGTCTGCATACGGGTCGAGACGGGTGCGTCCGCGCGCGTACGCACAGAAGGCTGCAAGTTAGTGTGCGATAGTTAGGATAGCGGTTTTGTGATCATGACAGTCGGAGATGAGCAAGCACCCCTGATAACAACATCAGTGGATAGCCAAAGAGTTATTTACAGCGCTACGCCACAGGTAGGTCGTATTTAATCATATAATATTTTTTGTTTATTCTATATTGCCTTCATAGCACCTTGTTGCTACCAGCTCGTGATAGCAATAAAACAATTTTCTTTTGATAAGCAGGTAATTTGTTTATTGCGAAATTAATAAGAATATAATGATTATTCTTAATAAGGGTTTTACTATAACAGACATTTGCCGAACTAAAATTTAGATATTATCAAACTTATTAATTGGCACAGCAATTATAAATAATCAATGGTTGTATCAATTTTTTATACCTTAATCTATTTAAGAATACTTTTATTAATAATTGAATTAACGGCAGTCAAAATTATAAAACTAAGAATAGACTTAAAATGATTAATCTTAAATTTAAACTGCATATTATAATATAATAATGTTATCAACATTTTATCTATTTTTTTGTTTAAATTTTAAGTTTAATTTCGAATATGGAATTCTTTAAATCTGACTATGCGAATTTATTGACGAACCTATTATATGTACGAGATTGCCATTCGTAAATTTTGAAATACTAACACGCTTAAAATTGTGAAAATTTTATTTTAAAAAGTGGAAAATAGTTTTGTAATTACATTACACTTCTCTACGTGTAGTATTTAGTAATAAGCAAACACAATATCAATCTATTTTTCTCTAATCCGATCAAACTAAAGATTTGAACGCGAGCAGTTGAAAAAAGTTGGAGCGATAAAATAGGAACTAGTTATTAATAAATCTGGGAATTAATTAGCTTCTCTTTAATAAAGTGGGAATGTATATTTCTTTTAAAGTTATGTTAAACTTTACGCACTAAATACGATCAATATCTCGAGGTAATTTTCGGTTCCGTTATCGATTAATTTATATATAGAGTCGGGAAGGATTTACTACGTGAAATATTTTTTTTTTTCTATGCGCATATGATATAATGCGGGCAAAACCGAGATCAGAAAGCTAGTTTTAAATAAGTCTTATTACATTATCTCGTCTTATTTTATTCTTTTATACTTTTATTGTTCTCTACTTGGATACCTCCGTCTTTTCTATTTCTGTCGCAAAACAATAGAGTTCGCATCGCAGGCGATGTGAAGGTTAGATAGGCAGTGAAATTACTGGGTACCGACACTGTACATTTTATGTCACAAGTTGGTAACGTACACGTAGTTTACCAGGTACATTTACTACAACATTGGTAGCTTGTTTATCAATAAACAGCTATAAAAAAATATTTGTTGGTAGAATACATATTAAAATGACCGCCCACTGCTGGGCATCGGCTTTTCACAAAGATCTCCACTGTGAGTCACCTGCGCTGTTAGCGTGAGCTTCTGAAACTCGGCCTATTTCATGGGCGCCTTACGGCTCTCGGAATATGCCTCCCAATTGAGTATTTTTCCGCCCTAATGGCCGTTTATCGTGCGAGTAATGTGCTTTGCCGACAGACATTCAAGTTTCTAATTTTTCAGGCTTAAGTTGGTGACCCTAATTTTTCTACAGATTTTATGATTTCAATTAAATATTGAATCATCAAACGCACACAGAAATCACTTAGTACTCTCTCTGTTGCTCTTTGGGTGACTGATGGCCGTTTTCACCAACTTTGTCTTAGCTTAGGCGACTCCTAAGAGACATGCTGTCTCACTCTTTTCAGTTAATACAAAAAGTGACAGCATGTCACTTAGGAGTCACCTAAGCTAAGACAGGGTTGGTGAAAACGGCCATGAGACTATTTATTTATACTTTGGCTTTATTATAAGTGGTTAATTTTCGATTCCGACACTATGATAGATGACTGAGAATATGCCGCGTAACTTCTCGAACACTGCCCAACCGATTTAGAACTGTTAATTGACCTCTTTTTAGAAATTGGATTATTTGTTCCAGATAAAGTTACTCGTTACAAATTCTAGTGTAGAAGCACCAACTTCATACTACCATACATACATACACACATGCAATTACGCCTGTTTATTGTGCAACCTTTCGAATAGAATACTACTTGAAAGGTAACGGTGTAATAAATACGGTCGAGAACTCGGATACTACGCAACGGGTCGCGAGTTCGATTCATACATTACACATATATTTTGTATGACAAACAGTTGTTTCGGTCTGGGTATATGTACATGTGAGATATTTAGATTTTTATTTTTAACATTAGATATTTGTGACTGTACCCTTGACATATGCTAAAAATACCAGTGTGGGGCGATGATTAAAAATTAAAACAAGAATAGTAGATTGTTAACCGAGGGTGGAAAGAATCAATTCCCGAGGTATTTAGGCTATAGTCCGAGAAGGAATTGATTCTTTTACCCGTGTTAAACACTCTACTTTTCACTTCGAATATATGAGGAAAATAAAACATTAGTTGTTTATTTAATCTATTTATTGATAATATATGATAATATTAGTAGACCATCAGTAGGCAGAACACAATTTGCCTCGTCTTTAATTGAATCTGGTGTCAATATTTCGGAATCGCTTGAATTCATTTTTAAAATGAAAATCTTAACTATTATAAGAGATTATTTAAATTTTTTCAAATTCCGTCACAGATATATATAATAAATTCACATCCCGCCAATTTATGTCGACTGTTTAAATTTTAAATATGGAACTCACCGCGTGTTTATTGCGGCTTATTCCGCTGGAAGTAGTTTGCGCTAAGTTCACACTGGCTGTTTAGAAACTCACATGGCCGCAGCATTTTTTTTATAGTTCACAGCTGACAGTTCGTAGCTGACATTCGTAGTTCTATTTTTAAAGTTCATTCTGGCCCTTGGGTGGGAAGTAAATTGTATGAGTTTTTCCCTCCCTATGTCGGGAAGCAGCATTTTCCACCCAACAATCAGATCAAAACAACATAACTTTCCGAGTATGAGAAATGAAAAAAAATATGAGCACTTTGTTAATTCTCAGCATAATACAGCCTATTGAATAGATTTAATTGAGTTAAACTTAGAAGAACGCAGTATTTTGTTAAAAACTCGTCTGTTTAATATTACAACCATTCATATGCATATGCACTACGTTCTAATTTAAGAAATCGTGTAGCTTTATACAAACGACTTTAAATACATAATGAAACGATACTGCGATATCTTAATTGCATTTTTATTCAAGTTGTCTTGCGAAAGAACGCTGTTAGTGGAATTTTTTGAGCAATTAAATAAGATGGTATCTTTTTATTTTATTATTAACCTGTATTGGAAGTTAATGTGTGCTGATGTTTTTCTAGCATTAAGACGATATATTATTTTGAGTAGAGACTTCCTTGTAAACTCAAATTTGGTTTGCTATAATTACAACATTTTGAAAATCAACAATTTATTCCATCCAAGCTATGCCAGCGAGTTAATAGTTCTTTGCTACGATTGTTATTCTGTGTGGAATGCCGTGGTTCCTAATCTCAACAATATCATCATCGTTGCAGATATTTGGATTGGCCAATCTAGTTGCATTATTGGTCCTCGTTGACTACTTCTTTACTCATCAACTACTTGCAATATAGAGCCTCTAACCATCACAGGAGTGAGTGCTAAATGAGAATGCGATATAATTCCTCGGGTCATTTACACTACTAAGATCTATGAGCTTTGTACCCGAGCAGTTCACGATTTCATCTACAATTACGATGTCATCAGCAAGACGAAGGTGCATTATCTTTTCCCGTTGATATTAATGATAATCTTATCCAAAATACTACACTTGCACTGGCGCAGCTGTGAACAAGTTCATTGATATAAAGTCGGAGTGTTCCATACTCCGCTGGAGCCATTATTCTTGAATTCTGGTCCTGAAGGCGCACGGCGCAGTTTTTAGCAAGTAACTGTTACCTGATTGAAGCGAATGTTAATTTTCACAAACGCCAAGAATATAAATATAAAAGAATATAAATACGGCTTGGGTTGGAGGTCTACTTTCCTATGTTTTATTTTCTTCCTCGAGTCTCAAAATCTCCTTATACTGATTTATATCAGAATCGGTTCTGGCATTTTCGTCAGTCTTTTCCTTAAGCAGGAGATACTATTTCGTAGGGAAAATTATCATTGGATAATTTTTAGTTTATAATCTAGGAAAGGATATAGATCCTTTCCTAGATTATAAACTATTTCCATACTAATTTGCAACTATATCGTCAGCCATTTTGTAGTGAAACCGTAATCGGCAGACAAAGCTTCACATGTATAATGTATATGAATCGCTTTCGTATAACTATGTTCCGGTACATAATTATATCCCTAGGGATATAACTATATTACGGTTTTATCTATCTTACTGCAACATATAGATTATAATGTGTTATGTATACAAGGGCCGAAACGATATCAGAGCTTAGTCTGTGTCCAGACGATTAATTGCCTTCAATTCATCCAATCAGCTGTATCCTGTGCTATGCTACGAGTATTATAGCAATAATACTCGTAGCATAGCATATAGACATAGATACCTCAACAAAATTAGATTCAATCTGTCCAATATATATGCAAAATATTTGCAACTAACATACGTGTATCTTAATAATGAAAGAAGCAAGTAAATATTTCAATAAATATGCTTATATAAATGAATATATTTTCATACAAAATACATCAAAATATGTAATATAAATTGTTATTATACGATTTTTGTTGTATACTGGCTGAAAACTATTTAGATTAATCTAAATTCTATCTATGATGTTATATGTCACGTTAAAATGTTTGTTTACTTGGTTACCAAATATAGTCTTGTACACACGTATTTACATGTTTTCTTTATAAATATTTAAATACCTGTATTTACAACAATTTTTTATAATTTATATAATATAAAATGAGTATGATTGAACTTGCAACATTTTAAATATTATGTAATCCTAGTTTATTAACATCTTTATTATTACTTTTTTGTTAATAGGGTAGACAACTACAACTGGTTATGGCCGTTTTTATACTATAATTATCTGATTTGAGCAATTTATATCTAATGAAGAAGAAATTTCAGTTTAATTATTAATTTATATTGTTTTTAGATTTCTAAAAAATGAGCAATTATTATTTACGTAATTCTAATGAAACGAACACATTTCTAGCATTCTCGCATTAAAGGAAATATTTTTTTCACTTCAGTAGCTCAAACATGAAGGTTTTGCTGCTTAAAATCAGTGAGTAAAATCGATTTTTACTCACTAGTGAGACAAAGCTAACCACAGATTATAGTAACCTATGTATAGTAACTAATTACAGACTATGTTTAACTTATAATTTGTTGTATAATTTTGAATTTAAATAAATGAGTTATTTTACAATATACTCGTTCCTGTGTCTTATTTTATTTTCAAAGTAGGTATGATATTTGTTCTCGCTGCTGAAGTGAAAAGTTATGTGTGTCACACGAGAGCAAAGTTGTTTGCATCTCGTGCCTTTGAATCCCTCGACACGCTCAGGATTCTACTCTAGAATCACTCGCTTCGCTCGTGATTCAAACAGAATCCTTCGCTTGCTCGGGACTCAAATCAGCACGCGCAGCAAACATCAACTTTGCTCACTTGTTGCACAAATAACTATTATATATAGAAAATATACCTATAAACGTACTAATAACAAAGTTATTTTAAAATTTGTTTATACGCTCATACAAATTAGGAGAGTTTACTGAGCTATGACGTCACGATTGCAGTGTTTTTAGTATGGAGCGTTCTTGAGCGACCTGCGACAGCGCCACAAACATGTCGATGTATCTTCAAAAGTGCAGGTGTACTGTTGGTTTTACAAAATTTCTCACTTAAAAGAGTACTCTTATTATATATAGAATTTAAAAAATTGTCGTCTACCCAATTATATTCTTCTTCATTAATGTTTGTTTTAGACGTGACAACGTCTATTAAATTGGTACGGCGTGGAGTCATTCTCGAAAACATCGTAACGGCCGAATCTGACGCCACACGGAGTCCACGAACGGCGTAACGGCCGATCTGACGCCACACGGCAACGTAATAAAAATATAAATGTTATACATTACTTTATTTTAAATAATTTCATTGCACCCAGAAAATTTTTTTGTTATTTAATTAACATACTAAAGGACATTGTTCAATTTTGGCCTAAGAACCGATGTGAATATAAATTATACTATAATTTTTATTTATTTTATATTATTTGAAACATATTTTAGTATTCCACGGACACTTCAAATAAATAAATTCCAAATAAAAAGTTGGGTCACAATTATTGATGCCGTATAAAATGTTTTCCGTCAGCCAGTGCTGCCAGTTTCGGAAGTTTTCGCGATTTCGGTAAATACGGATCGAATTGAAACCTCCTCCTTTTTTGAAAATCGGTTATTAAAATTAGTTGATAACACTTTATTCGTTTAAATACCTAAATTGACTAGCTAGAAAAAAACTAGTATTATATATTTTTTAAGCGAAATCGCGAATTTCTAGCTTGGCATTCGAGTATTATAGTTTTCGTAATTGGCAACACTGGTGTACTTCATACCTTATCTGTGTCCGTTTCATTTAATTTTTGATTGCTTTGCGACTATCGTTTTTTTTGTGATTTTCTATGCGTTTCATGGTTTTATTCTAACAACTTTGGCTTGATTACGGATTACATTGCGTAGGTACGATTACTTGGTAGACTCGGATGTGTGTAAAAGACTGGATTTTGTAAAATGATAATTGTCAAAGAATTATCTTAAACTTGACTAGGTACTATCTCTTTTCCTAGTATCTAGTAGAGTAGTCCTTTCCTAGTTCTAGAAGAGGACATATATAACTGTAGATAGTATTGTTAATATTACTTTGATATTACTACTCTGATATTACACGCAAGGTTGGTTATTTCTTATTTATAACCTCAAAATATTAACTTTTTTCGTAATTATTTTAGTTTCCTGAAGTGTCCGTTCGTGAAAACTTATTTCATAAGATTCCATATAATTTTAAGAGTTTATATAAGTCACTTTCGATTCGAACGGTTCTTAGGCAGAACATGTATGGAACCGGAACAATGTCCTTTGGGAAGAAATATCTTTGTATTTTTTACGAAAACTAATTTTGGCAGTCCTCTCTTGACAAAAATCTGACTCTACTTTGAAAAAATAGGCGAAACTCTGAAAGTATAAGGGATATATGGATATGTCGCAGTCATCTGGTTGAATCTGCTATTTGATTGTACCACTAGCGCGCATTGAATGACGACATTTAATTGAATGACTAGGCTGAACGTTGATTGAACAAACATCCTAGTCCAACTAGTTTAGCGGATTTTGACCACGATCTTTTCGGACGTTTGTATCGTACGTCATCTACTTTTCATCACCGGCAATAAACCACTTCAAACCCGGTTTCATTACGTAAAATAAGGAACCGAAAATCAGCACACGATTTATTAGATTTTTTTGACGTGACAACGTCTATTAAATTGGTACGGCGTGGAGTCATTCTCGAAAATCGTAACGGCCTAATCTGACGCCCACACGGAGCCACGCACATTACTCATAATAATTATTATGTATAACTTCAGAAGCAGAAAATTTAAACAAACTATTAGATAAAAATATAAATGTTATACATTACATTATATTAAATAATTTCATTGCACCCAGAAAAAATTACCATGTAATAGACGTTGTCACGTTCATATCGGCAGTAGACGGAGTTCTACAGACAACCAATTTTTTGCCCAGGTGCTTTGTACAGTCACTTTGGAGAGCAAGTGCTTCCTGACGTACAATCTTTTTAACTACTTCGTTGCGCAGGATTATTTTGATTGATTATTGTATTGATTAGCTTATATTAGCGTGGCGTATATCATTATTAATTGTAGCCTATGTGTTATTCGATGTTTGAGCTATACTATTGTAAAGTTTTATTAAAATCCATTCCGTATGTTTTTACGTGAAAGAGTAACAACCATTCATCCATACAAGCTTTTGCGTTAATAATATTAGTAGTAATGGTTATAATACTTTTGTTGATAATATAGATTAAAAAAATTATGTGATATTAATAATGCAATATTACATGTTATTGTTAGCACATTAAGGAACTTTTTGTTAAATATCATAAAAATAAACTTTTCAACACACGATCTCATAACGGGGCTGTTTCATGCGTGTTTTTAATCTCAACAACTAGGATATTGCACACTAGTGCGCAATTTCATTACGCACTAGTGTGCAATATTTATAACCCGATAAAATTCGGTTGTTCCCTGTTACAAGACGTTTTTATATAAGTACAATGCATTCTTAATTTAGTCTGGTAGCACTTTCTTTTTCTCGAACAAATGTATTCTAATGTTTAATAGAAATTTTGTCATGAACCGCAATCGTCGACTTGACGCGACGTTGGTTATTTGGATCATCGTCTGTCTATTGGCGACGAATCTTTCAATGAAATTGTAAATTTCCATAAAAATGTATCAGCATCGCCGACATTTACCCAAGAGAATGAAGACATTATTCAAACTACTAATACCAACAGTACTATATCTCAAACCGTAAAAATGCCCGCAAAATCTGTACAGTATCACTTCGCAAATTGTACATTTACTAATTGTTTTAATAAATAAAAATTTGCATTTTATTAGCTTTTTTCCTCAACTTGTGTTGAAAAACGTCGTATGAAACTCGTGAGCATAAACTTTGCACACTAGTATCATAATGTACTATTTTTAATAACTTTACAAGGAATAATTTAATGAATATAATTTAAATTAAAACTATCGACATATTGTCATTTTTGATATTAATAAATTTGTGATTTCTCGCAAGAAGTTGTAACGTAAAATAATTAAGTTTTATGAACAACTAGTAGCAGTACCTTCAGGTGAAGTGCTGGTATCTACATAGTGTGGGAAACTAATTCTGCCCATGGCAGTATTAGCCTTTAACGCAAACAATTAAATTTTTAGCTTTTTAGACGTAATCACTTATCGTGCTAGTAAACGAAGTAAAAAAGCAGAATATTCTATTAAATTCAACCTAAATCAAATTTTTGTTAAAGTTAAATTATGTATTTATAGTTTAGTTTATAGGTATGATATGAAAAAAACATTTACAAGTAACTTGTTCATACTTAATATCACAATAACAATAGCAGCGTCGGTCCCCTCTCCACGGGTGTTAGCTGTTCGCTACCGGTGTCACGTGTTGAAACGCCAACCACCCACAAGCCACCGGAAACAGATAATACGCCTCCCCAATTCCTTCCGGCTTGCGTCGAACTCAGAATGTTTGGGGCTTCTAACGGTTTCACACAATATTGTGTTTCTATGATGTTTGTTGGCTTATGTAATTACTTCACTAATACAAGTACATATTCTTATATATAAAAATGAATCGCAAAATGTGTTGGTAAGCTCATAACTCAACAACGCCTGGACCAATTTGGCCAATTCTTTTTTGTTAATGTTCGTTGAAGTTCAAGGAGGGTTTTTACAATGAGGAAAATTCGAATAATTATCGGAAATACCCTAAAAACAGCCCTTTTATTTTCCCATGCAAACGTTTTCTAACTAAAACGTACAGTCGAATTGAACTTTATTGTTATTGTATAAAGTTCATATTGCAAGCACTCACTGTTGTCTAAGCAATGAAGGTGTGTTCCTAACATCAAAGAGTCAATTTGCGCTTTATTAACGCTACATATAGTTGAAATTCAATCATATCTATCAAAACAGTGTGCGTGCGTGCGTTGGAGCACAGAATACATCGTTGGAGGATTTAATGTCACGTTCCAAAATTGAATAGCCACAAAATGTAATAGGTCATTTATGGTCGTTTTCACCAACCTTGTCTTAGCTTAGGTGACTCCTAAGTGGCATGCTGTCACTTTTTATATTAACTGAAAAGAGCTATTAGACTTTTTTTGCGATTTGGTTGGCTATGCGACCTATAAAATATAAAATAAATAGGCGATCTATAAAATAATTAGTAACAAAAAACTGCCACTGTACAAATCTTTTTGACAGGACGAAGTCTGTCGGGTCCGCTAGTTTCTTATATAAATGTCCATCATTTTTCACTCTCGCATACAAACATTCACATCTTACAACAGTCAACAGAGAGGTCATTACACAGTTCTACTTATAAGTTCAACTTTTCACTAATTAAAACACATATATATTATTTTATTATTTACATTATAATTATATACATTTAAACATTATATACATTTAAAACACATATATTTATAATAATACGTCATAACTAGAATAAGAAAAATGTTTTTGATAATAAAAATTTGCTAATAAAGATATCACGCTCTTAACGTTGCGTAAAATTTGCTAAAAACGATAGCTTTATAAGACACGGTCCTTCCGTTATAAGTAGAGATCGGATAATCGGATGCATATTTACCTAAAGTTAGTTTAAGACAAAGTATGGAAACGGCTTTTTATTGTTTTGTTAAATAAAAATCCCGGGATTGCGGAATTGGATAGCCGGATGTTTATTTATTTACCTAATTTAGTTTTTGACAAAGTATGGAACTGTCTTTTTATTTTATTTCCATAAATAAAAATCCCGGAATTCCGGTACTGTATAACATTTTGGTAAT
This sequence comes from Scirpophaga incertulas, assembly GCA_036419045.1. NCBI lineage: Eukaryota > Metazoa > Arthropoda > Insecta > Lepidoptera > Crambidae > Scirpophaga > Scirpophaga incertulas. The sequence continues at coordinate 22,783,212 of CM071635.1, read as the reverse complement.
GCAAAACTAGTCGGTAATATGAGGTACTAGACCATACTTACGCCCGGGCACCATTTCTGTTTTTTTATTCAATTATTTAATTGATTATTGTTTTAGTCAAACTAGCTCATTACTTTCGTATAACACTTTTCTTGTAATAAATCGTACATTCATAAATCACACGGGGAACTGAAACTAAACTTCATTAACTAAACGTAAATACGTATGCATAGTTGTATAAATGAACCCGGAGTCTCGGTCTTTTGAAAATAAATACCACGTGCTAATTTAGTAATTTTCAAACAATATCACTACGTTAAATTTGCAGTGCCGTATTTTCCCGGGATTTTTATTTAACAAAATGTATTTTAAAAAGCCGCTTCCATAATTTGTGAGCCAAAAATTAACTTTAGGTAAATATGCATCCGATTATCCGATCTCTAATTATAAGGCGTGCGCGAGGATATAAATCCAATGCGTAGAGGCCATTTAAGCGAAATTTAATGGGAGTGTACCAGCTGGGTCTAATCTCTATGTGCACAATAAAAAATACAGCGGTCATGCACAAAGACTATACACAGATGCACAGAAACTATTGTCATTCATTACTGATCAAAACGTTTATGGACTATTGCATTTCGATTTTGGTGTTAATGAGAACCGAGCTTTGGAAGATTTAAATATGGCAGGTGGTCACTCGCTGCCCAATAAAGCAAACCAATATTAATGTGAAATGTTGTTCACATTGGTGGGAACGGCTAAGGGTGTAGAGAGGTGTGTCTGCGACAGCGATCGAGAACGCCGAATCATTATTTTTCACATAAGGTTAGTTTTTGAACTGTTCTCTCAACTTATTTCGTTCATTTCAGTAGCCTTATGTGACCAAAGGTGTTCATTTTCAAGCGTGGCAAAGATGTTTGGGTATAAAACTGAATTATTAATAAAATAGTTTTTGAAAAGTTTTTGAACTAAACAATAATTATATAATTTTTGATGATTATTTAAATTGTACATTAATGTCATAAATAAAGAACTCAAGTAGCCTGCACTGCGCAAATAATACGAGTGGTAGTAGTAACGTGATAGGTGTTGGTTTCGCAGCCCCTTCAAAGCAATAGGGTGGAAAATTTTTATGAAATTGACTACCCTTTAAATTATAATTTGTATACTAACCTCCTACGACCATTTACATCGACAATATTTTATTTGAACTAAATATAAGAATAGGGCAAAAAAGAATTGCGACTTTGTTGTTTTCAATAATTCTATAGCAAATAAATAACTAGTGCTCGGAATAGATAGTTTAATTTTATGTACTTGCGATTTTATGACATCAATAGTATGGATATGCCTGGGATCTTACTATTTTCAGAGATTGTAAAAATATTTCTATTATATTGAACTTTCAAAATAGTATTTCATATTTTAGCTTATTGTCGTAATAATAAGTTGTAAACAATAACATTTTACAATAAAAACGTAAAGAAACGAATAGCAAATAAAAATAGAAAATTTTAGTTTATCCTAGCCAGCGCGGTGTCATGGTGCATAAGGTCGCATTTTCCCCCGCAAAAAAAAAAAAGTTTTTTCAAGTTACTCTTACATTGAATTTCTTTCGCCAAGTACATAAAATTAAACTACCTATTCCGAGCACTATAAATAACCCTTACAAATATATCAAAGACTGAAATTGTAATAATTATTTAGAACCATAATCTTGATTGACCCTAATACGCAAAGAGGCAGCAAAATTGAGTATTTTGCATAACTCAACTCTACCAGTGTAAACTAAACTCTACAAAGTAATTTCTTAGGTAAATAATTTTAAACTTAACAAAGCTATTTACATAAGTCAAATAATAAATCATTGCGATATCGAATTATCAATTAGATCACTAATTACAATTAATTTACAGAACGATTATATGTTGTTGTTATGGTTATTGTTTCTTTATTAAAAAACATAATTAGATTCTACATACCATTCTACGGGGGAATTGATTTTGTTATTAGACATTTATTACAGTAATAATAGTGTATGTATAACAAAAAATTGCATAAGTTTTTATTTATTTGATGTAAGTGGTTACAGTCGCTCATAGTATGTGCACCTAAAAAACCACAGTGTACCAACCAGGTAACATGTGTTCCCAGTTATTTCACTGCCTATCTTACCCTTACCTTGGTGCCGAGTGATCGACATAAACCTGTCCATACCCTAGGAGCAATTTAAGTTGGCTAATAGTTGGGCCTCCGTCCACTTTTGAGTTGGCCAACGGTGTGGTTTGTCACCCCTAGAAGTTGTAGCTCCGATAGTAGAATAGATAGGTCCATTTTACAAAGGCCCAACAAGCCTAGGCCTACGTTGGCCTTACTTGTTTTGCAGAGGCGTATCTACAAAGGCCCCTTCGAAAATCCAACTGTTAACCTACGGTGGCTTTTTAAGTTGGCCGGTTATTACTTATTTGTAGGAAATATTACGTTGTTTTTACATCGGTCAGGCCAACGTTATTTCAATGGCACTAATTCCTCGTTGGTTAACTTACAATACTGGTATAAGGCCCAACGTTATAAAATTATTGTAAAATACGACCTAAAAACTATTGGCTGGCCATCGTTGGCCCGTTATGTTTAATTTGTAGGAAATATTACGTTGCTTTTACATCGGTTAGGCCAACGTTATTTCAACGGGACTAATTCGTCGTTGGTTAACTTACAATACAGGTAGTTGGTCTAATGTAGTAAGATCGTTGAAAAATACAACCCAAAAACGGTTGGCTGACCATTGTTGGCCCGTTGATACTAATTTGTAGGAAATATTACGTTGGTTTTACTTCGGTCAGGCCAACGTTATTACAATCGTACTGATTCCTCGTTGGTTGACTTACAATACAGGCAGTTGGCCCAACGTTATAAGATTGTTGTAAAATACCACCCAAAAACTGTTGGCTAGCCATCGTTGGCCCGTTATTATTAATATATAGGAAATATTACGTTGTTTTTACATCGGTTAGGCCAAGTAATACGACACGATTTTGCGAATGTTCGTCTGTCAAATTCAATTCATCGTTGTCATTTGAGGCTTTCTTATGTCAAAATTAATATCGTCCGTTCGATCGTCCGTTGAAATGTTTTAAACGATAGTAACTAACACGACGAAGTCCACGATATATCGAATATCGTTTTTAAGAGTACGCCCACTGATTCGTCGTTGGTTAACTTACAATACAGGTAGTTGGCCCAACGTTATAAGATCGTTGTAAAACACAACTCAAAAACTGTTGGCTGACCATCGTTGGCCCGATGTTACTAATTTGTAGGAAATATGACGTTGGTTTGGTATAGTTGGCCCAATGTTGGGGTAACAGTGGCAATACAACGTAAACTTTACGCGGTTGGGACAAGGTTGGGGTTTCATTGGCAGTACCACAATCACCAACCACAACCTCCCAACAAAATCCCAACTGTTGGCATCGACACCCCAACGATAATTGCTACTAGGGTAGCAAAGTAAGCAATCATTAAATTTTATAAAATTCAATCAAATTTTCTGTCAACAAATTTTTTTTTCCGTGTAAGTCACTCCGTAATAATTACTTTATTTTGTACACATATTCATAGATCAGTGTAACAAAAAATGAATGTTTTAAAATATTCAGTGAATTAAATCTAATCAAAACATATAGTTTTATACATAAAAAATATGATTTGTACGTTTTGTGTTCCCACTGCCCTCTACAGAAGTTCTTACTCAAGTAACTTCACTGCCTATCTTTACCCCTCACACAAGAATACAGCAACGCGAAGACTGCTGCTTTGCGGCAGACAATAGTTAGATGAATATACCCAAGTAGATTCTGGTATAGGGTCTTCCTCTGGTAATTATTACCAGTTACGTCAGAACTAGTTCTTGGATTACAGAGAAAAGATCACAAGTAAATCATTGAAATTCTGTACTTAATTGATAAAGAATAAGTTTTCAATTTGTGTAAATATTATTTGGAGGAAAGTTATGTTAATGTTATGTTATTTTGTAATATTATTCCGTCTGTGAGATCTAGTTACATCGAGCTAACTTGAGATTAATTTATCTGTTTATAGAAAGATGAAAAATGAATTGCATCTACATTATTTAAATATAAATCTTCTAAATACGATGTTATGTATGGATGCGTTGGATTGTAAGACTTGTATTACAGAACGAGATCGAAACTTAAATCTGTTTACGTACAGTTAGAAAGGGATAGCTTTATAGCATCATCCCTTTCTAATACGAACATTTTTTTTTATTATGACTCACCAACAGTTATTACAATATTACATTTACATAGATATATTTGGTAGAAACAAATCTTAATGCATAACCAGTTAAAGGTAAGTACAACATTCACAGATATATAATACTTAACAACATAACATTAAATAACTGCGTACAATAAAAAATTATAAAGTTTACAATTAAACAGAGAGTTAATCATTAAAGTGTTCTGAAAAGAAAAAAAAAGAAAAGCAAACAAACAACAACCTATAACAACCGCTAAAGACCGGTAGGGATATTTAGAAAATTTTGTAACTACTAAACTATTTTAAGAAAAATATTAGCTCGCTAGGCTTTCCAGGGCATGCTTCCTAAATACTGGCAAAGATTCCGAGAACATGTCAACCCTGGAAGAGATATTGTTGTACAGCTTTGACATACGAGCAAGCGGGGAGTTAGCACCCAAGACTGTTCGTCGAAGTGGGGGAAGGAATGGGGGCTTGGGGTGGCGTGTGAGTTTGATGGGTACCCAGAAATTCACCTGACCAAGTAACTGCGGACAGTCTATTAGGCCGTGACATAATTTACGAGCAACAAGGTCCAGATATTTCCTGCGTAATGATAGTGTGCTCAAATTGAAGTAACCAAGTCTGTCCTTGTATGAGGTTATCTTATTATTCAACCCTGCTGAATATGAGAGGTGCCACAGAAAACGCTTTTGGATTCGCTCCAATCGCAAACAATGGGTAGCATAGTGAGGTCTCCAGACAGTACTCCCATATTCGAATATGCTTCTTATGTAGCTATTATATAGAAGTATTTTTCTTTTGAAGTTTCTAAAAATCTTACATTTTCTTATGATAAATCCCAGCATTTTAGAAGCTTTTTTTATAATATTGTCAAGGTGAGGTATAAAAGTAATTTTAAAACATAAGACCGGTAGAACTGAGTCTCCCAAGGATCTTGATCCAAAAATCTGAATTGCTAGCCCGCCGATACTGACACTTATAATTTGGATAATTGTTGCAATTTAATTTAGTATTATGGCAATAGCGAGAGAAGGAAGACATTCCTGGCTTTCTTTTCCGTCTTGTAATTTCATTTGTAAATATCTCGTTAAACATTACAATACCATCTACAATTGAGATATGCCTAATTCCTCGTAAATTTTTCCATTTCTAGATGGTCGTGTAATTTATTATATGAAGGCTTATCATTTTAATACTTTTTCTTTAGAATGGTAATTCCCCAAGTGAAACCCCCCGGCGGAATAGCGGGGAGGTGGCAGTGGCCATGTCGAGCCGCAATTACGGTTCCATCAGCGGTGGCGTAGAGAAGGTCACTTACACGTGGGCCGACGTCAACGCTTTTGCCACTGAAGCACGAAACCGCCGCCGTTTCTGGAACTTCTGGAGGACGTCATCGGACCGCATGTTCCAGCAGAGGAAGCAGCTTTTGAAGAATGGTGAGAACTATGTTAGTTACTTATGTACTACTTATGGAATGCTTTTGATAAGAAAAAAGTGAATTAGTAGTGGTCTGAAGTATTGAAGTGATGTTGTTCAGACGTTAGACCCTGATGCAAAAACTGTACTGTGAAAATTTGTACAATAAACACAACTGTATTCAATCCGATTCTGAATAACAAGTATGGAATAGTAAATCAGAGGTATAGTAATTAATGGCTCCAACGGCTTGGTGCGAGGATTCGAGTGGTCAACATAAACCCTTTTCTAGCAAAGCAAGCAATCATGAATACCTCTATATTTCAATCTTTGTATTAAATAGGTAGTGCATATAAAGCTAGGATGATTGTTTTCGGTCAACAAATTTTATTTAAATTATATATGAAAATTATCCAATCTTATCAAAAAATATAGTTTTATACATTAAAAAAATATGATTTGTACGTTTTGTGTTCTCATTTCTCTTCCACTGAAGTTCTTACTCCAGATTTTAGGTTATGCGATTTCAGGGCTTATTTAATTACGAATGCTGATAGTTTTTAATTTTTATCTTCTTACCGTTGCCGATGCCTTGATGAAATATCAACATCTTATAGTAATTGAAATTCTAATACTAAGTCTACATTAAAATGTCTATTATTAAACGAGCTGCTGGCATTCATTGTCTTATATCAGTCATACCTTAGTCATTTGCCAACCAACAGAAGAGTTTTAGCTTAGAATCACGAAGATAAAAGACAAGGACGGCCAGCCAGCAACATTTGGTACTCGTAGAAACAAACACTGACCAATGCAAATGCATCATACGCGGCATCTCTATCCAACATAGGAACGAAGTCTAATTCAACGTAGTTTTATTAATCAAATTAATCAAATTAATCATTTATTTATTAATCAAAGGCGGCTCGAGACCGGCTTCTGTACTAAGTTTGTCTATCATTACAGTAAACGGGGCTGCGTACCCCGGCGAACTGCTGGCGATCATGGGTTCTTCGGGGGCCGGTAAGACCACGCTACTGAACACGCTGACGTTCCGTGCGCCCAGTGGGGTGGTGGCCAGTGGCACACGAGCGCTCAACGGCCAGCCAGCCACGCCCGAGGCCCTCACCGCACTTTCCGCATACGTACAGCAGCAAGACCTCTTCATTGGTACACTCACAGTCAAAGAACATCTTATATTCCAGGTGGGTGATTTGATTTTTTTTTTTGGTCGGACCTATGCTGAAGCCTCAGATGGCTATGTTCAGCTTTGCAATGATGTGTATTTGTGGAAGGCGCACGAACTGAAGGTTCGACCACCTTGCCAACTAACTACACCGGCGAGTCGGTGTCGTTAGGGTCGAGACAAAGGGAGTCGACGCGGCTTGAGCGCGCCGTCTAATGGCTCGAACGCTCAAATTCGTCGTGTAGTGGAGGGTGAGAATCTACCCGGTACGTGACAGTACCGGGTATATGTTTGACGGATGTGTGGCCCGGGTCTTCGCGCTCGCCGACGAGCGCGGTGAGTGAGCGAGAGACGTGGGTGTGTGGCCGGCGGGAGGGATTGGTTTGCGCGTGTGATGGGGTCGGGTGGGTCGGACAAGATGGGTGATTTGAGTAAAATGCTTAATGCATCAATTCTATAGAGGTATATATTTTGTTTAATGATCTAACTTTTTTCATATAATCAGACCAATTTGGAACTTCTTTGAAGTATTCGAAAGCTTTGAGCAACTGTAAATTCATACAAAATGTTTATGACCTAGTCGACCGTTCTAGTCGAAATTTCTTTAATATCATTTGTTTATTCACATTACTCTTTCACTGAAAACAAGAATCTATATTTAACACACAGTGAAATTTATAGAAATAGTATTTAATAATTTAATTATACAATACATAGGTGGCATGTAATAAGCCGATACAAAGTCCAATACTCCAGCAAAAGGTAATACTTAAACAAGTAACCCAGTCAGAATGTTATAATCCTCTTAAGCAAACTAATTGATTGTTCCACTTTTTATAACATGTTTAGTAAAACTTCAGGCATTACATGCAATTCAAACATACATAATTAATTTCCAAAAGCCTAGTCTATATTTATATAATTCTGAGATCCTCCTAGTAACCTTCTATAGAAGCGTGTGGCGTGGGATCTCGCTCTTCAAAACTATTTTTTTAATTTGAGCATGCTAAGTTTTAAATACAAAATTGTATGTGTGTTGTGTGTACAAATTATTCATTTATTTTATGTGTGAGCCTACAGAATACATATAAATTTTTCTGTACCGTCATAATATAGAGTCAGTAGCCATTCAATTAAAGTTGTCTTACATTTGGATATTTTAATTTTATGTATAAGTAATTGATCATTGAATTTGTTTTAAATAAAAGCCGTAGAATTGTCATCTAGCAAAGATTATCCTCGACATATGTGTAGGTGCAATTTTGCGTTGCCTCCTTCCAGTTTGTTCCTGGTGGTTAAAAGATGTTTTTTATGTAATTTCAAGGCTATAGACAATATAAATAGTTTTCTAATAGATAAGAGTTTATTGTTTTCGTGAAGATCCTTAGTAGAATATCTAAGCGAGAAACATAACATCTTCAATAAACATAAAGATGTAGTTCTAGATCAAAGGATCTAGTTTTCTTTTCAGGAACTTAGTTTTTGTTTCTCCTCCAATGGAATGTGCCCGGGCGACATAGAATTGTTTTTATAGTTTTTAAGACGCCCAAGTATTTATATTGAACATACAAACCAGTTTTGTTTTCATTTATTAACATAAACAAAACATGGATATATTAGTTGCAATTGAAAATGTAATATTTACTTACATATATTTATAATTTGTTTATTATAGCCTTCTGTGTAATTTGAGATTGAAACAAGTTTATGTAATTTGTTTAACAGGCAATGGTGCGCATGGACCGACACATCCCTTACGCACAGCGCATGCGTAGAGTACAAGAAGTAATTTCAGAGGTAAGTGCTTCCCCGTTTCATTACATTTATTATACACTAGCTTTCTGCCCGCGGCTTCGCCTGCGTGGATTTCTGCGTGGGTCTATAGAAGGTTAAGGGTCATAGCTTTTGCCCACGGCTACCACGATTTTATCGCGCTTCCCGTGGGACTATCCGAGAGAGTTTTTCCGAGATAAAAAATACCGCAAAACCTTGCTCAAGAATCACTCTATCTATGATGAAAACCGCATGAAAATCTGTGCAGTAGTTTTTGAGCGAAGCCTTTATTGCGCATCCCGTGGGATCTGTTGATTTTTCCGGGATCAAAAGTAGCCTATGTTACTCGGGGATAATGTAACTTTCAAAAGGTGAAAGAATTTTTGAAATCGGTCCAGTAGTTTCGGAGCCTATTCATTACAAACAAACAAACAAACAAATCTTTCCTCTTTATAATATTAGTATAGATATATTATATTTAATATATATCTGATATTCCGAACGCTTAAAATTGAATTTGCAGTTTAGAACTTTCCAAGAGATTGATTATCTATACTGAGATTATAAAGCTGAAGAGTTTGTTTGTTTATTTGAACATGCTAAACTCAGGAACTCCTGGATCGAATTTAAAAAAAAAATTATTGAATAGACGATGTCTGTTTTTTAAGGTTAACTTACTAGAATCGTTATATGTCGCGTTGTCAAGATCGGGTTGGGGAGAAAACCAAAATGTTCTTCTGCCACAAGAAAATAAAACTATAATTTACGCAGACGTAATTTAAAATAATTATGTTCTTTTAAAAACTTAAAAGTAAATTGTCTAAGATATTAACAGAAATTGGGTAACAGCTGAGGTGGTTGTTTGCAAAAATAAATATGATGCTCAAAATAACTATTCCACGCGGACGAAGTCGCGGGCACAGTTAGTATGAGATATTTATATGGCTCTTAACCTTAATATTAATTAACGTCCTTGATAATGTGAAAATATATATGAAGTATGCAATAACCACAGTCAAATACGACCCCGAAATGATGACGCTCGAATCGAGATTCATTAAACTAATTTTTATCTTAATCCTCACCTACAATTAACAATTTCCTGGTCTGTTTACCTGATGCATACTACCGGACAGCTTCATATTACGTGATTGCCAACTCTAAGCTGTCTTATGATATATATTTTATGGTATTGTGCCTATGTTATTTCTTTGAGGGTACTAATGTTCTAAAGATGTGAGTAGTGTCACAGTCACACAAAGCCTCAAATCAGTAAGTTGTTTAGATATTGAGTACATACATACATACATACACTCACGCCTTTTTCCCACGGGGGTAGGCAGAGATTACGTCTACGGTCTTTACATATCTCTTTCGCTTCATCTACTTTCATAACATTCCTCATACATGCTCGACGATTGCGGGTACTTCTGACCTGGCCTTTTTTGAGGACACTTTCGATTTGTTCGAAATATGTTCGCCTAGGTCTTCCTCGTCCCGTATCTCCTCTCACTCCAGCTTCATAAATCATTTTGGTGAAAAAAAATAAATAAATGTTGAGTACACAACAAACTATTTGATTTTAAAGCGTCACAATTACGGTACCATTTATTGGAAATGTCAAGAAAAGGTATAGCTAATTTAAAGTTCATAAGTACTTATATTTAGTAAAATGTTAATGAGATCTTTTGATCGACTGGAAATAAGCTGCTAACATCCTAGACTGGTGCACATATATACTTAAAGGTTAAACTAGTCACACATTTTTCGTCTCAGGTTGAAAATAGGACTGCATCTATACTTATGAAGGGAAATGTTGGGAGAACGGGAGAAGTTACTCCATTTATTAAGCTTCCGTAGCAGGTGCATCCTTAATGGTTAAAGTTACACAGAAATCATGTATAACGGAAATGTTCTCCTTAATATTATATAAAAATATCCCACGACAGCATATGTCTATTCTTTATGGTTCACTGACAATAACACGTGTAACTCCCGATAGCTTAGCAATTCGTAGTTTTCTGATTATATTTGTCTACTCTTACGTTTATAACACTCTCAGTCATTAAAAATGCTACCTAATTACGATCCTACGCGGACTAAGTGGTGGGCACACCTAGTTAAATAATAAATTCGTCGCCAACGCCGCAAATGGTCGATTCTCATTTAAGAAAATTGTTCAGGAGAGCAAAATAACGTTTTTTTTCCCCGATGGCGTGCATATTTTAGCTATATTTCTATTTAGAAAAAAACTATTATAATTATAAAAATCAATTGTAATAGTATACTATAGAGACGTAGCTAGTTCTAGTATGAAGTTCGCCCCTTTGCGGCGTCGGCGACGAATTGTTCTAATATATATGCTTCCAGAAAGATATAGTAAGATATATTCTCATTATAGGATTTATGAAAAAATCTTCTTTACATTATACATAATATCTGATAAATAGTATTAATTTTATTCTAATTCTAAACACATATATGAACATATTAATCTCGCATATTCCACACACACAAACACAAATACTTGTTTTTGTTTAAACAGTACAGTTAATTAACTATACTGTTTAAACAGTGAATTAGTATTTTTAAAATTAGGAAAATAGAATAGAATTAGTAAAAATGTTATTTCTGGGTGATGGCTGAAAATCGGTGTTCTAATCAACACACCGAGCCTATATACTTCTTGCTGCTGCACACACGTCCATTTCCACTGGAAATTTTATGTTTCTACTTTGTAATATGTACTTCATATTATATATATGAATTCCTAAGAATTCGGGTTCGAATTCCGGTGGGGACAGATGTTAGCGTGATGAATGCGAGCATACCTTAGTCATGGTCGTTATTATATGTTTCTATCAACAACATTTATACATGTACTAGCTGGCCCAACAGACGTTGTCCTGTCAAATGTCTCAAATGTCACGTTGTCTCACGTTGTCTCAAATGTTTTTAAATAAATAATTTAGCTGAAAAACAATATCTATATGACCGTATTGTGAATCTAAACCATTCTCAAGCCCCCTGGAATACACACAAAAAATTTCATCAAAATTGGTCCAGTCGTTTAGGAGGAGTTCAGTCACATACACACGCACACAAGAAATATATATATTAAGATAACTATCCGTTACCCTAAATTCCATAACACAAGCCTTAAAGAGCTTATTTAGGGCTAGGGTAATTGGAGTAAAAGTAGGACATATTTTTTTTTATTTCTTTTTAGCTAAATAGTAAACAGAGAAATTTTAACTAAAAATTGTCTAATATCTAGTTGGCGCTCTCCAAGTGCCAGAATACCGTAATCGGTATTCCTGGAAGGCTGAAGGGCATCTCTGGCGGAGAGATGAAGCGTCTGTCTTTCGCAAGTGAAGTGCTCACCAACCCTCCGCTTATGTTCTGCGACGAGCCCACATCGGGCTTGGATTCGTTTATGGCACAGAATGTTATTCAGGTGAGTGGTATAGTTATTTGGTTAAAAGATCTATTGGTATCTTTGGGGAACATTAAGTGATTATATACCACCAGTGAGTTATAAGTGTATATATATGACTGTTATGTCTCCAGAGGATTCATTATGTCTGGAGTTACCTCTCTACCTACTCTATTACCTCTGGGGCGGGTACCTATTAAGCCCCTATTATTACAAGCTTTTATTTAACTTGCTATGTATGTATGTTTGTATGTTCGGGTAGAATCTTACAACTCAATTTTAAGGCACTTGTCCTCAACCGATTGAGGTGAAATTTTGTATACACGTTTAGTTTGGATGACAATCCATGAATAACTGTGAAGTCATTTTAAATCCAACATGGCGGCGTACCCAAGATGGCGGACCAATGATTTTTAATGCACTCCTACAATGAGGGTATCAAATAAAAGGGTTTGCCAAGAATAACTAGAAAAATAATGTGACGTCACTCTTAATCCAATACGGCGGAGCACCCAAAATGGCGGATAATATTCTTTTATTTGTTCCTACAATATGGGTATCAAATGAAAAGGCTTGCCAAGAATAACTAGAAAAAAAATTAAGGTAAAAGAAATTCTTTAAAAATAAGATTTTATTTAAATGCGCTAGAAAGAAAAAAATAAACATTCACATTAAATATTTTACTGTTAACTTATAACGTCATTTCAAATTTGACACAATTTATATGTTACTCGTAGAAAAGCTTGTCGCGAGATTTGAGGTACTCGTATTTACTTGCTGCCAATAAAAAATTTAAAACTAAGAAAGTAAATACGAGTACTTCAATCTCGCGACAAGCTTTTATAACATATAAATTGTGTCAAATGACAATATGACAAAGTTTGAAACTCGTCACTCTTTAGCGCGTATATAATTTTTAAACGTTAGTATTCTTAGGCCCAGCCCCTGAATCATGAGCTATGACACAAGATACGTTAATACCTAACGAAATATTAAACATATTATACATAATAACGAAACAAGATATAATATTATCGAGCGACATAACTGCCATCTTGAAATATAACCTTTGTATTTTCTTTGACAGTTTACCTTATAATCTGTCGGTAGTAATACCCGGGGCTGGTGGACTACCTACACAAAGTCGTATTTTAATAATAAAATCAAGGGAGTGAATAAAAACTTTGTACTTGTTGTGATTAAAGTTGCGTATTTTGTATTTGGGACTAGCATTTTATTTCACAAGGTTAAATAAATGCATACATTTGAAAAAAAAAATACACTTTTTTTATACTACAACGGTAGCAAAAAGGCTTACGGCCTGCCTGATGGTAAGCAGTCACCGTCGCCTATGGACGCTTGCAACACTAGGGGCATCACAAACGCTTTGCCGACCTTTTTAAAAACCTATTTACTCCCTTTTTGAAGAACCCCATACTATAATACCCCGGGAAAGCCTCAGCAGGGAGCTCGTTCCACAATCGGAGCGAGCGTGGAAGGAAATTTCGTTGAAACCGCACTGTGCGTGACCATTTAGGCTCCAGCATGTGAGGATGAACACCCTGCCGATGACGAGCGGTGCGATGGTAGAATGTGGCCGTGGGCATCATGTCGAACAATTCTTTGGAACTCTACCCGTTGTATAAGCGATAGAACACACACAAAGAGGCACAGCCTCTCCTCAGACTTAAGGGCTCAATACCGCATGAGAGTATGGGATCGTCAACGATACGCTCAGCGCGTCTTTGGACCGAATCAAAAGAATTAACTTAGTATCGAGGTGCTCCCGCCCACAGGTGACAGCAGTACTTCATATGGGGCCTGACTTGCGATTTGTATAATAGCAGTCGTTGCCTCGGAAGGAAGTACCGCTTAGCTCTGTTAAGCATACCTAGTTTTTTAGAAGCCAACTTGACCTTGTCATCTAATTGACTTCGGGATTGGACGTCACTGGAGATGTTGACACCGAGGATCCCAATACTCTTCTTCTATCCAGGCTAACTGCCAATGCCTCACCTCGACTCTCAATGGCAGATGCCCAACGGTGTGTGAGATACACTAGAAGATCACTAGTCGAGCGACCGTGGCGAAAGCCGTATTGGCGGTCGCTGATCATATCGTGTTCTTCTAGGTATCTAAGGAGCTTAGTGTTGATCACACGCTCCATCACCTTTGAGAGAAAGGAGGTTATAGCAATAGGCCTGTAATTCGATGGATCTGATCTATCGCCCTTTTTGGGCACCGGGTGTACATTTGCCGTCTTCCATGAAGACGGAACCTGCCCTAAGTTGTAGGAAAGCGTGAAAATCCGCGTTAGTACAGGACACAATTCTGGAGCGCACTGTTTTAACATCACTGCCGGTATACCGCTGGGCCAGACTCGATTTCTGAACGTCGAGAGAAAGTAGCTCCCGCCGGACTTCCTTTTGGGTTATCCGGATTTCCGGCATGGAGTAACCACACCGCGGGATGGTAGGTGGCGTGGCGTTCCCATCGTCGATCATAGTCGAGTTTGAGGCAAAGAGTTTACCCAAGTGATCGGCTTTCTCTTTAGCAGTATGGGCCAAGTTGTTACTGGCATTTCGGTGGTAAGGACGACCGACAAAAGTTTCCCTCAGCAGCTTTGGCCAGCGACCAGAAAGCACGACTACCCGAAGGGTAGCTTGCTAGCCGCTCGCCAATTCTGCCGACGAAGTCGAATTTCACTCTGGCAAAAATCTTTTTACTGGCTCTCGAGGTCGCATTGTACTTACGTTTCACATCAGTTGCATTGGGGTCATGTGTTCTACGAGTCGTAGTCCAAGCCTCGTAAGCAGATTGCTTAAGAAACAAAGCTTCCTTACAAGACCGATTAAACCACGGTCGTTTTTTTGCCCCCGCAGTTACTAGTGCGTTAGGAATAAAATACTCCATACCCACTAGGATCGTCTCAGAGACAGCGGCTGCGCAGATGTCAGGATCATCTGATGTGAAGCATAGTTGCCTCCACGGGTACGATGCATAGAATTCTCGCAATCCATCCCAATCTGCTGACCTGTATTGCCACATACGATGTAAACAAGATGGCCTAGGTGGATCTGACCGCGCGCATGCGACTTTGGTCCGGACGAGACAGTGGTCGGAAGAGCCGAGAGGTGCATCCACTGAGACAGAATATCCTTCCGGACGGGTGGTCAGCAGAAGATCCAGCAAAGAGCTTGAGCTTGTATGGTTTTCAATGTCTGGTATTCTTGTAGGAGAATTGGCCAGTTGCGAGAAACCATAGGCCAGAGAAAATTCGTGAGCACACCTTCCTGCGTAGTCAGTGGACCGAGAACTGAGGCATTCTACACGATGGGCATTAAAGTCCCCTAAAATCACCAACTCTGCGGAGGGGTATTGCTCAACCACTTTTTTAGTCGTCAATGTCAGGTGCTCGAATAATCGAGTTGTGTCCACATCACCACTGAGGGACCTATATAGGTACGCATAAACGCGGGTGTGTCCCCCGCAGTCCACACGTACTCACAATATGGATAGGTCCTTGTCTTCTAAATGAAATAGGCGGCGGCAGCAGATATCCTCCCGGGCATACATACATACGACGGCACGTTTGCGAAATGAGTGCTCGAGTACGTAGCCGGGATACATAAGGTATGACGTATCGGCCGGGGGAAATATCTGTGTCTCCGTTAAAAATAAAAGGCTCGGTTGCGCTGTCTCAAGATGTTGGTGAACAGCGTTGAGGTTTGCGTGAATACCCCTAATGTTACAAAAGTCCACCTGCGTGGAAAGGGGTGTCGCTGTGAGTGTTCTCCCTTTTTTATTTTTTTATTTCATTTATTCACGGTTTCGAATAGGCGTGGAGGCTTCGCTGTGCCGAAAGCTAAAGGGACAAATATGTGCAGCCAAATCAGGCGATGACCAACGCGGGTGTTGCGGTTTGTCGATGCAGCGTACGGAAGGGCCCCCGGTCCCCCCTGTGGCACAGCCGGGTTCCACTCCGGTCTCCTTCTCCGGCACGACTGCAACCACAGAAATTTTTCACAGGCTGGCAGTTAGGCTGCTCCAAGTTTTGAGCGGAATGACTCCCGCTGTGGCCTACCTCTCTTAGACACTCTTTCAACTTTCACTATCCGTCCCAATGGCATATTCGAAGTGTTTACCGTGCTAGTGAAGCCAAAATAGACTTTACTCACTGGTAATAACTACGTATCAACATTCAACATAAAAATCTCAAATAAAGCAAACTTACGAATTTGTGTTTTTGACTTTTAAAGTTAACGTATCAACGCTGGGTAACACGTGCCGCCTGCCTAAATTTTGTTTGCATTATTTCATACTTATAAATTTAATATGTCACGGTTCCATAAAATTGTCGACACGATTTCTGTTTCTAGGTGCTTAAAGGCTTGGCACAAAAGGGCAAGACCGTGGTATGCACCATTCATCAACCCTCTTCCGAGCTGTACGCGATGTTTGACAAACTGCTCATCATGGCGGATGGAAGGGTTGCATTCTTGGGTTCTCCCGATCAGGCTACGGACTTCTTTAGGGAGTGAGTTGTTGATGAGGTTAAATACAACGTAATGTACGTTATACACATCAAATTTAATATGTTTATGCTTGTATGCATAAAAGAAAGGTCTTCCAGCTGACCTTATTACGTGTTCGTTTAAAAGTACAACTAATAATAAATAATATTTACTATTACGAAACAAAAAAAAAATCATTCAACTTTGAGTTGGGCTCGCATCGAAGATCCGTATAAACTTTTAATTACTAAACTATTTGCACGCAATTTTACATTTTTGAGACTTTTTTCTTTACTTATGCTACATTGTCATGAAGTATTCGTAATATTATGTCAAATTTCATGATTCAAAATCAACGGAATCTTCATATAGAATGTACTATGCAGGATGTGGCGCGACAATTGCTACATACAGCGAATTTTTGTGGTCAGAGCGCAATCTCCAATGAAGTTATATTCAAATAAGATGTAGACGTTGCACTTGTGCGTCGAAATTTCTGTAAAAATTCGGGCAATTGATGTAATTTAATTTGGTCGCAAAGTAACAGCGAGAGAAAGAAGACATCGTTCATCGATTTAATATTTGGTTAGAGCAACGCTATGTATTTTTGTCGCGTACTTACTGTATGATCTGTTTCATTCATATATAATGATTACGATCTCCGTAGTCGAGTGCTTAATACATCATTTCAATGTGTTGTCTGAGATCTTGGGCTCGAGTCCCGGTGGGGGCAGATGTTTGTATGATGAATTTGTGATGTTGATATTTGTATGGATACATTTTTTTTTAACATTTGTTACACTTACACCAATTAGCCTAGCCCAATCTAAGCTCTGTAAGGCTTGTGTTATGGGATCTAGGATAACGGATAGACATACATGTATTATACATATATAAATATTTTTTATTGAAATATATATCAACAACCATGACTAAGGTACAAATGCTGGCATTCATCACACAAACATCTGCCCCCACCGGGATTCGAACCCGGGACCTCAGAGATGGCGACACCTTGAAACCGGTGTACTACCTATGGAGTACTCGACTATGGAGGTCGTCTATTTGTCCTTAGTCATGGTGTTAATATATAAATGTAATAAAAATATTTATATATGTATAATATATGTATGTCTATCCATATATCCATTACCCTAGATCCCATAACACAAGCCTTACAGATCTTGCTTTGGGCTTCACTAATTGGTATAAGAGTAAGAAATATTTATTTATTTATAATTTCGTGAAACATTATAATTTATAATTTATTAACTTACATTTTAAACATTATAGATTATACATTATAGAAACATTTGAAGTATGGATATGCGTTATCTGTTAGACTCTCATCTCGGTTAAGTAATAAACGAAGAGAACCGTTAGTTTTGTCTAAAGACAGATAATATTCAAATAGACCGGCAACGGCACCATTACTATTTTATGATCCAGTTCACCAGAGATGTGTAAGCAGTCAACATGGCCTTATGTAAATTAGTCAATGCTAGGCGAAACTCAACAAGAAAAAGTAATTTTATTTTTTTAAGTTTATAAATGTCTACAATTCTATTCATACCTATTATGTAATAGTAGACTATATATTAAGAGGAAGAAGTAGGGACTTATGGCAATGAGATAAGACACTGCTTCTGAATGAAGCGACGGATTAAGATACTTTTATCCCCGAAAAGTATGCACCCTACTGTAAAGAAGGTATTCGCCGTGGGAGAGCCATGCTTCGGCACGAATTGGGCCGGCTCGACCGGAGTGATACCACGGCCTCACAGAAAACCGTCGTAAAATAGCGCTTGCACTGTGTTTCGTCGAGTGAGTGAGGGTACCGGAGGCCCAACCCCCCCTTCCACCCTTATTCCCTTTTA
The DNA here is from genome assembly GCA_036419045.1 of Scirpophaga incertulas. Lineage (NCBI taxonomy): Eukaryota > Metazoa > Arthropoda > Insecta > Lepidoptera > Crambidae > Scirpophaga > Scirpophaga incertulas. The sequence goes on along the minus strand of CM071635.1, from coordinate 22,764,744 downwards.
AAAGGCCGACAACGCATCTGTGACTCCTCTGGTGTGCGTGTGTCCATGGGCAACGGTTATCGCTTACCATCAGGTGATCCGTTTGCTCGTTTGCTGCCCTATCCTATAAAAAAAAGTAATGTTCTCATGGATTCTCCCATCAACACCGCCTTCAGCGGATCTATTCCAGGATATCAGTCCATATTGGCAGAGGACACGTAGACCACGATATGTCCTAAGCGACCCCCCTAATCAATTAACGCAGGACCTTCTAGACCTGCAAGCGGCGGCGTCTGAGCCGTCGCCTCCTTTGTCTCCACCTATTCGGCAGCCTTCTGCTTAGCCACATGTAGGTTCCCATCAATACTGGCCGGTCCCACTTTGGTGAACCGTGCCTTCTTTAGCGCTTATGCCCTCCCCATGGGGCAGTGCTAACTGTGCCTCTCCTGAAGAGCGGCTCTCACCAATAAAGTCAGTAGGGTCATTAGGACCAAAGGCTTAGGCTGAGTTTAGTCGGTAGGTCTGGTGGGTCGAGCCGCCTCGATTCACCAGGAGTCCGACATAATCAACGCATCCCTGCTTGCCTGTTGCGTGACGGATTCTCAGCCTCCTCTCCTGAGGAAAAATAAATCACGGATTCTAACGCATTCTAGTATATATCTACAAAGAATTAATATCATGCATTGTAACATATTCTAATGCTTACATCTATTCTTATACATACATTTCAACAGATTCTGTCGCATTCAAATACATTCCTATGCTTATAATGCATTCTAATGTATTCTAATAATGAAAGAAGCGTGAAGAAGAATTTTAAAATGTCTTTATGTGCCAAATTTAAAATGGCGCAAAGCTTTATTTTTTTAGTATTTAGTTGACGTTTGACGATGTAAATTTAAATCTCTCTATACCGTAACAGCTTAAAAACTTGCTTTATACAGAGGTTACATATTTATACGTACTTTATGTGCCAGTGGTGTAAAAATACAACAATATATACTTTTGAAAAAAAAAACTTTAAAAGTATTTGTACATTTGATCTCATGAATATTTTTATGGATTATCTTAATAATCATCAAATTAATATATATCCTGAACGTAGCACTTCCTTTAATAAGCGTATGAACAGAATTTATGCTTCTAAACAAACTCCTTAGCTTAGGCGCAGCGTGTCCCGCCAACTACAACCCAGCGGACCACTTCATCCAACTGCTGGCGGGAGTGCCGGGCCGCGAGGAGGCCACTCGACACACCATCGACACCGTGTGCACCGCCTTCGCCAAGTCTGAGATGGGCTGCAAGCTTGCTGCCGAGGCAGAAAACGCTCTGTATCACGAGGTAGCAATTTCTTGTTAACGAGGTCAAAAGGAATATGCATGAATTAATATTTTAATATTATACATGTCTCATTATCTTAATTGGTAATGTATTGAGTAATACGCAAGCTTGGCTCAAACCTGGAGATTTATCTATGATAGTGATTTATAATCACCCTCATGATCTAACTACTGAATTTATCTATCTCTGGCATCACTCGCATTATTTCTCGTAGGAGACACATGGGTCTCAAGCCCAAATTTCATCAAAAACTGATCACTAATACTGGAGCTTACCTTCAACATCTAAAATTACAAATTTTACCTGTTTATCATCTAAATTACCTCCTTGAGGGTTAAATTTCTACACACCTTCTATACCTATCGTATGAAATTTTTAATTTCATTGAATTATAATGAAATTTTAATAATAACGTTAAATTCTAGCTTAAAAATGATCTATTTTCCATACAAACTTTTAAAAAATAGTCTATGTCCAATTTCAGGCTCTAGACTATCTCTGTGTTAAATTCCACTTCAATCAGTTCAATATTCGACAGACAGGGTTACTTTCGCATTTATAATATTGCTTACATATATTTAAAATATGTTATTTGATTGATTACAAATACAGACTAAAGCGAGTGGCGGGTGGGCGGACGCGGCGTGGGCGGGCGCAGCCTCGCTGCGCTCGCGCCGCTCGCCGTACAAAGCGTCGTGGTGCGCGCAGTTTCGAGCCGTGCTCTGGCGCTCCTGGCTCTCCGTCACCAAGGAGCCCATGCTCATCAAAGTGCGCTTTCTGCAGACTATTGTGAGTATGGTAAACATTTATTTAATGTAAGTGTCATCGTCAGTAGGTAAATAGAATAGTAAATATTGGTAGTTTTTACAGAGTAAGTAATATTTAATCTGTGCTAGAAATTGAAAATGCATATATTTTATACATTCCATTCCTTTCGTTGTGACTGACAACCTGACGTGATACGAAACATGTACACAAATTAGTTATGAACGTGCCATAATCTAAATATACCTTAACATTTTATAAACTAAATATAAAGGAAGAAATCGTGAACTGAAACTTCTTATATCTTAATATATATAAATCTCATGTCACAATGTTTGTGCTCAATGAACTCCTAAACTACTTAACCGATTATAATAAAATTCGCACACCATGTGCAGTTCGATCCAACTTGAGAGATAGGATAGTTGTCATCATCATCATCATCATCATCATCATCAATTTTAAAAATTCTTTCACCAATAGAAAGCCACATTATTGCGGAGTGTCATCATCATCATCATCATCATCATCATCATCAGCGGACGGCGCGCGATGGCTTCGGGTTTAATTCAGTTCGCTTTCGTGCTCGCTTCGGGGATTATTAATATTATGCCCAACGAAGTGGGCGCGGGTCAGCTAGTATATATATATATATATATAGTATATATATATAGTAGTATATATATATATAGTAGTCAGCTAGTATATATATATAATATATATATATTATATATATATATATATATATATATTATATATATATATATATACTAGCTGACCCGCGCCCACTTCGTTGGGCATAATATTAATAATCCCCGAAGCGAGCACGAAAGCGAACTAAATTAAACCCGAAGCCATCGCGCGCCGTCCGCTGATGATGATGATGATGATGATGATGATGACACTCCGCAATAATGTGCTTTCTATTGGTGAAAGAATTTTTAAAATTGATGATGATGATGATGATGATTTGAGATTTAAACTATCCTATCTCTCAAGTTGGATCGAACTGCACATGGTGTGCGAATTTTATTATAATCGGTTAAGTAGTTTAGGAGTTCATTGAGCACAAACATTGTGACATGAGATTTATATATATTAGATATATATATATATATATATTATAATATATATATATATATATATATATATATTATATATATATATATATATATATATATATATATATATATATATATATCTATTGTATGTATTCGTTTAAATGACCTTTTACGTCTTACTAATCTAGTAGCGTTGATGAAGAAATTTCAAGCGAATAATAATTTGTAGCTGGATGTCATAACTCTATCAAATTTTGCAGATGGTTTCCATCCTGATCGGCGTCATTTACTTCGGCCAGCATTTGGACCAGGATGGTGTCATGAACATCAACGGGGCCATCTTCATGTTCCTCACAAATATGACTTTCCAGAATATTTTTGCTGTTATCAATGTAAGACTTTTCTACGAATGGGATTATAAATCGAATTGAACAGGTGCAGGTCAGATTGAAATGGAGACAGATCTGTGATTGAATGGGACTGTTTGCGATTGAAGAAAATCTCAAACTTCGAATCGAAAAAATCTATAAATCGATCATCAATATTATCAGTAAATATGTATGTTTCTGAATGTTGTGAAAGAAAGAAGACACATATAAGAAGAGACCGCAGACTGGAGATGTGAAAGTTGGTGAATGTGTGGTGTGGCTGAAGTAGATTAGATTAAGAATGAATATATATGACGAAAATAGCACCAGTGATTGATAAGACGTGACATACTATCATGAAATGGGTACTCGTAATAATGGCGGTTGATAGTTATATTTCCAGGATATATGGGAAGGGAAAGATCTAAAAATATGGTTCAATTGCGTGATGAACTCTATATAACTACATATTGTGTAGAATGCAGAGTGGTTGACTAGACTTTTAAATTAACCACTTTATATATAAACTATGAAATCGTTTATACAGGAAAGTTCTCCTGATGGTGGATAGTGTCAGTGTAAGTAAAATATCTTTTTCCAGCTAAGACGTAACGACTAATGTATATAGAATAATGAGACGAGTAACAATGTAGTATGCTTTTCTAAAAATGTTCCAGTCACTCTTACTCCTCCAACAATTTGGGTAAGAAAGCAAGGCAGGTTAAAAACGAAATAAAATTGAAAAAGATATGCACATTGATGTCAGAGAAATCAATCAGGTGGAGCAAATGGCAATGCTACTTTATCTCTGCAATTAATAATTTGTTGACAGATGAGTTAATTATAGTAAAGACGGGGCGGAAAAAAAGATCGAAAATGCAACAGTATATGCATGGCGAATTAGAGAAGATAAAAAAGTTGACTTCTCCTCATGATGAGTGCCAGTATCTGAACAGATGAGAGAGTTGGATAGTTAGTTTGTATTTAAAATGAATAAGTGTCAGCAAAGGCCTGTATTTAATCACTTTAATTTGATCGCGTGATCGACTTTAAAATTTAATCGAAGTAGAGAAAATCACTTTGAAACTTGATTAAATTAGTGATTTCTACGTGAAGATTACAGAATATTCACTGATTTGAATCATTATTTGAAATCGCCCTTAAAATTACTTATATTGTTCAAACATGATAGACTGTAGGCGACCAAGGAGCTGTTATAGTTATGTGATATGCTTGGCTTTTTAAAAGTATTCTTTAAAACTCACATTAATTTCAATTGTTTCTATTTGAACAAGCACCCCTAATCATTTGTGTTTCTGTTCAAAGGTTTTCTGTTCGGAGCTGCCGATTTTCATCCGCGAACACCATTCGGGGATGTACAGAGCAGACGTGTACTTCCTGTCGAAGACCCTTGCAGAGGCACCGGTGTTTGCCACTATACCTCTGGTCTTTACCACCATCGCTTATTACATGATCGGCCTAAACCCTGCGCCGGAGCGGTTTCTCATCGCCTCTGGGCTGGCTGCGCTCATAACGAACGTTGCGACATCGTTTGGTATGTAATTTGCTAACGTGTTTTCTGTGAGTTAGGTTTAACTCAGAACTAAACAAACCTATCCTACAAAAATCCTATTCGCACAGCAAAAATTTTAAAATTCATATTTATCAGAACAACAATTACTCGTAGCTATACCATACCATTCAACTCTAAATCCGTTTCGTATTTTCAATCCGCTTTTTGAAATATCTGATTAGTTATTTAGATATTATTGAAGGAAACGAACCTTAGAAATAAGTGACAAATTAAAAAAGTTTTGCTGTTTTTGAGTAACACAGTTTCGATTGATCTAGCCAAAATTACTGTTACTCAACGACAATCATTTGGAAATGATAACTCGGTGGAAAGTTATTCAATCTCTAAAATACTGTCAAACCGCATAATTAAATAACCTTAATTAAAAAAGTGGTCACACGAATATTTTTGTTACTTGATATACTAACTTCCTTTATGGTGGTTTGGTCAATTACTCTGATGAAATCCAAGCGGTGTCCGTCTTTGAAAATATGATTGAAACCCTTGATTAAGACGGAGTAGGAAATGTGTTTGTGTCTCATGTTTGTTGGTATAAATAGGTAATTTAATTAGGCCATTTTATTTTGTAGTTTTGGTTCGTTATAGTATATTCCTAGATATTCATTGACTTTTCATACTTTTCATAACTACCTCACAAATAAGTACATACATTATATAAATGTACTTGTAGTATGACAGATATATAAATTTTATGTTCCATAAGTAGTTTAAAAACAGTAACTTCTATCAGTGTTCTCTTAGAAATTTGCTGTCCACGGACTTCAAGGAAATTAAACATAATATCAAGAACTAAATACAAAATTATAAAAGCCAGTGCTACAACTCAATTAATAATATTAGGAGTCACTAGAGGATTACTCTAATAGCTGATGTTCAATTCTATTGACCCTCATACTTGTATGCTCGCAGACCTCCAGGCGTCTGCAGAATACAGGTAAATTATCAGTGAATTAATCTTACCGACTGATTAAATATTTTGTAAACGATACAATACAAAAAGTTATATTAATCCAAAAGATTCGGTTAATGTATCACATATTATAAAAATGACCAGAATGAATTTAAGTAACATCAGGATATAAATCTAATTGCACAGCAAAAATTTCTATTGACATAAGTGTAAATGCTTCGTACATTACTTAATGTTTCGTAACATCAGGATATAAATTTACACTAGGATATAACTTTATTTAGTTTAGTACTTTTTGCACAGCTCGTGTCAGTCGAACTTCATAATTTGACATTTTCGCACGGTTTTTTTTTATGGTATAGGGGGCAAACGAGCAGACGGATCACCTGATGGTAAGCAATTACCGCCGCCCATGAACGCCCGCAACACCAGAGGAGTCACAAGCGTGTTGCCGGCCTTTTAAATGGGAGTACGCTCTTTTCTTGAAAGTTTGGATATCGTAACGGTTCGGAAACACTGCAGACGACAATTCATTCCACAGTTTAGCTGTGCGAGGCAGAAAATTTCTAGAGAAACGCACATGCAGATTTTGGTAAACTATTTTAATATAAGAACAGACTCGTTCAAAATGGGACGTATAAACAATATTTTCTATGATTCATGAGTTACAGAAGTTCTCATTACAATTAATGATAAGAAATAAGCGTCATTTTGAGTCGTGTAAAACAGAAGGTTTACAATAATTACGATACATTCACAAAAAAGGCACAAACAGGCCTTTAAAATCTGTCACAACATGTGCAGTTCCGGATGAAAAGGTTTACGTATATTAATGTCATTTGATACTGCTGAGATATTAATACTACCGTTATGATACAGTGGAATGCTTTTTTTCGCTCTAGTAATTTTTTTTTGCGTGTTTCATAAATGGTCATCGCGTGTTTCAACTTGGCTGTTGGCTTGTGGGAAACAAGTATTATTAAAATATATAGAAAAAAATTCCAGATATAAGTTGCACGATTGTCCCCGAAGATTATAGTATGGGATTCTTTAAGAAGGCTAATAGATTTTTGAAAAGATGGCAACGAACTTCACGAATTTCGTAATAAAAATAAAGATTTATGGAGAAATATGTAGCGTTTTACAACAAAGCTCCATTAAGTGTTACTGCAGAAATGACACGTTTAGCGCAGCGGTCTAGTGATCGGCTACTGCGCAACGGTTCGCGGATTCGATTCCCGCTCCGATATTTTGTATGATCTACAAAAATATGTAATATGTATATGTAAGATTCTGTGTTTATGACTGCACACGACACAAGATAAAAATCCTGGTGTGCGGTAACGTATTTTAAAAATGGAACAAACATGAAAAGTAAAGGAAAAGGCAGAACTTTGCCTACATTTAAAGTATGTGTTGAAATATTCTCGCGAGAAAACTACAAAGTCAATGATTTCTCAAATGATAATAATGTTTGGACTTAATTCTTATGACTGAATAGTTGCTTGTAATGGTAACAAATAGTACAGTTGTTATTGTTGCGATAATTTATAAGGGAAATTGACACTTATCTAATATTGTAATGGAGGTTGGGTTCAGACTCTTTGATCTGAGGCCATCTTTCAATTGACGATCGTATAATAATGCAGGAAGAGAAATGTGGCCCTTGCTGCTGTTTCCAGTGCAGGGTCTCACGCCGTAGACTTGTGATAATAATATGCGACACAATATATATATATATAATATATATATATATATATATATATATATATATATATATATTATATATATATATATATATATATATATATACTTATGAGATTATGAATTCTAATATTAGATTAAATGTTATAATATTGTAAATGGCAGAAAAATAGAGAATAGACCTTTGAATTTTATGCTTATTACTCTGGAGAATGCCCTCCCAATTTTGAACAGCTGTAGATTAATTTTAACAAATGTTTTATGCTAAAAAACTTGTTATGTCTTTCACACACTAGAACTTACAGAAGATTATTACGATATAATTATTATTATATTGAGATATAACCAAATATTGAAATACGAATAAACGACCAGAGAGGACCGATTTGTCAATGGAGAGAGAGAAGCTTAATCTGTCGTGTTTAATATAATTTGCTTAGCCCAACATGAACTGTGTAAGGCTTGCGTTATGGGATTTAGGGTAATGGATAGACATACATATATATATTAAACATATATAAATATTTTTAATAGAAATATATATTAACAAACATGACTAAGGTACAAATGCTCGCATTCATAAATTTAAAATCCATATCAAAAAGACACTCATGAGTAAAGGTTATTATAAAGTAAGCGACTATCTAAATGATCACAGTATTTGGGAATAGGGACACTATTCATAGAGCCATGTTTGGTAACAACATTATTTATAATATTGTATTATTTTTATATGTGTATGTAAACATACATACGACTGTAAACGTATTAGGTAGGTATGATTGTATCTTATACTATTTTGTATTTTTATATTATATTAGTATAATTATTAACATTGTAAAGAGGAGATAAAAAATAGACCTTCAGAGTTTCTTGCCTGTTCTTCTCGAGAAGGCTCTCCCAATTTCCGAATAGGTGTCGAGTCAATTTTTTTTTCTTTTTTTTTCCTTATTCGTACGTACGGGCAAGGTTTTTGTTTTTTTTTTAAGCTTTGTTTTTTGTTTTGTCTGTTGACGTCAATAAGTGCCTGTAAAGGTCTATGTTGAATAAAGATTATTTTGATTTTGATTTTTTGATTTGATTCATCACACAAACATTTGCCCTAGACTAAGCACTCGACTATGGAGGTCCTAATCATTATCAATTAATAAAACAGATCATACAATAAGTACGGGACAATAATACATAGCGTTGCTCTAACCAAATATTAAATTGACGAACGTCGTCTTCTTTCTGTCGCTACTACTTTGCGACTAAATGAAATTATACCGATTGCCCGAATTTTATGGGCACAGTTTCGATGCATTAGTGCCGTTTCGATGCATTAATGCCGACGTTTTGTTTGTATATCGTCGGCTTGGAAGAAGACTGTCATAACTTAAAAAAAATACATTGTTATGTTTTCGCAATGAAACAACTTCAATTTGTCTATAATAATAAATCTATATAATAATAAAGCTATCTGTAAAGAATAAGGTTTCTAATTATTTAATGAGATCGAGATCTGAGTACATTTTATCCAATAAAATTTTTACAGGCTTCCCCTGAAAGTTTGTGTATTTTGAGTTAATAGAATAGGGTTTTTTTGTCAATTTTGACTTGTTTTGTTAGACCCGTTTCTTAACTATTTGCCTGTTTAGCGGTACTTATTTGAGGTTTATTTACAAGCTCAACTCATTCCCAATAAATTAAAACAAAAAAAATGATATGTCAAGGGCTCGGAATTTTAGGTAGAGCCCAATAACTAAAAAAATAGATAATTTTACCCAGTTTTCCGTCTAAATCAAAGGATTTTGTTTATTATTGTAAAGAATTTCTTAACGAATTTATTGTTAAATGCTAGCACAGCTCATTAACTTTGAAATAAGGCCACTTTTGTGTATGTAGACCGAATAAAATCGTAAAACAGCAAGATTTAATAAACTCCTTAAAATACGAGAAATAAAATTTTAAAATAGCTCTCATTCATAGGGGTGAGGGATGCGACCCCCATTTGTATGTTTTTGTCGATAAAACTTAACATACAACACGTTGGTAAAGTATCGGAAGTCCGATCCCTAACACACTGTATAATAAGAACGTCACCCTGCACTAGAATATTATCTTGTTTCGTGAATGCACTCACAAACATACAATCTTACATGTATGTACATACACGCAGACCGGAATACATTCATACATACGAACCTGCGACCCGTTACATAGACGATCAGCAACTGCTGCGGCAAACGTAGACTGTGATTCTTGTATTTCTTGGAGATTTGTTGCGAATCTGACAGTACAGGCGACGTGACCACTTACCATGACCGTGGGGAGTGTGCTTTTTTGCCAATACAAAGTTATAAATAAATTTATGACACCGTTAGATTATGTAGGTTTCGAATCGTATACATTGACGTGACACCTAGATAAAACAGTTGACGTGACACCAAATACCTACTCTTTTTCTCTCTCCTGCTCTGTTATATTTCTTTTTGTCAATCGGCGCTACATGGTTTCCTCTTCCATTGACTTCCTTCTTCAACATGTCATTATTCACACAGTCCATCTTTTTTTTTGATCTTCCTCTCCCTACACGTCCATCGACGTAATCGTTCTCCCATTCTTATACGTGACCATATCAGGAATAGTAGATCAATTCCCGAGGTATTTAGACTATAGTCCGAGAAGGAATTGATTCTTTTACCCGTGTTAAACATATAGTGTTTCTTTTCACTTCGAATATATGAGGAAAATAAAACATTGGTTGTTTATTTAATCTATTTATTGATAATATATGATAATATCAGTAGACCATCAGTAGGCAGAACACAATTTGCCTCGTCTTTAGTTGAATCTGGTGTCAATACTTCGGAATCGCTTGAACTCATTTTTAAAATTAAAATCTTAACTAGTATAAGAGATTATTTGAATTTTTTCAAATTCCGTCACAGATATATATAATAAATTCACATCCTGCCAATTTATGTCGACTGTTTAAATTTTAAATATGGAACTCACCGCGTGTTTGTTGCGGCTTATTCTGCTGGAAGTAGTTTGCGCTAAGTTCACACTGGCTGGTTAGAAACTCACATGGCCGCAGCATTTTTTTTTATAGTTCACAGCTGACAGTTTGTAGCTGACATTCGTAGTTCTATTTTTAAAGTTCGTTCCGGCCCTTGGGTGGGAAGTAAATTGTATGAGTTTTTCCCTCCCTATGTCGGGAAGCACCATTTTCCACCCAATAATCAGATCAAAACAACATAACTTTCCGAGTATGAGAAATGAAAAAAGAATTAATTCCTTCTCGGACTATAGCCGAGTCTAAATACCTCGGGAATTGATTCTTTCCACCCTCGGTTAACAATCTACTATTTTCTCTCAATTTATCACCCATAGGAGCTACTTTCAGACTTCCCCTGATATATTCATTCCTTCTTAGCATACTTATCTTAACATACGCATTTTAGTAATATGTAATCTTTGTTTATCCACCCATCTGATACCTACAAATAACATTGTTTATTTGTGTTCCACTAGTAAACTTTCTATAGCTCAATAAACGTTAGGAACTCTCGCCTAACTTATTACACGTTTTTTTAAGACAGAACAAGAATGTGTTTTCATAAATGTGTGAAGATATTCCAGAACCGGTTGAATCGGGAACGTGTTCAAACTATACCTGCATCGAGTGAAATTTATTGCATTGAAATAATAGCCCGTTACTTTCGACGAGTCTTTAATTAATTAATTTAAATTAAATTTATCATGTCCCTTCGATTGACACATACTTTATTATATTAGGATGACCTTTTTATTTAAATAACTAGCGACCCGCCCCGGCTTCGCACGGGTGCAGTGAAAAAATGGTTATGGTGGGTTATCCCTAAGAGATAGACATATACCATCGCGGACTTTTTTGTGGATTTTTGTAAGTTGTACAATACTGTAGTACATTATTTTGGTCTATCTCGTAGGGTTCAGCCAGCGTTTGCAATATAAGCGCAAAAAAAACGTGCTTATTTACGACATCACATTAGAAACCTTTAAATTTATCAGTGTTTCTCTACTATATTATGCATTTATTATACATACAAACCTTCCTTAAGAATCACTCTATCTATTAAAAAAAACCGCGTCAAAATCCGTTGCGTAGTTTTAAAGATCTAAGCATACATACGGACATACAGCGAAAGCGACTTTGTTTTATACTATGTATTGATTGATGGGGAGTTCTACAAAATTGTAAAGATTTAGAGAAGAGAAGCGGTTAAGCAGAAAGATTAATTAATTCAAAAATCTGTTGGGCGTACAATATTCTATAACTGACTTATAATTTAACCTCTCATAGTGTAAATACATATTTTTTGAATTTTTTATTGAACCAATAAAAATATTTTATACACATTCGCTTTTGCGCAATTGCTTGTTAGTACTGTTCTATCTGAAAATGTAGGTAGATATAATAATTAAGTTTACGAAACAATATTTATGTTTATCATAATGGTATATAGATAAGTGAGTATAATAAATCAAAACTAACTTTATTCAAATATGACTTTATAGAAAGCTCTTTTGAATCGTCCAAATTTTTTGTTACTACCACCCACTCAGGACGTATTTTTAGCTGGTAAGCATAATGAGCGCAAGAAATTGATCAGCTTTATCAAAAGTATTAATAACATTTACAATAAATTAAGTCGTTACCATACAACGTACATACGTGTTTACAATTTATACGGGAAAAAAAATTCACACTTAAGAATGAATCTTCAAATCAACACCAAGCATTAGCATCATTAATCATTGACTTTGTAATAGCCCTTACTCATTAGCGTCTTTTAACATGTACCTGGAACTTATAAAAAGGCAATTCAGCTACACTATGTAGAATCTTGTTATAAAAATGTTAGAAATATGAAATCAGAGTATTTCATGTGTCGTATATGAATCCGTAATCGTTTCAGATGAACTTCATACGATCGTAACTGTTATTTATTAAAACAAATACTTATAGTTCTCCCCGGTGTTGTCCTTGCCATTTCTCGAACGCGTTGATGTCATTTTCACACGCACATTGGTAAATTGAAAATTAAGCACAAAATCGATGTTGGGCAAGAGAGTAATTTTTATTAGGTTACGAGTGTCTTACTAATATTTTTAACACAATTGTGAGTAATAAAAACAGCCTTCTTAGGTAATAACGCACTATTATAATAATGTGTATTAAGTTTTTCACGAGAAGTGTGTGAGGTATGATTTTATTTATAAAATTGGATTGTTTATACACGTGAAACTTACATATTTTACAAAAAACCTGAAGATTTTTAGAAATAAAATCTTTTTGCTTGCAATTTTTTTTGTTATAAAGAAAAACGTGGTATTTTTCTAATTACTTTTTATTACCTAATTATATTTATATGAAACAAATGCGACGGATATCCTTTTGGTTGGTAACAGAACCAAAATCGGTATAGTTACATATTAAATACGAGCAACGGCATTGAAAATGTATTTTAAATTGATATGCGGCTATATGAAGAATGTTTTGTGGACACACATGTACATGAAATTACACCGATTGCCCGAATTTCAACGGCACAGTTTCGACGCACCAGTGCGATGTCCCACCAGTGATGAATATTACAAAAATTCTTCACTAAAAACACCAAACTTACAAAGTAGAAAATGAGCGAGGTTTCGAAAAAAGGCAAGAAATAAGTATACAGTTGACGTATTTATAAAATCAATGTGTATTTGTTTTTGCTTGGTACAGGTTACCTAATATCTTGCGCGAGCAGCAGCGTGAGCATGGCGGCTTCCGTGGGACCTCCAATCATTATACCTTTCATGCTCTTCGGTGGCTTCTTCCTCAATTCTGGGTATGCACATAACAGTTATTTCATTTATTTATTTGTCTTTGAACATGTATTGTGTTCAACATTAATTTGTCTTTGTGTTAAAAGAGGTGAGACAGGGTATTTCACTTCAACTACCGATTTTCGACTTAATGTCTAACATATATAGAGTTCAATATCACTAATAGCACTTCAAGCTTTACATTTGCACTACGAAAACCACCGCTATTGCGAGTGACATCTGAGCTGTTTCAAGATCACGTGTTAAGTCTGATGCGTTGCTACTTTTACTATAACGTCATTGGAACGCTAGTGTTACCTCAACCAAGGCTGTTAATCGTCATATCTAATACTTTTGTTGTTGTTAATTTGGTTCACTTGAACATTGCTGATAAGAGATTTGTTATTATCTTATTAAAAATCTTTTGTCAGTCTAGACTACTCGTATAAAATATCTAGTAATATGATAAAGAAAACAAGGCAGCTTGAACAGCACGTTTGGTTTTACAGTTGTGTACTTTAAATATTGAAGGGTTCTTATAGGACTTAAAGGTCTGCAATTTCATAAGGGTATCTTATAGTATATGAAATTTACAAACTTGTAATCTGAAATAAGATATTATTGTATACAGCCTACAGAATGTTTATAGCTATTAGCCATGAAAATATAATAAAAAGAAAATAAAGTACATTATAATATATCAACGCAGATTGAGATATCTTCACACTAGGTAGTGTGGAGTACTGCGTTTCCGTTGGTTATACTTTGGCTAGAAACAAAAAATATTATGCAAAGCTAAAGAATTTGGTTTTTTTTTAAATATTGTGTTATTTTTGTACTAAAATCTCTTGTTTTAATTAAGAGAGCAAATCTGACAATTATGACATTGGGTGGGAAATCCACGTAGTATACTTCCGCAGTCAATAATTTCCGCAGTCAAAAATTCTAACTTCAAACGAGGCTTAAAAAGAGTATTTCTCTCCAGGTAGGCAGCGGCTCAGCTGTGCCCCTGGCACTGCAGATGTCCATGAGCGATGGTTACCACTTACCATTTGCTCGTCTGCCACCGTATGGAATAAAAAAAAAGTGTTGTGATAATTAAATTGAACTCAGCTTGAAATGTGGCGGCTCGGTATGACACGGCATTCCTAATATAGGCATGTTTTCAAAATAAATTTTTATTAATTATATTATGTAATGGAAAGTGACTTCATGAATTATCAATATTGAAGTCATTTTCCAAATTGACGACTCTGTATCTATTTAATACAGGGAAAAAAAACAGCCCTTGCTGAGTTTCTTGCCGGTTCTTCTCCGTACAAGGTCTCCCGCCGTAGATTTGCGAACCAATGGCGTAGCTTTCGACATTCACAAGTGCTTGTAACAGCCCAGACTGAATAAATGATTTTGAATTTGAATTTGAATTTGGTCCAGGCTGCCTACCGACTAAACTCTACCTAGAGCAGACCGACAGTGACCGCACCTCAGGAAAGTTGTGTAGATACCATTTACTTAAATGGAATAATAAATATATAACCGTTGATGTCGCCACACACTTGAAATACATGTAACAAATAGTCCTAGAACATTGTGAGTATTTCAAAGTTATGAGACGCAGGATGACTTTCCTGCCAATTGCAATTTATATATATATATATTTTTTCATGCATACACAGTGCTTGCCTGCGCAATCTTAAAAATAAGTTTGGCTTAAAATAATTATTAAAGCATTTACAGTGGATATAGCAAATTGTTAAAGATACAAATGTTCGAATTTTAAAAACATTTTCCACATTACTGGATGAAATTCACTTTTGTAATTAGATTTGGAATAAAAAACAGAATTGTACATAACAACAAATGTCAGATTAAAGTTTGTTACGCACGATAGGGTGTCTATTGACTAAGTCATCACTTGATGCTATGAAACGAAAAGGACGTAGGCGGAAGCGAGCTTTGTCTGCATTATTTAACACCAGACATAAACTAGTTAAGTATTGTAATTTGTCAAATGCGAAAAAATTTCAGTTGGTTATAAAACAAAGTCTATAATACATATATTTTAGATCCGTGCCTCCTTACCTCGGCTGGATATCGTACCTGTCCTGGTTCCGGTACGGCAACGAGGCGCTGCTCATCAACCAGTGGTCCGGCGTGGAGACCATCGCTTGCACCAGGGAGAACTTCACCTGCCCCGCGTCTGGGCAGGTCGTGCTAGACACTTTGAGTTTCTCACAGGTAAAATGGGGGTCCACTGAGAAATACTATGCATATAAAACTATGCTAATAAATAGGTGTTCCGAAATTCCAACCTCAATTTTTGGAACACTGCAATATAACGATTATTCTATTAGTAATATGTTATGATCATAAGTGAATAAATATGAGCCTCGCTGAGACCTCGGCAGTGGCCTTGTCAGGAGGTCCAGGTTTTTAATATCCTATACCTGCGAAGAAATTCAAAGACACTCGAACAACCTGGCTGATAGAGTCCTAATCACTCTAATATCCTCGATAAGCTGTGATGATGTATTCATGTTTTATTTTTTCCACAGGACGACTTCCAAATGGATGTGGTGAATATGGTGCTGCTTTTCGTAGGGTTCCGGCTGCTGGCGTATTTCGCGCTTCTATTGCGCGCCCGCCGTGCTAAATGATCCAAAGATCCAAAGAGCTTTACGTACCTCTTGTCATCCTTTAGTTATATTACCCGTCTTATTAAAATAATACTCTTCATCCAAATTATTTCATAGTAATTGTGGCCATAAATATAATACTATAGATAATCCTATAGACAAAGAATTTGTTTGCTTAAAATAATGTAAGATATTTGAATAGAGTTTTAATATAAATTTTATTTATATTTGTTTTTTCTAAGCTATATGACAGATAATGTGTTTATTGATAATATTAAAAAAAATAATTATTATGTTTATGTTTTCAAAGAATTTATTTTTTATTATCATTTAATAAATAATGTCTGTTTACACTTTAAACTGTTATCAGATTATGTAGATAAGGTTTAGCAAATGTTATACCATTTTACAGACGCCAGTAGGTCAAGCTATCACAATTCATCGTACATTGAAAATTATTATTGAATTCTATGCGTTCCACATTAAGCTTAAATTCGGTTAAAGAAATGTAACAAATTTGGATAACTTGATCTGTTGCTGCCAGTACAAATAAAATACAGATTTTTTTAAAATGTAAATTTTTATCATTTATAAGTTACGTATCGATTGTTTTTGTTTTACAATAAATATTTTATACCCATTTCATTCTTGTCTTTCATTTCATCATGGCCCAAATTAATACAAGCAAATTTGTACAAACAAATTTTTGACACATTCCACACTCTTCTAATTAGGTACTATTAGATTTAAATACTTTTAGATTAGACTAATTACTATTAGATTTAAAGAAATAAACATTATAGAATGAAAGTAATGGAATTAGTTACACCTACAGACGCCCACTGTTGGACATATACTTCCACCGATCCGTTCTGGGTCGTTAGTGTTAGCTGCTGTGATTTTCACCAATTAGTCGAATTAGTTCTGGGAAATCATGGTCACTATCACCAAAAGTTGAGCTGTGGCGGTGACCTTGGTTTATCTGCGGATATTACCATTTCTGATTTGATTATGTAGAAAACATTCGAATGAACGAAGTTTAATAGTAATCATCATAGAGTAGAAGTATGTGCGTTAGCATATATCCAGGAACAAAAAAAAATCTCACGATTTTAAAATACGATTTAAAAAAAATAAGGTACGTTTTTAAAATCAGTTATTGAAAACAGTCACTAACGTGTGCTTTTGTAGGTATACAATGCAATGTGTTACTTGTTTTGAGATTCGAACTTTGCATTAAACACACACTATTAAACGTAGTGCGCACACGCTCGATTTGAGTCGATGCGTCGCTGCCAAAGCTATCTGCGACTAAAAGCATAGTCCATAAAAATGTGCAATCCAGTGGGGCAATTATGTGTATTGTGATTTTACTTTTTAAGCGATATGTTGATAACGAATATTATGGCCCTTGTAACCTGTATACAAACACAAAAAGAGTAGATGGAGGAATTACATTATAGAGAGTCTGGCTTTACGCGCGAATAAGTGCAATTTAAGTTTCGCGAATATCACCCAATACTTTACATTAATTATATTTCCTGAAATGATAGTTTGGTATGAATAGTTTTGTGCAATATGATTTGGTTAATGTGTTGGTATGAATAGTAAAGCAAGGCGGTGACTTATTAAAGATATTGTCAACATATAATTTCTTTTTAATTATTTTTTATTTAGGTTGTGTATGTCATAGAAGCTATATTATTTGCTCACAAAATAGTACGACCGCCTGTGTGTATACCTAACAGACTGCATGTTACATGCATTTAAAATCGACTAATTAGGATGACTGGTATTTTATATCATAGGCAACATAGGTCGAGCGCCGAGTCTTGGTCGCAGAGATCAGGTGAGATCTGTCTCCGCCGGCATTGATTGCGGCAATGCTGGCGGACGAGGGAGGTTGGAGGGCTGTGGCCTCCTTCTGTGAAGCAGTGATGCTCCAGAAGGAGGCCGCCGAGCGGGGTCGGGAGATGGCCGATCCCGCTCGAAGAAGGCGGCGCCGGGCTCGGTAGCACAGCTGCGGCGCCGCCGCGGGTCGCCGGCGGACGCGAGGAAGTCGCGCCCGCGGATACGGCGACCCGGAATGGACCACGCCCCTTCCGTGGCCGGGGGGCGTCGTCGGTGCCTAGAGAAGGCCATCCCTGAGGTTTTTAGTGGGTAGGCCTCCCCCTTCTGGGGAGGAGAGCCCCACCACATAACCGCCGGCTCGCCACAGCCGGAGTATGCAATTTAATGCATTTTATTCAGGGAACCACAAAAAAATAAAAAAAGGCAACATAGGTCATTATCATCATCGTTTCAGGAAAGAAACATCGTTTCACAGATGAACAGAAACTTGCACCGATTTGGGATATGTATGTGGGATTCTATGTTTGCCAACATAGCTGGTTATTGAAGCGACATTGTTTGTTGACCCTTCAACTCATTAGATTAGAGTTACAAAAACCTATTTAATTATTAAATAATGAGAATACACAAGTAATTAACCTAAGGAGAGGTTTGGGCTATCTAACGTCATGCAAATCGTTAGAAATTGATTTTCAATTTTATACCAAATAGTACTGGCGCCTTATTATATTTAATCATGATCCACTTTAAAATCGAAATAGAGTGGAGAATTAATACGCCACCTGCGTAGATTCGGATTCGGCAGATTTTTATAGTAATTTAATTAAGAATGAATTTGATACCATTTGATTTTGTATGTGATTGTATACAAGGACATTATCAATATAATCTGAAAGGTTTATTTTGCATACAAAGTTGTAATTCCTAGAGAATTATCTCTATTATTCAATTATCATATTATATTATTGATCAAACTATCAGAATTATCTGAACAGTTTAATCAATAATTTAGTACTTTCACGTATCAATTGAACAAGAGAATAAAAGAGAAATTAAGTTTGAAATGTGATTTAGATAAAAAAAATTCTAACGTCTCTAAACGACTCGAATGTTTCTGAATATTCCTAGGTCTTGTAACTACATAATTCCTACTCTTATTTTTTATTTGTGGAGAAATGCATAAATCGCACCGTGCGCGTCTGTTGGTTAGGTGGCGGCGGACGTGTGTAGAGCTCTCTGTGGTCACGCCTATAAATATGCAACTGGTACATTTCTGTTTTATAAAAATCACAGATAACATAATACCCCCTTCGATTATTTACTCATGAAATCAAACCTTACAAAGACACATACAATACAATTACCTTTAGTACGATAGTTGTAGATCCGTGTACAAATTATGTAACTCTTAAGTTTTTTATAAATTTTATATTTATTAGAGGTCAATAAGTGCCAGTAAGTCTTATGGTAAATAAAGATTATAATGATTTCGATTGACCATCTGAAACGATTTTTGGAAATTAATTTAAAGCTTTTAAAGATACCCAGAAACTTAAGAAAGCGCTTTAAATTTTAGCAGGCGACAGGAAATTCGTAAGCATTACTTGTACCATAGTTACTTGACATTATCGTACAATATAATGTAATATCAGATAAGCTATTATATCTGTTCTAATTAAGTCTGAAATGTGACAAAGAAATGAATTATCCAATTTACGGAAAACTGCCGATAACCTACCATAACCTATAATTCAAATTCGATGCAGTTCCATATAGTATTCTTAAACTGCATCGAATTATTTCTTACGGTGTCCGTCTAGCCAGAATGTTTGACCTTTGAACCTTCCTTATGCCGCTTGCACTAACAGTAGTTTACGTAGTGAAAATGTTAAGAGTGATTTGGTGCACATTGTGTACAATAGTTCTCTTTTTTCTGAAGCGTTTTTTATAATCCGTTTGTATTCGTCTTCAATTGATTCGACATCGTGAATTTTCACAATTATTATATTTAAGTAATTGAATCGAAGATAATATTCTACGAACATTAGTGGCTTTGATAAATAATTGATCAAATACTTCACAGCTAGAAATTTATAATTGAAGCTTTGTGTGAATTATATTGAATAAGTTATCAAAGGGCGCTATAGTATATAAAATAATATCAAATTCACCATCCAACTCTGAGCTTATTCGCTGGCAAAGAAGAATCTAAATCGCTAAGATGGCGTACTAAGAGTAGTATCCACTAGTGCAATTTAAACAATTTGTCACTGCAGCTAATTTAAGGATTTTTACATGTAGCGTCTTATGTAAAGCCCTGTGTCAACCCTGCTTGTAAGTGTCATATTTCGGTGGAAGCCTCATAGCGTGGCCGTCACATCGCTTTCTGTTCACGCCAATAGCGCCGGCCTATTTGGACTGTGCCGCCATTCGTGCGTTCACTGCGGCTTAAGAGATTACACTGCCCCAAAAACTTATGTTTCCAACCGATACTCTAGTCACTAAGTGCCTATTCGTCCAATATAGGTACGTGTTCAATGTAAGACGGTATATATATCGTACAACTGAAGACTTTCAAATGTCACAAATAATAATTAAAAATCTTTTTTTTTCCCACGGGGGATAGTAGTGAATAATAATAATAATATCTGGCCTGGGATCGTTCGGTGGAGTGCTTTAAACGATAGTAACTAAGAGTAGGATACGACACGACGAAGTCCACGATATATCGAATATCGTTTTTAAGAGTACGCCCTCTGACCCAGTAGAAAGATATAATAAAAAGTATATCGTGGGATATAATCACCATTTTGAAATTCATCCTTTGTATTTTGACAGGTCAAACTGATAAATCTGTTTTGGTTCTCATGCTACGGTTGATATAGGTGTTCTCGAGTAAAATTATATATTAACTAGCTTTTGCCCGCGACTTCGTTCGCGTGGACTTCAGGTTCGTCCCGTCTAGTCTAGTAATAAGTAAGAAATACGGTAACTAAGCACTGCAGAGCCCTAATCATAGGCCTATAGGTAGCTACTGCAGTATGCTCCTATAAACTAAGTAGGATTCAGTCAGCGTTTGCAATGTAAGCGCAAAAAATGTGTTTTTTTACGACATTAGAAACCTCAAAAATTGTAGCCTATGTGTTATTCTGATGTATAAGCTATATTGTGGTAAAGTTTCATTCAAATCCATTCAGTAGTTTTTACGTGAAAGAGTAACAAACATCCATACATCCATACTTACAAACTTTCGCCTTTATAATAGTAGTAGGATTAAACGTCTAAAGAAAGAATCCTTTGAATCTATCAAATTAAGAATGTCAGTTGAATTTTTTGCAGAATATACATTTGATTTAGTGACACATAAATAATATTCTGAGATTTAACTCTAGATTTGGTGTCTACAAATAAATTTAGTACGAACGTGTGGAAATAATTTTTTTGTTATCCTATTTGTAGATATATTGATTTTAGTTGCGCCTACTTTATATGATTTATTTAACATAACTTCATTTTCTTTTCAATAAATAGCTGTTCAATACCATAAGCAATATCAGATTTCCCGCGGGAAGAAGGTATATTTCCACAGTTGAGATTATGTTATGTCCTCCTTCGCGTCGCGTCTTAAAATATCCCCATTACAAATTACATCATAATCAGTTCACCTGTTTTTATCGGATTTCCCATAGGAAATAAATATTCAAATTGAGTAAAAATTATTCTTTTTTTTTTGTTCTCAAAATATCTTTTTATCAAATTTAATCTAAATCTATTCAGCTATTTGACGTGAAAACTTAACAGATAGATACAGTTTCTTTCATATGTATAATATTAGTATGGATTTATACAGTGTTTACTTTTCTATTGATTATTTACAACTTAAAAACAAACTGTTTATGTGTTTAGTATTAAACAAGTTTCTTACTCAATATTATCTTGTTTCATCATAATAGATTCACTAAATCATAGCAAGTATCAACTTTATATGCAAGTATCACATTAATGTCATCTTGTGGGTACTTACGTGTGATTTAACAGGTCAAGGGGCGACGATTTGTAGTCATAATAGATTATCTGTTTAGGTATTGAGTCGAGAGGGCCCGGTCAATTGACCGACCGAGATGATTCAATAATTTATGAATATCTTTGAAGATTCTATTAAACTTCACTGCAAACAAGGTAGTTGTTGCAGTGAAATTATGTTTACGATTCAATAACACTTCATAAGTGTTGTGTTGGCTGAAATTATCATAATATAGTCTTAATTTATTTTAATTTTATTCACATAAATCATATACATTTATGGTTAAAAGCCCGTGTCCAATTTTACTACCTTTAGTAGCCATTAAGAGTCTATAAATTAATAAATAATGTCGTTGAAATCTAATTTACGTCGAATTAAATTGAACAATATTAGACTTTTATTAGTTTAAAGTGTTGACAATTTAAAATAGTTTGCAAATATGAAAAACAAATTATTGCTTTCTATATTCCTATTCTATTTGTCGTCACTCCGACATATGTTTTAAAAAAACCACCAAAACTTACAGCAATTCAATAACAATTTAATAGAAAGGAATCCTCCACAGCTTTTTCCTCTTTCATCGGAAATAAGACATCATCATATTTAGGCGGCGAGCAAAGAGCAGAAAGGGATATAAATAAATGTACATTAACATATTACATAAAACTATCTTTTTGATTAAATAATATGTTTATATGCAATGCTTTACCTATGTTTGCCGCTTTAAATTTAAAGCTAAAGATTTGACGAAGAATACAATCAAAAAACAAACCATGCATTAATTTTCAACTCTATATCTGGCCTTTACAGCAAGTTTAACAATATTTGAAGATTTACAATTACAAAAAGCCTTGAAAATATACGTATTTAGTAAGTATATTTGATAAACAAATCTTTTATCATTTGTGATCAACCAACATATGCTAAAATTCTATATGATAATGACCATATGATACTGCATTCCCTAGTGAAAATTTCTTACCATCATAATACTCATATATAAACTATTTATGTATATAATATATCTATAGTCCAATCTCGGTGTCTTATGATCGTGGTGTCAATTCACCGAGGAGTACGTGTTGTGGACGTTGTGAAATTTTTAGTACAGTATCTACATTTTAGCTATAACTATAAGGAAACTAGGTTCCCTTTTTCGATAAAGTTACTCACGCTTCGTTGACGCTTTAGGGTTGGCACTAAATTGTTTAGTAAAATTTAGTTTTGTAAATTTTATGTATATTTTTAAAATGGTTTGATATATGAATACCAAATAAACACTTTAATATAATGGAAGGTAATAATAGACGGACATTTATTGTAATTTTGATTAAAACCTATATTAGTTCATATTCACCAACCACTTTCGGATCTCAGGCGAAAGATATTCTGCATAGTTTATCATATTTTAATGAGCTCCTTTTATAAAATATTAGCAAGTGACCGTGACTTAGACACTTCATATTTTGGACAATTCACAGAATCCCTACTCACTTTAGCAACGCGAAAGTTATTGTGTGAAATAAGTAAGTAAGTAAGGAAATATGTAAATAAGTAGCAAAAAATCTACCATCTATGCAGACGAAGTCGTGAGACCAGCTAGTATCTTTATAAATTGTAGCCTATGTATTATTCTGATAGATAACCTACATTATTGTAAAGTTTCATTAAAATCCAAATAATACAACAAACTTTGGCGTTTATACTATTAGTTATACACCTAGAACATGAATTTGAAATAAAGCACTCGAAAATCAATTTATTTCGATAGTATCGATAGAATAATATTATTTATTAATTCAATACAAATTTTGTATAATTTCTAAATAAGAGCTTATCTTTGTTTAATTAACTTTACGTTTTTATTTTAGTTTTCTATTTAAAATCGTATTAACGTAACATCGTCGATGTCTCCACGTTGGAGTCGAATATGGAGCTACAATAACACATCAATATCTTGTGTTCAGGGTGCAGGCCCCGAGCAAAGGGGTACATGCAAACAACAGTAATATGCAAACCCAGCATGAACCGAACGCGACCGAAAACCAACGTGTAGAAGGATACGAGCAAGCGCAAAACTCACGGTTGAGCACATCGGAATGTCCCCATATTGAACTCGTGTAATGATGCATGTCTGTGAGTGCGAGTTTCAGCCATTTGCTCCTAGTTTCCTAACTTCTTTAGCTCATATATATTCAGTGCTTTTAGTCACTCTAAACATTTATACTACGCTCGTAATGTACTGCACACCTGATTTGAATATTATTTAATATGACAGATAAAAAACGATTAGTTTACACATCAGAAGAGGCGACTGGTTGTACGCATCTCGTAAAAATGACATCAATAAAAAATGTATGTGTCACGCTCTCACAAATCGTGTCGTCCTTTTCTCACGAATGTCGTCACATCGCCGTAGCCGCAACCGTAGCCAGTCGTGCGCATGAACTACGCGCTTCTTCGAAAGTTGTGCCGGAAAATGTACGCGCGAACCATATCGGCGCGTCCTTAGTTGAAAGCTTTATTTTCTTTTTTATTAATACCACGCGGGAAAATGAGTAAGACGTTCGGTAGTGATGACAGGTCGTTATCATACAAAACTGTGTCACGGAACCCATCCACAAACAACACGTCGAATCCGTCTTCTGTAGAGGAATCGTATGTGAGTCTTTTTTTTTATAAGCCTTTTAAAATTCCTTTTATAAATATTTCGTTATAAAAAATAACGAAAACGAAAAATGCAAATATAAGAAAGTATAACGTATCTTAAAAACATTTTTTTAAATCTTATTTTTATCTTAAATTGCTTATGCGAATGAATTTTCACAATGTGTTTGTGTTGTGTCAAATAACTGTCCACGTTTTTGAGTTATGTACGTAATTTTGGACATAAAAAATTCTTCTTACAATTATACTATTTTTTTAATATATGCCATTTCTCATTCTACTGCATATATAGTTAACAGTTAACAATTGATAGTCAGTATATTAAACTAGAGAAACAAGTTCATATAATGAGTATTATCATACTAAGATATAAATACAAAAGTAAATACATATGCAATACAATTTAAAAATTTATTTTATCAATTACAAGATAAATAGCAAAATAATTGGTTAATATTTAGCCTTCAGCATCATTCACAGCATCATCTTATCACAGCACACACGACGGTCAAGTGTCAAAATATTTGTTTCAGCTCCATCGCAGCAGAAGGAACTTACAGCACATTAATTGTTATTTATTTTATTTGTGTCGGATAGAGCAACTGATACCTGGTCTCCCGTGTCTCCTTAGGAAGGTTAAGGTCGACTAGACCGGGTCGTTTCCGTGTCGTCTTCTTTATTTAAAAAGTAACATGATCTGAAGAAGGGCACAATTTTAGTAGACATTTGATAAAATCTCAGTGGATTTATAGTAGGTATTCCCGGCGGGTCCCATACACTTTCGCAAAGATTTTGTAATTTTCCCCCTAAATAAGCATAAAAAGCATGAAATAAAATAAAAAGCTGTCTCTGAAATTATTATGTCACTGTGTTGACTATATTTATTCGCAATTCGAAAAGTGGAAACAACATTTCGATAGAATCTCTATAAGGGAGTTTAGTTTATAGTAGTTATTTTTTTATCTGTGATATGGGACTAGTAGCTTAAGGTGCGTGTACACTTCTCGAAATGTGATCTTAACATGTAAATAAGCGTAATTTTAATAACCACAATTTGTAAATAATCTGTATTTTTAACAAGAACAAGTGACAGGGATACTGATCGATTCGATTAAATTGTAATAAAATTGTAATAAAAATATTTCTATTAAATTATTTTACCATATACAATAATTTAGTTCTTGTAAGTATTTCTGTCACTTTCCTATCGATACTTAGTTAAAATTTTGCATTAGCGATAGTGTACAGAAAATCTGATGACCTTCTTTTTCATGTTTCAATCGTCAATCGAGTATTATGTTGATTTAGGAGCATATTAAACAATTGAAAAAGCCCAATCATCCGTTTTTCAATGTACTGTTTAAATGAATGTGTGTGAATAACTGCCTCAATAAATCTATTTAATTGGATTAGGTAATTTATTTCGGAAGGTGTGTGTGTAAGATTGAATTAATAGAAGATAATAAGTTGAATAATTAAAACATTTGTATGCTACTAATACTTAAATAGTCAGTTTGATTTGATATTGCACAAAGAATTATTGATTGATTAATCTGAACAGCTAACCAAGGAAAGCACATAGAATAATTTTTACCACAAGAAAATATCTCTTTCCTATGAGAAAATCTGACCTCTCGCGATTGCAGGCGTGGACAAAGTTAGTTTACTATATGCCTCGGAGTAGATTTGTTTGTGTCGAGGTTGAAAGTTTGGTAGTACGTCACATCAATCCACAGGATGTGGTGAGACATTCAAGAAGATATTAAAAATTTTCAAAGGAGAATGCCCATTGTAGTATGGACTTTAGTATCGCCAAAAATGATTTTGTACCATAATGATTTTTATGATATATTGTAGATTTTTAACTATATATTCAATTATTAAAAACTATTTGACTCTATTTCGATGGGTAAAATAGAAATTAAACACCAAAGACTTTCAAATTACGAATTTCTCCTATCATCATTTTTGATAATAGGTACCTATTTAATTGTAGAAGATTAAAACTATAAAATGATTAAGTCTATCTTATCCAATAAATATTACAACTATCCAATAATTCATATAAAATAATTAATTAATTTAAAAATAATTGTTTTAGCAACATTGATATTAGCTATCTGTATAAAGAAACTCTTAAAGCAGAATATTGTCTTATGCTTTTGCTTAAATCCTTTGCTTTGTGAAATCTAAAAAATCTAAAAATCAAATAATAATTTTCACCACTGTGAAAATTATTACTCGATTATAATAAATCGCACGTTTAATTTAAATTGATTAAATGACTTAATGTTAATATTACTAAATTAAATTGGTTATAAATTATAAAGTAGCAGATATTGATCAATATACACTCGACCTATCTATTGTGAATCCTAAACAATTGCGCATTATCAGTTTTTCATTACGCTACCTCTATGCAACATGATGTACATACAAGCTCATATTTCTGAGATCAGCTTGATGAGTATGTAAAACCATGTATATTTATTTATGTATAGACAGATCACAGATTGGAATCTTAGTTTTGTAATAGTAATGCATATTCTATATAGTTACATAAAAAAACATCTTTGTTTTACATAAAATAAATTCAAAAACGGCTGGATTAATTTATCTAATTGGCGGATTCGTCTTCGTTACAAATAGCAGAATAATGACTAAAATATTAGAGAAAGCAGAAAAAAGACTAAAGAAAATTAATTGTTTTGGTATTCCTTTTACCCTTTCACGAGAGGACAGTAGAATGTATCGAATATATTTTTGACCAATCGATCCGATCGTTAATATATGGCAATACCGAAGAGACTATTTATCAATGAAATTAGAATATCATCAATAAAAATACACGGCGAATGAAATGGAAGTGAAATAATTACTAATTATTATGTGGATTTATCTCCGGCGAAGTTTCGGCTTGGTATATTGCAGAGTTTTGTTAAAAATTGTTACTTATTTTTTGGTATTAGTTTGGTTAAGGCACAAGGACGAGTAAAGGTGATACTACAAATGGGCATACTCCTTTACTTGGTACTAAGACTGAACAAAATAGTCTACTGTCCTTTTTTTCATATATTCTTTAGAACTCCCGTTATGTACAGTGTCTCCAATCTTCAATATGTTGGTAGGAATTAAAGCCTGATCAACACTTCACGAGGAGTACGAATAAAACGCGCGTGTCCAAGTATGACCCACTGTTCCCTGAGGTGGAAGAGGTGCTGGGACCTGCGCTCACGCAGCAGCCCTGTACGTTAGTGTGGCGAGATCTCAGCGTCCATGTCAAGCCGAAAGGTGGCCATCTCAAACGGCTTGTTAATAATGGTAAAACCAAAATTGAATTACTCTATGCTAACTTGCTAAAATAATTTGAATTCTACAATTTCTCATATCAGCCATTTTACGATGTAAAAAAAGACAGAATACAATGTAAATCTAACATTCTGATCACCTTTGTCACAAGTTTATTTTGTAAAGATATACATGCTTTGAATTTATGATGAGGAATCAGAAACCCTTTATGGAACGTAGTTGTAAAAAGATTTGCATTTTCCTAGAATAAGGCATATTTAAAGGTTTTTGTGCATATTTAAAGAAAATATGTTTTTGACGATTTTCACAATAGCCGCATCAGAATAATTTTAATGTAAATATTGTTCAAGTTGTATTAATTTTTATGTTAATTATCTGCTTTGAACCTACTTTTGATTTGATACCTCTATTGCTGTATTGTAATAATAAACAACTTCCATCCTGGTCCTGTGAAATAATAGACCGAAATAAAGTAGAAAAAAAATTACAATTCAATTTCTTATCAGTGAAGTACTAATTCGGACAAAAATAGTCTGTAATCACAGATTTACATTGATAATTAACATGAAGAGTTAGCTATTTTAAACTATAACATACATATTAATTGTAAATTCATAAAAAGTTTTGGTAATTGATTGCTTCCGATATATACCGTAAAACTTGAACAAATTTTATTTTTTCGTATCTTTATTTCAATTAATATGTTTTTGCAGTCAGCGGCATAGCAAAACCAGGAACATTAGTGGCTCTAATGGGACCCAGGTGAGTGACATAAGATATTTCACTAGATTTAATGCAAGGACAGTATATGTATATAACTTATGGAGCAGATATGTCAAATTACGAAAATCATATGTCAAATGTAGATTCCGGAAAAAGTTTTGAATGAATTTTCGATAAAAAGGAACAGATATTTAGTTATTTTAAACAGTTTTTCAGCTTTATTAATTAATAGCTCTTCAATTATATTTCTTTAACTTAATATCAATATTTATTTACAACATTTTTTATAAAGTGCGATAATGTTTTCGTGTTTCCGTTGTCTACCCCTTGACAAATAATCTTGGATAAATGTTATAATATTTGAGTAGATTCTCTATATTCTATGTATAGACAGCAACATAACAGACTTTAATGTTAACCTTAAGACAATCTTTATGTCAATCTTAATAGCGGTGATTTTGGTAGTGCAAATGTAACGTGTTGCTGACAGTACAAGAATGCACAATGGTGCCGCGTTAAGAAAAGAGTATTGTGGTCGGCTACTCGACGCAATCGGATTCGCTGTAGCGGAAATGGCTTACCAATCAACATTCTACCGCCGGTGTCACGTTACATGGTCAGATCCAGTAGACGTAGGATAGCGGACTTCAGAATGCTGTGGTTTATTTTAACTTTCTTAACTATCCATTATACGTTCTTACACTCCCATACACATACACATATTATACATACACATATTATACATATACAAATGTATATTAAAAACCACGACAAAAGCCCGCATTTGTCCCACAGACATCTGCTCCCACTGGAACTCGAACCTGGGACCTCAAAGATGTGGTAGACACTCGGTTACGGAGGTCATCAAGTAGAGATATGTAGGTGAAGTTTCAGTCAGGTTCTAATAACATTATAAGAAGTATTTACTTCCATAAATAAGATAAATGAAATAAAATATAATATAAAAATATTTTATTTATTCATAAAACTTTTACCATTAAGTTACTTTATTAATCAGTTTAGATTTTATTCTGTATACATACAATCCGATCGTCCAAAATAACAAGATATTCTTTCAAGTCATTTAGCTAACAAACGCCGACTGCTGGAGGTAAGCCTACCCTGATTGTTAACCCTAGGTTTTGGTCACTTATATTATTATTATAATTAATATTTTGTTCCTTTTTGTGAACATTACTAAGCGCCAAATAAATAATTTTCTTTCTTTCTTTCTAATGCTAGCATCTACCTCTTCTCCAAATCCTTGGTCCCGTCTTGTGGGAGTCCTACTAATGCTTCGTTTCCCGGCTACCTTTATCCGTGGATATGCTTTCAAGGACCTTTCCGCCTCCAAGGCCGTTAGTCCGTGAGAAATTTCCTATTGTGGTCCTACACTGTTTAGCGTCTATATATATAGTAGCCTAGTAATCAGTTACCAAACCGCTGATTTCTTAATAAATGGTCAGTGTGCCTTGTTTGAGGCTAGCAAACGCTGTTGTCTTGGCTGTCTGCTCCCGAGGACCTATCACAATTTTTCCAGTTTATGTGGCTGACCCTAGTTCTTCTGCAGATTTCATCACTTCTGATTCGATCTCGCAGAGAATCTCATGATCTCTATCGCTCTTTGGGTAACTGTTGATCTTCTTATAAGGCCATTATAAATGTCCACATTTTAGTGCTATATGTTATGACTAGCAATGAAACGCACGAATGAAAGATTTTAGTATCGAAGCAATGCGGTAGATGAGCCGAGAATAACAATGCCGCATAATTTCTCAAACGCAGGCTCAGAGTTGGAGCAATCGGTTATTCAACCTCTATAATTTGGATTTACCTTTGTTGGACTATTATTTGTCGGAGGTATACATATTTTTCAATAGCTAGTCTAAAAAATATAATAGTAGGCATTATTAATTTTTTATAGCCCTTCATTCTGATGCAATAATGTTCATTACTAAGAGAGTATAAAAATACATTTCCATAATTACATATTTTTTAAATCGATTAACTCATTTAAAAGCTTGATAGATTTTAAATTACTATTTTGTTGAAGCAAATAATCGTTGTGCAATATCTAAATTATATCGTTAATTAGAGGTTTTAACTATTCAGGTTTAAGTGTAAAATTTGTTTCTGACCCATAACATTAATATTTCTCAATCTTTGCATAGATAGAAATTGACTTTTCATAAAATATAAATCAGAAATGGCCATATATTCTTCAAATAGGATTTTTAAAATAACTTTTGCGCGTCACAGATTATATAATTGCCTTTGGTTCACAATTAGGTATATACCGGGGACAACAATTTTTTCCCTGTATTTTTTCAGTGTTAGAAGCTCACTTCAGATAAACAGTCTGAACCCAAATTTCTTTATAAGTTTAAACAAGTTCACCTCATCTCTATAAAAACTATAGATTCTTTGTATTATTTACTAAAGTCATAACATTTGACAATTTATAGTTATACTAGCTTTCCGCCCGCGGCTTCGCCCGCGTTATATTCGAATTTCCCACAGGAAGGATATGTTTTCCGTCGGTAAAATTATCTTATTTCCTTCCTTGGGTCCTCGGGTTTTACGATTGGTATATACGGGGTAAACTATCTGTGTATAAAATTTTATTTAAATCGGTTCAGTGGTTTTTACAATACTGCCATACAACCTTTCACCCCCTCCTTTCAACCCTTTACAGCCCTTTTCTGCTTTAAAAGGTAGCCTCTGTCCTGTCTCAGCCTCTAGACTATCTGTGTACCAAATTTCATTTAAATCGCTTCAGTAGTTTTAACAATTTTTCCATACAACCTAGCATCCCTTCTTTCAACCTTTTACAACCCTTTACAACCTATTTTGTATAAAAAAAAGTAGCTTATGTCCTTTCTTGGGCTTTAGACTATCTGTGTACCTAGTTTCATTTAAATCGGTTCAGTAGTTTTAACAATATTTCTATACAATCTATTATCCCTCTTATTATCATGCCTTGAGTTCATTAAAAACGACGATAACTTTTTTTTAATGAACCGATTTTGATGAAACAAAGTTTAGATATTATTCTGAGTTAAAACAAAGCAAATAGTGAAAGTTTCAAGCAAATCGGTTCAGTACTTTCGGAGATAAACGTGAACAAACATACAGACAGACAGACAGACAAAAAATTCCAAAAAATTTTTTTTGCTTTCTAATAATCTATTTAAGTGCCCCTCTATCCATTTCAGTCAAAAATACTAAATGTACAGACAATATTTTTACTGTCTTATTATATGTATAGATTTAATTAATACTTAACAGTATAATAACCATTTTTATAACAGTTTTTTGAGGATTGATTTAAAGCCTATTTAACAGTATGTGTGGATTTTCTAATCGTTAAACAAAGCATCGAGACATAATCAACCGGCACTTGTTAGAATTCTAATGGTGTTTCCGTGCCCTAACATTAAAATGTAATAAATGCTCCAATAAAATTTTAAGAGTATTATAGCGACAGATAATATTTATAGATATTTAAGTTGCAAATTGCAAAATGTATACAAATGGAGCGACGACAATGATTGACAAGTGCTTAACGTTGATCTACGGATCGCTGATCCACTGCACTTTTAAAACTCGCAAAGAAAACAATTATCATCCAGTTATGTGCATGGAAATTATTTAAGAGAACACACACATTTTTAGTAATTAATTAAATTAATTAATTAATTATTTAAATACTATAATATTATTCCATTGGAAGTGAAGAATTTCCCTATGGATAGCGTGCGTGCTTCTATTGATAACTGACCTCGATATTTAAGACTGTCTTGTGGGCAATGGAGATCATTTTATTATCAGAGGGAATTATTCATTATCAGAGAGAATAAGCTATGACGCACATTAAAGTAATAAATTACATGCAATAGAAAAAAAGTTCTTTGTAACAGTTTTTCTGGCAAGACTAAGAATAGCAATTATGAAAATTAACATTAAATTATTAGACAGAGACAAGTATACGCAGCAGCCAGCGAACAGTATAACATTGGGAACTGTGCCGGTCAGTGATGTTAAAATGTAATAAAAAAAACCTGTCACCTACAAACATACAAAGCAATTAGGACACGTGTATGCGAGATACCATTTGATTTAATAATTGGACTCAATCTCTAAATGAACACGTGTCAAATATCCATTCAAATACGAATGACCCATGTCAAGTCAAGATTGCTAAACTTTGCTAAAATTCTTAATTCGGAAAACTGCAGATAATTTTATTTTTCTACTTATTCTGTATATATAACAGCATATGTTTTCATTTCTATTGCATATCCATTGATTAATCTGTATTTAAAAAGGGATGAGTAGCAGATTACATAAATAATTACATAATTGTTTTGTACGGAATAATATGAATATCAGATATGTTTAGTGTGATTGTCTGTCATAAGTGATGACATAAGTGTTTTAATTATATTTATTTTAATATGTCATTATATTATATTATGATATTGAAAAGAGAAGAGAAAAAACGGGTTTATAGATTGAAATAATACTACATATCAAAATTTCCGTGAATTTATTATCTACCTACTAACTTATAAGTCAAACCATATTATGACCTTGAGGTGACTTGGTACTCATAGTGACTGTACAAAGACTCGCAGTGATATGTATGTTGATATAGTATATGCAAAAAAATTAAATTGCGAGCTTTAGTTCTAAGGCATAAAAATAACCCATGTCATAGCCGCCTTATTTTTCTAGGCTTTAGATGACTGAAGGTTGCCCGTATCGCCGTCTACCGTCCACGGGCGTTAATACTCTGACGCCCCTCAAATGATAAGATTTAAGTATGAATGAATTATGAATTAACTGCGGGGAGCGTGCTACGTGTAGAATAGTCATACGCAGAGTAGCGTACATTAGTGTTCCGCAATGTTGAAAAGTGTTAAAGTGTGAAACCTTTTTATAGAGAATATGGACCTTTTTATAACCTGGAACTAGAAAGTGTAAAATATTGCTCTTATAGTAAAAGTGATATAATGTTTGTCTGAAACCAGTGTAACTACGTTAGCATGTAAAAGAGATTGTAAAATTATTCATAATTTGCACAATTTATATCCATCCCCATCGAGGGTCAGGAGCCTAACTACGAGGCTAGCCCAGTGCGGTTTGGCGATTTCATATACATCCTTACATTTCTTCGTAGGTGTATGCAGGTTGATCTCCAATGTTTTCCTTCGTCATAAGATCGCCAGAAAATTATACAGCTGAAAATTTTACTTAAATAGCAGGATCATCTCCAGGCCTCACGATACGCAAACTAGCGCTGAAATCACAGCGGTTACATTGAGAAATTTAATTATAAAAAAATAATTCTCATTTTGTGTATCAAATTATTAAATCAAGTATGTAGATAGACAACTGTGTACATACTTTTTTTTTCTTTAATCTGCATATTGATTTTTCAAATATTATTTGAACTATAGACTTTATAAAAAAAAGTAGCTTATTATAATACATTTTCTCCAAAACATACTGGAGCAATATCGGTCGAGTGAAAATATATGACTATTTTATATACTCTTTTTTTTTAATACCTTTCCTTGCAATCAAACATAGTATTTATTTAATAAGCAATTACTTTTCTTGTTAACTCTACCTTGTTTCTACTTATTACTACTCTATTATTTTTACTACTTATTACTACTCTACTATTGTTCTGCATTGTACGGACTTAATTATTTTGGTAATCAGTTTAATATTGTTGCAGCGGAGCCGGCAAAACCACACTTATGTCGGCATTGGCACATAGAAGCCCGGGTGAGAAAAAATACTAAATTTTTTTGTTATATATAACTAGTAACTTAGTATAGTAGTAACTCTCTTATTTACTTTTTTTAGTAATCCTCTCCATAGGGACTAATAACTAATGAAAATTATTCTGATTGTCGAAAATAAAAGTATCCGACTCTTAATCATCCCGATATATTTTTTCCGGGATAATCACGTTTATAATATAGGGGAGCTGACGAGATACTGCTATAGACCTGCTATTGAACTCCCTTACAATATGGCAATAAGTATGATGTCCTGACTACCTCACTTAATCTCCTTCCTAAATCTCTCCGCCTCGAATGGAGAACCCACTTGGGAATAGAAAGACTCATCTTATCAAAAAGGTTTCGCTTGGATATGCCCAGGTGTCTATAGACGTCGGCAAAGTGATTATATGATCTCGACTATATTGTGAACTAGCGGCCCCACAGACTTCGTCCTGTCAAAGAGATTTGTAAAGTGACAGTTTTTTGTTCCTATTTATTTTATAGATAATATCGCATTACCAACCAAATTGCAAAAAAGGTCCAAATGAACTATTATTTTTGTGACTATTCAATTTTGGAACGTGACATTAAATCCTCCAACGATGAATTCTGTGCTCCAACGCACACTGTTTTGATAGATATGATTGAATTTCAACATTATATAATGTTAATGAAGCGCAAATTGACTCTTTGATGTTAGGAACACACCCACATTGATTAGACAGCAGTGAGTGCTTGCAATATGAACGTTATACAATAACAATAAAGCTCAATTTGACTGTACGTTATACATAGAAAACGTTTGTATGGGAAAAAAAGGGCTGTTTTTAGGGATTTTTCGATAATTATACGAATTTTTCTCGCCATAAAAACCATCCTTGAACTTCAACGAACATTTTAACAACAAGAATTGGCCAAATTGATCCAGGCGTTGCTGAGTTATACGCTTACCAACATATTTTGCGGTTCATTTTTATATATAAAATTTAATGGAGAATCAACCGTATATCATCTTATTTTAGTGGGAACGGTGGTGGACGGCCAGGTCGCCATGAACGGCGTACCTGTCGGCGATTTCATGCATCGGGAGAGCGGCTACATGCACCAGGACGAAATGTTCGTGGACAACCTTACTGTTATAGAGCACCTCACGATTATGGTAAGTTGGAGCACTAGCAGACTAGAATAGGTGAACAGTTAGCGACTTCGGGCACTGGAAGAGCAAGCTTCACACTACAAATTCTGCTAGTAAGTGATAGTTGAAATGTAATCGAACCTTTTACTAATAGTATAACATTGATTTAATAGATTAGTTAAGATGATTTAATAATAGAATGAGATTGTCGACTACCTTTGAGCGCTCAGTACGAAAAATTTGTCGACTATAATACACTGACTGTGTGGTACTATAGTCGACAAATTTTTCACAGATATACGAGGTAGGTCAATTCGTCACTCATGTTATCTGACGTATGTCAATGATTGCGGGTTATAAGTCTACCTTTAATAGAAGGAGGTCTTCCTAACGACCGTTTAAATATGGTTAGTGGTATATATGTACCAAAACTATGGATCTTTCCATGGTTTTGAGATCAAACAAGTCGATGTAGACTTTAAGTTTTTCGTAGATCAGCATAAATGTTGCGACTAACACAACGTTAAGAATGCCTTGTGTTAAATTTCAACAATCTATGTTCACTTTTAATGTATTATTGTACAGATATCATATAATTTAAATAGTGTGACATACTTCAACGTTAATGACAAACTTTTTACTTTTACTTTACTTTTTAAATTTATAGTAAAATTAAACAGACTATTATATGCAATAATTTGTTCTTTGTCACAAATCTAAAAGGTACCTCATGTTGTACTATTTGATTCATTGATACTCCGATTTGATGAAAGAACATATTCCCTTCTAGAGCCTTTCTATTGTTTAGATTTTCCAGAAGCCTTAACCTTAGATAGAAAGCAGACCCAAAAAGTTAGAAACATACAATACCGAAATATGCACAAGAAAATCAAAGGCATGGTCAGTGAAGGTAGCCATGAGCCTCATACGATAACGGCATGAAACTTTAAGTCTTCAAAAATATCCAGAGATACTTATCGATCGATCGTATATTTCTGTAGATACACAGTTACCGTCTAAAAAGTGGCACCGGTGAAACAAGGCACAAACAGTAAATGTGCCTTGTTTCGCTCTCATTCATTCGGTGGCCGCGCGCGATTGATAACGTCAGCAATGCCGAAATGCGTAGTTTATAATTGTAAAAATGACACACGTAAAGTGCAAAAGAAAGATGGAATGTCATACTTCCAATAAGTATATCTTGATCTTAATTTATTAGCGCATTTTTTATGAGTAAAACACTTTTATTCATATTATGTATTACTAAAATATCAATTTAAAACGCTTGCGTACCATGCCACGATACGTAACGCATCGCATCTATCTCTTTCTGTCTCGAGTGACTCACTCATAGGAAAAAATAGCACAGAGCTAATGTTTCAGAAAAAGGTCAGTGGAATGATGGAGTCGCCTATACCATTTTTTGTGATTTTCTTTATTTTTTTTTTAGTTTTACGCTTTCTTTGTTTGTAAGGCTCGGCAAAATAAAGATTGAGAAACCCTGTCTTAATAAAGTCTGTACTTTCCTTAGCACCTAATTCTACATACTTCTTGGTTTATGTTTAAAATTTAAAAAGTTTCCGTACTGTTAAGTGTAAAAAAAAACTAAGCATCTCCACTGCTGTCTATGTTCAAGTAGGATGCGATAAGACGCGAGCACAATATTCGGAGTCAAATGGAACGTAGGAGCATTATTATGAATTTGTGCTTAATTGCAACGGACTAAGGGTTTATTATCCAATATATTTGTTTTCAAATATGTCTTGTTCATTTCTGATTTCACTGCATCATTATATCATCGAAACCAGAAGATAATATGTAACGACTTTAACAAGGATTTATTTTCATACTTCACTACGTTACTTAAGATTTAAATTGGCTTAAATTATATGACACTTTAGAACTTTTTTCAAAATTGCTACTATAATATACATCTATTCTTCTATGTATAGACGCGGGGTCGATATTTTGTTTGATTTTCTATGGAATTGTGTATCTACAGAAATATATGATCGAAGTCTAATACACTCAATTGGATAATCTGTTTCGAATGCCATTCAGCCTGCTCTGATGAATCCTCTGTAATCAGTTTCAATTTTGTAACATATTTATTCTCGTTGACAGAGCTAATGCTGTTTGTTTTCTCCCTCGGGTTCTCATAGGATTCATAGAACACGTTCTGTACTGATCTGATATTGACAAAATTTTGCCTATTGCTTTCGACTCTATTGCCCATTCAGGGCCTTTGCTCTGAACTTAAAAAAATATATCTCGTCTTTGTTACATTCTACTCTTGCATACATGCACACTGGACTGAGAGAGCGATATAATATATTTTTCTCTCTTCAAAATTTGATTTCTGTAAATATTTATTTTCAATTTAAAAGGATATATATTATTTGTAGCTTACCGAGATAGAAATTTATGCGTAAAGCTCACTTTTTTGTATTCCAGTTTCTACTCTTCTTACTCTCTTTCTTCTCTTTCTCCTTTTTATTGCTGTTGGGTGCAAACAAGCAAGACTCACTTAAACGTAAACCATCACTCATGTATGTCTGCAATGCCAATGACGCAGCTCAGTCACGCCCTATCTGAGAGAAAAAGTGAAAAAGAATAAGAAGCAAGCAAGGTTGAGGCCGACAGAAGTTTCTTCTCATACAATATACTAAAACCCTGTAATGCTTACTTTTATGATAGTTTTTTTGTACTTTATTGCTTTAATATTTTTATTTTTATAATATTGCTGTACGAAAAGTAGAGTCGACAGAAGTTTCTATTATTTATAACAATATACTAAAACCATGATAGTAATACTTACTTTATTTATTTTGCTGTTAGTGTTTTTTTATGGTCTCAATATTTTAATTTGTCTTCTTATTACTAATCTGTACTATCATTTCAACCGAAAAATATACTACCGCTGGATATATTTTACCGCTAGATAATTTGATTTTTTAAGCTCCGATGTAAAAGGAATAAATTAACCAACCTTCGTAGTAATTAATAGGAAATTTCTTTTTAATTTTCTTATACCAGAGCTTAAGAAAATCAAATCACACTATGTCTTTCGATTGAAATGATGATAATGACACTTTAATATGCAATTTTGCATTAAGTTACAAGACAACGCCATGTCTAAGGCCCCGGGTTCGAGTCCCGGTGGGATCAGATGTTTGTGTGGTGAATTGTATTAGTACCTTAGTTATGGTTGTTAATATAGATTTCCATCAAAATTATTTATATATGTTCAGAAAATGTATGTCTTACCGTAACTCTACATCCCATAATACAAGCCTCACAGTACTATAGTTATGCTAATGGGTTAGGTGTAAGAAATATTTGTTTATTTAACTACTGAATTTGACCATATAAATTCAGTTAGCTTGTAACTTTAAACTTATTTTGTTTCTATTAAATACAACCTTTATTACAATGAAAAAGTCACTTGGAATATAATAAAACTGTTTAAAGTCATTACTTCAAAGTTCCGTACTCGTTTAATCGATCGCGTTGCCGTGGCCTCTTTACTGCGGAATCAAGGCTTTGCTACACTGTCACCGATGAAGAAGCCATAACACAGCAACGATGTCATTGAACTAGCCAATCCACCAAACGAATACAAACTTAAGTGAACTCACTCGTAATTATCACATTATAATTACTAATAATAATTTTCCGTGTACTAAATACGTTTATAATGATTAATAAACTGTATAATGAAGCAATTAAAATGGTGGCACGGATATTTTTGTAGATGTTCCCTAACTCTTTTGTTTCATAGATCATCACTACATAGTATAAAACAAAGTCGCTATCCGCCAGAGAGGTATTTGACCCAAAAAGCTGGCCAAAAATATTTTACACTTTTAATGGCTGCCTAACAATGTTTTATTTAAGGTTTTGCTTGAATAAGGTAAAAAAAAGGCATACGTCATATATACAATCATTTATTCTTCATTTTCATCTTCAAAACTTACATTTGAAATGTCACTTTCTACTAATAAATTTACAAGATCAGCTGAAAATTGTATTTTTTTTTTATTCTTCCTCAGGACAGGGTCAGAGGTTAAGAGGAGCCTGTTTAAAACATCTGCGTTGCAAGCTACCCGGGAAAACTTTCTGGTGTAGTTGTGTCTGAACATTCTAATATGTTTGTTGCGTGCTTCTGCAGCTTCTTCAGACAATTGTCTTATTGGAAGAATGGCTTCCGTTATTACTTCAGCCCCATGGCGCAATATTTTATGCAAGGTATAGTTAAGTAAGGATATAGGGTAAAAATTATATAAAGAAACGTACAATTTAGCCGTTTCTTGACAATAATTTTCAAATTTCTCTGTTTATCTTTAAACCACAGCACAATGTGTCTAAAATAATTTTAAATCTGTAAATTAAATTTAAGTCTATTCCGGTAATTGCTGCAGATATGTTATAGTTAACAAAAAAGCGTCTACTCGTGTTTCCATCATTGGTGTTGCCAAAGTTTGCATTTGGTATATCCACTAATAGACCAAGTTGCTCGCGGAACTTATCTTGGATGTCTTTTTTTCTGTTCTCGACTATTTGTTTCTCCTCAGCATTAAGGCGCATATATTCCATTTGTATCCTTTGAGCCACTCCGCATTGGTTTCTGGCCTTTGTTTTGCGTGCAGCTGTCCATTTTTGTTTAAATTGATGTTTTATAACTGACAATTTTTGTTTAATATTAGCAATATTTTGATCATTTTCATCATACTGATTGATCAGTTCTTTTTCCATAAAATTCAACTTTTCGTTAAAAATTGAGGTGTTTGAGCGTTCCATTATATCGAACAAGTCATTTCGAGACAAAAACTTCACTCCAGACGAGCCTATAACAAAAATACATAAAATATAAGTAAAATTTCGTTAAGTAAAAGTTTATATGTTTACAGAAAAAAAATCACGAAAAATAGGCGGGCGTATTCGGGCGGCTGTTTTGTTTTTAATTACATCCTATAAGGTCTACTTTACAACATACAATAGAATTTTGACTTAGAAATGATGAGAAACTTATTAAAAAGTCCTTTGATTTCTCAAAATGTGTTTTTATACGAGTTTTTTTTCGTGGTTATATCTTATGGATATAATTAAAATAATATAATAAATTAGCTGTTGAAATTATGTACTAAATATAATACATACCTGGTTAATCAGAATCCATAATGAAAACCAACACAAAATCGTTCAATCACGAGATAGGAGATATTTTAGAACACTAAAATCTGAGCGCATCGAACAATCACACGTACACTTTAACAGAACGGTAACTTCCGACTGAGCTTACGTCGTGTTGGGCGGCGCTAGAGCTTTGTCTTTATTGTTATTGTATGGAGAGGTTATACTAATTTAAAAAAAAATTGCTTTGAAGGGGTAGCACTAATTTAAAAAAAAGTGATTTTGGCCAGCTTTTTGGGTCAAATACCTCT
Source organism: Scirpophaga incertulas (assembly GCA_036419045.1). Classification (NCBI taxonomy): domain Eukaryota; kingdom Metazoa; phylum Arthropoda; class Insecta; order Lepidoptera; family Crambidae; genus Scirpophaga; species Scirpophaga incertulas. Next base: position 22,723,597 of record CM071635.1, on the reverse strand, counting down.
CTGTGCGCCGTCTCTCTGTATGCTTAGATCTTTAAAACTACGTAATGTATTTTAAACGGATAGAGTGATAAGAAGTTTTATATGTATAATATATGCATAATATACTGGGGTGTCCCAGAAGTAAAGAGACAAAATGATCTTAAAAATATTTAATAATTATTAATACTATATCATATAATTTTGGTATGCGAATGATAGTAAAACAAATTTATTTTTATATCTATATCAAATTTGCTCCAGCGATACCTTTGTATCCTATTTTTCTCATATTAATAGCAGCACGCCTCATGACTACTTTTCCAGATGTAGCAGCTACTCTTTTAGCCAATCTAGTCCATCGGTGTTTAAAAGATGTTAACGTTTGTGGTATATCTGTATACTTTTTATACTCTTTTTTACACAGAGCCCAAAACATTTCAATACCTCGAGCTTGAGGAACATTCGGGGCGTTGTTTTGTTTGGTTATGAATTCAACACCTGAAGTCTGTAAATACTGAATAACTTTAGACTCATAATGGCATGAAGCTAAATCCGGCCAAAACAAAACATCTTCTCTCTGATAATACTTGTCTATGAAAGGTACTAGACGTTTGATAATGCACTCTCTTAAGGTAAATCTGGGAGTTCATAGAACCTGTACGATAATAGGGTTCGGAAACACTACCATTTTCATCTATAGCTTGCCAAACAAGGTATTTTTTAAAAAACTTGGCCTTTGGTACAATTTTTTCACTATAATTAACAACGTCACGACTGGTAGCGTGGAAATATTGTTTCCCAGGAACATTGCTTGGGTCAACCGGTACGTAGGTCTCATTATCAATAATCAGAATTTTTTTTCAAAGTTTTTTCATAAATTTTACGGCACCCTCGCTTGGCACGCGCCTCCTGGTCTTTAACATATTTGGGGCGGCTAATTTTACAAAAGTTTTCAAGCCTATATCTTTACATTTTATTCTAGATACACTGGACTTAGAAATTTTTAATTTGTTCGCCGCAACTCTCACCGATGTTGAACATGCATGTTCAAAAAGCTTTTTCACTTTGCTTATATTTGGAAAGGTAGATACTGTACGTGGTCTTCCCGGAATCTTTTTGAAATTCTGTTCTGTAAATACTAGTTCTTCTAGCTCCCTCTTGAACAAAATGACGTACTGCCTCAAATTTGCCATGACACAAATAGTATTGAATAACTCTCATTGAAAACAACTCTTGTTCCGCTCGATTCATTTTCAAAACAATGCAAAGATTATTTAAATCCCGCCTATTTTGACAGGTAAGTTATCTGTTAAGTTATCTGAAAACTTTTTAGTGGCCATTTCGATTTTGAGAAAAGTCTCTTTACTTCTGGGACACCCTTTAGTAGAGAAACACTGATAAATTTAGAGGTTTCTAATGTGATGTCGTAAATAAGCACGTTTTTTGTGCTTATATTGCAAAAAACGCTGGCTGAACCCTACGAGATTGACCAAAATAAAGTACTACAGTATTGTCCACCTTAAAAAGTTCAACAAAAAAGTCCGCAATGGTATATGTCTATCTCTTAGGGATAACCCACCATAAACATTTTTTATCCTTTACTAAAAAATGGTTATTTATCGAAGTGATTTTAAACAATACAGCATTAATAAAGTGATAGATAAATACCCGTGCGAAGCCGACGCGGGTCGGTAGTTTTCAATATTTTGCTGGACCCGGTGGAACTGCAGAGGCCAATTTCCTAATTTCTAAAAATAAGTGTCGATTAGAACTATGTAAAAAATAGTCAACATGTCTCGACGCGTTGTACTGAATATGAAATGTGCATGTATTTACAAGACACGGTTCAAATTAATGTTATATATAAGTGTAATCAAAAATAATAATGCAATGTATAAACTATGAAAAACACAAACAAAATATTTGACTATGTAATATTTGAGGCGAGACTTGTACCCAAGACTTCAACGTGCCGCATTGTAGGCCAGTCATTAAAGCCTGAAACCCGAAAGAAATTAGTAACTCGCTAAAATTTTGAGGGGTCATTAAGGAAGGTGAAATACCTTACCGTGTGATTTTGCAGCGATCTGGGGTGTACGGAAAGGGTTGAAAGGGATGAAAAGTGATTTTTGTTAATAACATTGTCAAAAAAAATTAGTAACACACTGCAAACTTAGAATTAGGTTGTTCTCATTGTTTTATAACGTGTATTAATTTTGCAGCGTTTTGCAATGTACGGAACATTGTTTATTATTAAAAAACAGTAAAATTTGTTAATAACAAGAGTAAAAAAAATTAGTAACACGCTGCAAATTTGGAATTAGGTTGTTTTCATTGTTTTGTAACGTGTATTAATTTTGCAGTGTTTTGCAAGTACGGAACATGTTTATTATTAAAAAACAGTAAAATTTGTTAAAAAATTAAAAAGGGTTAAAAAAATTAGAACACGCTGCAAAAACTACTTTTTTCACCCTTTTATTAACAAATTTCATTATTTTTTAATTATTAAACAATGTTCCGTATTGTTGTAAAAGCTGCAACATAGACATTACGAATTGGTTTAAGAACGTTTGAAACAAATACGATTCACATAATTGTTACGAGCTGGGGTCAGTAAATTAAACGGCGGTCTACCAAAACACTGAACTTTTATTAATTAGTACACTAACTTCACTAACTTCACTGAAAGCACTGAAAGTCGCTTCTTAGTTCTCCAATATCACTTGTTTTCGCACTGTATCGCAAAACAATAATGCTTCCCGGCGGCCGGACACAGCCTTATATAGTCCCCTAAGATACTTGCCACTCTTGCCAGAACATTCGCGGACACACTCGAATGTGTAGTCCAATACGTCGCGCGTTCGAGACGTTTCGAGTATAACTGTCTCGATACTCGAATATTCTCGATACACAATACTCGAATATTCCCGTACTATCTTTCTCGAATATTCTGTGTTTGTCTATCTCTTTCTAATGATGTTTTCTCATTCTAATACTTCTCGAATGTTCTAACTATCTCTGTCTCTTTCTACTATTGCTATCTCTTTCACTCCTATTGAAATTTATGTCCTTTTACTGAAGTAGGCTTAATGGCTCATAAGGGGTCCTGAAAACGCCTGAAAACGGGTTTTCAGGTTATTGCGGCATTGGATAGAGGGTAGCCTGAAACGTACTGAAAACATGTTTCAGGCGCCTGAAAACTACTGTAACTTGGGTGTAATTTAGATTTTTTAGTATGTGAAAGAGCTACTTCTGAAACGGCCTGAAACGACGTTTCAGCCTGCTGAAAACGTTTCTAAGTCACAGAAAATCACTTTTGAAGTTTTACTAAGCCACCGGCGTAACACTACCCCCTCCTAAGACATGCTCGTCCCGAGCATCATTATTTCCGTGGTATTTCGCCAGTCGGTCAACGTGAACAATCTTACAGGGACTACGTGCATTTCGCTGTATCCGGTACGTGACGTCGTTGATCCTCTTCAAAACTCGATAGGGTCCTTCCCATTTGGCTTGAAGCTTCGGAGATTTTCCTTTACTGCGGACTGGATTATGTAGCCACACCAACGAACCCTCTTCAAAGCCCTTGTTGTTTACATTTCGGTCGTAGCGGGTTTTCATCTTCTCAGACATCTGTTGGCTTGATTGTCTGACTTGCTCGTGTACGTCGTTCAACTTGTTGCGCAAATCATTCGCGTACTCGGTTATATTCCGCGGGGCGTCAGGTGGAATTCCAGTAAGTAGATCCGCAGGCAACCGTAGTTCCCTACCAAAGTTTGCAAATGCTGGTGTCACCGAAGTACTTTCATGGACTGCGCTTCGATATGACATCAGGAATGGTTGGATGTGCTTGTCCCAATCCTTTTGCCTGTTTGACACAACCTTTGCAAGATACCTCTCCAATGTTTGGTTAAATCGTTCCACCATTCCATCAGATTGCGGATGGTAAGAAGTGGTCCTCGTTTTATGGGTACCCATAACTCGACACATCTCTTGAAATATTTGAGACTCAAAATTTCTTCCCTGATCACTATGAATTTCCAAGGGTACTCCAAAACGGCAGAAGACTTCATGGACTAATTTATCCGCAACTGTTGAAGCCTCTTGGTTAGGAATAGCGAAGACTCCGGCCACTTAGTGAAATAATCCATCACAACCATGAAGTACTTGTTTCCGCATTCACTTTCCGGAAATGGTCCCGCAACGTCTATGGCAATCCTTTCCCATGTGCACCAACGTTATACAGTTTCAATGCACCTCTGCTGCGTGTATGAGGTCCCTTTACTGCAGCACAACTAGTACACTTGCGGCACCAATCTTCAACATCGTCACGGCAATTTATCCAGTAAAATCGTTCTCGTCACTCCCATATGACCTCCCGAACATCCGTTATGGTACAGCTGTAGAACATCCGGTATCTTGGCTTTGGGTACAACCATTTGTAGATGACAACGGTCTCCTCGAGCGTTTTCCCATTTGCGGCACAAGACTTCATCTTGGATAACCAGGCTGTCCCATTGAGCCCAATAGCTCTTCGTGATGGAACTCATCGACGCAATATCACTCCAGGCAGGTTTAGGAGTACCGGCTTTGATCCATTCGAGAATCGGTTGATGTCTACATCATACTGCTGAGCGTGCTGAAAGGTTTCTTTCCATTCATTGCTAAGATCCGTGTTTAGCATTCTCACAGGTAGGTCTGCTTTTGCCTCTTGTTTTACGCAGTGCTTGCAGTCTTCAGAGCAAGGTCTTCTTGACAAAGCATCTGCATTACCATGAGATCTTCCACTGCGATGTTCAATCACGAAGTCATATTCTTGAAGTAACTCGATCCATCTCGCAACTTGTCCTTCGGGATTCTTGAATTGTAATAGCCACTTCAATGCAGCATGGTCAGTACGCAGATGGAATTTTCGACCAAGCAAATATTTGTTGAAATGCTGCAATGTTTTCACCACTGCCAGTAATTCTCTTCTCGTGACACAGTAATTTCTCTCAGGTTTGGACAAAGATTTGCTGAAGTATGCTATAACAACTTCGCGATCTCCTTTCCGTTGCGACAATACACCACCTAGCCCAGTATCACTTGCGTCTGTATCCACTATGAATTCATTTTCATTATCGGGATACCCCAGAATAGGTGTGTTACACAGATGTCGTTTCAGTTCTTGAAATGCGACGTCACAGTTTTCATCCCAGCAAAAACTTCTCTTTTCTTCCGTGAGTTTATGAAGAGGCTTGGCAATGTCGGCAAAGTTCTTCACAAATCGCCGGTAGTAGGAACACAAACCCAAAAATGCTCTTACTTGTGTCTTGTCTCTCGGAACTGGCCAATCCTTTACGGCGATGATCTTCTGCGGATCTGTCTGGACACCCGCTTCCGAAACCACGTATCCTAGGAAGCTTACTTGTCGTTTGAAGAAGGAACACTTTTTAGGGCTTAACTTCAGGTTGGCGCTTCGAATTTTTGATAGCACCCGTTCTAGATTCTGAAGGTGTTCTTCAAACGTACGGCCCACGATGATGATGTCATCCAAATAGACCAGACAGGCTTCTCCAATCAATCCGCTGAGTACCAGCTCCATCAGCCTTTCGAAAGTCGCCGGTGCATTACACAGCCCGAACGGCATCACTTTGAACTGCCATAGTCCCTTTCCAGTAGAAAATGCAGTCTTCTCCTTGTCCTTAGGGTCAATTTCTACTTGCCAGTAGCCACTTTTTAAATCTAACGTGCTGAACCACTTCACTCCGGTAAGCATATCCAGCGTGTCATCAATCCTGGGTAATGGATAGCTGTCCTTCTTTGTGATGTCGTTCAGGCGGCGGTAGTCAACACAAAAACGCATGCTGCCATCCTTTTTCCTTACAAGCACCACGGGTGAAGACCATGGGCTGGACGAAGGCTCTATAACACCTTCCTTCACCATTCCTTCAATCATGGTCTCCACTTCCTTTTCCCGTGCTATCGGTAGTCTTCTTGGTCGCTGGCGGATAGGCAATTCGTTCCCAGTGTTAATTCTGTGTTGAACTAAACTCGTCTTCCCAATGTCCTCGTCGTTAGTAGAGAAAACATCAGCGTACTTGAGTAACATCTTCTTAGCCTTGTCTATCTGTTCCTTAGACAAAACGTCTCGACAGTCTTCCAAAAGTTTTGACACGCTGATTCCTTCATTTTTGTTGACATTTGTATGAGTCGTGTCTTGACAACGACGCAACCAGTCTACCTCCTCACTCGTACCAAGTAACATTCCCTTTTCGATCACGTGTTCTTTATCGTCAAGATTCAGTACACGAACTGCTGCAAAGCCAGTGGTTCTTACCAGAGTTCGTGCCATCTTCCATGGCTGGTCATGATCTAATCTTTCAATGAGTACACATCGATGTATCTTCCCAGAATTGTAAGGGAGACTAACCGGCACAATGGTTTCTGATTTTGGGGGTAGAGCGGTTTTCTTTAAGCTATACACTTTCCCCGGTGTGGCTCCTTCCATGAACAATTCTTCTCGTCCACAACTCATAATTCCTTGCTTGACGTCGATCTCACAACCATTCTTCCTCATAAAGTCTAGTCCGAGAATGCAGTCATCGACAATATCAGCCACAATGACGTTGTGCAGGTAAACTTGATTACCCAACTTCAACTCCACCTTCTGTTCGCCTCGGACGGGTATGTGCTGACCGGTGGCGGTTACTAAATTTAATCGCTCCAGGCTGTTGTTTCTGAAGTCCCTCAGAAACCGATTCGCAAGTTGGGAACTGACAACCGTGCGAGAAGCTCCGGTATCGATTGTCAGCTTACATGGCCTTCCGTTAACCTCGCCATTGATGATCAGGCTGTTCCCATCGTGGGCTTGTGAGATCGAAATCCTTGGGGCTCTGCGAACACCAGCCAGCACTCGCCCCGCAGTCCTGGCGTTTACTCGTTTCCCTGCTGTTGTTGGACAGCGCTATTAGCTGCCCTGTTCTCCTGAGGCCCATCTTCATCAATCCCTGAGCTACGCTTAGGACAACTTGATCGGAGGTGTCCCTTTTCGCCACAAGTGTAGCATCTAGGGCTGTATCCCTTGAAGCGGTCACGCACAGGTGTTGCAACTACCTCCCTGACACGGTGAGACCGATGGTCTTGCCTCACAGCTTCCACTTCTAGAGCATGGGCCAGGGCGTCTTTAAGGGTTTCGTGGTGCCCGAGTCTCACAGCAGCTCTCACTTCGAGGTCCCGAATGCCGTCGACAAAAGCCTGTACAAGGTTGCCCACAATTAACGTCGGTGCGGACTGGTACGCTTTACGTACCAGTTTTTCTACCTCTAGGGCCCATTGTTGCAGGTTTTCACCAACACGCTGAACCCGATCTTTTAGCTGGGCCCGAAACACATGTTCAAGGTGTGCGTCGCCGTATCTTGCCTCAAGCGCTTCCAATAGTTCCTCGTAGCTCACCTTCTTGTCAAGAGCTTCGAGGACTGTCAAGGCTTGATCTCGGAGGCCTAGCTTGAGTGCGGTCATGGCCTGGGCTTTAGTCCACCCATTTGCCTCCATTACAGCCTCAAACTGTATTTTATAGGCTGACCACGAGGAACTCCCATCAAAAGGTGGCACTTTGAATCCTCGCACCGAAGGAGCGGCACTGACGATAGTGGCTGTCCCATCTCCGACCTTCAGATTACCCAAAGCCTTCTTGACATCGGCAATCTCAGATTCAGCTTCGGTGAGACGGTTCTCGTGTTGCAGAACCTTATCTTCTATCACTTTGACCTTATTGCCGAAAGTCGCTTGGAGATCTTTGATCAGGACCATTTGTTCATCTTGGCCGAGCTGCAGTTGTTCCCTCAAAAGGCGAGTCTGCTCCTCCTGACGGCGGGCCTGCTCCTCCTTATCGCGCTGCAACTGCTCTTCCAGACGGCGGGCTTGCTCTTCCTGACGGCGGGCCTGCTCCTCCTGACGGCGCGGCCTGCTCCTGCATCATCGCCATGAAAGCCGCCCAATCTGGTGCGGCAGCCGACGTTGAGGGAGTGGCTTCCATAACTGACTGCTGGTCCTCGTCAGTTGGCGGCTGAGTAGCTCCGAAGCGTCTCTGGTCGGCTTCCTGTTGTCGCTGGCTTCTTGTCCGGATTCTTCCTTCCGTGTCTTCCTTTGGTAGAACCGGCATACTGATCCCACTTCTGACACCAAATGTTACGAGCTGGGGTCAGTAAATTAAACGGCGGTCTACCAAAACACTGAACTTTTATTAATTAGTACACTAACTTCACTAACTTCACTGAAAGCACTGAAAGTCGCTTCTTAGTTCTCCAATATCACTTGTTTTCGCACTGTATCGCAAAACAATAATGCTTCCCGGCGGCCGGACACAGCCTTATATAGTCCCCTAAGATACTTGCCACTCTTGCCAGAACATTCGCGGACACACTCGAATGTGTAGTCCAATACGTCGCGCGTTCGAGACGTTTCGAATATAACTGTCTCGATACTCGAATATTCTCGATACACAATACTCGAATATTCCCGTACTATCTTTCTCGAATATTCTGTGTTTGTCTATCTCTTTCTAATGATGTTTTCTCATTCTAATACTTCTCGAATGTTCTAACTATCTCTGTCTCTTTCTACTATTGCTATCTCTTTCACTCCTATTGAAATTTATGTCCTTTTACTGAAGTAGGCTTAATGGCTCATAAGGGGTCCTGAAAACGCCTGAAAACGGGTTTTCAGGTTATTGCGGCATTGGATAGAGGGTAGCCTGAAACGTACTGAAAACATGTTTCAGGCGCCTGAAAACTACTGTAACTTGGGTGTAATTTAGATTTTTTAGTATGTGAAAGAGCTACTTCTGAAACGGCCTGAAACGACGTTTCAGCCTGCTGAAAACGTTTCTAAGTCACAGAAAATCACTTTTGAAGTTTTACTAAGCCACCGGCGTAACAATACTAATGATCTGCAGTATAAATTGTTCAAATATGAATTTGTTATTTCCTTTGAATCCCCTATTTTTGCAGTATGTGTACTTTAGAAGACAACTTATTTACTTTTTATCAAACATTTAAGAAGCAAAATAGAACACTGAGAGGATTGACTTTATCAAATGACGTCTGTTATGCAGAAAATTCCTGATTTTGTTTGAAAATTGAAATACATTTTCAATAGGTTATTAAAATGGCGTACTTTCAGAGACTATAAACGTGATTTTGAAATTAAATCTCTTCTACAGGTATCTTTCTTTTATGCGGTCGTGACATTCTTTTACATCATTACTTATTACTTAAGCAGTTTATTTTTAAAATTTCTGGAATACCACAAAACAATATTGTTCTATTACGCTAGGCCCGACTACGCATGGACCGGCGCACGTTATCGTTGGCCAGAAAAAGACGAGTCAATCAATTGCTGAGACAGTTATCCTTATACGGAGCCAGGTTTACAAGGATTGGTGGACTGGACGGAAGAAAAACATTGTCTGGCGGAGAAAGAAAGAGGCTGGCATTCGCTACAGAGGTAAATAGGATAGGAATAGCCTTTACTTTCAGGCTCTTAAGTTACTAGTTATAACAAAGAAATATAAATTATACTGAACTAGGGCCGCAAATACCCCTTAAGTTTGAACGATGAAGATCTGTATTTTATGTAAAAGTTAATATGATAACAATTAGAGCGATTTTAGCATGGAATTTACCGGAGGAAGACTTTAAACCAGGGTCATCTGCTAGGGTACCTCTGGCGCAAAATAGCTATGTTCACGTTGCTGTATTCCGGTGTGAAGAGGCAGTGAAATTACTGGGTACTTTGTATCTTTTGTCTCAAGTTTGGAATGTTACATTCGCTGCGAATCTCACATGAACCGCTTGTACGAGTAGTATAGGCGACTATAATCAATTACCATCAGGCTGGCATTCTGTATTTTGGAAATTTGTGTTGTTTTGCAAAACACAAATGTTGTTTCTTTTCTAATTTTCTAAAAACCTGTGAAGGTTTCTAGGTTATTAGTGGTTTTAATATTTCCCAGAACTGTATGGAAAAACATTTAGTGATACGCGAGTGTGTTGATTATTGCAAACTCGTAAGATTAAAAGTTGTTAATGCTAGCTCATTTGTAACAACTTACTTTTCACCCTTGTATCACAATAATATTACTTTGTTTACTTAACATTATTGCTTAACAAACTTGGATATTATAACTTTTGTTTAATGAATATAAAGAATTATAATGTTCTCTACCTTTAGCTCCTGACAGACCCCGGCCTCCTCTTCTGCGACGAGCCTACTACTGGGCTAGATTCATTCTCAGCACAAAAGCTAATGTCTCTGCTGCGTGCATCAGCGGCGCAGGGCAAGACTGTCATCTGTACCATCCACCAGCCCTCGTCTGAGCTGATGGCGCTTTTTGACCGCCTGGTGCTGCTGGCCGAAGGCAGGGTCGCGTTTGCCGGCAACGCTTCTGGCGCGCTTAACTTTTTTGAGAGGTAAGTAATTACTTACTAATGATCCATAGTCATTTGTCGTCTCTAGTATCTAGTAGTTGAAGCAGTATGACTGCTTGGTGCTGCTGGCCGAGGGCGAGTGACACTCTCAGCTTCTTTGATAGGTAATTAACTACTTACTGATGGTTTTGGGGTGATTCCATCTTCTGTTATATCTACCAGCCTTTCTCTGAATTAATGACGCTGTTCCACTGCTTGCTACCGCTGGGCCAAGGCGTTCTCAGTTTTAAAAGATGAGTGATCCTTCCTGACGCCGCCGGAAGTCGCCATCCATCAGCTTCCAAGCTGAAGTTGCTGTTCAACTGCATGGTGCTGCTACTAAGGGCATGCAGTTGCGTTTGTGGCTAATACTTCCAATTTGATTAGCTCTTTTAAAAAATTATGCTGATTTGCAATTTTCATGGGTTTTAATTCCATATAAAAACGGGTTATTTGAGGTAAAAAAAAAATCTTAGTTACTGTAAAGAAGCTTGAGCTGACTGTTATTATGAGATATAATATATATGTCAACCTGAAAATGTATCATGTGAGCCGCAATTGGTATTTCCGCCTTAGGATGAACGTTATAACCAGTTTAGTTGCGGTCTGTTATGTTATAATGTCGGTCACCTAAAACTGCGATTTTGTAAAGATTTTTAGACAGCTCTTATGTCGCTTGTAGTAGAAGATGCTTACTAAAGCTCTTATTTCACTATTAAGTGAAAGTATACAGCTGGAAGTATTGCTAAACGTACCATTAATTTTTCTATCACCTTATAATTTCTTTACACGTTACTTGTTCCAAAAATAAAGTAGGGTATTTTTCTATAACTGCATATTTAACCGCGGTCTACTGGTTACTTACCCAACTTATCCAAGTTTATCGCCACAATCGCAATGTTAACATTGACATCGTTGCATTCTTACTATTAGAGATAAGATAGCCAGACCCTTAGTTATACCAGGTGAAGCTCACTTACATCTTCAGACATATTGTCACTTGTCGTCAGATAGATGAACACTAAGAGGTACTTTATCGTAAATAAAAACATTGTGTAACTTAAATCGGCAGACATTTTTTTACTTACACACTTTAATATTACTGTGAATTTTGAAAATTAATTGATGGAATCGTATAGTCATTTAGTTAATTTTTTGTGACTAATAATAAACTAATTTAATAATAACTATAATTAATGCAATAATGACATGTATGTAGCTTTCACTTGTATAATAGTGACTAAATTGAATTATTATAGTAATAACATATATAATACCTATGTAATATTATAATATGGTATATTAGAATCAGAATTGTATAATAATAATAATTGAATTTAATAATTATAATGACACATATACATAGAGATAGACAACCATATAATTAATTTTATAAATTTTATATGCCTACTTACGGTTAAATTAAGATCATATGCACTCTGGCAAATATATTAAAATCTAATATAAAAAACCGTTATTAGATAAACTTAATAATTCAGTATAAACGAATTGTCATCATATATATTTATTAAAAATGATTGGTATGCTACAGTCATAACTGAAATAAGTGGATATTATGAATGCCACTGTGAGCGTTCTATGTAGCTATCTGGGCCACTGCACTGTCTGACCTCAATGGGACATCCTCGCTTCTGGGAACCGATCATCTCAAATTGGCACAATCAGTTTAGATCTAAGACTATATGATTGACTATTGAATAACAGATATATATGATGAAGTAAAAGGTTGTGTATATACCTAATAGATATACTATATAGAGGTCTTAATCATATTTTAGACAGTGTCAATATTATTTCTATATTTTAATAGCTCTGTGGCAAATATGCTTGCATTTGAAGCAAACGTTAATTGTGTATATCTAACAATTTCGACTACAATAGCTCCAAGAGTAGTTCCGTAACCAATAATCTTGGAGCGTTACGCAAATTGAATGTGTTAAGTTTGATTTATTTATTGAAAAAAGTGTGAATTTTGTAAATGACTAGCATATAAATTCTTAACACAAAAATTCTTTAAAATTGAAATGCAAGGGTATAAATAGACCACACAGACGAATTTCGGAAATATAATTTCGGACAAGGCTTAAAAGGCAATCGCATTATTTTTTATGCTTGCTTGAAGTTTAAGGCCGAGTTTTGATTATGGGATATAGTGGATAAAAGGTCGGGGGAAAAGTATATTTGCATTTAATAAAACAACTCGAAAAATAATTTCAAAGTTTATTTATATTGAATTGAAACATATTTATGCCATTTTGTAAATTACTTTATGCCATCTTACATTCCGTTATTGTAGAAATTGTGCTACTTTTAATAAAGAATATACGACAAGTGGTTTTTACTGTTAGTACCTAATAATATCTGGAGAGACTGAGATAGGTGGAAATCTTAAAGTGTAAGGTCAAATTATATGAAGATTACATCAATACCTTTCCGCCAAAATATTTTTTTTTTGAGTATTAAAGTTATGCGTGGTCTATCTTTATGGCAATGGAAAACCAAACTCTTATTACAAACACTTCTAAAACTCGGGTTTAAGCCAGGTCTATATAGTTCGGGTCTAAACCAAGGTCTCTGGTTTAGACCGGACTTTATTACAAAAACAAATTCAAGTACGATCTTCCAAAACCCGAGTCTAAAGAAAATCATTCATTCATTCGTTCGTTTTTAACGGCTTTGGCACCCTAGTTTTAGCCAATTTTATTAGTAAAACAATAATCGTTCCATTTCACGCAGCTTCGTTTGTAACCGACTTCATAACTATAGTGAAAGATAAATTTAATTTTAAAGTATATATAAGAAGATATTCGTACTTACATTTCTTCTTATATATACTAGAAAATATAATAATACATTTCACGTTGTAAAAAATTGCATGTTGGAACGTAAATTAAGTACCTATTCAACATTTGCCTCCCTTTTGACACCAAAGCATTTAACTAAACAACATTATTTCGTTTTCTTTGAATTTTACAATGATATCTTTAATAAACTTCTATAAAAATGGAAAATTATAAGAGATCCTATAATTGGTGCCAAGAAGACAAGGTATGTACTTACCTAGTTTATATTTTAATAAATAACTTTTGAAAATTAAAATGTTAACTGTGCATAATTCTAATTTCATAAAACAATGATTATTTAACTTATTACTACCTACTTTAATTACTTTGTTTTAGGATATTTTACGGCATTTATTCATCTAGTTAGAGATACGTATGCACAAACTACAAATTGACAGCTGTCAAAAATCATAATTTCGTTTTGAAACCAGACTTAAACTATGGGGTAGCCTAGTTTATCTTTAAACCAAAGATAAACTCGGTTCTTTGGGTAAACCGTGTCTTGTAATATCAATTTCATTAAAATCTGAGTTAAACCCGAGTTTTCGTTTAGACCAGGCCTAAACCAGGTCATGGAATAACACGGTTACTATTGATCAATTCAGATCGCTTTCTCTTAAATTATTGCTTCAATCTTATCAGTTGTTGGTAATTCAGATCCGAATCAACGGTTCAGTCTGGCGGTAAAAATTCTCTTCTTCTTATCTAAATCCTACACAAAGCATCAATTTGTTACAAGTTTAATCGACCTTTATCCACGACCTTTGCACATTTTTGTAGTATGTGATGGAAGGTGTTCACCGTACTGTTGGCGTGAGAGTCACCAGAGCGGCTACAAGGTTACGGGTGAATTCGACTTCTAATGCGTTATCATTTATATTTTTTATTTTTATAATTTATATTTTATCTAAACATGCGTTGTAGTCGTCAACTCGTTTATATAATTGAAATGGAAATCTAAAGATTATGCATTATATTCTAAGAACTATACCACATCTTATATTTGCATATAAGTAGTGGTATAATGTATTTATTTTTATAATCAATTGGAATGGAATTCAATGATGTGAATTTTAGTGCTATTTGATTTGCCCTCTACAATGTAAATTCGCGTCAATAAATATTGCAAAAACAGCAGATATCACAATCGCAGGATGTATCCGGTTTTATTGTAATTATTATGTAAGATATTTATTATGTATGTCTATACATAATAAATATCTTACATAATAATTCATAATAATTAGGTGCCTAATTAGTATCTAGAGATACTTAGGCACCTATATATCTCTAGATGATATAAAATATAAGAAAATTGTGACCAGATTGGATTGAAATTAACTTCCCTTAAAACGAAGCATAAAGCTAAACAATAAACGGTAAAGCTTTAGATAGTCTACCAGTGTATTTAATTTAATAACAATACATGATATAGCTTGCTTTCAATTTTTAAGGGTATTACTATGCCTACTATTTGATTGGAAAAAATATATACTGCAAATATACAAATCAAAGTAAAATATACAAATAATAACTCAAACAAATTAGAAAAGAATTAATAAGTAATATTAGTATCAGAGATATTACAGAAGATTAAAAAATATCAAGATTAAAAATGTATTTAAATTGATGAAAAAGTTCTGACAACTACATGCAAACTTCCCGAAGACTTCGCGATTTAAAAGGATTTGACATAGTTATAAAGATATACGTACGAAAAGTTGACTTTTAATGAAGGATTATTACTTTTAATACCGATACTAGGACTTTACCTGGACCTGTCTCAAGAGCTCCTATATCGTTCATAGTAGCGGCAACTTTCACAGTGCAAATGTAAAGTTTAACGTATTGCTGATCGTACACAAGCCTGTAGATCGCTTGGTTTTAAAGCGATTAGCACAACCAATTATGAATGTATGCAACGCCAGTTAAATCACAGGTGCTTCGTTGTCGACTGTGCACAGTTTGAATGCGTCTTCGTACGAATTTCGCTCTTATGTGCACGTACAGACATGCTTGATTGCAAGAAAGTTCTCAACCTTCCAAGTACTAATTTGAGTGATGTATACATTAACATGTGATGTACAATATTGAATAACGCTTCTAACTAAGCACACCGGAACACAAATTAAAAGTTGTTTAGCTCTGTAGTCTTAATTATGACGACCTCCATAGTCGAGTGGATAGTACCTACACCGGTTTCAAGGTGTCGCCATCTCTGAGGTCCCGGGTTCGAGTCCCGGTGGGGGCAGATGTTTGTGTGATGAATGCGAGCATTTGTACCTTAGTCATGGTTGTTGATATATATTTCTATAAAAATTATTTATATATGTATAATATATGTATGTCTATCCGTTACCCTAGATCCCATAGCACAAGCCTTACAGAGCTTACCTTGGGCTAGGCTAATTGGTGTAAGTGTAACAAATATTTATTTATTTATTTTATTTATATTTATATTATGTAGACTCTATATTGTAGAGGATTAAAGAAATAAAATCTCGCTCTTAGGTTATTTTGGTATAATTTTTTTTATAGGATAGGGCAGCAAACGAGCAAACGGGTTCACCTGATGGTAAGCGATAACCGTCGCCCATGGACCCCGCAACACCAGACGAGTCACAGATGCGTTGCCGGCCTTTTAAAAGGGAATAAGGGGGGAAGGGGGGGTTGGGCCTCCGGTATGCTCACTCACTCGGCGAAACACAGCGCTATTTTACGCCGGTTTTCTGTGAGGCCGTGGTATCACCCCGGTCGAGCCGGCCCAATTCGTGCCGAAGCATGACTCTCTTGAAAAAAACACTTAATGAAAAAACACTTTAATGTAAAATCTATAATGGAATCACACTTTTCATTTGGGGTCGGCGTAACATGTCTTCCTCTTCCATTCTCTTCTATCACTCACCATTTCGATACTCACTCTCTTCTTCAACATTCACATAGTCCATCCATCGTTTCTTCGGTTCTTCTCTTCCCACATCCCAAACACTTTCATGTCTATAACTTTCCAAGTTTCCGCAACATGCAATATTTGTTCATTCATCCATTTAACGGGCCAACATTCCGGTCCATACATGACGGCAGGTCATTATATATTATTATTATAAATTATAGAATTACACTATAGGAATATTTAGAAAGTTTTTTTAAGCCATGTCTGGTAACCACGTATATCGGAAATACTGTGTATTTTTTATTTTCATTTAATTTCTGTGTATGTGTGTGTATTACATATGATTGCATTACATTATGTTTTATATTAGTAAATCATTGCAAATGACATTGATTGAAAAGAGCTCTTCCGAGTTTTTGCTAGTTCTTCTTGAGAATTCCCAATTTCAAAACAGATGTCTTCAAATCTTTGTGCTTACAAACCTAAAATTAAAATAAAGATGTTTGATATTGATTTTCATTTCTCAACAGCCTCGGCTACCAATGCCCCATAACATATAACCCAACGGACTACTTCATCAAAGTGCTGGCGCTGACGCCGGGCTCTGAAGGTGCGTCGCGACAGGCCATCAAGAGCATCTGCGACCGATTTGCCGTCAGCGATGCGGCTAAGGAGCTGGACATGGAAATACAGTTGGAGTTCCATCTTATGGATAACGTAGACGAGGTAAACTTTTAGCAAGTAAATTATTCATTGAAAGGAAGTCAAGTAATTTGGAGCATATCTATACGGTTCTGTTCTTAGGATTCTATACTGCGTACCAAAAAAACGAAACCCTTATAGGATCGCTTTATTGTCCATTAGGATCCATCCATCCATCTGTTAAGTCGCTTCCTTCAGGAACGTGTAGACGTATCCGGACGAAATTAATATCAATTACTCATTTCTGCAATCCCTGTAGCAATAATAAATCAAAGTATTAAGTCAAAGCAATCAAAAGATACGACTGTTAATTGCGCATATTTTGACACCCGCATAGAACATAACCTTTAGGGACACATGGACACATCCTAGGGACACATGGACACATCCTAGGGACACAGAAACACATCCTAGGGACACGTGGACACATCCTAGGGACACATGGACACATCCTATAGACACATCACGAAATTTGATGTGAAACGATATCATGTAATCCCAAATATCGTAAATTTCTAGTTGTATTGTGCAGATATTATTGTCAATAGATATATATTGCTAATTTTAACATTAGCAAAGGAATTAACACCTATAGGGTTACTTAAATTAAACTTCCTTAAAGTTTGAAACAAAATTCGAAAGATGATTATAAACTTATTTTCGGAAGCGTCGCAGTCGGTTCGCGAATCTGACATACATTTACATTCTTGATGGAATTCACTTTTGTAAACTAAGAATATTTATAAAATCGACCTTTAAACAAGTTCACTATGAATATAACGAACGCTGCATTAGATATGTTTTTTTTTACTTTACCTTGGAGTGACACGTGATAAAGATTATTCGAGAAACATTGATAGCCTCTTTTAGATATTTTCATCCAGCGATGCTAGGTGCTATATTTCCTAGCTCCATCCATCATATACATATGTATAGATTTTGCTAATTAAAAATGCAACAGATGTACCCATTTTCGAATGACTTGATTGTCAGTAAGCAAATTGCAATACGCGAAAAAAGATTTATATAACACATATTTTTCAACCATTTATTTCACTGATAACAAGAAGCGATAAGAGTCTGTGCTACGGAACTAACTGTCGCCCCAGCAACTGTACATAAGAATTTAGTTCACTAATTAGATATTCTAATTCCGCAACCAGTGTTATTTGAACATTCGTCGTGTCTGTCCGTCCGTATGTCATAGCCACTTTTTTTCCGTAACTATAAGAGCTATACTGTGGAAACTTGGTGTACGGGATATCCAGACACACAAATAAATTAAATACTCTAAAACTTTTAACTGATTATATTTATAAAGAATTATAACTGAAATGAAATGTGAGAACGCGCGGTGAGCTTGATGACCGATTGCGAACTGAATATGGAAAATTAACACGAATAACAAATAACTAGGTCAAATAAAATATGTGCTGATTTAACAATGTACGCTACTCGTACACTTGGTAAGTAGATGTATTCGGTGAAGCGCATTAAGATTTACATACAAAAAATATAAAAAAAAAACAAAAATTTTTTGGGGTTCCCCATACTTAACTGAAACTCAACATTTTTTTTTTCATGAAACCTATACGTATGGCATATCTATGGATAGGTCTTCGAAAATAGTATTTAGGTTTCCAATATATATTTTTTCTAAACTGAATAGTTTGTGCGAGAGACGCCAAACTGGAAAAATGTGTGCCCTATAAATTCTAAAATAATAGAATGATAAATGTAAAAATAATATATGGTGTACATTACCATGCAAATTTCCACCGAAAATTTGTTTGAACGAGATCTAATAATAAGTTTTTTTTTTAATACTAGTTAGTTATAACTCATAAACCGCATTTTACCTTTCATTCAATCAACTCAAATATAATAAAGAATTAAGAAAATACATTTAATTTAATGTATAGTGGTTACGTACGCGAGTCCGACTCGCACTTGGCCGGTTTTTTGTTCTACATATTATTACATATTCGTTCAAATTATACTGCGCGTCAATTTATATTTTTTCATGTCACATCGTAAAACGCTACATAATTTAGTGGATTTATGCAAATTTTTCTTTTGGAATAATTCGACAATAATCGTTTCATAGTATTTTTAGCCACTTCTAGCTTACCACATTTAGGGGCATTAACTCAAATGAAATCAAATCATTTATTTGTAAACATAAGTAGTACATAGTTGGTACAAGCAATTTTATAGTATCACTATGCTCGGCCATTAAAGGCGTACAAATCTTTAGAAGTAGTCGCAAGACCGGGCCAAAACTAATATATCGCACTAATAATACAATAGTGTTTCAACTCAAAACGTCGTACTTGACATAATACTATAAACACACGCAAAATTTGATTCCTCACGCGTGATCAAGACCGTCGTTCGATTAGTGCAAAAACAGAATAAGGATAAATTAAAAAACTTATGTGACAGTTATTCAATTTGCAACTATTACATGAAGTGAGTAATAAGTTTTTTGTTGATTCTGAATAATGTTCGATTTTGAGTTGATACACTATTGTATTATTAGTGCGAATATTATAAAATGTATATCATTAATTCATTCATTATACAAAATTAAATAGAATATTAATCAATTTTCATTTTATTAAATTAAACAGTGTATATGTAAATTTTAGTTTAAATATCAAATCAATATTGAGGAATCATTAATACATACTTTAATTGGGTAATAACAATAATAATACCTATAAATAAGGTGACGCAGTTCGTACAGTTTCAATGATCGAGGTTAGGCATAGCAAATTAAGCATAGTAAATAATCATACTAAAAATAAAATTCTCTTACTGTTACAGGAATCGAAGAAAATGATGCAAGACAGTTTCAAAGCGCCATTTTTCTTCACGAAAATCGCGTGGCTGGTGTACCGATACATGCTGATAATCATCAGAGACCCGAGGGTGCAGTTTATAAGGATATTGCAGAAATTGGTTAGTAGTTAATCCAACAGAGGTATATAGAAACAATTGTCATAACAGAAAATTCTTTGTCATAACAAAACAACAATATGTGACAAAAACATATATTTTTGGAATAGATATTTAACAGTACAATTATATTATTATGATTTTTTATATGTAAGTATCTGCAATCTATACTAATACTAGCTGGCCCAACAGACGTTGTCCTGTCAAATGTCTCAAATGTCAAATGTCTCAAATGTCAAATGTCTCAAATGTCACGTTGTCTCACGTTGTCTCAAATGTTTTTAAATAAATAATTTAGCTGAAAAACAATATCTATATGACCGTATTGTGAATCTAAACCATTCTCAAGCCCCCTGGAATACACACAAAAAATTTCATCAAAATTGGTCCAGTCGTTTAGGAGGAGTTCAGTCACATACACACGCACACAAGAAATATATATATATTAAGATATATATATATATATATTATATATTTATATATTAAGATATAAAGCTGAAGAGTTTGTTTGTTTGTTTGTTTGAACGCGCTAATCTCCGAAACTACTGGTACGATTTGAATAATTCTTTTTTGTTGGATAGTCCATTTATCGAGGAAGGCTATAGGCTAAATAACATTACGCTATGACGAATAGGAGCAAAGACAGAGCGGTAATTGTGTAAAAAACGGGGAAAATTATTCATTTTTGAAGGCTTTCTCTGCGTGCGCTGCGAAAACGGTTCAAGATACACAAAAAATATGTATGAAAGAATTATTCCTCTATACATGATCTAAAAAAAAGTCCGCGACGGCATATGTCTATCTTTTAAGGTTTAGTCACAATGACCGTTTTTATGGTACCAAATTTGGTCGAAATAATTTGTTTAAGTTGTATCAACATAATAATATTAATCTTTATTCAAATATAAATATAAATATGTTGTTGGTTAACCAAAAATCTGCCGGAAGTCACTATTCCACGCGGACGAAGTCGCGGGCAAAAGCTAGTGTTTACATACGTGTACTAACGTTATATACGACGAACGTCTCGACATACGACGAACTATGCTTGTAACGCCCCACAGTGGGCTGAAAATTGGCCTCCATAGACATAGGCAGTTTGAAAAGCAAGTGTCGGTTTTTTTTGTGGATATTCCTTCTATTAGACACCACTATGCGCAAAAATGACACCCGAGCTGATTCTGCGCGGAAATTTACGAATTTTTTTACGAAAAATTTGTATGGAGCTGGTATGAAAAATCCGATTTTCTAATCCGATCCTAAACGGCACAAATAACACTAATATCCTTACAGGTGGTTATAGTACTAATTATTTATGATTTTTTGGCATACTTCATATGACAATCATAAATGCCGTTTTTTTTTTTAATCATCGATATATTTTAATTCTTTTTTTATTTATATTGGTTGATTTAGATGTTACACTTTTAAAAATATGTGAGAATGGCATACAATCAAACATTATATTATGATTTTTTTAATAAATAATAATTATGTTGGTAATAGTGGTTAAATAAATATTTTATTCATAATTTGTGTTAAATTAACATGCATTAGTGGTTAAATAAATATTTTATTCATAATTTGTATTAAATTAACATGCATTTTGATTACAATTATACTACACACATATTTACAATATAAAAAAATATGTCACCTAGCTAGGTACCCAACATTATCAATTAAGAATTTGTATAAGAACATCGACATATTTTTTGTTTATTGTTCATCATTTATTCAATAGCATTAATATTGCTTCACTAGAAAAATTGGTTGTCTGTAGAACTCCGTCTACTGCCGATATTTGAACGTGACAACGTCTATTACATGGTAATTTTTTCTGGGTGCAATGAAATTATTTAAAATAAAGTAATGTATAACATTTATATTTTTATTTAATAGTTTGTTTAAATTTTCTGCTTCTGAAGTTATACATAAATTAATTATTATGAGTAATGTGCGTGGCTCCGTGTGGCGTCAGATTCGGCCGTTACGGAGTTTTCGAGAATGACTCCGCGCCGTACCAATTTAATAGACGTTGTCACGGGTTTGAAGTGGTTTATTGCCGGTGATGAAAAGTAGATGACGTACGATACAAACGTCCGAAAAAGATCGTGGTCAAAATCCGCTAACTAGTCATTCAATTAAATGTCGTCATTAAATGAACGCGCTAGTGGTACAATGAAATAGCAGATTCAACCAGATGACTGCGACATATCCATATATCCCTTATACTTTCAGAGTTTCGCCTATTTTTTCAAAGTAGAGTCAGATTTATGTCAAGAGAGGACTGCCAAAATTAGTGTTCGTAAAAAATACAAAGATATTTCTTCCCAAATTTAGTATGTTAATTAAATAACAAAAATTTTTTCTGGGTGCAATGAAATTATTTAAAATAAAGTAATGTATAACATTTATATATTTTTATTACGTTGCCGTGTGGCGTCAGATCGGCCGTTACGGTGTTTTCGAGAAAAGTATAATGACTTCTAACGTATACCTACCAAATTCCACGACATTTTTGATATTGCATGTTATCAAAAATTATCTTAATTTTATGGTTCTAATTAATTCTGGTGATTATTAAATGAGAATCAATATCTGATATATTATAAATTTTCACAACTATTTGCTAACCTTATGTTCAGTGTAACTGTTTCATCATTCAACCCATATCCGTCCCCACTGAGGGGAACGAACCTACACTATGTTAGGGCGATACGGCCTTAGTCAACCACGGCCATGGTCCATGGCACTTTGACTGAATTCACATATATATTTGAGTTCCTGGTGCTCCAGGTGTATTCCAGTTGCTTCACGACGATTTCCTTCAGTATCAAATAAATGTACAGAAACATATCTGCGACCCACCGAATGTTGAATATTGTACAGCAAACTGGCACGAAAAGAGCAACAATTTTATTATGACGATGTTATTCTATACTCACTTTTTAATACTAGTTTGTAATTTGAAGTATATTTCAACAAAATAGGTCTGGAATTAAATTCCATAAAATTCGAAAACGAAAAACACTTGGATACCTTAGGAACTCTAGATCACCTGATTATATATAAAACTACGGATCACCGACGCTATATTATTATAACTAGAGATCGGATAATCGGATGCATATTTACCTAAAGTTAATTTTTGGCTCACAAATTATGGAAGCGGCTTTTTAAAATACATTTTGTTAAATTTAAATCCGGGGAAAATACGGGACTGAAAATTTAACGTAGTGATATTGTTTGAAAATTACTAAATTAGCACGTTGGTATTTATTTTCAAAAGACCGAGACTCCGGGTTCATTTATACAACTATGCATACGTATTTACATGAAGTTTAGTTTCAGTTCCCCATGCGATTTATGACTGTTCGATTTATTACACGAAGAGTGTTATACGAAAGTAGTGAGCTAGTTTGACTAAAACAATAATCAATTAAATAATTGAATAAAAAAACAGGAATGGTGATAAATTTTATTTAACAAAACAATAAAAAGCCGTTTCCATACTTTGTCTTAAACTAACTTTAGGTAAATATGCATCCGATTATCCGATCTCTAATTATAACAGTAATATTGGACTCTATGAAATAGATAATTAAATTCAAACTTGGTAATGTTTCACCAGGCGATAGCCCTGACGGCCGGTCTCTGCTTCCTCGGCACGGCGATGCTGACTCAGACCGGCGTACAAAACGTGCAGGGCGCGCTGTTCATCATCATCGCGGAGAACACGTTCAGTCCAATGTACTCCGTACTTCACATGTTCCCCGAGGAGTTCCCGCTCTTCCACCGGGAGCTGAAGGCGGGTCTTTACTCCACACCGATGTACTACGTCGCTAGGATGATTGCGCTTGTGAGTATTAATTGCGGGGCTCAGTACGCTCTACTATTATTATTTTCACTTTTTTCTTTATTTTTATACATTACATTTATTTTGCACATAACCACTTGCGATCAAATGTGTCCAACATCACAAATTTTGTTAGCGTACAGATTCAATAATTTTTTTTGTAGTTTCAACTAGGCACATATAACTATTATTATTTTTTGGAACATTGGGTAGATATATTACTAATTAATTACTTTATACTCGTTATTATAATCGTTTTATATTACTGTGATACAATTTATCAATGAAAATATTTATTAAAATGAGTAACTATTATTCTCGATTTATACAAAATGTTTATAGACTAAATAAGAGATAGTATGAATTTTAATAATCTTATATATAAAAATGAATCGCAAAATGTGTTGGTAAGCTCATAACTCAACAACGCCTGGACCAATTTGGCCAATTCTTTTTTGTTAATGTTCGTTGAAGTTCAAGGAGGGTTTTTACAATGAGGAAAATTCGAATAATTATCGGAAATACCCTAAAAACAGCCCTTTTATTTTCCCATGCAAACGTTTTCTAACTAAAACGTACAGTCGAATTGAGCTTTATTGTTATTGTATAAAGTTCATATTGCAAGCACTCACTGTTGACTAAGCAATGAAGGTGTGTTCCTAACATCAAAGAGTCAATTTGCGCTTTATTAACGCTACATATAGTTGAAATTCAATCATATCTATCAAAACAGTGTGCGTGCGTGTTTGGAGCACAGAATACATCGTTGGAGGATTTAATGTCACGTTCCAAAATTGAATAGCCACAAATGTAATAGGTCATTTAGACTTTATTTGCGATTTGGTTGGCTATACGACATTATCTATAAAAAATTAGGAACAAAAAACTGCCACTGTACAAATCTTTTTGATAGGACGAAATCTGTCGGGTCCGCTAGTATCCATATACACACGAATACAATAGTAGAGAATATGTTTAATAAACGTTATACATGTTCTCAGTGTAGAGCTATATGTGTATATCGCGTAGTTTCGTCATATCATCTATGTATAGTCTGGTACATGTTCCAATGACTTGTGTATTTTGCCACCTAGTTATTGCGTTTGATCACACACACTGAAAGATTTTTATAAAACCACTCGAATCATAATGTTTCATCAAATCTTTTTCAGTTCCCTGGATTGGTGGTGGAGCCGACGCTGTTTACCCTGGTGGTATACTGGATCGCAGGGTTACGCAGCTCTATCTACGCGTTCGGTTTCACAGTGGTCATCGCTATCTTGGTCCTGAACGTGGCTATAGCTTGCGGTAACTATGCACTCTTATTATAAATCCATAAGCGAATTAGCATAGTTCGCTTGGAATTAATAAATAACTTTGTAATGCTTGCAACTCGTTCTATTGTCTAACCTCGTTATATTTTTAAGTAATTGTATTCCTGTCATATTGCCAAAACAATTATTTTTTGGCCTATAATTGTATATGAAATAATTCAAATATCCATACTAATATTATAAATGCTAAAGTAACTCTGTCTGTCTGTTCCGCTTTCACGCCAAAACTACTGAACCGATTTAAATGAAATTTGGTACACATATAGTCTAGAGCCTGAGAAAGGACATAGGCTACATTTTCATACAAAGAAGCTTGTAAAAGTTTGAAAGGAGGGATAATAGGTTGTATGGAAATATTGTTAAAACTACTGAAACGATTTAAATGAAATTTGGTCCACATATAGTCTAGAGCCCGAGACAGAAAGAGGCTACCTTTTAAAAGGTTGTTGTGAAAGGTTGTATGGCAGTATTGTAAAAACCACTGAACCGATTTAAATAAAATTTTATTCACAGATAGACTAGAGTTGGTACGTCGGTTGGTCGGACGGACTACGTTTGGTATATACGGGGTAACCACTCCGTATATCTAAATCGTAAAGGGTAATCGTAAAACCCGAGGACCCAAGGAAGGAAATAAGATAATTTTACCCACGGAAAACATATCCTTCCTGTAGGAAATTCGAATATAGCGCGGGCGAAGCCGTGGGCGGAAAGCTAGTATCAGAATATATTAGGCAGCTGCGTATTTTATAAGTCGTCATAATTGCTTGCTAATCTTTTGTAAAAGTCCATCCTTAAGAGGGCTCTGTGTAACCGCAGGGTCATATCCGTGGTAGCAAACATACGCTTTGCTTTCACCGTGATAATATACCAGGCTCGTCTACTCGGATACCTCCGTCTTACTTAGGGGCCAACCATAAATTACGTCACACGGTTAGAGGGAGGGAGGGGGTTGACGAAGTGTGACATTGTGTGACAAT
This sequence comes from Scirpophaga incertulas, assembly GCA_036419045.1. NCBI lineage: Eukaryota > Metazoa > Arthropoda > Insecta > Lepidoptera > Crambidae > Scirpophaga > Scirpophaga incertulas. The sequence continues at coordinate 22,697,580 of CM071635.1, read as the reverse complement.
GGGGTGGGAGGGATCTTAAATTTCGTGACGTCACATTACAAAATCTATTAAATCAAATAAGCTAACTGTTAAAACACAAACATTAAATTATTACTATTAGTATGAAAAGTGCTGTAAATATTAACTTTTATTTTAAAGTCTGTATACTCTCATAAATAAAGAAAGGAAAAGTATCTTCTTCTATCTATTAATACTCTCAAAACGTACTATTTTTCTAATTGATTATAGTAGGTGATTTTGAAAAATTTATAATAAGTAAATCATGAAATGACCATATACTTATTAATATAAGTAATCGTTTTTTGTTTGTTAATTGATTTGGTGTTAATGTTATTAAAATGAAAATAAAACTGATTTCGAAACCGCTTTTATCATTCAATAACTTCAAAATGTGTGACGTCACACTAGGGGGGGGGGAGTCTTACAAATGTGACTAGATGTGACAAGGACGGGGGGAGGGGCAAAAAATCACGAAATTCGTGTGACGTGTGTAATTTATGGATGACCCCTTATTACTGTAGCAAAGTAGAGGTATCCGCATTGCTTTGTTCTGGTATGAAGAGTAAGATAGTGAAATTACTGGATACCGTGACATTACTTCTTCCACTACCAACCAAACCAAAAGGTACGTTAGGGTGGTTTGTGGTTAATGGTTTTTGTGGGGAGTTGCAGATTTCCTGCGAATCTTACAGGAACCTCATGTACTACAGGCGACTATAACCACTTACTGTTACATGGGCGGTGTTTTTGTTTGTGTTATATTTATAATATCACATATTGAGAAACAAAAATATTTTTTTTCTTGCAAACGATGGTTCGCTATTCAGTTTGATTATACTTGTCGTTTTAATGGAGAATGTATAAAATGTATTTTTATCACATTGATTTCGAATAGTAAGCAAAATCTTTTCTAGCAGCTTGTTAGTTAAGTAGTGTTCAGTAATATATCTGCTGTACTGCTGGCTGCTTTACGGCAGAAATAGATAGAGGGAATATGATACTATATGTTTTTGCGTGCGTATTCACAGAGCAATCCAAATGTTCCTTGCTATTTGAACCTTGATTGCCCTGTGAACATCAACTGAAATATCAACTGATTTTAAAAATATATTCTAATATGAATTCTAATATGAAATGCAAATACAATGCTGCTTCGAGGTCCAATAAGAGAATTATTGCCAGAGCCAAATACGATTTCATCGGCAGAATTGGTGAGCGACTCACAGGCTATCCCTCTGGAGTCATGCCTTCTGGTCGCTTGCCAAAGCTGCCGAGGGGAACTTTTGCCAGCCGTCCTTACCACTACTGCGAAATGTCGATGGCAATCTGGCCCACAGTACAAAGGAGAAAGCCGATTTATTGGGTAATCTCTTTGCCTCAAACTCGACTTTGATCGACAATGAGGGCGATTTGCCGCCTTCGATCCCTTGGTGTGGATTCTCTATGGCAGAGATAAATATCTCACAGAGGGACGTACGGCGGGAGCTGCTTTCTTTGGACGTTCATAAGTCGAGTGGGCCTGTCGGCATACCAGCAGTGGTGCTCAAACAGTGTGTCCCTGAGTTGAGCCCCGTGACAACGCGACTTTTCGCGCTTTCTTACCACACTAGTCAAGTGCCATCTTCGTGGAAGACTGCAAATGTGCATCCGGTGCCCAAAAAGAGCGATAGGTCGGACCCATCGAATTACAGGCCTATAGCTATAACCTCTCTTCTCTCTAAGGTGATGGAGCGTGTGATAAACACACAGCTCCTTAGATAGTTAGTTAGTTTAGTTGGGCTCCACCGCACTTAGCCTCATGATTGGGCCATTGTGCGAGATCCTTAGATACCTAGAAGATCACGACTTGATCAGCGACCGGCAATACGGCTTTCGCCACGGTCGCTCGACTGGTGACCTTTTAGTGTATCTCACACATCGTTGGGCATCAGCCGTTGAGAGTCAAGGTGAGGCATTGGCAGTTAGCCTAGATATAGCTAAGGCGTTCGATCGGGTCTGGCACCGAGATCTTCTGTCGAAGTTACCCTCGTATGGCCTGCCCGAGTGTATGTGCAAATGGGTTGCCAGCTTTTTGTCCAGCAGAAGCATTAGAGTCGTGGTCGACGGTAGCTACTCTGAATACATGGACATAAATGCTGGCGTCCCGCAAGGCTCCGTTCTATCTCCAACACTGTCCCTGCTGCATATCAATGACATTCTGACCATCGATGGTATACATTGTTATGCGGATGACAGTACCGGAGATGCGTTTTACACGAGTCGTGCAAACATCCCTCGTTCCGCTGTGGAAGTCGCGAGCAACTTGTGTCTGAAATCGAGAGAACTCTATCTAAAGTCTCCGATTGGAGCCGGGACAATCTAAGTCTGATTAAAAACCGAACACACAAACTTGAGTCTTGGAGGGGTCCAAGACTCAAGTTTGTGCGTTCACCGCTAAGAAAACTCCATTCACTAGCCCCTCAATTCCAAGACACACCTCTTTTCATTGGAAAGTGTATTGGGATCCTTGGTGTTGACATCTCCAGCGACGTTCAGTCCGAAGTCAGCTGGAAGCCAAGGCCAAGCTGGCATCAAAAAAACTGTGTGCTCAATAGGGCGAAGCGATACTTCACACCGGGGCAAAGACTTGTACTGTATAAGTCGCAAGTCCGGCCCCATATGGAGTACTGCTGCCATCTCTGGGCGGGAGCACCTAAGTACCAGCTTGGGCCCCTAGACTCGGTTCAAAAGCGCGCTGTGAGACTCGTCGACGATCCCGTACTCACAGTCGGCATCGAGCCTCTAAGTCTTAGGAGAGACATTGCCTCCTTATGTGTGTTCTACCGCCTGAATAATGAGTTGTGTTCTGAAGAATTGTTTGACATGATGCCCACGGCCACTTTCTATCGCCATCGACAGGGAGTTCATGCCCACACACTGGAGCCTATAAATGGTCCCGCACAGTGCGGTTCCAAAAGAATTTCCTCCTGCGTACACTCCGTTTGTGGAATGAGCTCCCGAGGTTTTCCCGCAGGGCTACAGTATATATAAAATATTTACAATATTTGAAGGGTCGGTAACGCGCAAGTGACACCCCTGGTGTTGCAAGTGTCCATAGGCTACGGTAACCGCTTACCATCAGGCGGGCCGTAGGCCTGTTTGCCACCATCGTGGTATAAAAAAAAATATTCATCATTAAAGCCGCGATAATTGCATTTATTTGCAATAGACATATTGTTGAAATATAGTGCAAAACTGTTGTCAGCTAGTGCGTAAATTGTAACTTTATCGATGTTCATAGTTCGCTGAACAATAAAGTTCTTAATGTAAGCCTATAAATGATAATTTGTATTACAGGTTCATTCTTCTCATGCGCGTTTGGCTCGATGCCGGTGGCCATCGCATACCTGGTGCCTTTCGACTACTCGCTCATGATGACCTCTGGGCTATTCGTCAAGTTGAGGTATGTCTCCATAGCTTTATTGCCAATAAATTAAAACAAAAAAAATGATATGTCAAGGGCCCGGAATTTTATGTAGAGCCCAATAACTAAAAAAAAATAGATAATTTTACCCAGTTTTCCGTCTAAATCAAAGGATTTTGTTTATTATTGTAAAGAATTTCTTAACAAATTTATTGTTAAATGCTAGCACAGCTCATTAACTTTTAAATAAGGCCACTTTTGTGTATGTAGAACAAATAAAATCTTAAAACAGCAAGATTGAATAAACTCCTTAAAATACGAGAAATAAAATTTTAAAATAGCTCTCATTCATAGGGGTGAGGGATGCGACCCCCATTTGTATAGGTTTTTGTCGATAAAACTTAACATACAACACGTTGGTAAAGTATCGGAAGTCCGATCCCTAACCCACTGTATATTTATTAAAAAAAACTATTTATACATACACCTTAATTACTTTTATACATAAATTGTATAAATATTATATCACATACAGGCATATAGAAAATAAAAGAAATGTGTAAAAAGAATAATGAATCTACAATTTATTGATGGCTTCTTAAAGACTTGGTGAGTCTGATATAGTATGACAGCATGTCCTAAAGGAGAATTGCTCGAACAGAAAAATTGTTTGTGTGATGAGGACATTAAAATGTGAGAAGTTAAATTATATGTCGAGTCGAAGATATTTAGCTTTTGCTTGATTTCAAAACCATATCACACAGTTATATAGTTTTAGAGTCAAAGATAAAAGGTTGGAAATCGCGTGCACCATTACAAATCTGTTTAGCATAGACTGAATCACCTCGATATGCTACGAACTATTTTCTTACAAAATCGTAGTTCGTAATTAGTCAACTCAATAGCTCTGATCGTACGAATTACACTCATCCATCGTCCTTACCGCCCGCTCGGAACTGGCAAATAAACTACTGTGCAGTGAAGTATACTAGTAGTTTTAGACGGAAAGATAAAAATATATAAATCGCGTTAGCTATTTCAACTTTCACAAAACTAATATTGCTTGTACGAGTATATTCATCATTAAATAATGCATCAAAAATTCCCTTACACATTCGATAGTTTTTTGGGTCCTTTCTGTAATTGAGGTGTTCTTAGACTACCATAACAAATAACACAGTTATCATATCGCACTAATAATACAATAGTGTATCAACTCAAAACGTCGTACTTGACATAAGACTATAAACACACGCAAAATTTGATTCCTCACGCGTGATCAAGACCGTCGTTCGATTAGTGCAAAAACAGAATAAGGATAAATTAAAAAACTTATGACAGTTATTCAATTTGCAACTATTACATGAAGTAAGTAATAAGTTTTTTGTTGATTCTGAAAAATGTTCGATTTTGAGTTAATACACTATTGTATTATTAGTGCGATATATTTATTTCATAAAAACTCGTATATTTCGAAAAATTTAAGTATGTTGCATAATATTTATTTTTATATTTTTGATTTTATGAGAACCAGGATACAAAAAATTTTAATGTGTGAAATGTGTACAATCTAAAATAGCTTTAAAAAAGCTTCTATTTTAAACGATACAGCCTCAAATTTTAATATATATTGTTACAATTTTAGTCCCTTTCTACGTAGATCTCAAAACAAAGAGAGGTGAACGTGTTACTTGTATCATTCACAGCTCCATCCCAAAATATGTGGCGTGGATCCGGCATCTCTCCTGGCTGATGTACTCCAATGAAGCGATGAGCATACTGCAGTGGGATGGGATAGACAATATTTGTAAGTTGATTAAGTAATATAAGGAAAATGAAACACGAAATAAACTGAACGAATTTCACTGGGGAGTATTTCTATATTCAGGTCCTCTGCTTGGCTACCTGCGTACATACGAGGATGTATGTTGCAGAGCAGCATTCCATGCTTTGTTGTTCTGATTTGAATAGAGTAAAATTACTGGTTATCTCTATATGATTTTTATGTTGATAACGTACACTGTAATTCACATAGAGTAACTTGTGGAGAATGTCACAGGTAAAAAGTAAGAAATAAAACACAAAATTATTTTTCCTTCTCAATGTATTCCCCCTTAACTCTAATACATTTATTAGACCTATCAATTAATTTATACGTATTTATAAATACCTTCGAAAAAAAATTATTTACCTTTGTCGTCAAAATAGGCCGAAATTGCGCTCTTCACTTCTTCATCGCTTGAAAATTTCTACCCTCAAAGCTCTTTTTTCTTGTGTGGAAACAAATAATAATCACTTGGGGCTAAATCTGAGCTATAGGGAGGATGTTCCAAGTTTGTCATTGTCGTGCAAAAGGATCACACCTTTAGTCAATTTTCCCCGTCTTTTTTCTCAAATATGTAGGTATTCGTAATTTATTAAATTAACGTAAAGTTATTAAACAGTATTTTATGACATGTATGTATGTTTCGTATTATATTTAATATTTATGTAGTTATTAACTTAACGTAACTTAAAACGTATCTATTATTATTTGTATTTATATATTTTATTATTATAGTATTATATTTATATATTTTTTGGTAAAACTGAACAACTGACATTCAGCTGTCGGAGAAGAAAAAAGATTAAGGCGCCAATAGAAAATCAGCGTCAGGACTAATAAGCCTGACAAATATGCTGAATTGGCTACCTGTTTTGGCACAGCCGACGTGAAACAATTCCGCTGGCAAATTTGTAATATTTCTTTTTATTATGTTGTGTCAAAATAAACGTATTTTCTTTCTTTCTTCTTTCTTTCTTTCTACTGAGGTAATTGGGTAGACGACTAACAACGGATTACGGCCGTTTTTATACTATAATTATCTGATTTGAGCAATTTATATGCATGAAAGTATGTCTATATATAAATTTCAGTTTAATTATTAATTTATTATGTTTTTAGATTTCTAAAAAATGAACAATTATTATTTACGTAATTCTAATGAGACGAACACATTTCTAGCATTCTCACATTAAATGTAAATTTTTTTTATATAGAAAGTATACCTATAAACGTACAAATAACAAAGTTATTTTAAAATTTGTTTATACAAGTTAGGCGAGTTTACTCAGTTATTACGTCACAATTGCAGTATTTTTAGTATGGAGCGTTTTTGAGCGACCCACGACAGCGCCGCAAACATGTCGATGTATCTTCAAAAGTAATAGGTGCAGGTATACTGTTGGTTCTACAATATTTCTCACTTAAAAGAGTACTCTTATTATATATAGAATTTAAAAAATTGTCGTCTACCGAATTGTAGCAACAATTGTTTTCAATATGTGTCCCCTCCCCGTATATTACTGATACTGAACTTTAATCACTGTCTAAAGGCCTAAGTCTTGTTAGGTATACTGGCGTTCGTGATACGTCCATAATTGCCATATCGCGTATCTTAAGGTATGGCGTGCGTGAGTGTCGTATGGTTTTAGTGAATTGGAAGTACTAAACTGACGGATAACGAATTTTAGGAAGAACGTTAAAACGCCCGTTAAATATTTTATACAAAAATAATCCGGTAATGGATATGTTGGATTCTTTAATAGGGTACTTCCCTCTATAAAAGAAGAAAAGATCTAAAAGCATATAACTATGATAGCTTATGCATTAAATAGTCGGAACCATCATGTTTAAGTACATAAAATAACAAAAATAATATAAAAATTAGTTTCAAAGTATTCACTTTTTTAATCTATACGTAAACAAAGAGCAAAACATAGGCCGCCATTTCGTGACGTCATAAGGTACTGTAAACTTATGCGTATCAATGTCATTATGAATCATAGTACGTACAAAACAATAAAAAAAGACGTTTGTAGGTTGCTTTTTTAATGTAGAGAACGTTATAAATACGTTATAAGTTAAATTGAAATCGCACGTGAATCACATTATGGAAAGCAGTTTTGTAAAAGGAGATAGTACGAATTTACCAAAAATAAATGCATTAATGGTCGGAAAATTCTTTGCTGCAAATCCCGACTTTTGTTCTGCCGAGTTACGGAGTATTGAAACATCGATGTCAGTATTACTATTTTATTATTATTCCTTTATTAGTCGTTTATATATAAGGAAAATAACTCATTTTTAAATTATGAATATAATAATACATAGCATCAAACATAGAGCTTTGTTTATTATTTACATGCCGTATTGACGTCATCGCTACAGAGTAACAACTCGTGCGGCGCCTTCGTCTAATTACGCGCGAAATTTGAAAATATTAAATTTTAATGCAATTTTTATAGTACTTAACGAGTGTATAAATTTTTTATATTTTTACTATATGGCTTACTGACACGCAAGGATCAAATTAAGATTCTTTTCAAAAAAGAGATTAATTCCCTATTAACAGATTAACGAGTTGTCGGCCTTTCTGGGTGTTATGCTAATAACCTAAGTAAGCTATTATTATTCCAGCGTGCGCCAACAGCACAGGTACACCGTGCCTGAGTACCGGAAACGAAGTTCTCTCCCGCTACGACTTCGACACGTCGCACCTCTGGCCTGACGTCATTGCGCTGTTGCTGCTCTACCTGGCCTTCCACCTGCTCGCGCTCCTTGCGCTGCGGTACCGCACACGGAGAAAATAGTTCGCTCAACTCCTGTGGTGTCTATGTATTGTGTGATGTAAATAAGGTCAATAAATATATCTAAGCTGTTTTATTGAGAATTTCACTTGTTTTATTTTATGCCAGTTAAGCAATACTGTAGTTAGAGAAAAGGTAACGGCACCAGGAACTATGGGATATTATGGTGAAATATATAGGTTGTTTCTTTGTGAAAAGACAATCTATGAATTTTCGTCAACCTAAAACATTACATCGCACCAAGGTTTACACTCGTAATGGCAGTTCCTGAAGCTGTGCAGAAAAGAAGTCACTGTATTTAAGGTTTTCAGTAATAAAACAGTAAAATTCTAACAGCAATCAAAATAGAACTCATACAATTGTCAAACTTTAATTAGCACATGATGTGTTAACCTTGAAAAAACCCGCATGCGATAACGGGCAAAATATGCTGAAGTCTATCTCGTTTTCACGCAAGTAATATGATATTTTCTTCTCTTTTTTGTGCGAATGTTACTACGTACATAAGTATTGTAAATAGTAGTAAATTCTCGAGAATAACAATACATTCATGACTAACAAATTTTGTTCTGCACTATATTCAATAAAAAAAGGAACACAACTTACCGATGTTGAAATGACAATTATCTTTGTTCATCTACTGCTAAGATTAGCTAGTTACTTCATTTTTTCTCTAGCATTTGTCAATCTATACAAATAAATAAAATTGGAGTGTCTGTTTGTAATATTAAAAGAACCGCTTTCTACTACATGCATATGAATGTATATACGGTACACATACCAAAATACATATTTTTAAAATTTTTGTCTGTCTGTCTGTTTGTTCCGTCTAATCTCTGGAACGGCTGGACCGATTTGGACGGGAGTTTCACTCGCAGATAGCTAATGTAATAAGGAGTAAATAGGCTACTAAAAATGTTTATTACGTTCCACGCGGACGTAGTCGCGGGCACAGCTAGTCAATAATATAGACCAATTTTCTATTATAATGCTTATGTAAATATACCTACTACAAAATGTCCTTATACATAAAAAAACGTGCTTATTTACGACATCACATTAGAAACCTCTAAATTTATCAGTGTTTCTCTACTATATATGCAAACTATATATGCTACTATATTATGCATGTATACTATAAACCTTCCTTAAGAATCACTCCATCTATTAAAACCCGTTGCATAGTTTTAAAAATCTAAGCATATGTTACATAGGGTCAGACAGACGGCGGATAGCGACTTTGTTTTATACGAGTACTACGAGTATGTAGTGATATGCGATTACGAATAATGCTACAGATTCCATTGTCACGAAGAATTGAGTTAGAAATTGAATACCAATCAATATCATTTATAAAAAAGTAGTTTACTGGCCGCATTTCATTATCCAATTCAGTAGTAAACTAGCTTTTAAAGAAAATGAAAGTAGGTATTTACGTACTTTACGCAGTGGCTGTGAATTAATTAATATTGTTAAGATTGATTACTTCTTATTTTATTTAAACTATTTCACTAGCTTGACTCAATTTAATTACCAAACCATAGTAAACAAAAGATAATTCAAAACGACTGAATTTGTTAAGTGCTTTGGTAGCGGCATCTATTTTTTGGTCCTAAAACTTTTAGTACCGCAACAAAGTTTTCGTCCATACCATATCTTGATATTACATTGAATAATAATTCCATTGCTTTTCCATAGATGGCGCGCGCATCACTCATGTTTTGTTACCTGCTCAACAGAGCGGCGTTCGCCGGTTGTATTCGGGCGCAGCGCAAGCGTAGTTTGAATTCATCCGCCATATTCGTCGTGTCAGACGGAGTGCAGTGCGCGGTTGTATCATGTTTTGTCATAAATTGCATAAAAATCTATGACATCGAATGTAAACTGGTGCTCGTATCAATTACAGAACATCGCTAGTATGTTCCCAAATGTTTATTTAATGGCATCGTGTATTTTACGTGTGGAAAACCGCGAAACAGACTGTGTATTTGTGTGTTTATGATAACAGCATTAACAGTAATTCTGTCGTATTTTGTAATAAATCCCATGCGTTCGGTGCTGTGAAGCTTGGTGTTATTATGCAACAACATAACCGTGACCTTCGCGTATCGTGACCGTGCTTGAGGTGCTTTTTGAGGTTAAAATGCATCTTGGATTATGAGCGATCGCGCCGAGCCATCAGGTTAGTGAGAACAATTGAATATTATCTTTGTATTGATAATAGCGAGCAGACTTTATCTTCTGCCCTACATATGTTTCCATCTCTGTACTTACTTGGAATACTTGTTCTTAATCTATAAAGTAAATATGTATCGCTTGCACAAAGTATTTTTATTCAAGAAACTCTTCTTAGGAACTCCCTAATTCTTAAGGCTAAAACTAGACCTCATTACCATAACATTTTGTTATGGTAATGAGTTTGGATTAACGAAATATCTTAATATACGTATTAGTTTATAGCCTTTCAAGATTAGGTTTTACGATATACTATTGCATGGCACGGGTAAGGATAGCCGTTTGTAACCAAGCAAGTCGCCGTGCGAGGAGCTCAGGGAGCATGTAAGCTTGGTATGCGACAGCAAGCAACTGTGCGGAGGAGGGAAAGGAATCTGCCCCAGAAAGAACATTGAAATAAGAATAATAATTAGACGACTTTCATAAACCAAGTCTATTAACCCTAAATATAATATTCTACCTATTAATTTAGTTTATAAAATTAAGTAGAAGTTAGGATGCAAATTTTAGAAGTTTCGATATACTACCTGTATCAACATGTACCGAAGAAATAATATACTGTATTCATTTATTATTCGATTTCGGAATTAGGTATAGTTATTTATGTCCTTGCATCGAAATGTTAATATGAATGTGAACCTTCCCGTGATTTCTAATGGACAATCCCGTGTGGCCAACAATATTACAAATAAATAATAATAAAAACCTCAGAGATAGACAAATAAAACAAAGATAATTAACATACAATTTTTATTAGTTTACATTAATTCTCAATACAAATTATTGATAGTCTTAAGCAAATTCTCATACGCACATTTCGCCTTTTTTATAAATACGAGCAAACGGCCCATCAGAAACTTTTTCCTTGTCAGATGCATTACCAGTAAGATTTGAAGTGTTCGCTTCCGACATTACTGTATAACTTTTGTGAGAAATAAAATATATAACCATCAGCTTTTCAATATTTTCTGGCTCCAATGAAATTCTCCAAACGTCTAAATCCATTTGTACATTGAAAATAACTTTTTATTTAAAAAATCACGGAATATTTTTTCTGCTCTTTAAAATTAATCTCGAGATTTGAGTCATATCCATTTTATTCTTTCGCTGTATGAAATCACTGTAAGTACATGGATAACTCTACCTAATTCCGACCTTTTTTTTTTTATAGGATAGGGCAGCAAACGATCAAACGAATCACCTGGTGGTAAGCAATAACCGTTGCCCATGGACACCCGCAACACCAGTGGAGTCACAGATGCGTTGCCGGCCTTTTAAAAGGGAATAAGAGGAATAAGGGGAATAAACGGAATAAGGGGGGTTGGGCCTCCGGTACCCTCCACTCACTCGGCGAAACACAGCGCAAGCGCTATTTTACGCCGGTTTTCTGTGAGGCCGTGGTATCACTCCGGTCGAGCCGGCCCAGTTCGTGCCGAAGCATGGCTCTCCACGGTTAAACCTCTGCTTATTATACCTACATCTAAAATAATTTTATGTCGACCAACAAGTTTTATAAGTATCTCTATTATATGTTGAATGCCTACATTAAGAACTAATTTTGAGTCAGCCAGCTCCTTCGTGGCTGATTAAAATTATTTTGATCCCAAAAATTTTAATAGGTTCTCAAACATATTTCATACAGGTTACAGCAAATTATACATTCCATAACAGATAAGTATTGACCTATTACTGCACCCTCACCAGACCGGTTATTACATCTCTTTCACCAACAATTACAGGAAGAAAGAACAGCTCCACATACGTCATCACTCGGATAGTGCTATTTGTTACTAACAATCCCATATGAGACTTCCTCATCAGGTACGGCTGGTGCCGTTTTGGTCCTCACGCCGCTTCAAAAGCAATTCCTCGTGTTACTCAGTGCATCAATCCATTTCTTAGCGGTCGCCTTCCGATTAGCCTGTACGGCGAATAGATTGAGGTTTATTCTTTGTTCAGTCGACATAACCATACCAGACCAATATGAGTATCCATTTGGAGGTTTCAGTTTTCTTGAGAGTGTTCTCTTCTATTCTACTTAACTGTCTAAAGTCAGCTTGCGTTCTACCCTATCGGCTAAAGAATATGTCTGACGCTCTAACCAGTATCGGGGGCGCTGTATTCCACTACATACCTCATGTGTTTTTGTTTTGAATTTCAAATACATATATGTATTCATCTGACACTACTATTTTTAGGAAAAATATCATTACACCTGCGAACCAATTTATAGGTGTACTGGGCCAGCATAACGCTCAATAACGTCACTTTTTTGTCTTCGATTGTTTTGCCAAAGGTTCAAATTGGCTTTTAAGTATTAATACAAATTGTTTGTATATGGGAGTATAGAAAGATGTTGATTTTACACATTTTCAAGATTTTTTTTCTCTGGACTTCCAGGAATAATTCAAGACCAAAATTAGCCAAATCGGTAAAGGCATTGTTGAGTTATAACATTACCACGAAAGTGGCATTGATTTGATATATATAGATGTACCAGATGTCTGATTATTGCAATTTGATTGTAACTGCACTACCTACCAGTTTCAATCAAATTTGATAGCAACAGAGTTACATAATCCATCTAGACGTCGTTTCTTTCTATCCACTATTACACGTGCTTAGGAATGACTTTTTACTGTGTGTAATATATATTAAATCCCGACATATATTAAAATGTAATTTTATTATCCTTCATACTATGAGATATATCTATGAGCTAATTCGGTTGTCGGCATCTTAATGCTTTAAAGTAGTTGGTAAGTTAAAGATTATCAATTAGTGTGATGTAATTTTTTTTATTATCCTTTCTAACGTCTTACGGCTTGGTTTGACAATATTTATACTACCCCTTATATACCCGTAAATAATATAGATATATAAAAAAAGAACATTATTCATGGGTAGACAAAATTTCGAAAATGTAGGTAGAATCTTCGACACAATATCAAATCACTATTACCAGACTCGTTTTAGCTCTCAAGAAATTTTACAGTATTTTACCAAGAAAAGTTACAGATTAATTTCACGTAAACATATAGCTTCTCTATGTTTTTGAATTCGTTGATTTCAAGCTATAACTTATAAAAATATACAATTTCGTTTGAGACGATATTGCTTCATTTAACAATTTAAAAAAACTTTTACATATTAATTGTCGGCATAAAATACTGGTCAGTTGTAACCACATATCTACAAGACTGTTAGTTTGCTACTTTAATTACGTTACGTTAGTTACTTTGCTAGCGAGTTCTCCGAAATGCTGTCTAATTACTAAGCTATTTAGGACTATTATTTATTTTTGTAATTAAAATCATCCAGTCAAACGAGCAAGAAAAACTAGAACTAGATACAGAGGCAAAGCTTCAGTTTTTAAATAACAAACATACGTGATTAGCTAAATAAATATAATGGCTAATCAAGACTGCAATTTTATGCTAATTTAAAATAAATAATGCAAGTAAATGATTTTCGAATTTTCCCTTTTTCGATTAGTGATAGCTCAGCCAATTGGTATATTGTACGTGTCGAGCGCCGCCTGAGACAATAAAATTTTACACTGATGTCTAATGTTGAAAACAAACTAAAAAGCAACGAAAACAATAATTTAATTTGTAATTTAAGTTTTGTTTGCTCTTCATCACCAAGAGATTTCTCTTATAAAAATGGCACACCTCATGTCCTATGCTCTAATTGATGGAATTGTCATGTTCACGAATCTTGTTATCCATTAGATTCGTCATCATACATAGCTGATCATTGCACACTAATGTACACAACACCAGTAATTATAGAACAAAATATTGTAGCTATGTAGGCAGTATCTAAGTTGTAATTAAATAGGTAAACGTGCGCAGCTAAATCGGTGACATGGAGCCAGTACTGTAGATAAAATTACAGCTGCAACGAAACCGAGTCCTTGCGATTTACCAATCAAAACTAAGGAATCTGATAATTTATGCACTCCAATTGGTCAAATGTGATCGGTCGGTTCCGTTCCGGCTCTTATTTGTTAGCAGAATAGGCCCATTTTGGGTTCATTGTTTAAGAAAAATGCTATCAATATCGTTACGTTAGTCACTAAGGCAATTTCATAGTATAACTTTAACAATAACCGGCACAGCAAGTTAACCTCAAATCTACATAAATGTGACACTTGTTTTTTATAAATGAGTCCCGCCCATAGAGGGAATAGACATTAAGCAAAGCGATTCGATTGTCGATTTAGGTACAAAATCACCCCAAAGATAATAATCGATTGATTTCTATAATTTGTCCCAACCCTATAAACATGGCAGATTGTGTCAATTTGCTGTAAAACGGAAGTTTATTACTGATTTATTTCAGAAAATGATTCCCAAAAGGAATGTTAAATAAGCAGAAAAGGCAAAATACTTATTTATTTATTTATTGTACATATGTAACTTCTAAAATTAATTCTTATACCAATTAAGTTTCCACTAATAATATTACATTATTGCAACAGTGCTCACCAATACAAAAATATTATTAATAAAAGTGTTATAATAATATTGATATAAAAAAGGACTAATGTTGACACAAAAACAAAAGGATTTTTTTTTACGTTCAACGGCCAGCAATATCCTTCACTGCCTACTATATATCTTATACGCTCCTATCCTACAACAAAATAAGTCAATACTTTCAAAATATTTATTATAATTACGGCACGTACGCAGTAAAAAGGCGTTACTAGCATAATTTGATGACGCGAATTTAACCGAGGACACCTCAAACAAATGTTACTTAAAAGGAAGGGAGAATCAATATAGTTGTTCAAAATGTTGAATAAGAGCAACTGATCTTTTTCCATTCGGCGCGATGATAACGAAGGTATATGGAGGGGTTCTGCACTACGAGACATATTCTTTTTATAATTTAAATGTTTGTTAAACTTACGCTGTATTCTTTCAATTCCATCAACATATTTTTTGTAGAATGGATCTCACAAATGTAAAATATAGTAACTGTAAAGTTAATGATTGCTTAAAGTCTTTGGTAGTTCTTAAAACGAAACCTAACATCTTGTAAGCTTTTGCAATCATTAGCTCAATGTGATGACTAAAATCAAGCTTACTGTCCATAAAGACACCCAGGTCCCTAACCTCGCTTACCCTGTTAAGTACAGCACCGTTTAATTGATAATTATGAATATAGGGCTTACTTTTACGAGTGAATGTTAATATATTACATTTATTGACATTTATATCGAGTTGATTATCTGAACAATATGCACACAAACTATCCAAATCATTTTGAAGTAATAAGCAATCTAACGGTGATTTTATTACACGAAAAATTTTCATATCATCTGCGTATAAAAGTATGTTTGAATTTTGAAACTCTGCATAAATATCGTTAATGAAGATGTTAAATAAAAGAGGGCCGAGGTGAGATCCCTGAGATACACCGGAAGTAACAGGCACAAATGAAGAGCAGTAACCTTTAATGGTAACCGCTTGACTACGCTCTCGTAGATAAGAATCCAACCAACGCAGCAGATCACCATGTATACCAGCCTCCGCAACTTTACGAATTAACAGTGAGTGTGAGATTCTGTCAAATGCCTTGGCATAATCAGTATACACCACGTCTACCTGGCATCCCTGATCCATAGCCAAAGCAACATGATGTGTAAATTCACAGAGATTTGTCGCTGTTGATCTTTTACTAATAAAACCGTGCTGTTGTTCGATTATGGTGGGTCGCAAAAGAGGATAAATACTGTCGTAGATTATTTTTTCAAATAGCTTTGCTATTGTGCAAAGTTTAATCAGTCTGTAATTTGTAATTTGTGTTTATTGCCGGATTTTAAAATTGGGACGACATATGATTTCTTCCAAAGTTTAGGCATCTTACCTGTTTGAAGTGAAATATTGAACAGATACCATATCGGATACGCTAAGCATGTATGGCAGCTCTTTAAGAAAATTGGTGGCAAATTGTCAGGACCTGATCCTTTAGTGACATCCAGATTTTTTTCTATGGTTGCTACTGTAATTTCAACGGTACCTATTGAAACTGATTCATGAGAAGCAACATTTGATGTGTCATAACAGGTGTTAGAATTGTCTGCATTAGATCGAAATACTGTTTGGAAGTAACCATTAAACATATCACTTATTTGTTGACCATCGGTTGAGGTAACTTCGTCGCAAAACATACTACTAGGAAGGCTGCCTGATGACTTTTTGGACTTGACAAAGGACCAAAAAAATATACTATTGTTTTTGATTTTTTCCTCAGAGCTTTGTATAAATGCATCGTAACACTTGACTTGCATGCGTTTTTGTCTATTTCTTAATAACTTAAAAGTCTCGAAATCATCGTACCGTATAATTTCCATCTTTTATGAAATTTCAGTTTTTCCGATATTATTTTTATTAAAGATTTGGAATACCAGCTAGGATATCTTGTGTTGGTGACAACCTTTAATGGTACATGACGGGAAATTATGTCATTTAAAGTATTATAAAAAATTTCTAAGGCTTTATCAATATCATGATTATGAAATATTGCCAACCAATCAATAATAGCAAGCTCAGCATTAATTAATTCATAATCGGCACATTTATATAAACGAATTTCATGAGTGGAGGATCGCAAATTTTGAGTTCTGGTATAAGAAAAAGTAGTCACCAGTGCTGGATGGTGTAAGTCTCACAATGAAAAGTCACGTCTCCGTCAAGCAAACAATATCGTAGTCAGACTGCATTAAATTTCGGAAGAAAACATTTGTTTTAGTACGAAACCCACGAACATTCTGGTAATATATGTTTAATTTATGATTATTTAGCGCGATGAACAACATTATAGTTCATATAATTTGTTTTCTTATAAAGTGCAAAATTTATTATTAAAATAGTATAAAATAATTTATAAAAATCTGGACAATAGGCAAAAAATATCACACCGAATGAAAAAATGTAAAAACTTAAAATATTATTGTTTTATTTTTGGTAAGAAAATCATTGAGACACAATGTTTCTACAAAAAGTACTGGAATGGGCAATCTCCTTTCATCTTGATGCGTTGCTACTTTGTTTTAGTACTAATGACGTCATACCGAGAAAATCATGGCGGTCGGTGTATTTGGTCACGTGATATATAGATAATAAAACTTCGATTTTAAATTAGAAATATAATTAATCTTACGTTTTTATGAAAAAATAATATAATTTTTGCATTGCTCAGTACAAAAACTATATAAATAAAATTATTTCACATTTTTATGTTAGAACATGAAAATAGCCTATTTGAATGAATCAGATAGTTTCAGCGAATATATACAAAAAAGTAGGAGCTACTATTTTATTTACGAGATTACTTTTTAAAATTTAAATAAAGATATTCAAGAATAATAAAATAGTTAATAATATGTATTAAAAATAGAAATTATAAAATTAGATAGATGAACCCAAACAAAAGATAATTTCATAAAGAAAGAAGAAGACAGTCGCCATGGAGTTTTGTATAGACGCTGTAATAGCTGTCAATTCCAAAGCAAATAGTATAATAATGGTTTAAACCGGTAACACCTCCGCGAAACTAGTAGCGAAACCGCTGAGTAATTTACTTACGTGTTTGATGTAACATACAACCTACTCTAGCAAACTTGCTTGCTCTAACGCGGAGACACAGCGCCATAAAACATTATCGCGTGCAGAATCGATCGATTTGCTTCGACGCCGGCCACATCTTCGCGTTGGTTATGTTATTTGTTTGAACGGGGTGGTGTAGTCGGACCGCCGGAGAAATACGTTGGAAAACGTTCGTTAGAAATACGTGAGTTGTATAACAACGCGAGCGAATCTTTCGGCAGTTTCGCTACAGTACTCGGGTAGGTGTGCTTTAGGCATAAGTTAAGTGGACTGTAAAAGTATTTAACTAAAAAATGCATGTAATATGGTCATCCGTTTAACAATCTATAGGTGCCTATATATCAATTCATAACAATCGAATTTTCCACAAAATGTGTAAAAAAAATATATTTTGAATTTGACTGTAATGTATAGTACCTAGTAATATTTAAAAAAGAAGTATAAACAAAAGTAATTTTAATTACACGCTGTTTTAGTAAAGCAATTAAAAATCGCAATGACGGTTATACTATATTGACCTCGAACTTGGCTCAGTCTCGTAGCAAAGGTCTCGGTCAAACCTTTTATTCCAGCTCGTACAATAGGGACTGCATTGCTGCCCGCGCAGTTCCAGGCCTGCACAGCCTCTATGATAGCCTCCATTGTACTTAAAAAAAATGTGGTGTGAAAAGTAAGAGAACAACACTTCTATATAATTCATGTTTTATGCATGGAATATTTGTCAAATTGATAACAAAATTGACACTCAAATGTAGCGTCGGCGCTGCCGTCGCCTCATCAGTTTGGGTCCTGATATTGTCTTATCCGATAAACCGTCACCCTGGCAGCTAGTTCTCTGCATTATATCTACTTTTGTATATTAAATTCGCCTTATAATTTTATATACTCGAAAACCTAACTTTTACTGGACATTTGTGTTATCAGCCTGATAACAGTATTTTAGATCGAGATAGGACTTGAGACCCCATTTCAGACAGTGTTAATAAGAGTCATATATAAACACTTTTAGTATAATGAAATATATTTATTTGAACTCTCATTTATCTTTATACAAAAATATTATTTCGTTATTATTTCCTGCCCTCAAATTCTTATAGCTGTTATTTTTTCTATTCTGTTCTTTTCCCTGTCACACAACGTCCATTACATACTCTTATTTCAGCATCCCTATACCTGTTGGTTCCAGAGGTTGCCTTTAAAAAGTTGAAGAAATTACTTTTTAGCAATAAGCTAACCTGATTAGTTACTCTTTTGTTACTTTGGTTATACTTTTTTATGTCTGTATTGTACACAAAAAGGAAAAAATAATTTTTATTTATTCGAGATACTAAAAATGTACATTATTATTTCAGACAGATTAACATTCCAAAAGGCTATATTATAACAGTTACTGGAAGCCTTGCTGCCAGGCCATTAAAATTTGCTAACTGATTCAGTCTGTAAGCATCATCTATAAGAATCTACTAGATGAGCCAGTCTATTCGCGTTGGTGACTTGGTTCATTCGGTTAAGATCTGCGTCCTGGTTCAATCCATAAGCGTTCGCAACCTGGTTTACCGCAGATGGATCTGTTAGCTGGTCAAGTCTAAAAGCATTCGCTACTCGGTTCACTCGATTAGTATTCGCCTCCTGGTTCAATCCTAAAGCGTTTGCTACTTGGTTCATTCGGTTTGTGTTCACTGCTTGGTTCACTCTATAAGAATCTGCTAGATGAGCCAGTCTATTCACGTTCGCAACTTGGTTCATTGTGTTAAGATTTTCATTGTCCTAGTTTAATTCATAAGCGTTTGCTACCTGGTTCACTCGATTCTGATCTGCTAACTGGTTAAGTCTATAAGCATTCACAATACGGTTCACTCGATTAGCATCCGCTTCTTGGTGCAGTCCATAAGTGTTCGCTAGCTGGTTCACTCTATTTGAATCTGCTATCTGGTTCAGCATATTCGATTTCGCTACCTGGTCAAGTCCATAAGAATTCGCTAGCTGGTCCAATCTATTGATATTCGCGACCTAATGGTACCTAACGGAACCGTAAGTAGGCGCGAAGGCTGCTAAAAGCATATAACCTGAAAAGATATAAGTATGTTACATATTATTAGTGTCCGACCGAAGGTCTATTTTTGGCCGAAGCCGAAGCCGATTAATTGGCAATCGCCACAATCTTCGGCCGAAGCCGAAGCCGAAGGTTTATAAGCTCTTAGTAATTTTGTTCAATATTGTCTACAAGCTACACTATTATATAAAATAATAATATTAAATTATAAATTATTTTAAAACTTCAATATTGAAGGTTTATATTGACTGTCTCATATAGAAGTTGATTCAGACATGATAAAAAAAAGTTTGTGATTTATTTGTAAAATATTCATTTATTTATTTGTATTCTTCATAAATTACAATCAGACCAATCAATCAGTCTTTGTTTTACTCTACTAGACCGAAACTAGACCAATAAATAAAATAAACAAACACTAACTTCTTATTATTAATTAATGCACAGTTTAGAAAATATTTTAAAATTTAAAATAAATGTACCAATAGTTATCAATAATCAGGTAATGACTGTTTGCCAACAACATGTTATATGAATAATATTCTATGTTACCAATCATATTTGTACTTAACTTTCTCTCCAAGAACTTTTTAATTAAAGCTACGTTGATTTCAATAAAAATCACATAGGAATCATCAAAATTCTTCGCTCATTGACAATATTATGTACTCGTATTAAATAAAAATATTAGTCATCAAAGTTAAACAGCCTTATGTTGTATGCTAAAAATAATAATGCATCTACATTTTCACCAATCAAGTTAAATCGTCTTTTTTTTTCACTTCAATTGCTCACTAGAAACACTGGGAGAAGCAGATGATATTTCATAGTAACTCCCCGTGGCCCCTGCAAACACGACGTCGCGCTCTCACTCAGTCTTTCGTAACAGTTTGTTCAATCCCGACGGTTGCTCGAACCTTCGGCGAAACCTTCTGCTTCGGCCAGGTTTTGGGTCGAAGCCGAAGGTTTCACCGAAAGTGGTATTTTTGGCCGAATCCGAAGCCGAAGCCAAAGCTTTGGTCGGACTCTACATATACAATTATATACGGATGAAGCACAATAAAGTATGTACATATATATATCTCCAAGATATGGTGCAGTTCATCTATATGAATTCACTCCACTCGACCTGTCAATGTAAAATATTTCGGACCATGTTAGTTTTAATGTTATTACTATAATTATGTTTGTATGTGTTTTATTTATATTAAAATTAATGCTTGAATTCATTCGGTTCACAAAAACTATACAAGAAAATAGTTATGTACCTATACTACGTAACGCTTGGCTTTACATGTTGTAATAGTAGCGGTTTTTGTAATGTACATTTTAGCTTGACGTGTTGTTGGCTGTACATGTCCATAGCAAAGATATTTGTGCCTTATTAAAAAAATAAATATACCTAACATGTTTTCAACATAGGCCTTTTCAAACACTTATTGACGTCAAAACAAAAATAAGACAATACGTAGATTTATCCCTGCCCATGTATTGAGAAACGTAAGAACAAGAAGAAAAAAGTGATTACACTTTTTCGGAAAATAGGAAAGCCATTCATTCATCAAGAAGGACAGATAAGGAACTCTGAAAAATAACACTGAAAAATTATCATTCAATTCAATCATCAATTTTAAATCGTAAAAAAATTATTTTCCGTATCTTTACATTTCCACATCCATAAGGTGACCAAAATCAATATTTAATGTTCAGGCCCAGTTCAAAATAAAAGAATCAAATTAAAGACTCAAAGAGACTGGTGATACATATGTATACATAATATGCCATACTTGGGATTTCAGTTCAATGTTACAAAATGTCACATCTCCAGAATGTTTCACCCAAATAACGTAACAAATTAAAAGAAAGGTTTGAAATTACGGGCACTTGAGATTCGTATTCGTTCTTATTTAACGAAGAAAGCGTATTTAGAATAAAAAGAAATTTATAAAGCTATCATATCTCTATTTTTGTAAATGATATGGTGATGTGGTGAATCTCGGAGATAAAGATTTGCAATGTGATATTAATATAACTATTTTATTATATTTAGCTTTAGAGAGTGAAGACAAATACAGAGTTTGGTTAGTGGGGAAAAGATCAGTCGAACCTGCACCGCAGGCTGTATAGCTATATAGATTATATCGTACACATCTTATGACTAAAAAGCTATCTCGTTTCATTAGATACAAACTCTAACAACAAATATTAAATGTTTTACTTACAAACAAATCGAAGCATTTTGATGTCGTCAAACAAGCTGTCTTTTCCAGTATTCAATGGTTTGCTACTCCAAATAAGAAATGCTGCCTGTGCAATGTGACGAGCAGTACTTAAACTCAGTCACATTCGAAATACATGATTGCGTTAATTGCTCTATGTAGAAACTGTTATTAGTTGCTTAATAAAAAATTAGTTCTCAATTTACGGAGGAAATATTACCTTGAAGAGTCACCAGGCTATTTTCTCATAATCAAGACGTCCAGTTTGCCCCAATTAAAGTCACGGAAATAAAGTTACAAGTTAAAAGGTAAGTTGAAGTTATTGGCACTTGAGATTGGTGCAAAATCCGTCGATCTACATTACACAGGAGCTCTACACAGGTATAGAATTTAATGCATTGTCGCTGTGCTGATAATAAAAATGAGTGTTGAATTGTAAATGAACAGTCGTCATAACGACAATTAAATATTTACATATTCATTGTGTTTTTAGTATTTTACCTACATATATTTTGCAGGATTTCCAGGATTTAAATAAAAATATTACAACTAATTCATATTACAATTAATTTTATTTTAAGATATTGTTTGAGTGTTTCGTGAGTACCACACGCATTTACTGCATTAATTTAAGGTTTTTATTGCCTCTTTTTTACGATTAGCTCCATATCTCCTTGAATACTTTGACACAAAATATCTACCTTCCTTAAAATACCTTCATATTATTTTATTCATATATATTTAACACAAATATGTATGAATTATTTTTTCCCTAAATTACAATTAAATATTGGTTTATCATGTTCCATCATGATAAAATAAAAAGATATTTATATAAGCTTATCAGTTTGTGGAAAAACACTGTTCTTTATACACATTTATTAAGTCATTAGTTATTACTAAAAATAAAAATATCTAAGAAAACGAATTTCTTAATAATTTGTTTGAACCTTTTTTTTTTGAGGCAGGTATATTCATTCTCGTACACAATTCATATTACAGATTTCGTGACTTCATTTTCAGTATCCCAAAATAAATATTCTACACAATTATATATTTTTTTATCGTTATTGTTGACTTTAATGCTTATTCTGCTGTTTATGGCTGTGCTTGCTATTGTTGTTTGGTCTTAATCGATGTGGTGACATCACCGTTTTTTGATAGAGCATATCAATATCATTTTAATTTGATATAAACTCTCACCAAGCATTTAAATCTAGCCAATATTACAATCTATTCGAAATGGATTGGACTCATCATTCGCTTCAGGTAATTCATCATCCTGATTAATACGATAAGGCGACTCGCCTTCCCAATTTACTCGATAACAAATCGCTAACCAAGTGAAATGTTAAAGGATCGACTTCAAATTACTTGTTCTATTATACATGATACAACATATAAAAAAATTTAAAGTCTAAAACTTAGCGCTATGTTGTCTTTATTATCTTCTATAGTGTTGTATTATAGTTAAGTTTGTCAATGAACATTATTCATAGCTCCTTCAAAATTGTAGAAATGTAATTGTAATAATGTGGACAAGAATCAGACAGAGGGACTAATTGACCGAGTCACGCCATCGCAGCAGAGCGGTTATTCTCAAAGGCGCTATTCGAGATTCGTAGAAGTTGTACATTACTTTGTAGGTTCCGTCAGTGTGTCTAAAAGCCTTTTCACTTAGTCCAGTGCCCGAAGAGTAGTTATCACGAATCTGTATTTTGCGAGATCTGTGGTTTCATTGATATGTATGAATTGGCTTTAATTATACTTACTCGTATATCTTGTCCGAGAAAATGTATGAGTAATACCACTGATTGTATAAGCACCAAGTCACAATACTCAATGACCAATCGATAAAAGAATGATTAAACTTTGACACTGCTTACACTGAAAAAAGTTTTCAGTAACTGGTAACAAAAAATTTTGTAACCATATGACTTTTGTTCTTAGTAAAAACTAGTAGACAAACTCAAGGTAAAATATAAGAAAGCATTTGGCGTAAACGTAAATGAAATTTATTTGTTAGTTATCAGTGCTTGGCTAGTCGTCGGTTAATTCAACTAGTATTGTAAATCAGTTTTTTTTCAGTGAAAATAAGTAATGTCAGCTTTTGTTTTACTTTTGTCCTAATTAATTAGGCCAATACTCAATTTAGTTGTATCAATGTTTTTTTTTTTTGTGTAAGTATTCCAGTGTAAGACTTGTCTTTTAAAAATTAAATTACAATCTTATGTTATTACAACAATGACGCTCGTTGGAATGTGTCCTGAGTTGGGAACTTATAAGAACGCATCCATTAGTCATGGTATCTGCATGACACCATATGGATTATAAGTTTCACATCAGCTGTTTTATAAAATGTAAAAAGCGTCACTTCCGTACCGTTGTATTCGAACAACGTCGATTGTTGGTGATGAGAGTAGACCCTGATTGTTTTTGTGGTACCACTCAGCTCAAGACAACCTGCTAGAACTTACTAAATTACATAATTGGACACCATAAGGTATAAGGTATAAGGTCAAACGGGCTGGTTTCCGCAACTCGACGTCTAAGCGCCTTATTTTGCGTGTGTGGGAATGATGTTGCTATTCTCGCCAGCTTAGCTCGTCCAGAAATTTCAATAGGTTTTTTAACTTACCGAAAAACCTCCGGCAGTGAGCTCGGCTGTCCGAGATGTCTTACCCGGTAGTCCACCACACCTGGACACTCCATGATCACATGTGCGGCCGTTTCTTCTGCCTCCAAGCATGCTCTGCACATGGGGCTGTCAGTGTAACCTAGGTTGAAGAGGTGTTTGTTAAAAGGTCCGTGGCCAGTTATTGCCGCGGTTATCTGATTGAGTTGTTTCCTGTTTAGTTTAAGGATGTTCTTGACAGTTTTGTGTTTATTTCTGGTAATGCAGCCTTTGTTTGCTTGCAGTCTTCAGTGTTTCTCCAGGTTTTGCTATGGAGCTGCTTAGTTTTGTTTCTTATTTGGTTTTTAGACCATTGTTTGGGGAGAGGCACTATTGGTTCTGGTCCGTAGACCTTCATTTCCTGATCCTCTTCGAGCTAACTCGTCCGCTTTGTCGTTGCCGCACGAGTTGCTGTGACCTTTTATCCATTGTAGGGTGATGAAGTTCTCCCTTCCTGCCATCATCAAGACGTGGTGGCATTCGTGGATTAATG
Source organism: Scirpophaga incertulas (assembly GCA_036419045.1). NCBI lineage: Eukaryota > Metazoa > Arthropoda > Insecta > Lepidoptera > Crambidae > Scirpophaga > Scirpophaga incertulas. The sequence goes on along the minus strand of CM071635.1, from coordinate 22,672,252 downwards.
TAGAGTAGCATTGGTTGTTTGACAGTGATTGTAATACAGATTTACTGTCCGTTAAGATTCTTATGTGTTGTCCTTTTATGTTCCTTCTCAGAATTGGACACCATAACACATAACTACAAAAATATAACAATAGTTTTTGTTTCAACATATCTGCAAATGAATTTGATTATACATTTATTTTTGCATATATTATCGGAAACAAACTTTGGTTGCGAAATCAAACTATAACCCAAAGTTTCAACACAAGTATAAGTTATGTGGAGTAAACATAAATTATATTTACTTTAATAGTGCTTGATCGCATTCTAAATGGATCCGAAATCTTATCAGATGAAGCCTGAAAATCACCCAAGGCAATCGAACCAGGGACACCGACATAACTCGAAAAATGATTTGGGAACCTTAATGGTAAACTTGGTAGAGCATGGCATATTGCTCATAGGACTGACAACTGTTGGGCCGGGAATGTCTTTGAGTGGAAGGCATATGATCAAATGGTGGACCGACGATTTGTTAATGATCGCACAGAAGCGCTAGATGCTAGCAGTGCAGAATCGCTCGGTATGGAGATCCTTGGGGAGGGTTGAAAAAATAAATATAATCTAACTATTAACGCAGAAACCTAATGGTATGGTTTTATACGATTACAGCTTAGTGTATATAACTACACAAAGTGCAAATAAATTTGCTACTTATTCATATGAATAAGTAGTAAAAAGTAACGTCCGATCACATTGAGGGACATTTACTATGCAATTATAAGTCAATTTAATGTAATAAAGCGTCCGCAGTGCACGAGGACATTTTCTGGAAAACCTCGTATCAAAATTGAATGAAGCGGATACATATTTCAAATAAGTTATTATTTTGCAATAATGTCAGCAACATTGCAAAATATAATTGCTGTGTATAATGCCACTCGATCAATGTAATCGTATTTAGCTATTATTTTATCGATATAATTTTTACGATAATGTGAATTTGCATGAAGTAGTAATGACTGTAATGCTTTTTAATAATTAAATTCAAAACTGTTGTATGCTATTATTATTTTCGTTCGGTTATTATTTTTGACAAAATGTGAAAAGTAATTGATCAACAGCCAAAATACGCTGTGCTACGAGTAAATTAGCTGTAAGATTATAGCAGTAGTGCTGTTGGTAATTAATTAATTATAATTAAATCAAATTGGGCTTAAGCGTAATATTGTATCACATTTGATAACAATTTGTCACCAAACAAATTGTCAAAGTTCTGTATGATATGCAATTAAATTCCGTGAAATATAACTGCAACTGTGTCTGATGAAGCAGCGCGGCTTAAATGAAATTTGTGATTTTAGATATGACTGTTCGCATGTGTCCACATAATTATTTTCATCTATATACATAAGTAGAGCCGTGTTAGTTTTATAATTTATTTGGGACTCCGCTATATTCCGCCAGTTGTCAGCTTATAGACAAACACACGATACGAAGTACGCCGGGTCAGCTAGTTTTGAATTACCTACGATACAACGACCAGCAACGGTCGATTTTTTAAACAAATCTCGAGTTGACGTTTCCTCCGTTATCATTCTCCGTTAATATTGTTTTGCTCCGATTAGTATTGTTAAGGACATCAGACTTTATCAACTGTTGACGAGTCCACGAAAAGGTCGCTTTTGTGAACAATAACAGTGGAAAATAACAATTTATATCCTGTAGATTTATCGAGAACAGCCTGCAACCACAAATGATAGAAAAACGCACTGTAAGTAAGGCGAAGAGCCCTGATTTTAAAAGAGTGAACTAACTTGTACGATTAGGGACCACTCAGTCGTTACCTGTTCAATGGCAAATTAACCTGCGTCTACCCTCGCGGCTTGCGGATGCGATTAATTAAATGACTGCCTCCACTTCCGCCTCGGCCGACTCGGCTGCATTAGCCGTGCATTAGAAATGCCATGTTGATTTGCGACATTCAATTGGATTGGAATCGATAATACTAGGCAACTAGATGATCGCGATTAGGGAAACCTGCCGTGCAACTTGAACTGAACGGCGATGCAAAGATTATTTTAATTAATTCTAGCTTAACTCTTCTTCCTAAAAGTATATTTTCAATCCAGTTCTTTGATCGTCCGTTACTTTATAATTATATTTATCGGAAGGTCGTATTAGTTTTTCAAGTTCGCATACCTTTGTGTTCTTCTTTTTGTATACATATTGTCTCACAATGCTTTCCTTCACAGTTAGAGCGTCGGATAAATGTACTACTACATCTAACAGGACTAATAGCCTCGTTCCGCACCAGAGCCACCGTCTGTCTCCGAGCAATGTTTGTTTGTTTTAGGAACATTTACTTGCAAAGTACCTATTATTTAGCAGAACTCACATTCATTGTCTTGACACGTATCTCTTATGTATTCTTGTGAATGTAGTTATCTGGTCTATTAGTAATAATCAACTGCTTCATAACTATTGTACAATGTTAACCAAGTAACATATAAATCGATGATATAAATTCAGCCAAATTTACTATCTGACACAGTTTTCGTAATGTCGAATGAAAGAGAAATTCGCCAAGTCCTACTTTCTGATTACGTGATGTTATAATTATGTTTCTAGTTAAAATCATTTTAGACAAAATTATGTTTTTGTAAAAAAAAAATTAAAACCCGGTAAACTAATTGAAATGCTTGCTGACTTGCCGATATTATTTCTTATAAAATGTTTCTGGCGGCTGTAATTGAATTCCACTTAGTGGTAATCAGCGCTTGCGCCTCGTTTAATGTCCAACATATGTTGTCAGCGCAAAATGAATCACCTCGATATTAGATTGATCACGAACTGAACTGATTAAAGCGGCTATTCTGCAATCTTCCGGCTCAGGACACCTACTGAAGGCGTTTTGTTCGAGGTGCGCTCATGCTATGTTGAAATTGAGTCATGGCGGACGAACATATTTGCACTACAAATGAATGTTTGGTAAATAATACAGTAACTCAGCGTTTTGTTTGATTTTTGATGACCATAAATAACATGTATGATCATAAATAGTATGTAATTATTTAGATGGGAGTTATCAGCTTATAATATCGATTACAGCTTATAATGTAATACTACATATTTCGCTTATTTTTATAAAACACGATACTTTATAACGCATGCACGGGGATATAGATCCAACTAGTAGAGGTATTTAAGCGAATTCAATGAAAATGTGCGTGAAGTGTGAGCCTAATCTCTATCTTCACAATGAGATATGCAGCTAAATATTATACCTAATTAGATGCACAAGACCTATTGTCATTATAGGTCACAACTTTTATGAATTATTACTTTGATATTTTGGTGGTAATGAGAACCGGGTTACGGATGATACTCCGGTAACCTGTTTCCTCAACTTCTCCTAATTGATTTAAGGTGACGATTTGACGCCCTCAAAAAACAGACCAATATTGGTGCAAAGGGAGCAATATTGATGTGCACGAATAAGGATGTAGAGGGTGCAGCAGTGACCTAGCTGCCGGCGGAGTTTATGACGTTATTACATTTTCACCCTTTGAGCAGATACTCGAGGGAGTTGCATAAGTTGATGTTTATTTATTTATTTATTTATTGTAAGTAGGACTACCAGCAATTGTTATAATAATACATCCAAAATATTACAAATCCTTAACATATTGAATATAACAATTTTTTTAAGGCAATCACAACATACACCAAAATTACACAGTCACACATATTACAGTATTACAAAAAAATCACAAAAGGAAAAAGAAAATAACATAAACCAATCGGATGATTATGATGTATGATGGCAAGACGAATCGGAACCGAAGAAACCGAAAAAAAAAATTAAAATAAATTAAAATTAAAATTAAAATAAATTAGAAATATTTAAAATAACATTCATAGCGCCCTCAACAACTCCGTTATTCTTTTTCTTAAACTGTTGGAGAGAAAGAGAAAATATGTCGAGGTCTGCGTGTCCTGAGAATTATAAGTATCTGGTAAACGATACAATGTAGAGTGCCTGCGAGCATTAGTACGGGCAAATGGCTTAAGAAACAAGGGAATCGCATAACGCGGTGGCTTTCGTGGGACTCTGATATTCAACTTGCAAAGCAATTGCGGACTGTCCAAGATGTTCCTGAAGATTTTTGAAGAGAAATATCATATCCAGTTGGTCTCTCCTAGCCGTAAGACTTTCCATATTGAAATAACGCAGCCGATCTTCGTAATCCCTCAGTACGCCATTCATCCCAGTGGAAAATGCAAGATGGCGTGTGAATCGTCTCTGAATGCGCTCAATCCGAAGCTGATGGACTTTGTAACCAGGGGACCAAACAACTGAGCAGTACTCTAAAATATTACGTATTAAGCTATAGAATATAATTATTTTATTAGTATTTAATATGTTGATTAGTAGACAAGTTGTAATCAACTTCACTCTGGACATACGCCTCCTGAAGCATGTCTGAAACGTCGGTGTCGCATCCGATAGCTCGCCACAGGCTGCCCTGAGACCCATCCTTCTTCCTCTTGCCCTTTTATTTTTTTTTGTTCCCCTGAGGAAAATGCATCTAAAATTGCATACGCCGGCTGCGGCGAGCCGGCGGTTATGTGGGGCTCTCCTCCCCAGAAGGGGGAGGTCTTCCCCCATAAAAACCTCAGGGATGGCCTTCCTCAGGCATGTAGGGAGCCCCCGGGAACGCCAAGCGACATCTGAGAACCCCCAGCCTCCACTCTCTTCTGTCACTCGCTATTCCGACACTCACTCCCTTCTTTAACATATCAACATTCACACCCATTCCGCGCATCATTCCGCGCCGTCACTTCCCTACTTACAATATTTTTTATTACTGAGGTAAGATAATTGATAAAAAGAAATTTGAAAAGACATCTGTGTTATGAAATCTCCAATTTTCATTATAGTCCATTTAAGAAGACGGTTCAACAAAATGTTTTACAAAGATTGTCCGAGTTATGAATGAAGTTTTCAATTTTAATATATAGTATAAATATGTCAATTACTGCAGAATCAGTCACATAGCCGGAGGGAAAATGCATAATTGTATGATTACCATATTAAACTTTCACGAGAACGATAATAATCTTATTATCACTGATTGCATAAATAATGCAAGTGACAATTATCCGCTGCTGTAACTGCCGGCGCTGTAAACTCCGTGAGAACAAACCTCGAGTGTCGAAGTATTTACTACCAGATTTGGCATGACGCGATGAAATGTGGAACTGGTTTGATGCTCGTTAAGACGCGCCGTGGAGTCTCACGTATCAGAACAAAAAGCGGGTGGAACAGGGCTGACTCGTTTTGGACAATACTCGGGATGACACATGAATGCCGATGCGCTTGCGATGTGACATCTCGCGGCTACCCGAACGCGGCGCGCCCGAGTAATGGGTAAATCTTCCTCGAAATCTTTCTCTCTGTAGGCTTAAACAATAGACAATAGCGTCTAGTGTTCCTTTTCAGAACGTGCTTCAGGTATAAGGATATCGTGTTCATTGATCAGATCTATCCAAATAAAAACACTGATTTTGTAATTTACTAATGCGTGCTTTAACCAAAACTGTTGCTGTAAACAAAACATTTGTTCTTCTACTTGAAGGTCGCTGTGAGAGCTGCGATAGAGATCGTAGATAAATGATAGTGTAACAATAGAAAAAACGTTTCGTAAGTTTCATTGAACAATGGCAGGGCAAACTCTCGTTTCGGGGTTAAGAATAGCGTATTCCATTGAGTTTAACATTATTTTCTGTGTACAATATTGCGCAGTTCCCGGTGCAGTGCAAGGTTAAATTTTAGCACTACCTCCCTTTGTGCAGAGCGTGGGTCGGCGACCCTTAATTGCCCTACTCTGCGCTCCTCGGTGCAATGCTCCAGTAAAATTCAGCATAACAAGGCTTTATTAGACTGAGTTCATAAGCTTCCTTCATTCTTAATAGATTTATGGGACGCCAACCCACAGCTTTGTCTTTTAATTGTTGGGACTAATTTTGTGTTTGATTTACACACAATATTTGTCCAGACTAGATTGCGAACAACGGGTTTAATAGATTTGTTTAATGCGTATTCCTTGACAGTTTAATTTACAAATACGGAATATGTAATTCTAAAAAGCCTTTTGTATGTCACGTGTACTAAACCAAATTCAAAAGAATGTATGAAAATAGACCTTCAGTATTTCAGGCACGTTCTTGTTGAGAACGTCCTCTCAATTTCCGAGGAGGTGTATGACTTCTATTATTTTTAAATTTGTTTCGATGTCGATAAGTATGTATATTAAAGAAATATTATTAACATTTTCATATAATCAGGTTAATTTCGCTAATCTTGTACGAGTACTAGCTGAGAATAATCTAATGTCGCATGCTCACTTTTGTCTTTAATGAAACATCTAACATACGAGTATGAATTAGTATATGCATGCTATTTGCGTTTGTCCTAAACAAGGAGACGGTTAGTGAAATTAACCATTTGTTTTTATGTTTAGTTGATGAATTGCTTGATTTGTGTTTTTTTTTCCTCTTAAGTGGACTTGAGGATCCTCATGGATACCACGATGATTATGTCGGACTCAAAATCGATCGAGACAGCTCGATCAGAATGACTTATCGACTTGCTTGCTTAGCTTGGATTTAAGGGTGTTTGTGTTATGTTGTGCCGCCTTTTATAATTTTACCCCTATGAGCAGCAGGAAATTTGCCGTGAACGTTGACATATGACCCCCAGGTTTATAAGTCATAGTTGTCTACTGTAGCTAAGGGACACTAAACACTGATTTAATGCAGAATCATTTTATTAACAGTTGAAATCTATTTCGTGAATCGATTTCCGTAATTAATTTATACTGAAAATCTTAGTTTTTGGTGGGCATCACACAACTAGCTTGTAATTGTGTCGTTCGTATTTTAGTGCATATGTACATATATCCTATATCATTTAAATTTTTATTTTATATACATCTACATATTTTTAATATTGATTCTCAGTACTCACTGGTTCAGACTCAGTCAGCACTGGACGGGTGTTGGATTCTTAAACAAAAGTGTGCTAGTGGATCGTTATTTACCTATGAAACTCCTCCCGACAGCGGGTCGCGCCGTGCCGTGCTACAGCACGTCGCGTCGCCTATAGAAGAACAAATGACCAACGTTTCGCTTCAATTTTATGTAAGAGAGCGACTAGCAATATTTCTGTTTTTTGTCTCGTTTTGTGTTTCAATTCTTGGACCTTCACGTTATTGTATCGCGATTGAGTTTCATTGAAACAAGTTTTGTCATTATTACACTTTGCGAGGTATAACATATTTTAATAATTTAATTACATACTTAAATTGTGACAAATGTTTTGTTTAGTTGTCGTTCAATCAGTAATCAGTATATTAAAATGCAATGTTAGTTAAGTGTTGATACATCATATTCGTTATAATGCTACAAAGTTTTGAACATATTATGAACTACAGCTATGTCCTTGAGAAACTAATAAATAGATCAATGTTTAGTTTTAAGGGCGGCCTTTTGAGACTTATAATACACATATTGAAAGTAAGTATAGAAATTCCTATTGAATTAAATAAAAATATTGCACGCAAAGCTACGGGCAGAAGCTAGTATTATATAAAAACTGTAATTCTAATTTAAATTTAAAAATGGATACACGACCCAATCTGTCATGCAGCGGAACGGTATCGCTAATAAGCAGTGCTTTGCGGATTTTTCTATCTATTTTAATACGACCGGTTTTGTCATGTCAAACCGGCATTATCGTGGATATAATACCAGTATTATAGATTAATGAACGTCCTGCCTGTTACTTTTGCCAAAGAAGGAAGTGTGAATGTGGAGTAATTGGCCGGACCAGGAAATTGGTAAAAGGTTTCTTGGGTTCATCGATCATTAGAGACCTCATTCGGCTCGCTTCCTTTTTAAAGGTAAAGTAAGACACTGAATGCACCGAACACCGCAAACTGAAGCGTTATGTATTGTTTGATCGCATTTAAAGATGTTGAGCGATTTAAAGCAAAGGGATCGAGAATATGATACAATCATTTAGCATTACAGTCAGCTAAGTCAGTGAAATGTTACATTTTTCATTGGATAATAATAATAATAAATTAACAATAATAAATAATTCTTATACTCACACCAATTAACTTAGTCCAAAGTAAGCACTGTAAAGCTTGTGTTATAGGATTTAGGGTAACAGATAGACATACATATTTATTTTGATACAAATATTATCAACCACGACTAAGGCACAATCGTATCCATCAAGTTAACATCTGTCCTTATGAAGACTCGAACCCGGGACCTCAGATATGGAGTCACCTTAAAATCACTTGGAGCATAGTAAACCTGAATCTGTTAACTTGAACATGTCGTAAACATAAGACGTAGCAATAAGACCACAATCCCAATATGAATTTACTTGCCATAAAGTAAATGAGGTTCGTTTAATTATATCCTATATTATTTATTTACCCTACGCGGATTTCGCGCTATTTTTTTTTCTAAAACGTGTAATTTAGCAAACAAGCCTTTGGATGATGATATGATTTTGTGATTCCTATAAATTTCGTGAATTTTGACGCATACGATGACCTCGTTCACGACGTACGGGGACTGCATCAGGAACTCCTGTTTGGAGACGTCCGTCTTACTTATTGATTTCGCAAAGCAGCAGTGTTCACTGTATTCCGGAATGGTAAAATATAGCTGGGCACCTCTTATCTCATAAATTGGCAACTTACGCACTGGCTGTTGTTGAGAATTGCAAATCTGCGGTTAATCTCACAAAAATGCTTATCAAAACCGTTGTATAAAAAAAGACAGGACAAAATAATTTGCCCACGGGCATATATATCTTTCATGTGGGTAAATGATAATATAACAGGATATAACGCGTGCGAAGCCATTAATATTACTGTTAAAAGAAAGTGCGAGCAGCGCCAGTTAAGATTATCCCAAGCTAAGACAAGGTTAGTGAAATTACCTAAAAGATAGCAAAACATTAAGCTTTAAATTTGCATTATTAAAAGCTGCTTTTACAAACGTCATAAGAGTTGTTTCAAGCTTAACATGTAAAATTTGGCGTGTTACCGACACGGCTGTATGCTACTACGGCAGACTGAGGGATATCATTACAAGGATTTGAAAAATAACGATTTTATCATTAAGATAGTTAACATGAAAATTAATTATAAATAAATTTTGTTATTAGAATGTTAACGTATTCAAAACAGCTTAAACGTGAAGTATTGTATCATCATGGGTATAAAATTAAAGCTTCAACTAGGGCTGCTGAATAATTGTGAATCACTTAGATGCTATCTGTACGAACTAAGGACGCGAGGTCAGGAATTGCGATCGCTGATAGTATATAGCATACATATTAATTAATTGTTTATCCAAGTCGTATCGCATAAAACTGGAGCTAATTACGTTCCTACTATAAATATAATTCCATTTTATAAACAATCGATGGACTTATAGATGCATATGATACTCTAATTTACTTTACTTAAAGTATTCATTCAAGTATCACTAAAAATAATGAAGGATGTGAAGAAGAATATTCATGCAATGCAATGAATGTAACGCAACGTATAGTGCAATGAAGGCAGATAAAGGATAATGAAGACAAATAGGCTATTTTCATGTTATAACATAAAAATGTGAAATAATTTAATTTATATAGTTTTTGTACTGAGCAATGCAAAAATTATATTATTTTTTTATAAAAACGTAAGATTAATTTTATATTTCTAATTTAAAATTGAAGTTTTTTTTATCTATATATCACGTGACCAAAAACACCGACCGCCATGCTTTTCTCGGTATGACGTCATTAGTACTAAAACAAATATGTTTGTAAGCAACGCGTCAAGTTGAAAGGAGAAAGCCCATTCCAGTACTTTTTGTAGAAACATTGTGTCTCAATGATTTTCTTACCAAAAATAAAACAATAATATTTTAAGTATTTTGTCTTTTCTGCTTATTTAACATTCCTTTTGGGAATAATTTTCTGAAATAAATCAGTAATAAACTTCCGTTTTACAGCAAATTGACATAATCTGCCATGTTTATAGGGTTGGGACAAATTATAGAAATCAATCGATTATTATCTGTGGGGTGATTTTGTACCTAAATCGACAATCGAATCGCTTTGCTTAATGTCTATTCCCTCTATGGGGGGACTCATTTATAAAAAACAAGTGTCACATTTATGTAGATTTGAGGTTAACTTGCTGTGCCGGTTATTGTTATAGTTATTCGTGTTTTAAATTCTGTTTTTGAAAAATGCCGGGTTCTAAAAGAAAATCTTATAGAAAATCTTATAGTTTTTGAGATAAGAATATTTTTTTTGTTAAAACTTACAAGAAATTTCTTTTAGTTACTTACATAAGATTTTTGTTAATCACTAATTTGTAGTTAATTGACAGGAAAATATTTTTCGTTTTGTTTTTCTTTATATAAATAGTTAAATACAATACAATTAAAATTGAAATATCAACATATAATTTAACTACTGCGAGAATATTCTTTATGATAGTAAAATTTAATTAATTTTCTTGTTCTTGAAAATATTGTGATTATAAATTAATTTATAATCAAAATACAATCATGAGCCTATGTTCAGTACATAATGCACTATAATGTTAATTTGATTTTATTTTGAAAAGACTGCTGTATAATTACATTAATAATAAATATAAATATTCTTAAAAATTAAAATTCAGACCAAAAATACATAAATATATGATTCGATTTCAAAATATAATTTCCTTTTTACTTTAGTTAGTAAGTTATAATTCTTCCAATACATTATAAACAAATAATATAAAAAATGAAAGAATTGAAACAGATAAAAATATCATTTATCTGTATTTTTTTTTACTATTAATGCGAAGGTAGAGAAGTAAATTGGCAAAAATTAAAAAAAAAACATTAACTCTTCCATCTTGTTAACTCGAGTTCAACCAGAGTTATGTGAATTTTAACTCGCGTTAAATCGAGTTTTGTTTTTCCGTGTTGGCACATCACTACTATCTTCGGCGTTTGACAACTTTGACATTTCTTTATTTTAGTACAATTGACGTCACAGACATGGAGGTCGGCATTTTGGCGCCTTTATTTTACGATAGTATTTTGATATTTTTTTTCTGCTTGCAGGATAAATATTTTGCGAAAATAAAAATAACACTTGACTATCGCATATAAACGAACATTTTAAAAAATATATGAAAAAATTGTAAATAACATATTGCTGCATTTGCATTAACTCTGTATGTGATACGATAACATTACTCCTGTGTACAATACACCAGTAATGTTATGCCAATTTTCTATCCGATTTTTATAATAGAACGCGATCTAAATTCTTGTATACTTAACTCCCCAGTCTAACTTTTCAAATGCACTTTCCATCCAAAACAGTGGCCTCCTTACATCACATTAGGGCTGACCAAAGGCGTACCTTCGTCTCGCAAGACAACACAATTGCATTACGGTAATTTCACGCCGGCATTGAAATGGTAATAACACCCAGCTGACGTTACACGACGAGTCGGTACGTGTTTTGTACATATGTACAACTGACGCGCATCTCGACGCGGCCTTGGCGATAAGACGGATTCACAATTACCATATTTACGATAGGGTTGCAATTTAGCTTAGTAATCTATACATATAATAAGACAGTAAAAATATTTTGTCTGTACATTTAGTATTTTTGACTGAAATGGATAGAGGGGCACTTAAATAGATTATTAGAAAGCAAAAAAAATTTTTTGGAATTTTTTGTCTGTCTGTCTGTATGTTTGTTCACGTTTATCTCCGAAAGTACTGAACCGATTTGCTTGAAAGTTTCACTATTTGCTTTGTTTTCAGAATAATATCTAAACTTTGTTTCATCAAAATCGGTTCATTAAAAAAAAAGTTATCGTCATTTTAATGAACTCAAGGCATGATAATATTGCGAATTATAATGTACACCATTCTTACATAAGTTACATGGGAAATTTAAAATCTAAAGACAATTCATCATCATGATACAATACATACATAAGATAACGTCTTTATCCCCTGCGGGGTAGACAGAGCCACAGGTTATAAGACCCCAAAGGCCACGTTTAGCATGTTCGTGGGCAGTGAGATGGAACAGGGAACCAAAATACGATGAAACGAAACCAGTTTTTATCAAAATAATATGATAAATGCGAAAGTTTGTTTGTTTATTACCTCTTCACGCTTAATCTATACATATAATAGAACAGAAAAAATATTTAAGTGTAAATCAGTTTCATTACGCATGTTAGGTATATAAAGAAATTCTTTGAGTTTACTTTACCTCAAGGAATTGCTTTATACCAAAAATATTTTAATCGGTAAAATCGTATATTAATATGATTTGTGTATTAATAACATTCAACTCGAAATTTACGCAGACGAAGTCGCGGGCAACAGCTAGTATATTATATTGTAGTAGATAGTTGACATCGCCAAGTGCTTATGCGGAAATCCGTGTCCGGTTTGATTCAAAGACAGTTGTTTACCTGTGAAGAAATTTAAATAAAGCTCGCCAACATCGGCCTTAGCATTTTTTATCACCAGGCCCCTATTTTACCAGCTCTCTCACAGTCTCTGTCATCTCTGGCTGCTTTGATTGATGCTATTTAACCAGCTCAGACAGGTGATTGTACGCCACAATTGAACAATTGGATATTCGATATTTTTTTCTATATATGATTAAATTATACTATATAAAAACCGAAAATTATTGGAGAAACAACCGTGAACGTGCGCTAATTATTTTTAATATACGTCGATATGTTCGCGGTCGACTTTATCAGAAAACAAAATGGTAATTTCTTTGTACTTTTGGTTTTGTATGTATATCTTTTATATAGAAAAGTGATATATTTAATTTAAAAATTTGTTTATAATGTCTCAATTTTATTCGACTTTAGTCTGAAAAAGCTTAATTGAGGTTAATAATTTAAAGGTTCAGAAGTCGTCGGTGCCGCTCTGGTCTTCGCACTTATCTTCCTCTCAGATGACAAATCATTTTTTCAAAGTTACATATGTCGGAGATCACTATTACTAAAATTAAATCCATTATAATTATTATAAAACAGACATATTCATTTGGAAAATATTCCATTGTAGGTTAAACATGTTAGCGCAGTTCGTTTCGTTTATTCATTCATTTGCTTTATAATGGCTAATCTGTTAAATTTATTAATTTTACTAATTGTCACACTTGATAGTTTGTGAAATATGGTTCATATGGCGCAAATGCTATGAATGTCAAATATATATTTATACTGTCGTATGTAAAACACTCGCGAGGATCGTTTTCAGATTTTACCAAAGTTTTTAACCCGGCGTGAATGAGGTGAGAAATTGTTACACCAGCTATGATGTGGGTATGGTATACCAAAATTTTTGATGTAAAATTCTTGATACTATGATTGTGTAATTAGCATTAATGCTTAAGATATATTAATAATAGTAACTATTCCACAAGATTAGTAAATAAAATACGAACATTAAGTTAAGCAGCATTATTTTTTATTGAAATAACAAAATATATAAATTATTTTCGAAAAATACAAATTTAGGCAATTAATTTCTTTTGCCATAAAAATCTAACAAAATTCCAACTTTAAATCAATATAACAATAGTGTCTTCTAATTATTATAAATAAAAAAGGAACTGAAATGTCTTGTGAGATCATGTAATAGAGCACCAAAATTACACCTACAAATCAACACAATTCCGTACCCAAGCCGCGTGTATTTGCCGTCCCCGCCGGTGCAACACTGAACTCGATACTGTACCTCACCTCTTGCATCTTTACCTCCAGCTACTGAAACACCAGGACTTGCATGGCAACAGTAACATTAAAATAGCTGCGTTTAGAAACTTTTCGGGTATGACATACCCAACCTCACTCACGCCGGGTTAAAATTTATATTAATATCGAATAATATTATTTAATTATTTTATTTTTATCCGCCGTAACAGTACGGCGGTTAACTCGGTGCCGCAAGCGAGCATGATTTACGCAAATGACATATTACATGGACAATTACTTCAACCGTAGCAGTATTATTATCGTTTCGCAAGCATGACCAGCAATCACGGTGGAAATGTTTTATTTTCACGTTTAATATGATAAAATACATATTTTGATGCGTATATTTGAATAGATATAGATCGGTCATCAATCGCTTATTCGTAAAAGATGTTCTTAATTTAAATATTGGTTTCGTAGTCAAATATAAATTTGCACTACGAAAATCGACGCTATTACGAGTGATATAAGTTGTTTCAACGTCAACATGTGAAGCCTGAAGTGTTGCTATGTGTATCTCGCAATTCCTATAGTATTATACCTTATAGTTAAGAGTCGTCCTAAGTTTATTGTGTATAAGAGGACAACATAAACGCATGCAGTTTTTTTTTATTAAAATGTTAAGCAAAGTCAATAAATATATATCGATTAATATTTGCTTATGACTCATGCGATAAATGAATATATAATAATAAATAAGATAAATAAAAAATAATAATACAAACTTTTTCAATGTTCAATTAGTCTGTGTAGGTAACTATGCTAATGTGGGCGCGATGTTTAGCTGACAGTAGCCATTCGCTACGAACTGATGATGTTTTAATTTTTAAAATACATAATAGTTGATTTGTAACCAGAAGATTTACGGCCATAAAGGTAGAAGAAAACCTAATTAAGTGACTGTGATTTTGTTTTGTGCAATTTGTTATCCAATAGAATTAAATAATATCTATCATTTGCGAAAGCTTGAAGAATCATTCACGGTAAGCCGGTCCAAAATATATACTTACTACATCTACGAAGACAGGATTATGCTTACTAGTAATCACTATTACTAGTTAGCATATAATTTTTTCTCAAACCACCTTACTCAAATCATGCAATATTAGTAAGCACTGGGACAATATAGAGAAGCAAAACATAAACAAAACTCATTAATCAAATCGTTTTACACAAGACAAAATAGTGGTAACAACCTTATCACAACAAAAACAACCCCAGTTCGGCGCCTCTTTGGTTCGGTGTCCTTATATAATGCCAGGCAAGCCTCACCAGACTTTCATGTTTAATACTACAGGAGTACGTCGTACTTCGTATGTGGAACCCTGTTTTCGCGTAACCCTAAAACTCATAACAGCTGTTGCCGATCGGTTGAATGCTTTCAAGAATATTTATTAAATTAAACAAACTTGTTTAACGGGCATGATTTTGGATAAATATTAGTTAAGTAACATCAAAATTAACGATATCTCATTTTTTTTGGATGCTGATGCAACATAATGATGATATTGAGTGCTGATGCACTGTAGCGCTCTTAAAGTACACTTGTGTCATAAGTCACAGGTGCTGCTTCTGGTTCTATGACATTATGAACCCGGCATCCGCAAGGAGAATCAATGGACTGCAAAGTTTTTTTGTCTTATAATAAACTTGTTTATTATCAATTGTAATGCATATTTAGTGGCTTTCGACATATCAAATAGATTCTAAGTACATATAATTCTACTGTATTATTTACTTTGTTATATTTAACAACTGTTTTAATTCAAGTGAAAGTATGTTTCCATTGTTGATGAACGCCTCTTTTATCTTAGGCTGTCTTTGTCGTACTAATGCAGTCAGTTATATATCATTGCCGTCATAACTCCAAAACCAGCGGCTTATTTTGACCTTGTGGTTACGAGCGTGGAACAGAACGCGCGAGAAAAAATAAGTTTAAGAAAGAGTAGAAGTAGAAAGTCGGTACAATTGTTAATATGAAATCATAACTTAGAATATTGCGGCTTATACGTGATAGTTGCATGGAACTCAGACAGAAACAATGACGTGTGACATCTAAGTTGGCGTACAGAACATTAATAAAGTGTAAATAATATGTATGTAAAGTGAGTGTGATAGTACTTGAATGAATAAGGAATAAGGATAAATAATACTTAATGAAATAAGGTTAGGGTAGATGGTAATTATTAAAAAAAAAAGGAATCCGATTTGAATCGTCTTACTTGGAACCTTTCGCCTCTGTATTCTACTTAATCGTACCACCTTTAAGAAACATAATTTACAATACAAAATTGAATTCGTACAAAATTGTATACTACAGTTAGTTTTTAATGTTAATTTAAGAAAAGTAATTTTAATAAACAAACAAGGCATATTATTATTTTTTCAGTATCTACAAAATAAATACACAAAGTTTTTATGTAAAAGAGTTTCGAAACGTGTTATCTGCTAAAAATGATTTTAAAGTAGCATTAAAAAATATAACATAAATGTTTATTGGATAATGTTATGTTACCAACAAAATCGACATTAAATGTTGTACATTTTGTTTATTATATTATGGATATCTCACAGCAGTACTTGGATATTGGCAATAAACTTGCCCACTTTTACACTAAAACAAATGTAGGACGAGTGTCGTTATATGTAAGATTTCTGTGTATTTGAGGGCAACAGGCTACGTTTATTAAAGTATGTATGCTAACAAAACATCATTCATCCATCAAATGTAATACTGTAGTGTATGTAGCCACTTATAAAGAATCAAGTTATCGGTTTGCAAACTAAGTTATCGCAGCCACGCCGATACCACACGTCTAACCACAGATAGCGATAATACAAATCAATAAAAACTGTGCCAGCGCGTATAATTCTGCATTTATGTACTCGTTCCCGTATTATTTAATCCCAACTAATATTATAAATGCGAAAGTGTGTTTGTTTGTTTGTTTGTTTATTTGTTTGTTTGTTTGTTTGTTTGTTACCTCTTCACGCTTAAACTACTGGACCGATTTCAAAAATTCTTTCACCTTTGGAAAGCTACATTCTCCCCGAGTAACATAGGCTACTTTTTATCCCGGAAAAATCGACAGATCCCACGGGATGCGCAATAAAGGCTTCGCTCAAAAACTACTGCACAGATTTTTATGCGGTTTTCATCAATAGATAGAGTGATTCTTGAGGAGTTTTGCGGCATTTTTTATCTCGGAAAAACGGATAGTCCCACGGGAAGCGCGATAAAATCTTCGCACCATAAACCGACTTCCGCGTATATGTAGCCGTGGGCAAAAGCTATGACCCTTAACCCTCTATACACCCAATCCCGAAATCCACGCGGGCGAAGCCGCGGGCAGAAAGCTAGTAGCATATAATTATAGAAGGTGATATGGTTGTAAGTATGAACATGTGATGGATGCTTGAATATGGTTAAATAGAAGTAAAAAAAAATCTAAACAATGTAACATAAATCAGATTACTTTTTCTTTGAAGTAAAGTTTAAAAATCGTAGAGTTTAGAACGTAATGTAAATGCACAATTTTATTCATTCGTTCGAGCTAGCGTTCCGAGAATATAATGAAACCTAGACTGTAAAATAATAGTACATAAAATGCTCCCAACGTTTTATATTAATTATATTTCAACCTTTCAGCTGTGAACTGAGAGATATGAGTCTCTAAGGTAAGAGCACAAATATAACGCGGTATATAGAAAAGTCGGTAAAGAAAACCAGTTGTTCTGACTAGACTTACTGTGGCATAAGGGCAGAAATATAAATTCAGTCTGTCTACTCTGTTTAATACTAGGTACTATATTGATTAGATACTACTAATAGATAGACACCTAATTTGAAAAAAAAACTGTTTTTGGCATTTTTCGACTTACTAGGTAGTACCGAAACGGACCTTAAAACACCCATTTTCATACGTAATTTTTAGAACATAATTTAGCAAGTCGAAGCAATTTGCCATAATTACTAGAATTTCTTAAAAGTACAAATTCTATTAATTAATTCTTAGTATGTCAGAATACAAATTTAAAACCCTAGCATCTCAAGCGACTTACTAAGTTATGAATTTGAAATACCAACTTGCTATGTTTTGAATTAGGCGCAAAGTAAAAATAACAAATAAAAAATGAAAAAAAAAAATCCAAATAACCTAGTAAAGCAGACTTACTAGATTTTGATAGTAAAATGTCAATCATATAACACAACTTTTCGCCAAACACCCAAATCGTTATCTCTTCTGGTTTCGTCGGGCTAACGAATCAAAGTAGTCGACCGGTTTTTTTGCTCCTGAAAATTTTTGTTGGAAGGAGTTACTATGTTTTGATTTTAAGCAGCCGAATTACTCATGTAACGCAATAATGAACTAAAATTTATATTATAAAATTAAAGAGTAAGATTTTTCGAGTAACTAAATCATAATAATGAACTCAAGTTCCTAAATTGTCCCCTTCTTCCACACTGCTCTAAAAGAGTTCCAAACGCCCTTCTAAGAATTCATATCACCATCCGAGCTGTAAGCCTCGCTTTCCGCATTTCAATGTGACTTCGTGACCTATTAATAACTCTCGAGAAGTCTCTCTATGGTAATCATGTGTTTTATATACAACATATCCTTTTCGCTCGCCTCGGAATGTTATCGTTTAACGTTACCTTCGACCGCAGTTAGATAAGGCGTGCATCTGGCCTACTCTGGTGACGATAAATACCGACATGGATATTTAGTTTCCTGTTGATTTCGTATCTGGCAATATGATCTTTTTCACTAATCGTGAGCTGTGCGAATAAAATGGTGATAACAGTTTATCGTATTTTGCACACTTTGCAAAGAAATATTGTTGTATGCTTTTATGAAAAAAACTATTTATTTTAGATTAGAATATCATTGGTCTGAAGTCCTGTTTTAAACACAATTAATAAAGTTTTTGATTTTTTTTATGCATTATATTGATAAACTAATAGATTGGCCCGTCTGGTGGTAAGTGTTTTTAGTTAACTAAAGTGGTTCATATGAGATTCGAAACAAATCTGCAACTGAACAAACAAATCTGTCTTTCACACCGAAACACTGCTGTTATGCGGCAGGAATAGGTAAAACAGAGGTACCCAAGCAGAATACTCTAGAAACCCTGGCATATAGTGGCCCTCTGGACACACTGAACGGAATTAGAATGTCTGTTAATTGTTGGAAGTATATCAAAATAAAGTGTGCCCCTGCAGCATGAGCAACAAGATGTTATAATAATGCGTTTATCGTGATATATCCGCCATCTTGAAATGTGTCCTTTGTATTTTGACAGTTTAAAGTAATAAGTCACGTTACGGCGGCTGGTACGAAAAATATTTTTTTTTTATCTTAATGACATGTTGCACTTGTTTATATATATGAATAAGATAAGTGAAGAAGATAAGTTACACTCAATACACTCTCCAAGACGTTCCATTATTGTATCGTTTCCATTTCGTACAAAACCTTGAAACACATTCGTATTGTATCTCTGGAGACATAAACATATCAATCGGTAACGAAAGTGGGACAGCCGGCGTCTCGAGTACCTATCAGTATCATGTCTCCCATTATTCTTTGTCAACACTAAAAGCTCAATTAAGGAACTATCGCGGGCTAACGGTGCTCGGAGGTATGTGCAAACGATCTATACTAACGGAATGCATGATAGGTAGTTATCCGCCTGTCTTTGTTCGCAGACAAATCGTTGCAACGCCGCCGTCTACACTATAGATAATCACTGCGACTGACCTACACATGGTCTCATACGTGTAATTAACAGCTATGTTTATGTTTTTGAATATACATGTGTTATGTTTAAGTATGTGGCCTGGAATGATAATTTTATACAACATGATTTTGGAGTTATTCTATGTTTGAATTCCATGAATTCGGATGCAATTTTACAATTATCTTCATAAAGCAGTCTGGAACTGCACTGTCTGTTAGATTCAATCAAAATTTGACAGTAACGGTATATATCAATCTACATATATAGACGAACATCAACATACAAAATAGATTTGGTAGCAATATATCGAGCATGGTTTTCGTCGTTGATTTAGTGCAGCTTTAATCCAGATATTTGGGTGTTTCGAACCACTCAGTATATCAATTTGTTTTTCAAATGTATTATATATATTTATCCGATGTTCATGCATTTGATATTTGATGACTCGATCGATCGATCTCCAGTAACAGTTGTAACGTGTTGTTTTTTACTATTGTTTTCAGCACAATTTAATCATCAAAATGCTTTTAATTTCATTATTAATTTACAAATTTAATTCTTGTTTACATGTCCTATTAGGATTTTGTGACAGATATTTTTTTTTCTTTTGTTAACCTTTTTAAGTGAAAGTAAGAGTGAAGGGATCGGAACCTGTACAGCCTCAGCATAAGTGCAATTTTTTGTCTTAATTTATATTTAATAAATTTTACTTATAACAAGATGGACATAGGGACAAAACATTTAGTTTCTGTATTCATTTAATCAGCATACAGATGGTGTTGAGTCTGTGATAGGAGTTTTAGTTGGAATTGTAATTTAGAACTTAAATTTCAATATACAGATCTATGGTTGTAGGGATTTGATAGGGTGAAGCCATAGACGGTCATAGAAAACCTTAACATATTTTCATAACTAATATATACCTAATATTATCTATTAGGAGTTTACTTAAAACAAATTCTTTTGTTTTGGTTTATTAAAAGAAGTTTTCGTTTCTTTCTCCTTGTTGGACAAGTCCGCCTTTTCTTCACTCGGTGATGCTTCCAATTCGGAACGTGACGGCTTGCTCTATGGCGATCCCTCCGTGGCTATTTATTGGCTGTTTCGAGTCATGGCTGTCATTTTGACGTCGGCGAGGAGGACGCGAAGGATGGGTCTTTCGGCGTTCCTCTCCTGGCGGATGTGCCGCTTTAGGCCTCCGTGAAGAAAATTAGTTTTTTTTATTTAATATGTTTTACCTTTAATATTTTTTTTTTACCTTAATGCCATAATTGTTTCGTGCAGCAATCCCAGTTAATGGTGAGTTGTATTTTCATCTTTTGTTTTAACTTTAAAGATTTCCACATGTTCGTGGGATAGAATTTTCATGTTTAATACATTGTTGTAGGGTTCACGGTATACCTCGTAATCACCACAAATTAGGGCGTTTGGGCCGTTTCATCTCAACCTGACTTCATGCACCCAGCCATGCGGTGATGTAGGTTGTCGTACTTATCAACGGAAATCCCTGCCATCACCGATGGAATCTCAACGTATAAGGTGACATCTTACCATTCTTACTATATTACGTGTGTGCACCACCGTATTTTGGACGAATTAATTTTTCTTGTGTGATATTCACCTTGGGTGACGGATGGAGGATGGCTCAGCTCAATAAGAACTTTTAAAATGTAATGTGTGCAACATACCGTGCCCATTGATTGTTGGACTATTATATTATCTTTTTTTTTTTTATTTGTATTTAAATGTTTAACTTAAAATGTAATTATAAACTTACATTATATTAACCTCTTTGTTTAATTTTATCACCCAACCATTTGAAGGTCTGTTTGCATCTATGTGGAGGCGCCCATATCATTAATCCTAAATATCTACATATATCACCAGGTCGGTTCGATTCCGATAAGGATTATACCCACACCCTGATCTTAGCCGGCAAATTTTCTTTTTCTTAAACTATCATAAATAGAACGCTACACAGTATTCATCGGTTTAATGCTCCTTAAACCGAGTACTCGCCGAGCTACTCGGTATAAAGTCAAAAAAATCCTTAATCAATTTTAGGCTTTGCCAGGCACTGTCTGAACATAGCGTCAAACATGAGGTTGTTTCCACGTACTGGAACGCAAAAGAAAAATAACAAAACCTGATTATAATTTTGTAACGATGACAAAACTAAACTCCAGTCAGAACTCTCTAAGGTTAGAAAGATAACAGGATTCAATTATTAATCGATGTTGCCGATGAAATCACAAGACCATTTTGATTTAAGCACAATGAGATGGTTATTGAAGCTATGGGCGTCTTGAATTGCCCCTTGTACTCCGCCGGCCCTGCTCAGCCCTCAATAGATCAGATACTGCGTATTGTGGAGTGAACCTGCGTTTATTTTTGAGTTCGACGGACTCTCCTACATTGAACTCTATTAAATGGTGTTTTATCCCCCGATCCGGTTTCGTAGGTCATTGTATCGCTACATCTTTCATAACAATTTTGACTCTATTCATGCCACAGTTACCTAAATGTAACGAATTAAATTATAATTATAACCTGTATTATAATACGTAAACTTGTAGTTATTGTTACTTCGTCTTCATTGATTATTAATGCTATATAATTTATTTATTTTTATTTCATTAGTAGGCATATGTTAAAATGTATATCCTAATTGTTTGCTAAACAGTGACATTCTTTGCTACGTCGAAGAGTAATTCAATTTAATTATTGTCACAATCATAACATAAGGTGGTAAATATAACGTATTGTTACGCCGGTGGCTTAGTACAACTTCAAAAGTGATTTTCTGTGACTTAGAAACGTTTTCAGCAGGCTGAAACGTCGTTTCAGGCCGTTTCAGAAGTAGCTCTTTCACATACTAAAAAATCTAAATTACACCCAAGTTACAGTAGTTTTCAGGCGCCTGAAACATGTTTTCAGTACGTTTCAGGCTACCCTCTATCCAATGCCGCAATAACCTGAAAACCCGTTTTCAGGCGTTTTCAGGACCCCTTATGAGCCATTAAGCCTACTTCAGTAAAAGGACATAAATTTCAATAGGAGTGAAAGAGATAGCAATAGTAGAAAGAGACAGAGATAGTTAGAACATTCGAGAAGTATTAGAATGAGAAAACATCATTAGAAAGAGATAGACAAACACAGAATATTCGAGAAAGATAGTACGGGAATATTCGAGTATTGTGTATCGAGAATATTCGAGTATCGAGACAGTTATACTCGAAACGTCTCGAACGCGCGACGTATTGGACTACACATTCGAGTGTGTCCGCGAATGTTCTGGCAAGAGTGGCAAGTATCTTAGGGGACTATATAAGGCTGTGTCCGGTCGCCGGGAAGCATTATTGTTTTGCGATACAGTGCGAAAACATCTAAGTGATACTGGAGAACTAAGAAGCGACTTTCAGTGCTTTCAGTTAAGTGATTAGTGTACTGATTAATAAAAGTTCAGTGTTTTGGTAGACCGCAGTTTGATTTACTGACCCCAGCTCGTAACATTTGGTGTCAGAAGTGGGATCAGTATGCCGGTTCTACCAAAGGAAGACACGGAAGGAAGAATCCGGACAAGAAGCCAGCGACAACAGGAAGCCGACCAGAGACGCTTCGGAGCTACTCAGCCGCCAACTGACGAGGACCAGCAGTCAGTTATGGAAGCCACTCCCTCAACGTCGGCTGCCGCACCAGATTGGGCGGCTTTCATAGCGATGATGCAGGAGCAGGCCCGCCGTCAGGAGGAGCAAGCACGCCGTCTGGAAGAGCAGTTGCAGCGTGATAAGGAGGAGCAGGCCCGCCGTCAGGAGGAGCAGGCCCGCCGTCAAGAGGAGCAGGCCCCCGTCAGGAGGAGCAGGCCCGCCGTCAGGAGGAGCATGCCCGCCGTCTGGAAGAGCAGTTGCAGCGCGATAAGGAGGAGCAGGCCCGCCGTCAGGAGGAGCAGGCCCGCCGTCAGGAGGAGCAGACTCGCCTTTTGAGGGAACAACTGCAGCTCGGCCAAGACGAACAAATGGTCCTGATCAAAGATCTCCAAGCGACTTTCGGCAATAAGGTCAAAGTGATAGAAGATAAGGTTCTGCAACACGAGAACCGTCTCACCGAAGCTGAATCTGAGATTGCCGATGTCAAGAAGGCTTTGGGTAATCTGAAGGTCGGAGATGGGACAGCCACTATCGTCAGTGCCGCTCCTTCGGTGCGAGGGTTCAAAGTGCCACCTTTTGATGGGAGTTCCTCGTGGTCAGCCTATAAAATACAGTTTGAGGCTGTAATGGAGGCAAATGGGTGGACTAAAGCCCAGGCTATGACCGCACTCAAGCTAGGCCTCCGAGATCAAGCCTTGACAGTCCTCGAAGCTCTTGACAAGAAGGTGAGCTACGAACTATTAGAAGCGCTTGAGGCAAGATACGGCGACGCACACCTTGAACATGTGTTTCGGGCCCAGCTAAAAGATCGGGTTCAGCGTGTTGGTGAAAACCTGCAACAATGGCCCTAGAGGTAGAAAAACTGGTACGTAAAGCGTACCAGTCCGCACCGACGTTAATTGTGGGCAACCTTGTACAGGCTTTTGTCGACGGCATTCGGGACCTCGAAGTGAGAGCTGCTGTGAGACTCGGGCACCACGAAACCCTTAAAGACGCCCTGGCCCATGCTCTAGAAGTGGAAGCTGTGAGGCAAGACCATCGGTCTCACCGTGTCAGGGAGGTAGTTGCAACACCTGTGCGTGACCGCTTCAAGGGATACAGCCCTAGATGCTACACTTGTGGCGAAAAGGGACACCTCCGATCAAGTTGTCCTAAGCGTAGCTCAGGGATTGATAAAGATGGGCCTCAGGAGAACAGGGCAGCTAATAGCGCTGTCCAACAACAGCAGGGAAACAAGTAAATGCCAGGACTGCGGGGCGAGTGCTGGCTGGTGTTCGCAGAGCCCCAAGGATTTCGATCTCACAAGCCCACGATGGGAACAGCCTGATCATCAATGGCGAGGTTAACGGAAGGCCATGTAAGCTGACAATCGATACCGGAGCTTCTCGCACGGTTGTCAGTTCCCAACTTGCGAATCGGTTTCTGAGGGACTTCAGAAACAACAGCCTGGAGCGATTAAATTTAGTAACCGCCACCGGTCAGCACATACCCGTCCGAGGCGAACAGAAGGTGGAGTTGAAGTTGGGTAATCAAGTTTACCTGCACAACGTCATTGTGGCTGATATTGTCGATGACTGCATTCTCGGATTAGACTTTATGAGGAAGAATGGTTGTGAGATCGACGTCAAGCAAGGAATTATGAGTTGTGGACGAGAAGAATTGTTCATGAAAGGAGCCACACCGGGGAAAGTGTATAGCTTAAAGGAAACCGCTCTACCCCCAAAATCAGAAACCATTGTGCCGGTTAGTCTCCCTTACAATTCTGGGAAGATACATCGATGTGTACTCATTGAAAGATTAGATCATGGCCAGCCATGGAAGATGGCACGAACTCTGGTAAGAACCACTGGCTTTGCAGCAGTTCGTGTACTGAATCTTGACGATAAAGAACACGTGATCGAAAAGGGAATGTTACTTGGTACGAGTGAGGAGGTAGACTGGTTGCGTCGTTGTCAAGACACGACTCATACAAATGTCAACAAAAATGAAGGAATCAGCGTGTCAAAACTTTTGGAAGACTGTCGAGACGTTTTGTCTAAGGAACAGATAGACAAGGCTAAGAAGATGTTACTCAAGTACGCTGATGTTTTCTCTACTAACGACGAGGACATTGGGAAGACGAGTTTAGTTCAACACAGAATTAACACTGGGAACGAATTGCCTATCCGCCAGCGACCAAGAAGACTACCGATAGCACGGGAAAAGGAAGTGGAGACCATGATTGAAGGAATGGTGAAGGAAGGTGTTATAGAGCCTTCGTCCAGCCCATGGTCTTCACCCGTGGTGCTTGTAAGGAAAAAGGATGGCAGCATGCGTTTTTGTGTTGACTACCGCCGCCTGAACGACATCACAAAGAAGGACAGCTATCCATTACCCAGGATTGATGACACGCTGGATATGCTTACCGGAGTGAAGTGGTTCAGCACGTTAGATTTAAAAAGTGGCTACTGGCAAGTAGAAATTGACCCTAAGGACAAGGAGAAGACTGCATTTTCTACTGGAAAGGGACTATGGCAGTTCAAAGTGATGCCGTTCGGGCTGTGTAATGCACCGGCGACTTTCGAAAGGCTGATGGAGCTGGTACTCAGCGGATTGATTGGAGAAGCCTGTCTGGTCTATTTGGATGACATCATCATCGTGGGCCGTACGTTTGAAGAACACCTTCAGAATCTAGAACGGGTGCTATCAAAAATTCGAAGCGCCAACCTAAAGTTAAGCCCTAAAAAGTGTTCCTTCTTCAAACGACAAGTAAGCTTCCTAGGATACGTGGTTTCGGAAGCGGGTGTCCAGACAGATCCGCAGAAGATCATCGCTGTAAAGGATTGGCCAGTTCCGAGAGACAAGACACAAGTAAGAGCATTTTTGGGTTTGTGTTCCTACTACCGGCGATTTGTGAAGAACTTTGCCGACATTGCCAAGCCTCTTCATAAACTCACGGAAGAAAAGAGAAGTTTTTGCTGGGATGAAAACTGTGACGTCGCATTTCAAGAACTGAAACGACATCTGTGTAACACACCTATTCTGGGGTATCCCGATAATGAAAATGAATTCATAGTGGATACAGACGCAAGTGATACTGGGCTAGGTGGTGTGTTGTCGCAACGTAAAGGAGATCGCGAAGTTGTTATAGCATACTTCAGCAAATCTTTGTCCAAACCTGAGAGAAATTACTGTGTCACGAGAAGAGAATTACTGGCAGTGGTGAAAACATTGCAGCATTTCAACAAATATTTGCTTGGTCGAAAATTCCATCTGCGTACTGACCATGCTGCATTGAAGTGGCTATTACAATTCAAGAATCCCGAAGGACAAGTTGCGAGATGGATCGAGTTACTTCAAGAATATGACTTTGTGATTGAACATCGCAGTGGAAGATCTCATGGTAATGCAGATGCTTTGTCAAGAAGACCTTGCTCTGAAGACTGCAAGCACTGCGTAAAACAAGAGACAAAAGCAGACCTACCTGTGAGAATGCTAAACACGGATCTTAGCAATGAATGGAAAGAAACCTTTCAGCACGCTCAGCAGTATGATGTAGACATCAAACCGATTCTCGAATGGATCAAAGCCGGTACTCCTAAACCTGCCTGGAGTGATATTGCGTCGATGAGTTCCATCACGAGAGAGCTATTGGCTCAATGGGACAGCCTGGTTATCCAAGATGAAGTCTTGTGCCGCAAATGGGAAAACGCACGAGGAGACCGTTGTCATCTACAAATGGTTGTACCCAAAGCCAAGATACCGGATGTTCTACAGCTGTACCATAACGGATGTTCGGGAGGTCATATGGGAGTGACGAGAACTCTGTTGAAAATAAGAGAACGATTTTACTGGATAAATTGCCGTGACGATGTTGAAGATTGGTGCCGCAAGTGTACTAGTTGTGCTGCAGTAAAGGGACCTCATACACGCAGCAGAGGTGCATTGAAACTGTATAACGTTGGTGCACCATGGGAAAGGATTGCCATAGACGTTGCGGGACCATTTCCGGAAAGTGAATGCGGAAACAAGTACTTCATGGTTGTGATGGATTATTTCACTAAGTGGCCGGAAGTCTTCGCTATTCCTAACCAAGAGGCTTCAACAGTTGCGGATAAATTAGTCCATGAAGTCTTCTGCCGTTTTGGAGTACCCTTGGAAATTCATAGTGATCAGGGAAGAAATTTTGAGTCTCAAATATTTCAAGAGATGTGTCGAGTTATGGGTACCCATAAAACGAGGACCACTTCTTACCATCCGCAATCTGATGGAATGGTGGAACGATTTAACCAAACATTGGAGAGGTATCTTGCAAAGGTTGTGTCAAACAGGCAAAAGATTGGGACAAGCACATCCAACCATTCCTGATGTCATATCGAAGCGCAGTCCATGAAAGTACTTCGGTGACACCAGCATTTGCAAACTTTGGTAGAGAACTACGGTTGCCTGCGGATCTACTTACTGGAATTCCACCTGACGCCCCGCGGAATATAACCGAGTACGCGAATGATTTGCGCAACAAGTTGAACGAGGTACACGAGCAAGTCAGACAATCAAGCCAACAGATGTCTGAGAAGATGAAAACCCGCTACGACCGAAATGTAAACAACAAGGGCTTTGAAGAGGGTTCGTTGGTGTGGCTACATAATCCAGTCCGTAGTAAAGGGAAATCTCCGAAGCTTCAAGCCAAATGGGAAGGACCCTATCGAGTTGAAGAGGATCAACGACGTCACGTACCGGATACAGCGGAATGCACGTAGTCCCTGTAAGATTGTTCACGTTGACCGACTGGCGAAATACCACGGAAATAATGATGCTCGGGACGAGCATGTCTTAGGAGGGGGTAGTGTTACGCCGGTGGCTTAGTACAACTTCAAAAGTGATTTTCTGTGACTTAGAAACGTTTTCAGCAGGCTGAAACGTCGTTTCAGGCCGTTTCAGAAGTAGCTCTTTCACATACTAAAAAATCTAAATTACACCCAAGTTACAGTAGTTTTCAGGCGCCTGAAACATGTTTTCAGTACGTTTCAGGCTACCCTCTATCCAATGCCGCAATAACCTGAAAACCCGTTTTCAGGCGTTTTCAGGACCCCTTATGAGCCATTAAGCCTACTTCAGTAAAAGGACATAAATTTCAATAGGAGTGAAGCAGATGACATGTTGCGCCGACCCCAATAGAATTGGGAACAGGGCAGGAGAAAGAAGAAGAGGAGTGAAAGAGATAGCAATAGTAGAAAGAGACAGAGATAGTTAGAACATTCGAGAAGTATTAGAATGAGAAAACATCATTAGAAAGAGATAGACAAACACAGAATATTCGAGAAAGATAGTACGGGAATATTCGAGTATTGTGTATCGAGAATATTCGAGTATCGAGACAGTTATACTCGAAACGTCTCGAACGCGCGACGTATTGGACTACACATTCGAGTGTGTCCGCGAATGTTCTGGCAAGAGTGGCAAGTATCTTAGGGGACTATATAAGGCTGTGTCCGGTCGCCGGGAAGCATATTGTTTTGCGATACAGTGCGAAAACATCTAAGTGATACTGGAGAACTAAGAAGCGACTTTCAGTGCTTTCAGTTAAGTGATTAGTGTACTGATTAATAAAAGTTCAGTGTTTTGGTAGACCGCAGTTTGATTTACTGACCCCAGCTCGTAACAGTATTTATTAATATTTATGTTCAAATAACCTATTACATACGAGCATTTGTCAAAACATGGAAAATTTACACATATAACCGATGTCAAAGCACTTGTTAAATAATATTATACTGGTAAATTATATTTTTATTACCATGTAATTGGTTCCGTTCTTACATAAATTGTTTATTTCTAGGTTTTATCATTAATAAATTCATTTAAATTATAATAGCTTTTAAATTATGATTAATTTTTAATGATTAATAATTAATTTGGATGTTACTTTGTTAATGGCAAAATAGATGCATGACCGACGATTATATTAAGTACGATAAATTTAAAATATTTTTCTAAATGCTTTTATTCAAATTTCTTGATTTTTATTAAATATGTATTACGCGTAAAGCTCAATTCTATCAGTTATGTATTACAAATCGATTTCTGACTTGATCTATAATAGAACGTTTATGCTTACTTTTTTTATTAATAATTTTAAAAAAATGAAAATCATTAATATTTTTCTAATAGAGCTATTTTTGATCTAGTATTTTATAAAGAGTAAAAATAGTATCCTAATCATGAAGTTTATCAAGAATGTTTTGTACCATCCTTTGGTACTAAAACTACTTTACATGTTATACTACCATCACTGGTAAGTATACATTTTCTTATCCTTGTTTTACAAATAATAACTCCATAATACGTTCGTTCTTGGATCAGCAGTAACTTTGAATGTATATTCATCACATCACCCTTAAAAGAATGTGTGAGGCATTTAGCACTTTCCCTCTCGGAGCCAGACTCGGTTAAGCGACACCCACACGTTGTCTCACTATGCGGTCACGTTGTCAAAACAGATCATGTGAGAAGCTTTATAGAACCGGCACTGACCACAGACAACACGCGGGACGACCTTAACTGGGTCGTAATATATCAGGAATGCAGGAACTATAGTTCAAGACTGACTATGATGGAATGTCTTATTTTAAAAAGCTCTTCATGCGAAAGTATTGTACGTTCTTACAAATTTGAATGTTTGGCATCGATGCAGTGGCCTATGTAACTTCAAATTCGGTTTGGCGTATGTGACTAACTTTGTCGCCGTATTAAGAATATTGAAGGCGTATTAGGAATATTTCTTTCGAAAGTGGTATGTTAAAGAACTTGTCTATCGTGTTTTTGTATAATCCAGATGCAAACTTTCATCTCCTTTATGAAACTACCAATTTTCGGTGTGCTGGGGATTATAGTAGCAACAACGTATGGGCAACACCCGAGGGCATCTAAATCGGTCGAATTTCTTCAACTGATTTTCAACTTCATGCTGGATACATAGTGTTCAATATTATATTTTGCTTTTTATTTCCCTAATACCACCAATCTGCACTTGGTCTAGTTGCTTAACTTTCTACTGATCTACTTCATTTTAAATTAGGTTGGCGTCTGTTTCATATTCTTCCAGTCAATCGTTACAGTTCTTGAAGGCCAGCAGCAAATCCGATTAACTATAAATCTTGTTTGTAAATTTCAATTCTGAACTGTATTGACAGCCATTCAATCAACTCTATGACTTCAATTCAATCAAATCTATGGGACTATGCTTCATTCATTATAGGGGTACCAGAAAGTAAGTATGCTTTATTATGCGAGTCTGGAAACTGGGCGGTAAACATTGAGTTCAGTGAATGGGTGTGGTTTCGTAAAAACAACTATAAATCAAAAAACACCTAGCTATATAGAAATTATATATCAAAATGTAAGAGGACTTCGCTCAAAACTAAAAGCATTTTGTGAATCTATAATAGTGTCGGAGGCTGATTTGTATGCCATCACGGAAACGGGATGTAATGAATCAATCCATGACGCAGAATTTATTCCGATGGGCTACAAAGTAGTACGATGTGATAGGGCGGACGGACGCAAGCACGGCGGAGCCTGTTTAGTGGCCACACCACGAATCGAGCTGCGACAGGTTTCTCACAGCGACGTCAATATAGATAAACAAGTGTTTGAGCTGGTCAGTGCTACGGTGTATTTAAAAAAGAGATTTTTGTTTTTGTGTTGTGTAGTGTACATTCCACCGAATAGTAGTGAAACGGATTACTTAACAATGTTTAGAATTATTGAGCAATGTTGTGATAAGTATAAAGATGTAATAGTTTTAGGTGATTTAAATTTATATTCGAGTTCGTTAGCTGTTAATAATTATTATGAATATTTTCTAAGTTATTGTGGATTCACTCAGTGCAATGAAATTGAAAATTGTAACGGCCGGATGTTAGATCAAGTGTTATGTACAATTGGAGGCGGAGCGCGGGTGGGCCCGGCGATGCCGCTGGTAGCAGAGGACCCGTATCACCCGCGCTCGCTGTGAGCGTGCGGCCGGCCACCGCCGCCGC
Organism: Scirpophaga incertulas; assembly: GCA_036419045.1. Lineage (NCBI taxonomy): Eukaryota > Metazoa > Arthropoda > Insecta > Lepidoptera > Crambidae > Scirpophaga > Scirpophaga incertulas. Next base: position 22,640,969 of record CM071635.1, on the reverse strand, counting down.
GACCCGCGACGGTAGGGATCCAGATAAACCAGGTATGAGCGGAACACCAACCAGGTGGAACTTTAGAAAAGCGGATTTATGTTCATTGTATAGGGAAATTGAAAATATTGATTGGAATATTATAAAAAGTTTAGATCTCGAAGCCAGTTTAGATTTTTTTTATGAGAATATTAATTCAGCTATTAGTAAATGTACACCGAAAAAGAGACAGGTAGGCGAAAATTTTAAGTATATTTACCCAGACTGGTATACAAAAGAAATAATAAAAAACATAAAATTAAAGGCAGTTCTACATAAGCAGTATAAACAAACTAGAGCAAAAACTGATTATGATAAATATTCACAGTGTAGGGCTAGGGTTAAAGATATGATTAAAGTGGCACAAGAACAACATCAACTGCGAGTACAGAGTCACCTAAAACAAGACCCGAAGGCTTTCTGGCAGTATATTAAGTCTAAACGGAAAACCAGAAGCTCAAAAAACGTCTACAGTAACGGCAGTTTACTGACAGGTCAAAAGTGTGTAGATGGGTTCGCGAAGTATTTTCACTCAGTGTATAGTACAGAAAGAGCTCATTTGAACATTGCTAACCTACCTCACGAAGTAGACTCTAACGTAAGCGCACGCATACACGTAGGCCAGCTTCAGCTAAAGGACGTTAACGCCGCTCTGAAACGACTTAAGTCTAAGACATCTGCTGGCCCTGATGGTATTCCAACGTTTATTATTAAGGATTGTAGGGGGGTGTTGGCAGAGCCACTTTTACACATATTCAATCTGTGTGTCGGGTCGGCTGTTTTTCCGGATAGATGGAAAATGTCTCGAGTGGTGCCAGTCCCTAAAGCTGGATCGTCGTCGGATGTTAGTGGGCATAGACCGGTGGCCGTGCTATCGTCTCCGGCCAAAGTCCTGGAGTCGGTCATTTGCGGTAGCATTTATCCACAAATAAAGTCGCAATTATCTGAGGAGCAGCATGGGTTTCGGCCGAATAGAAGTACTACTGGCAATCTACTCAATTACATGGCGGATATTATACCGGTAGTCGACAGTGGTGGGCAGGTTGATGCAGTCTACTTTGATTTCAGGAAGGCATTTGACCTGGTAGACCACAACATACTATTTAAAAAGTTTGTGGCAGCAGGATTTACACCTCAACTGCTGAAATTTTTCGCCAGCTACATGACAGATAGGCAGCAATATGTAGAATATGCTGGATATATATCAGATCCATACTACACAAGATCGGGGTGAGTCAGGGTAGTAATCTTGGACCCTTAGAGTTCAATATCATGATAAACGATTTACCAACGGTAGTGCAAAATGCTAAATGTTTGTTATTTGCGGACGACCTGAAACTTTATCTTAAGGTGGAAAGTCCTGAAGACTGTCGTAGACTGCAACAGGATATCGACGGGCTGGTGAAATGGAGTAAAGAAAACCACTTACAATTTAATGAGACCAAATGTGTTATTATATCTTTCTCCAGATCACACAGCCCTGTTCGGTACGAGTATAGGGCAGGCGGGGTGTTGCTAACTAGGGTTGGGAAGGTTCGCGATCTGGGTGTCGAGGTTACGTCGGATCTCTCTTTTCGAGATTACGTGACTAAGGTATGCAAAAAAGCGTTTCGAAATCTGGGGTTTGTTCTGCGCAACGCTCTGGGCTTTACAAGCATGGGAACGATTATATCACTATATAATGCATTAGTAAGAAGCCACTTGGAATGTAATGCAGTTATTTGGGCTCCAAGTGATACAAAACATAAACTCATGCTGGAGCGCGTGCAGAACAAATTTATCAGATATTTGTACATGAGATTGTACGGGGTCTATCCTTTTTATCCGCTGAAGTATCCGACGCTGTTTATATTAGGAATGGTGGGATATAATGAGCTAAGGGTGAGGAGGGATCTCGCTATAGTGTCATATATATGGAAATTACTCAGAGGTAGAATGGATAATGCTTATTTACTAGAAAAGATGAAACTAAACGTTCCGGATAAATTCGTAGAGCGCCGGCGGCGGCCGCCACTGCTGGCGGTGCCGCACGCTCGCACGCGACTTTTGAGCGAGGCGACGTTCACACGCGCACTTCGCAAACTTAATTTACTTGCGGAGAAAATTGATTTATTTTCATGTTCATTGAGGGAGTTCACAATAATGGCGTTGTTTGTTATATCTTATGAATAGGATTAGTTTTAAGGATAATTAATTAATGTGAGTGCAACTGTCGCATTAGGTCAGGCCTGTAATGATAGTTGTAAGCTTTTGTTGAAATAAATAAATAAATAAATAAATAAATAAACTCGATCGTATGCTTGAGAACCAACGTATTGTAATTAAGTAAGTAGTCCGTAATGATTTGGTTGACAAAAGATTAGAGCTACTGTTACATTTGTTACCTTCACGTCTTAACAATAGAAGTCATAATTACGACGTAACTTAGGGACAAAAAGGCAACCACTGGGCGAAGTAGGTTGACATGCACACCAATGATGCGGTTAGATCGATTTCAAGGCTTTGCGGTATTTCGTGACCAGTTTTTGGGGACACTCAAAAGACTTCGCTCAGGTTAATCAATATTTGTTTAACATTTTTCCAGGGTTTGTGTCAGCTAAGAAACTGATATAAATGTTTCTATAGAATTACAATCAGCAAAACTTTAGCGTTCTAAAGTATCTTATTGTGTTCAATAAGATGTATTTTTCTGGAGAGGAGACTGAGAATCCTTATGGATTGGTACAACCAAGTAGTACGGTGATTATATCGGACTCCAAAACGATCGAAGGGGCTCGATCGGAATGACCCAACGGCTAAACTCAACCTGAGCCTTGACCATAAGGGCCCTACGATCTGGACAGATGATAACAAGATGTTTCAAGGATTTGTCATAATAAGTGCACTTCTGTGATGCATGTAACTTAGAAGCTTTATGCTGTGATTTAATAATGATCAAACTACCTTATTTTTTTTTGTAGTGCTAGAGCAACCGTATCTGTTACTTTGTTTCCACTTGTAACTGATAACACTGATAATAAACCCTTAATAATATAATCTTTAGTGCATCACCCGATTTAAACTGATAATATATTTCTATGTATGAGCTGACAAGCCAATAAATTGTTTATAAGTCTTCTTGAGCACTCTAATTATATTATATATATATATATATATATATATATAAAAGTGGGATATTTCTTCAATGATTTTTAAGTTGATGCATATGTGACATGTTCATAAAAATACCTACACAAATTACCAAAAATAATATATTATTTTAATGCAATAGAACCAGCCATGGCTTATGGAACAATAATATTGCCTGAAATTAGTGACGTTGTTTTTAATGCTAATAAAAAATACAGTTTTCTTGAGCATAGAGATCATTACATTGTTGCAAATCAGACTATACATGTTGACCCTTAGACCGCCTTTATTTCCTACTACGTAATAAAATCTGTTTTAGTTGTTCTAATGTATATATATAACACTTTATTGCACAGTTAACATAGGTAATGTATAATATATAGAAAAGAATATGTACAATGGTGGACTTATCTCTAATAGAGATCTCTTCCAGCCAACCAGAACGGATGTCCTGAAAGAAATGTGCGGGAAAGCCCAATGTGCAACTTTTATTTAATAATATATTACTATACATATATATTATAATTTAAAAATATTTTACTTACAAAGCAATGAACACACAACAACAGTACTACTAGCTTTTAATAAATAAATATATACATACATACAATAAATATATATATATATATACATACATACTAACACATTATGATTATTGGAGAGTTGAAAGCAAGTGATCCTTAAGTGCTCTCTTGAAAACATCCACGGATGAACTGTCCCGAATGCTTGCGGGCAATTGGTTCCAGAGCCTCGTTGCTGACACCGTAAACGAATTCTTAAGGTAATGCGTGTTGGACCAAGGTTGCTTAAGTGCTCTATTAACGCATGCCCGTTTGGGGTATAAAGGCTGAGGGAGACAGTGGAATCGAGAACGAAGGTAATTGGGATACTTAGGATTGTTAAGGATTTTATAAAGGAAAGTGAGGACATGAAAGTCACGTCTCTGTCGAATCGGAAGCCATTTAAGTTTTGACCGATATTCAGATACGTGATCATATTTGCGAAGACCGAATATGAATCTGATCGCCAAATTTTGTAATCGCTCAAGCTTATTGAGTAGTTCTTCGGTAGCATCGATGAAACAAACGTCAGCATAGTCCAAGATAGGCAATATTAAGGTCTGTGAAAGCATGATCTTAGTCTGGTAGGGAAGAAAGAACTGCAGACGGCGAAGTGTATGATAAGTATAATGAATACGTCTACTCACATCATTAATATGAGCAGACCATGATATATTACTATCCATAATGAGACCAAGATTTCGTACTTTATCTGTATAGGGAATCACAACACCATCATAGCAGACTGGAGGCAATGGTTGAGAAAGACTACCCCTAAGTCGTTGACTGCCAATAACAATTGCTTGTGACTTTGCAGGGTTAACTAAAAGTCCAAAACATTTTGCCCAATCTCGAACCGCATTGATATTATTATTTATAGCCTCTATTGCAAAAGATGCATTTGCAACATTGAAATGTGTGTATAATTGTAGATCATCGGCATATAAATGAAATGAGCAATTGATAACCTTGGTGATTTGGTTAATAAACAAAGAAAACAACAGAGGACACAGTACACCTCCTTGGGGCACACCCGCAGTCAGGGTACACCAACCAGAAGATGCTTCCTCCGTTCTGACACATTGGATACGGTCTCGTAGATAGGAGTTAAACCATGGGATCACTGAATCGGAAATGTTTGCTGTCCGGAGAACATTAAGAAGGACATCAAAGTCAACAGAGTTGAACGCGCTGCTAAAATCAAGTAATATGATAAGGGTTAGTTTCTTGTTGTCCATTGCATGGCGAATATCTTCAGTAACATTCATTAATGCACTCACCGTACCATGACCCGGACGAAAACCTGATTGGAAAGGGCTTAGGATATTATTTCTTGCAAGATGTGCAAATAATTGGCGATGAACAGCTGTTTCCAAGACTTTGGAGAGGATAGGGAGAATACAAATGGGACGGTATTCAGAAAATAACGCAGGGTTTACCGTTTTTGGGATGGCAATAATATACGCCGATTTCCAAGCTTTTAGGAACAATTTCGACGTCAGGGAGCAGTTCAAAATGTGCGTTATAACGGGAATCACAATATCCAGAATAGGAAGAAGCATCTCACGACTCAGGGAATCAGTACCTACAGCTCCTGTTCTGATAGCCCTAATATCCTTATTAACCTCCGCCTCTGTCACGGGAAGAAATTGAAATGGTTCAGCATCAGCAGGTAAGGAGGCAATAAGGGAAGCAATGGTAGAAGCTTTTGTGGTGTCATCTAACCTGACTGGAGGGGTGGAAAAGTGTGTATTGATTGCATCCAAATCAAGGTTCGATGTATAAGGCTCATCTAATGTCTTGCCCACACCAATCCTCCCCAAAAATCGCCATGTTTCTCCAGGAGAAGCATCTTTCAAAGACCCGTGTATGTAACGCCTCCTGGCATCCCTGCATGATCTGTTACAAATGTTGCGTAGTTTTTTATACGCAAGTAGATTGCCGTCTGTCCTATTTCTCCTGTATTTTGATTTGGCTTTATCTCGTTTGGCCATTAAGCTCCTAATCTGCACTGTGAGCCACGGGGCTGGCATATGTTTCACACGTACTGGGCGCAAGGGGGCATGAACTTCAAAAAGCCCATACACTCGTTCAGTAAAAATTGACACTTTATCATCAACCGAGTTACTTGCGTATAATCCCGACCAATCCAGGTTGACAGCGTCCTGCCGCAAAAGAGGAACGTCAATATCACGGAAATTTCGACGCAGAAGGGTTCGGCTTTTACGCTTATTGCACCGTAGTTTATATGATAAATAAATGAGATCGTGAAAAGAGAACGGTGAGCTAGTTTGTCCGTGGCATAAAACTAGATTTTTATTGGCGACGATGGCCAAATCAATTAGGGAAGGCTTACAATTAGGAAAGAAATGTGTGGCATCTGAGGCAAGGATTGACAGGTCATGTGCAGCGAGAGCATCCCTAAGACTACTCGATCTCACGTCGTCCTTAATTAAGCAGGTGTTTAAGTCACCCATCATTATAACATGTTCATAGTCCGTACAGTGATTAGACAAAATTGTGTCCATTGTATTGAAGTAGTTGATTTTATCACTTGGACAATACAGAACACCCAAAAGGAGCTTTGTGTGATACAATGTTATCTCAACCAATAAGTATTCTAGTGATGGGGTGTAAGGTACACTACATGTAGATTTAGCTACAACTGAGCAAGGAATGTTTGAGCGGACATAAACACAGACACCGCCCGCACCACATCCTGTCCTATCATTACGCACCAATCTGTACCCCGGAATGGAACATAGTGTCGTTGGGAGAGATGGCTTTAGCCAAGACTCTGAAACCAATATACTATCCACAGTCTCATCATTAAAGACAGTAAGAAGATCCGCGTAATGAGACATTAAGCTCTGGGCGTTGATATGTACAACCTTAAACCCATTACATTTCATGATACGCTGCAATCGTCTATTTAGAGGTATTTCTGCAGAATCATTTAAAGAAGTGAATGATAAATCGCTAAGAGCACTCTCATATTTACTAGAGTCAGAGAAAGAATCATTTACCATTATGAAATATTTATTATAATTAAACTATATATAATATATAAATAAATATAGCTATTATATATATATATATTCCAAAATATATAATATAAATGTATATTATTAATACAAATGAAAAGGAGAAAGAAAAAAAAAATATCTTATAATAACTAACAACTTTCTATCAAAATATCCATTCATTACAGCTGACTGAAAGGGAAACAACACTTTCTGTAATGTTGATAACATACTATTCGAAAAATACACAATAAAAGCAACCATAACAATTAAATACTCAAACTCACAAATAACATGACTGCACAGACTTAAATACCTCTGCATACATTACATTAGACGAAATGAAAAAAAAAAAAAAGGTAATGTCTAATGTCAGATAAACATACTCATCTGCGCAGATAACATAACATTTTATGAATTTATTATAAACAAACATGAAACACAATAATTACGACTAATAATGAAAACATATTCTTGGATAATTTAGATAACGTGTACAAGTGTCCTAGTTCTAACTGATTAGAAAGATTGTGCATTGTCCAATAATATCAAGAAGTGCCAGTCATCTACCTACTTAATATTATGTTGGGTTGAAGGATTCTGAGATTGAAGTTCACACAATTCAGTCATTGTAGTAAGCTTCTTGCGCTTGCCATCCGGTAGCATGATGTTAATAACGCCGTCCATAGTCCAGCAGTTCTTCATACCAAAGTGCTTTCGGGCTGTAGTAAACACCTCCTGTCTTGGTTTTGTCAGAAACTCTTTTACAGCGACCTGAGATCCTTTTAGTTTTACTTTACTGTTCCATACAGCCATTCGATTTCTCAAAGTTGTAAATCGAACCAAGACCGGGCGAGTTCTATCCTTTTTAAATTCACCCAGACGGTGGCAGATCTCAACATCAATCTCACCAATAGTGGTCAGTTTCATTTGATTTTGCAAAAGTGAAGTAAGCTTGGATTGCAAATTTTCATCTCTCACCTCAGACAAGCCATGAAATAGTAGTACCTTACGGCGAGACTGAGTCTCCAAGCGATCATAGCTATGACTCAACAAATCTATTTGATCTTTTATTAAGGTAATAGCATCAAGAACAAAAGACTTGAAACTTACATATTCTGCCGCAAGAGCCTTGACTGTTTGAGGGGGATTTGTTGATGCTGCTCCCTGTAGCTCCAGATTACGTTCAAAGTTACCCATTCTTGTAGAAAAGGAAGAAACTAAGCTATCTATTTTATTGTTGAGTTGTGTCAGTTCCATTTTCAAAGTTGTGATAATATGAACAGAGAAAATGTTGCAGCTGATGTAGGATAATTATCAGAACATTTATAAGTTATTTGCACTATAAATTTATGTAATTTAAATATTTAATTAAATTAAAATACCTTACTTTTAAATCATTATTTTATAATGTGGAACATTTCGTCCACATCCACGAAGTTGAACCATAAAAAGCAGTAGAATTGAGTTGAACTTATTCATTATTCACTCAGAATATTAAATACACGCAAACAGTTTATACGTGAGATGTTAGATTATCCCTCGAAGAATTAGATATAATTTGTGAGTCGCACAAAGCGCCATTAAGTATCCAATGAATGCTTAATCTTACCTCGTTACCAAGCTCAGAATAGTTAGTAGGTAGGTATGCTTTCTCGGTTAAATCTTAGTGCCAGATACAATGTTGCAGCTTCGATTCTACAATTTCACGGTGGGTTTAAATAGATCTTACTATAAATGGCATTTTCGATTGTGTAGCCTCTTCTTATACCGTAAACATTAGCCTTATTTAGAATACCATTTATGTAACTTAGCTGTTGTTTTATAATATAAATTAGTAGAATCGTGCTCTCCACTTTGAAGCTGAAATGTCGCACTCAAAGTTTAGCTTGCCTGAGGAATAGTTAGGACACAACACACGAGTAAAAGTTATTGTTTTAATAATCTATTACTAGAAATAATTAAAGTACTTTTAGTGTAATAGGATACTACATACTCACATCATTGACAAGACTCGCAGACAAGTTTTCATCGACCCCTTCACCATATATGCATCCATGATGTCCAATAAAGTTCCGCACGTCCGTGGCCGAATTTTAGATACTTTATTACCCCACTGCTATGAAGTGATATGAAGTTTCGTCGGTAAATCTTGAAGATTTCCATTACAATGACTTCATCACTGACATAAGCGAGATGTCGATTTACGAGACAATTTGGGCGGCTCATGTATATATTATACGCGTGGAATGAAAGGAAGCGAAAAAAGTAGAGAGCCTTAACCTGCTTGGTAATATATTTAAACTTGTCAATTTTCCTGTTATAAGATACATTAATATAGCTCATAATGTTATGTAATTGGTTGGTCTGGTGGCTGGGTTAACAATTGCTAAAGTTAAGCAATGTTCGCAATAGTCAGTATTATGATGGGTGACCAAAAATGTGAAGCTTGTTTCAGTGGTGTCGGTTAACTGGCCCATCGGACTATGCAAAGAATGACCTTGTGTACTATACTAGTCACTGTTGAAATTATCCATCATACCAAAATATATAATTTATTTATTTATTTATTTAAACTTTATTGCACATATAAAATATACAATAGGCGGACTTAATGCAACATGCGGCATTCTCTACCAGTCAACCGAAAGGCTAGTAGGTATACAAACATTTGTTTGGCGCAGACAAAAAACTATTCTAAACTTATATAATACGGTTATTTAGGTGGAAAGTGTTTCGTTACATATTGAATCGCGCGTTTTATTAAAAATACAAGTAATATTTCTTTCAGTCTTAAATAAGAACGTGACTTAGAACGTTCGTAGGTACAAAGTACTATCTAAAAGGAAGTTCAATAAATCACAGATCAACACTTCCTAGCAAGGGAAACCGAATCGAATAACCAACAGCCGAGTAAGTATCGACCTCGCGAATAAATCGGCTAAACGAAATAAACAAAACACGTGAAACGGTGTTTTGTCTGAGATTTTCATCAGACTATATACACACACATAGAAAGTATATAATCCGTCATTGTATATGGTGAGATTATATTTGTTCGTATATAAGTTTGTATGAAGCTCCTATATTAATCTAAGTTGGTATTTGCCTATTTGGTGTAAAATTAATGTGATTGTAATATTTGATCATTCTAGCTGGAAAAGTGGTAAAAGTAAAAAGTAGTAGTAGTTAGTACAGTTACGGTGGACGAACTCGCGTTCAGAATGCAATGCAAGAATGCAGTGTACAGCATAAATTTATCAAGTGTTTTGTTTGGTATTATTATAATTTCTCAACGATGTTGTTACATACATATATATATAACCTAACATCGTTTATAAAAAATTAATATCGCTCCCGGGACTTCTTTGACTATTGTTTGTTATTCCTTTATTCCTTCGTAATTAAGTTTCAAATTTGTGCACGAATGCACACTTTAAAAAACTTCTGTGATGAAATTACATCATTATGATCATCACAACTCAAATTCGAGGGCCACGTGCTATTACTGCGTTAGGGTTATTGGCCCAAAATCAACCACGCAGTCCTGCGCTGATTGGTCGATTTCACAATTGAATTTCGTAGATTCGTAGCTTGCCACGCGATATTTTCCTTCACCATAAAATCATCAGATAAACATATTAAAACGTAGTAATGAAACTCGAAAAACTAATATTCGAAAATCAGTGTTGACCTCATAACTACACTCAATAGGATATGTTGTTCAATTAGTAGATGCATTTAATATTTAGGACAATACAAGTAGGACGACTAATATTATTCATGTTGTGGTATTTATATTCTTCATTATTCTTCATTAGCTACCGAACCAGTCATTTCAGAATGTTATCGCCATTGATTGTGATTAATAGTCCAACTAATTTGCTTTCTACTAAAGATCAATGCATATTCATCTGTGTTCATACGTTTATTGTTTTACGCTGGAGCTGTCAATTCTTTATAGTCGCCTATAGTACATATGGTTTCAGTGAGATCAACTCGGTATACCCTGATAACATATACAGAACACCGTCGAAGAGTTGCTTGCCTTTCGGTTTTCTATAGGTTGCATTTCGGAGTGTGCGTTGGAATTACATGAATTAATTCCACCCTCTCCTTTCCACCACCAGTCAACCAGACGTAGGCTTAACTACCATCCTTACGTGGTGAACTATCCTCGCACACGTACAAAACGGTTCCAGTCTTCGTTTTTCTCGCGTGGCGTGAATCTATAAGATTCACGCCATAACGCTACCTTTAAAGTGCTGGTGGTGCTTCCTACTTCATCTTGGACACATTTATAAAGGACTACTGCTCTAAGGATTCAGGTGCTTTTAGGGTGAATATCAATACAACTAGAATAATTCACAATACACTAGTATAAAATTCTACTATACTTTAGAAGAATTTTATACTTCTTTAATTTAGTTAAATTTGTGTATTATAATGAATATTATTAAGTAATTGGTTAAGAACCACTGTATTGAACTATGGATATATGATTCCTGAAAATAAATAAAACGGTTTACTATGCAGATTCCGTATAAAATCAAAATCAAAATCAAAATAATATTTATTCAACATAGACCTTTACAGGCACTTATTGACGTCAACAAACAAAACAAAAAAAAAGCTTAAGTAATAAAAAAAAAACAAAAACCTTGTCCGTACGTACGAATAAGGAAAAAAAAAAAGAAAAAATATATTGACTCGACACCTGTTCGGAAATTGGGAGAGCCTTCTCGAGAAGAACAGGCAAGAAACTCTGAAGGTCTATTTTTTATCTCCTCTTTTCAATGTTAATAATTATAATAATATAATATAAAAATACAATATAGTATAAGATACAATCATACCTAATACGATTACAGTCGTATGTATGTTTACATACACATATAAAATAATACAATATTATAAATAATGTTGTTACCAAACATGGCTCTATGAATAGTGTCGCTATTCCCAAATACTGTGATCATTTAGATAGTCACTTACTTTATAATAACCTTTACTCATGAGTGTATTTTTGATATGGATTTTAAATTTATATAAAGGCAAATCAATGACACTTTGCGGAAGCTTGTTAAACATAGATATACATTTCCCAAGAACGAACAGCTAGTTTTATGGAGTCTGAACATTGGAACGGCAAGTTTATATTTGTTTCTAGTATTCACATTATGTAGATCGCTGTTTTTATTGAATTTATTATAGTTTCTAGATACAAAAACTAAATTATCATATATATATTGACTAGCTAAAGTTAAAATATTAATTTCTTTGAACAATTCAATCGCTCTTTTTTGTAAAAGGAAAATACTTTCAATGTTAGCCGCTGATCCCCATAGCAACAGTCCATAGGACATAACACTATGAAAGTAGCTGAAATAAACAATTCTTGCCGTTTCAACATTAGTTAAAAGTCTAATCTTTTTTACTGCGTACGCCGCTGAACTAAGTTTGATTGCCAAAGTTTCAATATGTGGATCCCACTGTATATGCCAGATAATACCCATCCGTGATAAACCAATATAAAGTAGATGAAATAGCCAATACTTATAAAAAAAATCTGTGTGTACGTGGTATTGAGCTGCACAATAATTATCGATATACTATATTATACTATGAATACCCTTGGTCACTCACCAATCATCAACACTCCCATCAACTCTGACAACCATCAACTGTCATAGTTTCCTAGCAAAGTGATATTAGATCATCGTCAAATATTTGTAAAAAGTTTGTAGAGCGCAAATATATGGTATTGTAAACAGGGAAGTTACCTTTCAACCCAAGCATGGCTGAAAACGAACGTTTCGGATATCATGAGAGCTAAAGACTGCCCGTCATCTAATTGCGATGTTAATTTGGTGGTTTATGGTCATTTTCAGAGAGTATGACTGATATAAACGCCATGATTGGTGTCCCTAAAATAATCTCATAAAAAGAGTGCGTGCTTCTATTAACAACTGGACTCCATGTATTATGTAGACTACAAAATACAGATAACATGGCTAATATTACAACTGTTACACTTATGTGCTATACCATGTATCATTGTACCATGCACTCTTATGTGCTATTAGCTACATGTAATGTTTGTTTGGCAGCATCAAGAACACGATCTCGACGTCATCTCAACGTCTATACAACACGTCATAAACTAGGCTTATGTCTGATTAACGGTTATTTCTAGTGTGGTCAGTCTAATATGAAGACTGTGGTCTATTTTAGACGATTGGACATTGAAAACTGATGATTCATTAAATATTAACATGCATGGCAGATTAACAGTATAATATTGGAATAATAAGTTAAAAAGAAAACAAATAAACATCCGCGATCAAGATCAGTCAACTAGAGCTGTCAAACTTTGTGTGGGAGGGTAAGGTCTACTTCTTTCCACTAATGATGTCATAGTATCGAAGTCTTGCCACATACAATAGACCTTATACTGCTCAGTTAACCAAAAAACAAGAGAATGGCTATACTAGAGATTTATGTGTAACTAACTAAATCAGAAATTAACGAAATAGAAATATTAACGAAATAAAAAAGAAATTAATGAAATTATTCTAACGTAACTAAATCAGAAATTATGAAATCTGCGAATTAGAGCGGTGGGACATTAGTCATACGACTGTAGGTCCTTGGGGACGATCCTCAAATGGAAAGCATAGCCACTGACCAGTTGAAGAAGATTTTATTTGTTGATCATCACAGCGTGTAGATCATTGGGAGTGCCCTGTATCCAGGGAGTGCCTCCTCTGTAATGATGACCATACATATATGATGTATAGATGACAAAATTTTGATAATCCTGTTCTTTAAGGCGCCATATTGTTGTTTACGGATATTTCCTCTTGATTTTATAATAATCATTTAAATAAAAAATACTTCTATGAGTCCCTTTCGGAGATTATAAGGCAATTTAGGTAATTACTAATACTGTCATTAATAAATGTGTAATACATATGTATTTTAAATACAAGAAAAGTAGTTTTAGGCGTTAGCGAATCTACTATTGACTGTACTGTTTATCTGTAGTAATAAGGTACTTAAATAATATAGAACTTTTATTTTACAACATTTTCCAAAATAAACAACTAAAAGAATTATCTAAACATTCGCCGTAGAAAAGCTAACATTCCATGGTTCTTTGAAGCTATTTAATACGAATGCTCTCTACGCGTCAGATTCTTAGAAATGTGATTACATTCAACTTCACATAACCCATAGGGCGTTGCCATCAACTTATGTTCACCCTAAATGGCGAGAATGGCGTCTGCCCGGTGACCGACGCGACCTTTGCACATATGACCGTTAAGTCAACTGGCTTTCGCTTTCGCTTGAGGATTTGCGACATTTCTTTTTAATTTATGTATGACAGAAACCCTATTTATTGCCCTTCAGTATGCCAGATAGTAAGTGACGGTTAAATTAAAGATGGAAATGAGTTTCATTCGCTCGCATACATAGCATTACCACCGAAACGCCATATGATAGAGCGATTGAACTCTTTGAGCTATCAAAACACAAAGGATAAATTTAAAAATGGCGGTTATATCGTATGATAAAATCTTTATCATATCTTGTTCCGTTCGTTGTTCATATTACTTCTTGACGACTGAGGACTTATTGGAACGTAACAAAGCTATTATCGATGTTAATAAGTCTTTATCCATGAAATTATCTTTACTATTACGATTTTTAAAAATGTTGTTTTTCAATACCAATATTTTCTTTAGTTATAAAGAATATTTTAGAAAAATGAAGAATATACATAAACATGTCAAAAGACTGCAATCCATTGCAAGTGTTGAAATGACATGAATTTTAACAATCTCATTAGTTATTCGGACATAAAGTTAGGCAAGTGTTCGATACTCTGCGTCCGATACGTGGTCTCCAATCTTGTGACCCTATATTATTTTTTTTTCTGCATTTGCGCAGTGCTATGTACAATGAAACATGTACAATCTAATAATTTTATTTACTTCAATACTAATAAGAAAGCTAATAATTGACAGTCATTCACCTGTCAAATCTAGAAGATGGGCGAATCCCTAAGCTGATATTAAAATAAAATTACTTTTTCATTAATTATTTTTCTGCGATTTTCGGTTATTGTTAACGTTGACGAATGCAACAAACAGGTGGTCGCTTAAACCGTTTTTGATTTATACATGATGCACATAATACAATTTTGACTTACGTATGTAAAAGATATATAAAAAAATATTTATAATTTTATATTAATTATTATATTATATGCACAGTATCAACTTTGAAAGATCTACATGCACTTAATGATTCAGCAAACATTACTGAACAAAGAGCTCAAAGTAATTACTCTGCAGAAATTACCACGTGCAAGCTATAAACAGCGTGAAACATAATCCTGCTGAATTGCATTTAAGCTGGTTCTTGTCACTAGTGGCGGAAGGAGCATTATTCAATGGCACCAATTACACAACTGAGCGGTCGGCGGTAGATAATTATTATATTTTAAAGCAAGTTTGCATTGGTTTTGTGTTTCGTTTTCAATAACATTGTATTGACAGTGCCCGAGTGTTTGTAAACTGACACCAATATTGTACTGAAGTTAAATCTTATTTTAATAAAATTGTGTCTATAATAAAAAGATTCCATGAATCTAAATTCAGTCCAACATTGTTACATGTAGGCAGTGGCGGCCAGAGCTACCCCCGTAACATGACAATCGAAACATTACGAGCGATTTATCACTGAACTGTCAAAAACAAAGGATAAATTTCAAGATGGCGGTTATACCGCACGATAAACTTTTTGTCATGTCTTGTTTCATTGCTCATGCTACGGGGGCTGAGCACCGTTAATTATATAATTGACTTCGTTAATGACTAATATGTTACTAAAACGTTGAGTTAGTTAAACGATAACATATGATCGAAATTGCATATTTTATATGGTTGCAATTAGATATCTTCTTATAAAATTCTTTACCTTCTGGAAATTATCAAGTTTTAATAGTTCGTGCTGATAGTGTACGCATCGCGCTGTTTTAGTCGATCGGCTAGTTTATTGTGTAACTCGGCAACCAGTCGTTATCGCTTGATTTGACATTTTCACATCAACCATCGTCGTAAGCTTGCAATTTATTTTGTATTAAAGGAAGATAAACGTGCAATGGTTAGTGTACAACTGGATTGCGACGCGATCGCGATTGGTTGTTGCATTACATGTGACTTCCAGAACACACTTGTCAGAACGGTGTGTTTTTCATGGCATGGCACGGCTTGTATGTATTTGGTAAATGAATTAGTTTGCGCGTTAATAATTTTTAATGTTAAGTAATACAAATTAAAGAGTTAATTAACTTATTCTTATGATCGTACCTACATATGACTAAGCTTCGACTGTTATCTATAAGTCAAAACATTAGCATGATGATGTCGGAACAATATGAATAGCGTGTATCTATCAGGTATATTCTATGTTTAACAGACATCGGTGATCGATTGTCTTCTTATCTCGATAGCTACAAGACTCGATCGTTTGAGATTTCTGTTGCAATCGCTAGTAACAATGACTGACAGGAAAGGTTATGCAGTTCTCTCGTGGTTCGACCGCAGCGTATTTAGGTTCATATGACATTTACATGGCTACTTACAAGTGTAACGTTCCACTCGCCGACTTTGAAATATCGATATCAATTATATTCGATACTGGTTGCGATCTCGAGCTGATTTATCGTTGTCAATAATGAAAGTCGGTAACAGATACTAGTATAGTCGGTAATTCAGCGCGATTTATTATAAAGCAGCGGTATAACACAGGTGTATTGCATGCGTCTTTTAACTTTGTATGTATGTATGTATTATATATGTATTATAAACTAAATTTAAAAAATATATTTGTAATGTATAATGGAAACAAAGTATACAATTTTATGTTAAAGTATAAAATTAAGTTAATATTTTCTAAAATCTTGTAAATTCTTTGTCGTTATTTTATATAACTTGTCAACAGGTAAAAATTAATTAATAAAATAGGTACCCTAAAAATAAAAAGTATTCCGATACCGGGAATCGAACCCGAGCCTCCTGGGTGAGAGCCAGGTATCCTAGCCACTAGACCATATCGGATTATATGGGTTTGTTGAAATTGACTATCTGATTGTACACAAGCATATTTATATCTTTAATATATTGTGGTTCCAATTTCATACAGTTTTGGTGGATAATGATTATGTTGCCAGTCAAGTCAGCGAGTTTGTTAAGTGCTAGCAATTCACATGTTTAAATCCCATATAGTGTGTTGCTGACCTTTTAAAAGAACTTTTCTGGAGAACTTACTGTTCTCCCTGGGGGAAACATCAACAGGCAGTTCATTTCACAATCTGTTATTGCTGAAACTGCACTGTACGTGACCGTTTACATCACATCAATCAGCGAATTTATTTCTTTAGAAATAATAAATAAATACCTGAACCTGCGAGAAAAAAAGTACATTTAAAAATGATTTGTTGGTATTTTTCTTCTTCAGATTTTATCTTTTGTCGGGGTTTATTTATTATCAATGTGTATTTAAGCACATTCACTTTTTACACTATGCAAAACATACGTTTCTATCTTATTGATCGAGAAAATATAGTTTGACCAATAAATTCGTAACTTGCATGCTTATCTGATGCCTTTACTGTTGTAGGTAATTATGTCTCTCGGTGTTATCAAATTTTGATTGTTATTAACAAATAGTGCAGATACATTGCTGCTTCATGGAGACAATTGTCACATTGACTCTTAATAACGCAGCTATGTTACCTTACTATCTGTCAGCTTCAATAAACACTTGACAGCAACAGAGTAATATAATCAGTCTACAGGTCAAAGGTCATTTCTTGCAGAAGTAACACGAATACTTATTAAAGTAAATCTCACATCAGTTAATGGTTAATTGTATTTACCATGGTATCGGGCCCAGATCACCTAGTCATCTCACCGAAGAAATAGAACGCTCAATTTTCAAAACTGACTGACCTGTTAATGTAAATTACATTCCTTACTCCAAAATGTACTAAGTTGACGATTAGTTGATGAATCTCAAATTCCTAAACCAATCTTCATAAATTATAGCTAAGAACCGTCACGATTAGCTCTTAAAAAATACCGCATCGTATTCGGTTCATCCGTTTCGGATCTGATCGAACAGAGAGATACCATCATACACAAGTTAAAATTATAACATCTTAAGTTTATTGGCGAGAATTAATATGCTATGTTGAAAAATAGTGTAACCTTGTCATTTTTCTTTTCCAGGTAATGGCGGCCTTTATCATCAATGATGATGATGATGATGACTCATCATACTAATAATAAGGAAAGTAATTCCTGTTTACATATATACATATTAAGCGTGATGTAATTAAATAATTTTTCAATCATTTATTTATTAATTCATAATGTTCCAAATGTTGTATCCAAATTACTCTAATCTGATCTTTAATTATTTTTGTTGACAGCTCCCTAATTAGATATATTTTTCATTAATAGTCAAATCTGGATTTAATTGTTAATTGTGTTACGAATATTTTGTTAATTTGTAAAGTTAACATTATACATTTTTTATATGTACGCTATTGGGTGAATTTAACAATAAAATCTAAATCTCTATACTAGCTTAAACAACTACTACAATACTCGACTATTATGAGCAAAATATAGTATAGCTCAGAGCGTAAATAAAACATTGTTTAAACCAAAGTAAATAACTTTTATGGTGGCAAACTCCTTCGGCGGCTGGACGACCGAGGATCGTGCCTGGGATAGAGTTGTAACGTCCGGGGACGGGAAACGAGGCTATTTTGAATTGTTTATGGCCGATTCCATTCTCGGCTATAGGACAGCGCGGGCGCAGCCTGTGATAGAAGTTTATGTTGAAACAATGAAAGACTTAGTTAAAAACATCATACAATAGATAATTTATCACAGTAGGACGATATGTTTGACTAAATAAATAAAATGTAATGTTTGCTATTACGAATTTAATAATTACAAACATTTTGCGAATATTTTATATGCGAAATTTCTTAAGTGGCCAAGAAAATTACTTTTATTGTTCCTTCCACTTTTCATTCAACAAACACCAGTCAATCAGAGTCCAGAAACACTGAGAAGCTTATTGGCTTTTACTGTTGAATGATTTTCCGCCTAAAGTTTTAGCGATACTCGTTCACTCGGAAGCACGTCAGGATAAACAGTTCAAATATGAAAACAGCTCTTATTATGTGGGTAATATGGCGGTTGAGACGGTATCATTATCCTTAACATGTATAGTTTGACTTGCAGCCGTGTGTACTTGTTATAGATTTTATTTAACAAATAAAAGATCAAAGAAATATACTATACGAGTATCATTCCTCATGGATTGTTTGGCTCAGCATGTTGTTTTTATCATTTTATCCATCCAAAAAGTGCAGTTGTTTCGCACCGTACCTATTTAAGAAAAGGCTCAAAAAACGTCATCATTTGTCTGTATTAAAAAATATTAAATATTTGTTTTCGAACAGAGAAAGCATTCCAAATTTTTTTGACTGGCGCCAAAACATTGTCTGTAGTATTAATTTTCATTGACTATAGACATTAAACAGCACTAGAAATATAATTACAAAAGGAAAAAAAACGTGTAACCCCTGCAGACATTTTGGTGTCTTTGTTCTCAAAAATTTTAAGTTTCTGTGTACCATTGTGTTTAGTGGCAATAAAAAAACAAAAACATATTCCGATACCGGGAATCGAACCCGAGCCTCCTGGGTGAGAGCCAGGTATCCTAGCCACTAGACCATATCGGATGTTGGTGATACGCTTGAAATTATGCACTATGTGATTTCATTCTAATTTTTGTATTTACTTATTTGACATAGAACTTTGCATATAACCATCATCATAACACCTAAGACAACATTTTTAGCTGTTTATAAGTTTTTAGACATGCAGTAATAATAATAGTTTTTTTTTGTGCATAGGAAACTGACGACCCCATCGCCCGCTGGTGGGGCATTTACTGCCCCTTGACTGCCATAAGTGCCCCATCAGTGCAGTCAGTCTCCCTCAGGGTAGCTTGTGGCGAGCTGTCGGTGAGTTGCGTCACCGAGGGTACCGATGTGCTTCAGGGGGGCGTATGCCACCCGCCTCTGTCTTGCCTTAACCAGCGGACAGAGTGGAGTCGCAGGAGCAGATGCTCGAAGGGTGGAAGTGTAATAATGTCATAACGCCGACGTCGTCTCGATCGCTGTCGCAGACACACCTCTCTACACCCTTAGCCGTTCATACCAATGCTGCTCTCTTTGCACCAAAATTGATCTGCTTTTAGGGGGCCCATTTAATGAGCGGCGAGTCACCACCTGCCATATTTAAAATCACTTAAGAGGCTTTGAGAAGGCAGGTGACCGGAGTCTCTTCCATAGTCCGGTTCTCATTTGTAATGTAAATTTCTTGTAACTATAATATTTATATAATATAAAATTATTAATTGATTAAAAACATCACGCGTGTGACAAATAAATGTTAAATTGTGATATTCCTTAATATGACCAAAAGATGAAAAAAAAAATGTGTCTTAACGGTACTCCCGATCGGTGAAAAAAAAGTGTTACACATTACCAACTTTTTGACCACTAATGATAATAGTGTCTGTGCATCTAACTTGGTGTAGTCTAGCTGCATTTTTCATGGTGCAGATAGAGATTAGACCCAGTTGGTACACTCCACGCACACATTCATTAAATTTCGCTTAAATGGCCTCTACCCGTTGGATCTGTATCCCCGCGCACGCCTTATAAAGTATCGTATTTTATAAAACCACGTGACATAAGCGACAATAGTAATTTTAATAATAACAATAGCGTCTGCCCTGTTTTAGTCGGCTGAGCAGATGCTAGAAGGGTGGAAGAGTACAGAGAGACGGCCGTTCGATCGCCGCTGCAGACACTTCTCGACACCCTTTGTCGTTCACAACAATGTTGCTCTTTTCGCACCAATATTGGGGGCGAGTTACCACTACCATATATTTAAATCAATTAGGAGACGTTGAGAAGGCTTAGTCTATAGGAGCATGATCAGACCGGTCCTCACATATGGCAGCGAAACTTGGGCAGTAACACAGCGCCAAACCAATGCCATACAAGTCGCTGAAATGAAAATGCTTCGGTGGATGTGCGGAGTGACGAGACTCGATAGAATTCGCAATGAGTACGTCCGCGGCAGTCTCGGTGTACGCGACATCGCCGACAAGCTGCAAGAGAGCACGTTACTGGTTTACTACGTTGGTTTGGGCACGTGAAAAG
This sequence comes from Scirpophaga incertulas, assembly GCA_036419045.1. NCBI lineage: Eukaryota > Metazoa > Arthropoda > Insecta > Lepidoptera > Crambidae > Scirpophaga > Scirpophaga incertulas. The sequence goes on along the minus strand of CM071635.1, from coordinate 22,619,913 downwards.
AAGGCCTCCTGATTACGTGGGTAATGTTGTGTCCAATCTGGAAATCCCAGGGGTAAGACCCAGAGGGCGACCAAAGACTAGATGGACAGATGTTGTGAGGAAAGACTTGCAATCCTGCAATGTCTCCGAGGAAGACACGTCCGATAAAGCGAAGTGGAGGAGAAAAACCAGAAAGGCAGACCCCACCATCAGATGGGAATAATAAATGCCACGGAGAGAGAGAGAGAGAGGAGACGTTGAGAAGGCAGGTGACCGAAGTCTCTTCTATAGCCCGGTTGTCATTACAAATTAAAGTTGCAAAAATCCGTAAACGTTTTGACCTATAATGAGAATAGTGCAGATAGAGATTAGACTTAGTTGGTACACTCCACGCACAGTTTTCCATTGAATTCGCTTAAATGGCCCATACGCGTTGGATCTATATCCCCGTGCACGTCTTACAAATAATCGTGTCATACAAAGACGCGTGATAATAAGTGACATAATAACAATAATAATATACAATAGTACTTATTACAATTATATTTACACATTTATTATATTATATCTTCTTCTTTTGGGTTTGATGGCGGTGCCCATAGGATTTCGCCAACCTCGAGTTTTTTGCTTAGAATACTTTTTTTAATTAAACTATGCGCGACTCATGTTATTATCTAGGCCGGGAAAGTACAGTGAATGCAAAATTAAAATTAAACAAGCTATAAATTAAATTAAACAAACTATATTATATGGATCAGTGCCTAATTAGATTGTCAGATTATGCAATTATTGGTTTGAATTACTCTGTTTAGTTGTCCTCTAATTACATTAAAACAAAAATCCATTTTTGTTTTAATCTTAGTATAAATTGAAGTTATGAAAATATTGATCTACAAATGTTAAATTCATACAAATGTCAAATTAATGTTAAATAAATAATAAAATAAATAAATAATAAACTAATGGACTAAGACAAGCGCTGTTCTAATAGTCGACTAATGAAGTATTAATTTATTATCAAAAATAAAGAAAATGTGATATTTTCAATGTTTAATACGGTTTTATTTACAGCGTTTTATACATGCGCATTATACTTACTATACAGTAAACGCTATATTCTTTAGATAGATATATGTAAATAATAACGTTCTCTAGTAAATAATATGTTCATATCTAATGCATTGTAAAAATATTTGTTCTTGACTATCAAGGCCAGATAACAGAGTCAATCAAGCTGTATTTTTTATTTTTCTCTTATAATAACAATGTTTTAATACAAACTTTCTTTTCGCAGTGTTATTTAAATCTCTAACCTAATTATTTCTGTGTATTTATAAATACCAAATGGTTATCACTTCTGTATTTGATGGAGGAGACCGGCAGGGTTCCGGTGCGGGAAGGCCGAATCTTGCATTCCACATGTTGGCGTTAGTCATTGATCCTCTGGATGGGCATCCGAGGATCGTTGGCCTTCTCATTTTAGAGATTGCGAAGAGCCATCGGTGAGCAGACGCCGACGAAGTCGAGTATTCCCCTGATGACCCTCCACTGATGTGGATGATGTGGCTATGATTGAAACTCGCTCGTTTGTCATTGTTAGGTTTTTAATTGGTATACCGTGAGCTTTAGTTGGCACTAGGCCCCCAGATTACGCAGTCCGTCATAACTCGGTATTAAGTAAATTTTTCTAACATAAAGCAAACAACATTAACACTGGAGTTAAAGTTTTAGTAAAAAGCCATGATTTCCTCCAGCTTTTCCATTTTTTTTCCCACGGGGGATGGTAGTGAATCCTCATAGGGGGCGCGCCACCACACTGGTCGCTATGACAACCCCCTGGTGTTTGGACGACCTCGCACCGGATACCACCCGCAACCGGTCTACGGCGGGTGGTTATGTTGGACTCTAGCAGAAGGCCAGTCTACCAACTAAACACTACCTACAGCCTTTGGTCGGGCGGAAGACCTGGGACCCTATCGGCTTGAACTGACGCTCCCGCCCTCCAGAACGGGGGCGGTGCATAGCGCAGCCTCAGGAGAGTGCGTGCGCTCTGATGTGGGTTCGGTTACCAGAGTGGTCCGAATAGTATAACATGTTTTCCATTTTTATGCTCGTTAAACAAAACCTTTCAGAATGTGGGTTAGAATAGCTCTAGTTAAAAATACTCGACGAGTCGACATCGAATTGTCTTTTTCACTATCAGGTGTCCGACAGTGAAGTGAAAAATCTGATGAAAGTTGTGAATTTTTTTTACTTAATCTTTATCTAATAATTTTGTCAAATCTTTTTAGAAGTTAAACACGTAAGACGTAGAACGTAAAAGTCGCAAACAGAGTAACAAATTTATAATTGGCACTGTGCACAAATATAATGCTTTCTGCACTTTCTTCAATATGAAAAAAAGATTATTGTACTAGGTTGGCTTGATAGCGATGTAATTAGGCTCAGTACACAATAACAGCATTCAGCGTATGCTAGTATTTAAATTAGCTAGCGCTGTGACAATAGAAACAATTGTTGCGACCCATTTACGGTAACAGCTCGGCGCTTTCGCAGGAATAGTACAATTTCATGACATCATAAAGGAAGCTGCGTTTGCGCAATTGTGCCGTTAATGCTGTGCGTCCGCTGATGACGTACCATCCGTGTGCATTTGTTATGTCTATTAAAGGAATGTTGGAAATGTTATGTTGGAAACCTTTATTATATAACAGAGCTGCCAATAAATAAACTGACATCGCAATAGTTAAAGTTCGTAAAACTGCTACCACGATGATTTATGAAGTACAGGTCATTTCAGCTTCTGACATCCTTTCCTAATGTAAAAGTAAGAATCATTCTACTATTGAAAGTTACGAACCGGGATAAGGCAACAGCTGACCTTGAAATTTTAACTAAATTACAAACAATACTCCAGAAAATACGAATATGCTGATACTTATAATTTCAAGAAACTTTAAAAAATCCGATCGTGTTTTGTCGATTAATTTAGATAAAGTATCGTTGTATTATGTAGTGTTTCGGTAGACATGCAAAGTGTGGGGTAATAGGGCCAGTCTGTTCCTAGCTCTACTGCGGTCATCAGCAATGGATACGCAGGCTTAGGTTACTCTTCTGAACTCTCAAAAACAGTGGAAACGCACGTTCGCACCGTTCCGTTTCGAAATAAACAATGTTGGACTAGTGTAGGCAATTCCATTTATAGCGCGACTAATAAACAAACACCTTTTAGGTGCGCAGAGCTAGCTAGTCACTAAAAATGTGTTGAGTAAATAAGTTCATTCACACCGCATTCTTTATTTATATTTACTAATAGGTAATACCGTTAGTAAGATTTACTAACGTTGAGTTATTATAATGTCATGTTTCGGTTTAAGAAAAAACATGCGAATGCGGAACCACATCCCAACTAATATTATAAATGCGAAAGTGTGTTTGTTTGTTTGTTTGTTTGTTTGTTTGTTTGTTACCTCTTCACGCTTAAACTACTGGACCGATTTCAAAAATTCTTTCACCTTTGGAAAGCTACATTCTCCCCGAGTAACATAGGCTACTTTTTATCCCGGAAAAATCGACAGATCCCACGGGATGCGCAATAAAGGCTTCGCTCAAAAACTACTGCACAGATTTTTATGCGGTTTTCATCAATAGATAGAGTGATTCTTGAGGAGTTTTGCGGCATTTTTTATCTCGGAAAAACGGATAGTCCCACGGGAAGCGCGATAAAATCTTCGCACCATAAACCGACTTCCGCGTATATGTAGCCGTGGGCAAAAGCTATGACCCTTAACCCTCTATACACCCAATCCCGAAATCCACGCGGGCGAAGCCGCGGGCAGAAAGCTAGTGTACTATAAGTGACGATACCCAATTACTGGTGGGCTGCTGGTTTGTCAATATTAGCAATTTAAATCGAAGAGGATATATTTTTTTTGAAATCTAGATATCAAGAATCGTTTCGAAAATGTTATTCGTCATATCACAGTCACATAAAAATGTGAATGCATTTAAAAATATTTCTGGATCTATTAAATACCAAATGTTCTAAAGCTATCAGATAAAATCTAGGCATCTTAAATCAAAACACACGGAAAACTACTCGTCCGCGACGTAGCCAGTCCCGTCGGGATTGTATTTCACAAAGAGCATCCCGTAAAACTACAGAGGTGTGCAGTAAAATACGTAATCTATGTCTTTTGGCCAACTGTTTTATTTCCACCGGTTTTATATCACCGGGAACCGATTTTGAAAAAAGATCCAAGAGAAAAGGTTCTTTATTCGGACGTAGGTATCAAAGTGATTTATATTTATTTGGAAATTCTGTTTTATTTATCCCTACCGTATTCGTGTTGAAGAATAAACTACAGTTGACGTGACGTGAGAAAGTACTCTCACAAATGTTGAACACAGATTTTCTGTTAGGTCATAATGTTTGATGAGGAATTCTGTGAAGAACTCTTTAGCTTTCCCTACTCATTTCCTTAAAGGATAACATGTAAACGAGTTATCCTTATCCAGTATCCTTTTCACACCGAAATACCAAGAAATTCCAAGATTCCTTCTTCTATTGTTCATCGCATACTTGCAATTCTCTACTAGCGCATGCGTTTGCTATTGTATTTGGTCCTCACACCGCCTATCATCACGAGGATTGGAAGTTATCTACGGAACTTTCCATAAAAAATACACTATATGCAATAAAAAAGGATTTCATCCGTATATATAAAACGTCCCGTAATCATAGATCGAAATCAATATTAGAGTCTCTGTTTCGGTATCTTCGATCTAAATATATCTGTGACGGCATAAGCGATCATCTGATTCATAAATGTACATCGCTCAGGAATCTGTTGTTGTATTTAATGTTTACTTTTTAACAATCAATAAAAATTTACAGATTTCGAAGGACATGAATCATAGCTTCATCGGTATTAATAAACTGAATTAAATTGATGTGTGATTCGCATTGTAGTCGTGTTTTAATTTGTGTCGTAAATCTATTACATCTCGATTGTTAAGGTTAACAACTTTATGAAGATGTCTTATGGAAATATTGTTTATTGAAAACCAGTTTTCTAAACTATAATTACGCGTAGTCCTGGTCGTAAATAGAGAGCCGGGCACAAATATCGCAAGGGCGACGCGTCTGTCTGTCAGTCACGCGGTTATAGTTGTAGATAGACATGCTTTGCTTCTGTCAGCTCAGGAAAGAATGCTGTCATGTCGTTCGTTATGCGATGGATTCATTGAATGCCGTTCGACGCGCACAGTATGCGCACACTTTTTTGACACTAACGTCCTACATTCAATGCAATTTAATCGTAATATGTCAAGCGATGCATAATTTTATTTCTTCTAAATTCGAAAATACGAATTTCATTTCATACATCATTGAGATAAATTTTGTAGTTTGCCCTGATTTTTCAAATCTTCATCACCGTTTAAAGTACTCGTATGCTTTAAACGGTGATGAAGAATTTATAAAATGAATTATAATTAATGTTTGTATACTATTAAATTTACGCGTTATAATTAATGTGTACCATTACTTATCTAAATATTATATAACTGGCCTCATCGACTTGCCCTGAAAATAGCACCTTCGCCTTTATTTTTAGCAGTCATTTGTCAAGAATATTAGAATGAATTACAAATGGTGCCAAACGTCGAAACTTTTGTAGTCACTGCGGTGAATCATTGGAAATATTGGAGCCAGTTTTTTTTGTTAGTCTTAGGCTTGTGAACGTAGCGCCCATGGCTACAATGCGAATACAACGTGAAAACAAGGAAAAGTGATAATTCGAGGAAAATCGAAAATCAACTATCATATTGAATCAATTTAAAATGATATTTTTTATCAAAGAATCTAATTATAATCTGGTACATCACAATATGTTTTATTCTATATAGTATAAGAGTACTCTTTTAGCTGAGAAATATAGTAGAATTAACTATGTATTTATCTACAATTGTTACTTTTGAAATTGTCGCGGATCGGTCAAAAATGCTCCACACTAAATACACTTCCATTACCTATATTACTCCTAACTTCTCTGTCATTGGTGTTACTTTGAAGCTTCCTAAAATAGTATAACTTAATTTAACGTTCTGTTATTCATATCAAGTCTAAATGCAATCGTCCACAAAATTGTAGTTTCAAAAGTTTCACGTTGTCTGAGAATGCTCGTACAAACTAATATTTCACCCGCATGTTTGAGTTATGCCACGACCACAAATTCTCATTGAAGTGAAGTACACCTGTCCAGGTGGGCGACAAACGCGACAGGGTCGCCAGAAAATATTCACATACTTTAGGTACCAGTCGTTACGCAATTTTGAAACTTGATATATGAACTTATACAGTCGCTATCGTTAATTAATGAGAAACTGTCAAAGTGGCCGCTGCATAGCACTCGATATTCATATTCAATTTAATTGGTGTAGGTTGACTGAAGTAATTTATTGCGATGTAGTGATTTACTTGTCATTTTAAAACGTTTCTGTTTTTCATCATCGTACGCTTCGAAGGCGCTGATAAGTTTCAAGTTGGGGCACAGTTTTAGTAAATTTGACAGCTTTTCTTCGAATGAACTCTGTTTCCGGCGCGACCTGGTGCAGTCATTAGCTCTCGCATACCACGGAGTCGTGCAAAATTCTACGACCCCCTGTCTGCATGAATTTATAAATAATCCCGGTAGCCAGTGCGGGCGGCGGTGCGGCACACCGCGGACGGCGCGGGCGCGCGTACCGCTGCATGCTGCGAGACACGGTGAAACACGCGGCCACCGGCATGCGGCCGCATCGGAAAAGTCCTTTGGATGTGATTCTGTTGTGATCTCCGTTACAAATAACCTTAGTTTGGGTTTCTAATGTCAACTCATATACCGCGAGTGCAACTGTGTGTGGTGTTCATTTTTATCAATTATATTTTTACCACTTGTTTGCTTATGATTTGAAGTGTTAGGTACACAGTAATAGTTTTTAAAAGACGAAGTCAATTCGCGATCCGATGTAAATTAGTATCAGCTGGAACTGGCTAAGTTTAACTTCATATAGGTACCCTCATACAGTTAATTCGAATTTCTCTCCAACCTTCTCCTTCAATGTCTGTTGCATCCCAACATGGTTGTTTTAAGTTCATCGATTATTTAATATGTGTTGTTGAACTGGTATGGGTTTGCTTTAGATAGACAGGTATAACAATGACATTTTTGGAACTCGTTATGAATTCGAGAATATTTTGTCAACATTTCGAAATCGATTCAACTAATGGCTTGTATGAGAGAAGACTGTTTACGTCAACTAGACTAGAGAATTTGTTGATTTGTTGTTGCGCTTGAATAATATCGTAATCAGTTTCATTTCTTATTTGGTTTACTATAACTATATTATATAAAGCTCGTACATATATATATATATATACATTTTTTTAGAAATTCTAGATGACGTTAAAACTTCTCAGCCGAGCATCCGTTTCTATATTCAGACTCTGTTTGAACTTCAAAGTACTACTTCTCGATTGTATGGTATTATCATACTTATAAGATCAAAATACTTCTGTCCAACAGAAACATATAAATAAAGCATCAGCCATCATTTACATTAGCTTATAAGTTGCATAAGAAATATAACAATAATATTTGTCAATATTCAATGTAACTAAGATCCACATTAATAATGGATAAAATAAAAAAAAATATGTAATTAATTAAATGTCCAATAGATGTTGCGTTGCAAAAATTTCGTATCTCTCTTTTGTATTCACAACATTAGATGTTGCATTTATTCTTCCGTCGATTTTATATTTAGTGTTATGTCAATGTATTTGACGGTCAACGTTAATTAGGACCAACCAAAAGTATCGTCTCGTCTATTTCTGTAAAAAGACGTTAACACGTCACGCATTGTAATGACTCGTGTTTTTTCGTTTCTGACATCGTCGTAATGTAATGTTAAATAATGAGATTCCCTCGTGTACGACCGAGATATTAAATAAGTTTCCAGTTGTGTGATACAACTGACCAGGTGAACTTTCGTTTAGCCTAATAGTCAATGAATGATCGTGATCTGAGAACTTCTAAAATTGACAGAATTCCAAAACTGATATCACAGATAAATAAATAGTTGTTTTCGTAATTTATTTTACCAGTGAGTACAAGACTGCAGACTGAGTCCAACAAATAAGTGAGCATTTAAATTAGTTATCGTTTCTAAATGATGCAATTAACAATACTTTTACATTTATGTACATACAACAGCCTATATTATTTAGGGAGTAGAGGCGATGTTAAGGTATAATAATCTAAATGTATAATCTGATTTGCCGTTGTGTATATATAGATTAGGGCTTAGATTACAATGTATCTAGTTTTCTCAGTTAACAAAGTGTTTCTTATTGTTCTCGATATGCATCTAGTTTCGTTATTAGGAAATAGAGAATCCCAAAATTGTGCCGAGTTCTTAATTACCGTGGCCTCAATTGAGGTTATATGTAATTGCATTAAAACAAACACACTCGACACGCATCTCACAACGATTATAGTTAGTATGACAGTAAATGATGATTCTTCTAGAGTTTCATTGTTCCGTTGACAAATTGTCGAATGTGCTATTCAAGCGAACGGCTTCCAAGCTTTGTGTCGGCAAACTCATTGAGTATTAGTTGATTTTTTTGCAAATTGGCCAGTTTCAAAATAGTTCCGACATTATTTGCCTTATTATACGTGAAAAATGGTTTCTGTACGTCTGTTAAAATGTTGACAGAATCGAGAAACTCTGCCAAAACGACGTTTACAACAGTGGTCGAATACGTCGTTATTGTTTGTATAAATTTTTTCAAAATATCGTATCATCTACCATATATTGTGTATTTACTTACATACGCTCTTCTTACATGACCTTCGGTGGTCAAGGCTGCATTTGAAATGGAATTTATTATAGGCCGTTTCGTTGCTCCCACGCATATTACAATATGAATAGTTTAACGTGCATCCGTCATTTAGGTACGTCTAATGTGCGGTGGTCAGTTCTACCAGTGTCGTAGGCGGTGGGTGCACCAGCCGGATTATATTACTGACCTCGACCGTATACTTTTTATTGTTTGTAAGCGTATTTTTATTGTTGTTTATATCTAACACTGTATCATCATTGTCACTGATGGCGCCTTATTAAATGTCTCGCCTCGATTCAACCTTCAACAATTTATTGCTGTATTTTGTATTGTTGTTTCGATGGATTATATTTCAGCGTTCTATATTTACTTTGAAATGTTTGTGTCAATATCATAATGTCGATTATAATTGTTAAAAAAAAATTAAAGTCACTTCATTGGATCTTACTTTCGTATATACAGGAAATAATATCGCGAGCAACAAACAAAAATAACCTATTTACACTTTCAATATAATGAAGATTCTTCGCGATATTTTATAGTAAACGCATCATATTATCATTTCAGCTGAGAGGGACCTACTATTGGATATAGGTCTAACCCAATGACTCCACTCCGATCGGTCCAGGGGCATCTAGCGACTTCCCGTGATCTATACCAGATTAGCCTTTAAAATACATAAATGCCATACTTATAAGTAATCTAGGCTTATCCATCTCAGCGGAGTTACACAATGACAACTCAATAAAGCCAATACCCAGTTGTTCGGCCTACTCGACTGTAAGAAGTAATTGCTAACAGATAGTAACGCAAATCTGATTGATGATAACGATCCGGCGTCGGGTCCCGTTAGTTCAATTTGGCCACCGTACTGTCCATCAGCGGGGGCGTTCACCTCCGATACTTGGATTCCTCGTCTGTATCTTCATTTGGTACATTTATCTCAGCATTCATCGTTGCTATTTGTCCGCTTCGATCCGATGCATCGCTGAATAGGTTTATGGCGACGAGATATTTTTATGTGGTAATACCCTTAAGGTATGCGGGCGATGTCCCAACGACGCTCGCCTGTCCTTTGTAAGGTCGTTTTAATGGGCATTTTCCTTTTCAATCAATGCCATTGCCTGTAATTTACATATGTCAATACTAACGCGAAGATTGTTCTTAGATGTTACGGAATTTTTGAGTTTCCTGTAAGAATTTCGAAGAAACTTTCCTTAACGCCCTGTATTGATTTCACATTTCTTCTACCTACAGTAGTGAACTCTACCATGATCCTCATTCAAGTCAATCAAATTCACAAGTGTCTTTTATATATACAAATTAATTGAATAATCTCTTGTACATTCGTTGTTTGCTTACATTTATGCATAAAGTGTCGAACTTAATCGTTTTTATTAACTCATTTCAATATAAGTGATACAGTGATTCAGCAAATATGAACTCGGCAAGGATACGTTTCAATCTCATTTTTCCTTTATGTAGATGGAGATCAGATAACTCAGTATATAATGTAGCTCCATTGTCTAAAGCTGATTGGCTTAAGTAACGCCCAAAAGTGATTAAATCGTGTGTTCTATTCGGCGTGCATATGCAGACCTCAGCCAAGATGATGCAAGGATTGCTCGAATCGCTGTACAAAATTTACTCAGGTAAGTTTGTGGGCGCCTTTTAGTGAATCATCTCTATCCAAAACATCTTATTAATTCTTTACATTATTCACACACCGATAGTAATTCTGTTGACACCAGGTAAACTGAACATAATTTTAGTTTGGTGCTTATAAATGATGAATTCCTCTCCATGTAATCACGGAACTAAAATGAAAATAATTTGATAAGACTAAAATTGGGTTAATTATTCAACTTAAAAATAATTCACATTTGATTGATGTCTTTATCCCGCCACATCTAACCTAAACTTTACATACAAACAGTGAAGTTAGAGCGAGAGATATTGCGAAACGACGTTAATATATCGTATGTTAGATTTTAAGAGTACAAGCTCTGAACACAGAATACTTTTCTAATAAATCATCCTTTGCAAGAATTCCATTATAAAGGAAAGAAATATAGAGACCGAGATTGGTACTGTTTGGATATACACGAGTTTTATTTTACTGCAACTTTTTATTAAACTTAGGTAATAAGTTCGTAGTCTAGGGTCATTTTGAAAATAAATATTACTGTTTTTAAACGTAGTAAAATATAACATTTGCCCCGTTGTTTTATTATTGAAAATCAGGAATTTTAATTTTAAATGGCGCTGTGTTTTCGGCACTGGTTTTGGATTAGGAGTATCGATAGGCCCGGGGAAGATCCTACAATGTACCAATGTGTATTTCGTTTTTCCAATTTCATATGTATATTTTTCTAACGCTCCTACGATAAAGGGAAAGATCACAAAGCGACCTGCAAACATCTGCAAAGAAATTTAAAGGAAAAGTAATTTAGACAATCTGACTATTTGAGGACCTCCGCAGTAGACACCGATTTCAAGCTGTCGCCATCTCTGATGTCCCAGGTTCATGTCCCAGTGGGGGCAGATGTTTGTATGATAAATGCTAGTATTTGCAACTTAGTCATGGTTGTTAATATATATATCCTAGATCCTATAACACAAGCCCAGAGCATACTTTAGGCTAGGCTAATTGGTATACGTGCAAGAAATATTACAACCAGCTCTTTAGCTATCGACGAGTTCAGCTTCAGGTAAAGCTCGCTTCCACTTCAAGCTCATTATCACTTCCTATCGGGTGAGATGAGCCAAGAACGTAGCGTTAACTTGTGACCGGCACAGGTAAAAAAACAAACATCGAATATTCGCATCCGATCTTAATTTCAAGAGTTTATTTTAAATGAACGAAGATGCTACGACGAGATACGTCATCGCTGTCTCTGACCGCAAGCCGATAGCCGAAGTTTGCGTGTTCACAAAATTATTGGGGATATTGCTTATCGATAACTCAAGCTAAATTCTTCACTCAAATTATCTCATTAATTTATGCATGCATCGCAATAAAACTTTTTATACCTCCTCCCAAACAGACCGCTAGGTGTATAATTTTTTGTACCCAAAAACTCCACGAAACCGATAGCCACTCACGACTGGCTGTTATTAAGAACCAGATTTGTCAGGGGCGGGCTCTCATAATGTATTAGCGCTTAGTTGGCAATTCGCCGTTTTAACTGCACACCCAAATGAGCTTTTGTTAATAGGGTCATCGACCTTGCTATTATTATAATGGATATTTCCTCGTTTCACTCAGTGGGCATAGTTACATTAATCTTCATATACGGATATATTTATATAAAAATGTATATGTTTATTCGTAAAGAATGAAGGTAAGCACTAAGTTGGAAATCGCCGTCACTATAACTACACCGTCGACTATAAAAAATACCACTGACATCACGTCATCGAATATAATTTGATGATGAGATCCTGTTATAGATGTCATTGCCAATATTGTTTCATAAAAAAAAATTCAAAATAATGACAAATAAGGCAACAAAACAATACCGGATGGAGGCTCTATGCCAGGGTCTCTCCTGCTTGCGTAGCTCAATCTTCTTATTTAACTATTTCTACATTTGCTGGCTCAAGATTGGTCCAGTAAGATGGTATAGTTGTCAAATGAGGATTCCGTATTCTACCGTGTGACGTCACGGTTGACTTAACATCTTATGTCAGATATTGGCAATATCCAGTCCGGTGCTTGTAGGGATTGCATATTTGGGGCGAATTTCATGATAGGTGACTGGATGGAGGATTGGCAAGTACCAAACCTAAACCATGAAAAAAATGTGTCAAGATATAAAAAAACAAACGTTATATGAGAAGTCGAAATCCAGCCTTCATCAGGTAACGCACATAAAGGTTGCATTGCATATTAAGTTCGTGAGTACCAAAATCTCATTACCGTTATCGGCGATCAACAGGTAAATAGTAATTTCTTAACATTTAAACTGTGCACAGTAATGCCTTTGTTGTTTTACGTTAACCTATAATCTAAGGCGCAGTCAATGGGCACTGTCACTAATCTGCGCTGGTATTTGTAACGAGTCGGTCTATTGTCTATCTGTACTCTATAATTGCCTTTGAATTAAAGACCTTGTAATTAATAAGTTGATTCGGATCTTGTTCGTTTGTTTGTGCTACTTTGAACAATATCCAAGCAACACCATACTTTATATTATTACACTTATATATAAATTACTAGCTGACCCGTGCCCACTTCGTTGGGCATAATATTAATAATCCCCGAAGCGAGCACGAACGCGAACCGAATTAAACCCGAAGCTATCGCGCGCCGCCCGCTGCTTTGGCCTTCACACTTGTGACGATGAGTTAGACATACGCTGTCGTTGACTTTTTTGTAGGCATTTTCAAGCTCCACATTTTTTCTCTAGAACTCAAAAATATATCTTTCATATTTAAGGCAGCGTTCGCAAGAAACGCTTTCATTCGACCGGTTTTTCTCCGATTCACTTTGCAAAACGGGCTACCACATAAAAGGCTTTTTATTTTTCGGTTTTTTATATAACCTATGACACTCAGCAATAATGTGGCTTTCTATTGGTGAAAGAATTTTTAAAATCGGTTCAGTAGATCCCGAGTTTACCCTTTACAATTTAACAAATATACAAACACACAAACTTTACTTCTTTATAATATTAGTATAGATTACATGATTATGCATTGCATACACTCGTTGTCGTACTTTTTTACACGCTACTTTAAGGGCAATACGGACCTTAAACTATAGGTACATACTGCTTTAAGGTTTCTGAAGATTACTTAAGTCAGTAATGAATAACTCATTAGGCTTAAAACATTTCTGGAGAATTTACTCGTACTTTTGCTGCAGCTTTTGTAGGTATAAAAATCTATTTTAATGCTGCTAGTTTTATTTTCTTTTAAGTAAAAGTAATTAAGTATTGTGGTATATTTCATATTTTTAGAGTACTTTTTGTACTATTTTATGTTAAGCAGCTTCGAGCTTAATCTTATCGGATTTAAAGCGATTAGATTCAAAACGTTATCTAATAATCTTGATTTATTTTAATTAACACACATTTCTTTTATTATTTTTATTTATACCTGCATTATTTTATTTATATAATAAGGGGTTTCGACTTTTCTTTAATTTTTAAATAATTATGTTTTGTGAAATATAATATCAATATATAATAACATATTTTGTAAAATAGAGTATCTGTATTATTGTATAAGGAATAAACTCAAATTAAAAAAAAAAACTTCTGATCATCCTTTGAATTGACTCAAATTATTCATTCATATATCACTTTTTATGGATACTATAAGATACCGAAATCTACTATTTGGATCGATTGCTTTGACTAATAGAAATACATTATTGCCAATAAGTAACAAGTTATATATTGTAAATCAAATTGCCTGCCTAAACTTGTTCATATAGAAAAATAGTATAGGACAATATTATTAATTTATAAACATGATTACTATTCACTAATCTGATTTAGTTAATAACAGCAGTTATGGCAGAACTTAATGTAATAAGTAAGTACTTTATTTGTTAATCAAGTTGTGAACAATTTATTTTCGTATAGAAAAATGTATAGATTAATACGGAACGGAATTAATACGCAAAACCCAATAAATTATCGAAGAATTTTTGTTATTGATTTGTGAATGCGAAAACTATTCACTAATTTGATTTAGATAATGTCAATCCTTAGATATAGGTAGGCTATGGTAGACTTTACTGTGATTTGTAACTAGTTTAGTTTATTGTGGTGCTTTATGAATATTTTTTATTGCACAATTTATTGAATAAATTAAGTTGCGAAAACATATGAAGCTAGCAACATATACTTACACATGTTATTTTAAATTCACGCAGAAACATTTCAATATTACTCGAGCGACAGCAACCATTAGGGTAAATCCAATAGTCACATTTAATGCGGTGATAACGTAAGCGGATATAGAAGGTTGTATTCTAACTAAGAAACCTTAGATGCGTTAGTGATCTTGGAGTTTTATTTTTATTGTTATAACTAATTCACTTCTAGTGTCTCGGCTAAATGCTGCAGGTGTTCTGCCGGGAGCGTGCAAGGTCTCTCAAGGCCTCGCTATTGTTACGAGCAATTTACGGTCCCGCAAAACGTGATCTGGCACACGATCCGGCGCATGGGCTCCGTAGACGCGCACTCGGTTTTAGTGCAGCCGTCTCTAGTGAGTCTGCCATCTCGTTTGTTTTAGCGCGCTTTTTTACGTAATGAGATAAAGACGCCAGGGTCGCGTTCGTCACGTACACTGACTCGGAACTTACGTACCTCGTTATGTTTCCTCACGGCCTAAGTAAAAAGTTTCGTTCAGTGAATATTACGATCATATGTGTATTATGTAAGGGTAATAAGTATATTCTAACATTCTAAATACATTGTGCTTATATGATTAAAAAAATATAGATCAAAGAAACAACTTGCAACTATTGCCAGTTTTTGAAAGTTATGATGCATCTTTTACATCAGACGCGTTTATCATGAACAGTGATTTTTTTATATTGAGTAAAATCCATACGACATTATGTATATACTTGTAAAAGGATTCAGGTACATATTTCTATGTGTAATAGGTAAAATGTTAAGTTTTACGTTTTATACAAAGAAAGCAGTCGCCATTACAAGCGACATACAAGTTTACGATCAACATATAAAGTCTGATGCGTTGCTATGTTTACATAGATTTAGTTATAAGCTATCTAATTATTAATGATTACTCTACATATTATAAAGTCTACATCTAAATATAATTATTAACAAACAGCTCATTTATTTTATAAGTTCACAGATTTCTAAAATCCTTTTTTGATCTATGCATTTTAATTTGCTGGAGTAATGGCCGTTTTCACCAACTTTGTCTTAGCTTAGGCGACTCCTAAGAGACATGTTGTCTCACTCTTTTCAGTTAATACAAAAAGTGACAGCATGTCACTTAGGAGTTGCCTAAGCTAAGACAAGGTTGGTGAAAACAGCCATAAGAGCCGCAAATTCAGTGGCTACTTTTTTTTACTACTGCATTCAATAAATACTTGATAAGACCTCTGCGTATTGTAATTCCATTTTCATAAATGTTGATTCAGAAACAGTGTTATTTTTGGGACAATGATACCTTTTCGGTCGTCGCTCGGGCAATTGACGCTTGCCAATTGACGTCAAGATGGCAAATCAACGTAATGGCCCTTATGAGCGTTATGGACTTATAACTGTGACATCGCGGGAGCTGTGGTGGCGTCGTCCTTTCGTAACATGTTGATTCTCAGTAGACGACTTCTGTACCTAGAAAAGGAATATTATAAATATACAACATATTTCTGCTCATTTTTTATACACTTTATATATTAAAGGAGAACAAGTTGTTGTATTTCAATTTTGAATAAATTATGGAGTATTTAAAACACATTGACTTTGCAAAAGTGTTTGGCTTAGGAGGGTTTTAACCACTTAATGCATTTGAATATTCGATCCGGTCCGATAAACAAATTTCCAAGTCCACAGTCTACAGACAAAGATCCCTACAGATCGCATTCAAAATCTATTGTTCAAACTGCACAGTCAAACAAAAAATTGTGTAAGTAATAATCAAAAACAGTTTTTTATTTAAAATAGATAGCCGAATTATTTAACGCGTGATCACGTCTTGATAAAGACGCGGACCTGAATCCAGTCGTTTAGAAAAAAATACGTTGTTTTTTCATATTTATATTATACCTTTCAATATTTAATTTTTACGGATTTTATATATAATTTTTTTTATGAGTACGCGCAAGATTCTAAAGTATACCTTAGTTTATGTTCTGCTACGAGGTTCGATCAATCTCTTTTTATCAAAATACGTGTTTTCTGCTTACCCTTAAACAGACGTTTAAATGGAATAGATAAACGTATGCTTATTTATATAAAAAAAGAAGTCAAACATTGTGTAGTCGAAGCTCAAACACGCGTGTATCTATTTAAATTTCCAGCTACAACGATTTATTTACACGATAAGAGTTTACGATGTGCTATTTGTAACGGATATGGGCTTAAACGCCACAAATTATCGTCCACTTATCGATTGTGTAACGTCCGATGCAGTTTATCGATACAATATAGCGTAGTTTAAAGGTACTTATCGGCGGCGTGAGATCTGTGGACTGCTTTTTTTTAATCATGATCTACTCGACCTTAGCTGTGAGCTAACTTTTAGTTAATATACCTTGATACATACATTGAATAGTTTTGAGCTTTTATAGGTAAATACGTAAGAAACTGTACTAATATCTTTTTTTTTAGTTCTAACCAAGTTGTTCAGATAGTACAAATCGGTTCATGGCGATATTTTAATAATAATTAAAAAATTTGCATGAGTGTCACAGTCATTATTATACAGATCTGTTTGAGCCTTCTTTAAATAAAGTAAGGTGTACTGGTAATTTCTAATATGTAGCCCTTTTGGGCGGCAACGGATCTGCCTCATCTTATGTTGCGGGTGTTCACGGGCAACGGTAATCGCTTACTATTACTTTATACATTTACTCATTTGCCCCCCCCCCCCCCCCATTTACATTTTACCAGTATAGCAAAGAGCAGACTCATCTCCGCTGGCAGCACCCGTTCACGAGCATGACGCATGAACCAGCCATCGCTTCGCTCAACCATGTTTTAGGGAACGTAACGACCCGCCTCACACGACACTGCCGAAGAGATTTTAATGAGAGTATGACTACCCTTAAGCCACAAAAGGATACAAATTACCAAAAACAGGTACCCGTGTAAATTAGCACAACTAAAAAAAAAAAATCAACCGCAGGACACGCGCATACAATCATTTAAAAACTAGCAATAATGTATTATGATACAAGTAACAAAAGGTTATTATAATAGGTACAGTTAAATATACATATTATTATGTTACACAGTTACCTAAGAATTTATTAACAATTTGTTTATTTCAACGAGCGAGGGTTTTTTAGTCCCAGACACTTCGATCATCCAAGTAATCCTGGACTCGATAATATCCTTTGCTCATCAAAGTTTTTTTTACTCGAGTTTTAAGTTTATTAAAAGGTAGATTAACAATATTGTGTGGTAACTTGTTATAAAAAGTTATACATTTCCCCAAGAATGAGTTTTGTGTTTTATGTAATCTAAAATTTGGAAGAGACACAAGATCCTCCCAGTCGGTAGAAAGACGTAAATATCCTACAATAAAATCATAACGTGCTTAGATGGTTTCTATTGATGGATTCTAAAATTTTAATATTTTACATCTACTCGCTCTAGTTTTATTGTGCTCGGCATATTTATTATAGTATTTTTTAACAATCAAAAATTTTATTTGTTTACAACTCACTTGGGATCATTAATGTTTTATTAACAACGCTGCTGCTATCCTTAATTGCCATTCTTTCTTCGAACTAGGTCAGCGTTTATGCCCCTTTGTTGATCCGCCTTTTTATGTTCCAATTGGATTTTTATATGCCATTATACTATTTCAAAATGGTTCTGGTACGTAAGGTAGATTTATAACCACTTAACGACTTATTTGAAGATTAAGCGATTAGCTGAGGTACAATCTGACTAGCTGTTAGATATTGAAACGATTTCTATAACGAATCGAAAGCAAATGATACTTTGTCGGAGGGTCTACCGTCTTTAACATGTCATGTTGACGCCTTCACTTATTCCGAATCAAATTGCGACTGTACTAAATATTTATTTATATTATACATTTAGTTGTACGTGTGATTTTTAGAATTTGATAAAGGATTATCGAAGACGCTTGCCCATTCTTGTCCGAAAACGATTTTGTTCTTTTATTGATCATTTTATATAAATCCGGCAAATTTCTTTAATCGATTTCCAACTTAATATCCAGCGCATAGAGTTCAATACAAATTAAATAAAATGTGGTAACTTGATATTCTAGTACTATGATTCCCAAGTTGGTCTATATTGACCCCTTGGGGTCTATGATTACTTGCAAGGGGTCTACGTCACGAAAAAAAAAAATTGAAGGTCCATGAAATAAAAATGGGGATCCATAATAATGGATCTCAACATACACTAATAGTATCTATTTACTTATATTATACTATCTTCTAATATAGAGATATATACATTATTTATAAAAATATCTCTGAAGTAAAAACAATATTATGTACTCGTATGCTTATAAAATGTTGTATGTTGTAGAATGTAGGCATTAAATATCAGGTGAGTAGGGGATCTGCAATGCTGGCGGACGAGGGAGGTTGGAGGGCTGTGGCCTCCTACTGTGAAGCAGTGATGCTCCAGAAGGAGGCCGCCGAGCGGGGTCGGGAGATGGCCGATCCCGCTCGAAGAAGGCGGCGCCGGGCTCGATAGCACAGCTGCGGCGCCGCCGCGGGTCGCCGGCGGGCGCGAGGAAGTCGCGACTGCTACGGCGACCCGGGATGGACCACGCCCCTTCCGTGGCCGGAGGGCGTCGTCGGTGGAGGAGACCGTGGAGGTAGTAGCCTCCCCCGAGGAGGGCTCCCCTCTAGGCAGGGGAGCGGAGGCTGGGGGTTCCCGGAAGTGGCTTGATATTCCCGGGGGCTCCCTACATGCCTGAGGAAGGCCATCCCTGAGGTTTTTGCAATTTAATGCATTTTCCTCAGGGGAACAAAAAAAAAGGGGGATCTACCTAAAACCGTAAAGCATGGCAAAGGATCCACGACACAAAAATGTTTGGGAACCTCTGTTCTAGTATCTGTATATTTGACAAAATGACAACTTAAAATATTTATCACTAGCTGACCCGGCGAACTTCGTACCGCCTTAGCGTAGCTTTGATGCACTACTTTATTTTGTATAGTTGAAACGATGCTCTTTTAATTATAGTCTATGGCTGTGAATGACGTTGACATTCGTATAAAAAAAAAATTGACATTCGTAACGCGGTTTTTTAAAATATGCAAAATTAAATGTATACTTTTCAATATTTCTGAGAGATTTTCTTAATATTTTTTTCCGAAGAACCATCCTTGGACTTCCACAAACATAAAAAAAAAAGAATTATCGAAATCGGTTCAGCCGTTCACACGTGATGCCGTGACAACGCGAAACGGGTTCATTTTATATATAATAGATAGATTTGATTCTGACTACACCGACTTTCCAAGCTTTGCATACATAAACTTCGTAAGTGAGTGTGTTTTTTTAGACTGCCACAAAAGAGCGTAAACCGGTCCCATGTACTTTAATTAGGTAGTGCGATCCCCCATTGTTTGATCGCATCTCAGAATATGCATATTAGTCGGAACGAAGGGGATTAAATTACCTGTGTTGTTTTGTAATCGGAAAAACCATTTTGCGTTTGCAACGTCTGTGTTCTCAGAACAGTGCCGTTAAGTGGAGATTACAATTTGGGAGATAATAATAATGTTATGATAGACTGTATTTGCTTTCCTACTGACGAACAAAGTCATCTAGTTCTGTATTCAAACTCACTTGAAAGTGGAAACATAGATTTATATCTTTTTACAAAGGGCGATAACCAAAAAGTCGGTGGTTTGACCCTTTTAACTAAAAAAGGGTCCAAACTGACCTTTGGACCCTTCAGTAACTGCAACACACGTGCACATCTAACTCTAAACGTTTGTTTTTAGATTTACTTTCGTTGTACTCGTAATTAATGTGTTTATGTATGTGTTATTTGTGATATGATCTGAAAAACCGATCTAAAAACTTGAAAATAAAAATAAAGTCACGCTTTTAGAAAATTTGGGTACATATCAAGAAAAATTTCTGATGACAAAAAGAAATGTAACTCAAAAATTTGTCTATAAAATTTAGCAAATTAGTCCAAGAACTCAATGACTATAAAAGCGTGGGGTGTTCAAAATTAAACATTACTCATTTAATGGTCTTAACATTTACACCCCACGCTTTTATAGTCATTGAGTTCTTGGACTAATTGCTAAATTTTATAGACAAATTTTTGAGTTACATTTCTTTTGTCATCAGAAATTTTTCTTGATATGTACCCAAATTTTCTAAAAGCGTGACTTTATTTTTATTTTCAAGTTTTTAGATCGGTTTTTAGTCTTTTTAATAAATGCGTGTTTTTTAAAAAGTTTTTTTAATTTTTTTTTATTTACTACTTTTTAGATCAAATGTTTTTTAGTCTTTATAACAAACAAAAGTTTTTTCAAACGTTTTTTAGTCTTTGCGTAAAAAGCGTGTTTTTTAAAAAGTTTTTTTTTTTATTTTTTTTTTATTTACTACTTTTTAGTCTCGTGATTATTATAACAAACATAAAGAAATGTACATAATTGTTCAGAAAATGTAGTATTAGAATTAAACATATGCATTATATCAAATTCTATCTGTTTGCTTCATTGAACCAATTCTCATATTAAAAAGTTTTTAATTTATTACAACATAATTATGTATTTTTATGATTCGAAAATGATTGAATATTGTATTGTCATCTAGAATACACATGTAAAAAAAATTGAGCTCGATTGGAGCAGTAGAAGTGGTCGAAAAATCGATTACAAGATTTGATCATGACAAACAAACAAACAAACAAACGGACAGAGTAAGTCAATAAAAAGCGTGTAATAAACGGTTCATCTCAATTGACCAGAACCTAATTATGTTAAGGAGATTAGGCCCTAACAGATAGATAGATAAATGTCGGCAACATACACCTTCGAATTTTTGAATCTTCAAACATTTACAGTTGCATACAGGTGGCTTATGTCATGTCAAGAATCAGCAGATAAATTTACATATGTAATGTAAAAAACGAGCTACACATTGGTACATGCAAAGATCCACCTTACAGTTACAATAAAACATTACAATTTTGAAATAACTTATAAATCTGTAATTTTAAATAGATCCGTAAAAATCAATATATTTACTGATAAATAGAACCAGTAAAATACAATTTTACATGACAATAAATACTCAACGTAATTGTTCCCGTTTTGAAAACAGAATCGAGATCAGCTATACGGTATAACATTATTTGAGAAACACACATACCACGAACCGACAAAAGAAAATATCGATCATTTTAATATTCGCCACATGTTTTGACAGACAAAACCTGCAAGACAGACACACAAGACAGCTTTGTAACTGAAAGCGGCAATGTATTATAAATTTTGCGATACACACATAGTTTTGTTTAAAAGGTACACAAAAAAATGTTTTTTTTTTTAAATAAAATGAACACTATTTAAATCAAGTTCATTTTTTAAATTTCATTTGGCCTCAGGCTTCCGCAGCGTTCCCGGACGCAGAAATAAGAAATTTACGCTGTAGCAAGTTCACTTATTTTCCTTTTTGATATTTGCTAATGGAATACACTTATAGTTTTTTTTTCTGTGAGATTTCAAAAATTACTGCGCACTTGACTATAGGGGACAATTGTGCAATACCATTATTATATATTAGAATTGCGGAGCACATCAATGTAGCCAGCAATAAATATATCAAAGACCGTTTTTTTTTTATGAAATTAACATTAAATAAGTCTATTTTGACTTCAGTAAAGCAAAACGGAATCAATAAATTTCAATCGAGTCAAAATCAGATCGATCAAATTTTCAATCTAGTCTGTTTGGAAACATGATTTGCGCCGTAAGCTGTTGAGTTATCGGCTACTGCGCAATATACCCTTACATGACAAATATTTTGTATGACCTGCAGAGATATGTTTCGATTTGGGCGTATGGTTACGAAATTGGAAAAAATCCAAGTGTGATTAAAAAAAAAATATTAACACTCGGTGGCCGGACAAAAGTCAATAATAATAATAATAATCTTTATTTCAGACTTTTTTTTTTCATTTGTCCATACAAATGTTAGTAGGTACAATACTTAAGAGCTATGTTAGTAAAAAAAAAAAATCTAAAGCGAAAATCTAATAAATAAAATTTTCAGTTCATGTACCTTTCTGAGGGACCAGGAACCAGTGTGTGCACCTTTACCCAGTGCCTCAAAAAGGAACATTCAGCCTTTATGTTTACTGTTGCTTTCAGAATGCTATTGGCGCTCCCACGAACCCTGTGCATCAGTGACGCAGACCTTTTACGTATTATAGAGTCAAACCCAGCAATGTGGGTATCGGCAAACATACCTGATGCACTGCAGTAACGTCAATATGTCGTATTGTAGACGTAAATGGCCTAAGACAAAAAATCTATTTTTTTAATTTTTTTCATATTAATTTATATTATAAAATTTATATTCTTATTTATATTCATTTCCAAATTAAATGCAGACACGAATATAAATGTTAGAATTTATATTACAATCTTCACCTTGAATGCCTAAAAGTTCTTTGCTACTTGGTTTCGCTCTTATAAGAATTCTGTTTGGGATAATTTATTATATTTGAAATTACTTCTTTGCCATCTTTACATATTGAAAATAGTAAAGGTGAGTTAATGATATAGAAAAATATTTTATGCGAGAAGCTTTAGTGAAATGCGATATAGCAGTTAGTAATCATCAAATCTTCGTCGTTGCCATACGCCGGCCACTATAAAACGGCTTTAAAAATATAATCTGGAGCCATATTAATGTTAACATCATTTAGCTTTAGATGACCATAGATCCCCATTAAAGCGCGCTAGCTTACTGATATTTCCATAAATAATAGAATGGGGCAGCACTAGCCGCATCGTAAAATGTTTAATATCGGCTGACGCTAGGGCCCGTGTATACTGTGCGACTGTAACCTAGCTCTATATTTCTAAGCTCTGCATTTTGAATTAGTTGCAGTTAGTAATCAATAGTGTGAATTTATTAAATTGACTAATTTAAATAATTTTAATATCGTATATAGAAAAAATATATATATTGTTTGCATGTTTAACGTTAATGTTACTTGAATTGTATAAACAAAATATTAACATTACATATTTTTATCGGCGAAAAGTATTTCTTTCTTCTTGACTAAAAATTAGTTAAGAAATAAATTGTACTATACTTTAAAAGCATCTTAGATATTTTTAAAATAATAATGTGTATTAGGTTTCTTATAATAAAACCTGGCTACTCATAGGCCTTATTAAGTCTCAAAATTTCTCTCCGTAATCGTTTCAAAAATCATAAACATGGTTCATCGAAATAGCCCGAACCGACATTGCGTACCTTGAGTAGCAGTGGGCAGAGCACATTGCTCGCAGAACTGCCGTTGGGCGGAAAGGTATTCGATTGGCAAGTAAATGCCAGATACCGCAGCGTTGGCAGATTTCACACAAGATGGACAGATGATTTTGCGAAGACCGCAGGAAGGCGCTAGTAGCGCAATACTGACCGGTTTGGAGATCCTCGAGGAACACCTGTCGTGAAATGCCGCGGTACGCTTGATTTGTTCAGTACGGAAATCGAACCCACGAAAATTTGGAAGAACGCTACATTACTTACACTTAATTAGTTACACCGCTACGTCTATAATATTCAAAATAACTTTTAAATCAAAATAAAAAAAAGACATCTTTCAAGTTTATTCTCAGGTCAAGTTGAAGCGTAAGTCAATGAAGACTGCAAAATATTATATCATGTATTAGACAAAAATAAAAAGCATGTGGTGGGTCGGAACTAATGATGGAAAAACGTATCTTTGTTGAGATTGGATCATTTGTATCCGGATCAGTACAAAGATTCGAATCAGTAAAGTGCTTCATTTGCATCATTTGTATGAGTGACTCTGAACCAATAAAATCGGTTCAGAGTCACTGATACAAATATTCTGATATTTGATATATGATAAAAATACATTGATATAAATATTGATATTGATTCATTTGTATCAGTGACTGATGCAATTGAACAACGTGATCCGAAGCGCTCCGACTCTGAACTATTTACTTATCTCAATCGTGCGAGCGCTGATTGAAACCGAGATGCAATTGAACAACGTGATCCGAAGCGCTCCGACTCTGAACTATTTACTTATCTCAATCGTGCGAGCGCTGATTGAAACCGAGATGCAATTGAGCGAATGAATCATTTGAAGTGCTGTTACAGATTTGACACAATCTCCCAATTTAGACGGCAGCGACTCGACTCAAATGAGTAAAAAATACACTTAATCAAAATTTGTAACCGAACACATTTTACAAGCTTTTTCTAACGAACACAACTTGGACGTCCAAGGTCCTGCCAAAATTGGTGTGCTTGCGTCCTTATAAGTACATGCATATGAAGCGAACTCTACAAAACCTTTGTGGTGTTTATCTTTTTTATTGGCGATTCCGAGGAAATACGATGTTCACTTTTGATAAATCATGTGAGAAGCCACTATTGCGAATGAATGCTTGATTGAAGTGTTCCTTTTGCCATTGAAACGTCAATGAACTCATTTAGCGTATAAAAGTTTTTAATGTTTTTTTTATGTCACGCCTTATTCAACCACGCCGGCTCAGTGCAGGTTGGACGACTTCTGCTCAGGTTGCTTCACTTTTGTTCACCGTAGGAGCGTCGGATAAATGTACACACGGCTGCAAGTGCGATTGCTTTTATTGACCCTGGAACAGCCTCGATTCGCCACGTAAAAAACTGTTTAAATGTTTTTTACCTTTTCCGTGTTAATCGGAATATGTTCAATGTTGCTTATTATTGTATTGTTGGCACTACCAGTGGCTAGTGATCTAAAAAATTGGAATGTGAAATGTGACATTCCGATTTGTATAATGATACGAATGAGCAATTGACGAGGCGCATGCGATGTGTGCGACTTCAAATGAATAATACAAAAATAGGTCTCTTGAACGTATCATGATATGATAAAACGTTTATCATGCGATAAAACAACTATCTTGAAATTGATCCTTTGTACTCAGGCAGTTTAAAGTAAATCGCTATCATATCGTGTTCGATACGAAATTCACCTAGTCACCATTTTATATAATACTAGCGACCCGCCCCGGCTTCGCACGGGTGTAGTGAAAAAATGGTTATGGTGGGTTATCCTAAGAGCTATCTCTTAGGGATAACCCAGATTGTGCAACTAACAAAAATCCACAAAAAAGTCCGCGATGGTATATGTCTATACATATACCATCGCGGACTTTTTTGTGGATTTTTGTAAGTTGTACAATACTGTAGTACATTATTTTGGTCTATCTCGTAGGGTTCAGCCAGCGTTTGCAATATAAGCGCAAAAAAAACGTGCTTATTTACGACATCACATTAGAAACCTTTAAATTTATCAGTGTTTCTCTACTATATTATGCATTTATTATACATACAAACCTTTCTTAAGAATCACTCTATCTATTAAAAAAAACCGCGTCAAAATCCGTTGCGTAGTTTTAAAGATCTAAGCATACATACGGACATACAGCGAAAGCGACTTTGTTTTATACTATGTATTGATTGACTAGCAGCCCGCCTCGGCTTTGCACAGGGGGAATAATTTTTGTAAGAATTCCAGTAGTTTTTTCCATACGAAAGAAATATTTTCCCGCGTTAAAATAGCCTATAACCATCAGGAATAATGTAGCATTCTAATGGTAAAAGAATTTTTGTAATCGATTCAGCACTTTTTGAGTTTATTCGTTACATACATACAATTCCTCTTTATAATATTAGTATTGATAAATAAAATTCTTCATAATGTCTTTGCCCTGATTTTAGTATAATTTGAAATGTTATTCTGCTATACTTGACGGAGATCAATATAATCAATAGGTAATTATTTAAATCTGTAGGCTGATCGTGTGACTGTTGCTACATAAGTTTGAATGCAACTGACATATAGTGCGATTTCATTGCTGCATTAAGTTCTGATGCTGCTGCATCAATGAATCTTCATAAAGCAGCAATGTAACTGCACTATCTCTCAGCTGTATTTACAATTTGATACACTGTCTACGGTTCAGTGATTCTTGAGTTATATGTATTTGTGGTTACACAGTTTTAAAATTAAACTAAATTTCGGAGTTATTTATTTAACCACGATATAAACGTACAACCGTACATCAGCCAAAATGCTTTCATTAATCGAAACATTATTAAATTGAATAGGTAAGTCACGAATTCATAGAAAATGTCGGTACTATACAATAAAATGTTCTGTCTAAAACGAAAAATGTGAAATGTCATTTAATTTTGACATTTGATTACGTCGTCGTGTTAACTCAACGCGTCACTCCCAGTGCTTTCCATGGGTCATCCCATGACCATGTGAACACAACATTTTTATGTAGGTATATAGAATTGTTATGGCCGTTTTTTTGTTCTGCCTAGTGGCTCTGCTCCTTTTAGTAGATATCTTTTACAAATAATTAAACGTATTTTGAGAAACGAGTACAGTAACTATTCTGCTCTTTATTATATGAGTCCGTGTACACTCAAGGTCGAGTGGATCAGAGTGAATGTGTTGATATATCGTATATTTCAATAGAACCCGGCCATATTAATACCTTGTCGCAGTAAAAACAAGAAGCTGTCAGTAAAAATCCAAACAACATCGATGCCGCCACAATACGACATGGTACTTTGTCGGGTTTTGTTGGTGTTGCTAGATGCCATATATGTGCAGTGTTCTCACGCGAACTCTCACCGCGCGTCCTCTAAATCAGCTACGTTCGTAACACACCTTGATATTTATCGCCATTGTGCTCGTGTATCATTTGCGCTTCATTCAAAATAATGAATGATGACATTGCCAAGCACCAAGTAACTCGTAGTCCAGCTCTTTCAATACTCGAAACTCTGATGAATGTCTTATAAGAATAGACGTATTTTTTTGCGATAAATAGCTAATAAAACAATTTAATTAAAACTTTCAAACATAGAGAACTTAATGAAAAATAACTTTTGCTTTGGTGGGACATCTATTGTGTCATCTAGTGGGTGGGTTACACATAGACTCGAGACTATTACATGAATCGGACTTAGTCACATTTCGTTTAGGCTTGTTCCTCGCTCTAAATAGTCTATTGCAATAAAAACATTTATAATACTTTACAGTTTATTTAGTTCCGTTTTAAAAACTCTAACGTGTACATTTATTTAGTTTAGTACAATATTGTTCTGTAGGAGGACAAGCGTTCATTAGTTTCTGTGGGGGAATAGAGATATCTGGAATTATTGGGTTGGCTTGCTCATAGATGATTGCACGGTTGCATATAAAGAGTAATAGCTGTTTCTCTTATTTTTTTAAATGATTATATTATTTTTGCACTTTATCTGCACAATCAAAGCAGTTAAAATACATTTGCACTGACTGCGCGGAATACAACAATAGGGCCGCGCGAACACCAACCCGGCCCAAGGTCTAACAAATGTAAATACAATTAGATCCCATTCGGTACCCATTAATTACTGCATCGTCAAATGCCATTTGGCTTAATTGACAGCCTGAAGGTAGATGTTTATTTGTATTAAGTCGTAATGACGCTAAACGAACGCTCAAGGTTGCAAATTAGTTCTCAGTTAGTCATCATGTGCTCATGAAGTCAGCTTTGATAGCTTGAAACATTTAAAATATGAGATAATGAGCTTACTTATGACTATTCTTAACCTGCCGACGAGAGTTTTTGATACTATATATTGACAAACAAACAGATTGCTTATTTGTTACTGTTGCCTATAGTTGGGGTTGTCACCTGTCCGGACTTCACCGGACAATCCTGCCTTTGTTAGTTGTGTCCAGACAAATATTAACTAATCGGGCCTGTCTAGTTTGTAAAAGGTCGTGTTAATCTACTATTGATTTGAATAAATCCCCACATAGTTAGTCCCACGTCGGTTAAGCAAGCCGAGACAACGGCCATGTTCTGTAAGAATGCGCGGGTAGTACTTAGTTCTCCCCTTGCCTACGTATTTTATTTATTTGCCTGTAAAAGAAAATATTTACAACAAGCTGTGGCTACGACTTCGTCAGCGTAGAATTTTAGGTATCTTTTTTAATAACTAGAAGTGTTATAAACGTAAGAGTAGACAAATATAATTATAATCAGAAAGCTTCGAACTGCTAAGCTATCGGGAGTTGCACGTGTTATTGTGAGTCAACCATAAAAGATAGACATATGTTGTTGCGGGATATTTTTTATATAATTTTAAAGAGAACATTTCCGTCTTACATGATTTCTGTATAGATTTAACCTTTAAGGTTGCACACGCGACGGAAGCCTAAAAAACGGAGTAACTTCTCCGGTATTCCCGCTTTTCCCTTCATTGCTCTGCTTCTATTGATTGTAGCGTGACGAAAAGTATACTATAACCAGCTCAGGAGTATGAAAAATAATTGTACCAAGATCCGTTAAAATTCGTCAAGTTTTGTTTCTATAACGGTTATACAGATAGACAGACAGACAAAAATTTTACTGATTGCATTTTTAGCATCAGTATCAATTGCTGATCATCGCCTGATAGTTATTTTGGAAATATATTTCATGTACAGAATTGACCTCTCTAAAGATTGATGATCAGTCCCAAATACGGCAACCCTATCTATCATGCGGTGCTTGCGAGATTCAAAGTATATCTCCCCCCCCCATTAAAACCACATTATACGTTGACAACTTGTGCCTAGATATGTGGCCTTTTAAATTCTATTTTGCTGACAAAGAGACCCAACAGACGACCCTTCTGTAAAAGCTCTCTCTGTTAACCCCGGGACTTTTTATTAATCTTTATAATTCTGGATTTTCATGTCACTGGATGTAATGAATCTATCTAATTTGATGTCTTACCTCTTGATTGTTGGATCATTTTAATAAATGCATAGTCTGTTCGCCGAGAGTTGATTAAATCAGAGTTTCTTCCCTCATTACAAATTGCGACCCGTTAAAAATTTATTAGTTCGTCCTCTTGCCCGTTAGGTCCGGCGCTTGACAACACCAACGTATCATAAAAACGGATAAAGCATTAAGCGACGGCCACCATACAGTTTTGCGATAATTAAGCGACATTCGCTATTTTAAAACATTTCATAATATAATACGTAAATTAGATTGCCGCACGGGACAGATATTTTGAATGACCTACAAAAATTTGTTCCGGCATATGATATTCTGTGTTTGTGACTGCACCCAATTGGAATCCTAGTAAAAGCAACATCTTTCTTCCCACATCAGTTACCGCACAATTATTAGGGATGGAAGTTAGTTTCTATATGTTATAGAGATGTATAAATATTCTGACTGTAGAAATAGAACAATGCTATCTACATTTTTTATTTCTTGTCCAAATTTGTGTCCAAACCAAATGAAATGGAGGAAGTTTATAACTCATGTTTAAATTGAGTTGTATTGTCAGCCGAATGAGACGGCTAACAATACAAAATAATGCAATCGCGGACTTAATTATACGTTTCAATACACGTACAGTGTGTTGAATGTGTAGCTTTCAAACATTTTCAATGTCGGCAATCATATTATTTAGTATCGAAGTTCGAGGCGCTCAGTTTTTGCGGCGTTTCACTGTCAAAGTTGGCTCCGTGGCGCTCAGGGCCCACGCGTGATGGAATGGAAGGCCTTCTACGGCACAGGTACGAATTCGGAGTACAATTAGTATTTTGATTGTAGTTTATCAGTTCCCTAGATATTATCAGTAGGAAACTTGATTTTAGCAAATATTGAAGTTACAAGTTACTGTTTCCACAGTGTACTAACGGTGGTTTTTCACGTTCAAGTATACTAGCAGGCTGTGAAAAGACACGTCTGAATGGTGTAGAAAATGAAACTATTTTGTCGCCAATAACGGCCGACAATCACTCAAATAAACTTGTACTAAAATAGTATATACTTCGACTTTCAATTAACGAAGCTATTGTGCAATGATTTATTTTGTTTCATAGTAAGTATTTATATACATTTATTAAAAATCTTAAATCTATTTATATTATTATTATTATTGTAAGTTACTAGCTTTCCGCCCGTGTTATATCGGATTTTCCAAAAGAAAAAATAAATTTTTTGTAGCTTATTTAATCAAAAACTGTTTGTCAATTTAACCCTCTTTAGGGTAAAATTCGTACAATCTTTTTTTCGTTATATTTATTTATATATAATTGCATTCCATATAAATTCCATTTCGTTACATCCCTTTTTCGTGTAAAAATGTATATATGCAGGTACCAAATTTCATTTAAATCAGTTCAGTAATTTCAGTGTAAAAGCGCGACAAGCAGACAGACAGACAGAGTTATTTACGTATTTATAATATCAGTAAGGCTATAGCCGTTATGCGGCGTCTGTACTAGCACACACGCACGACATAGCAAATCGCAAAATATTGCCCGCTATGAATATCTCTGCGACTTCGTTACTATTTATAGAAATTAAGCATGTTTGTGCCAAAAACACACGACAGGTGTCTTCAGATGTACAATAGGCGCCACGTCAGGTTTTACATTTAATGAAACCGCTATTACGAGTAACATCAATCTTAAAGTCAGTATGTAAAGTGTAACGTGCTGCTGCATGTATAAAAAGATAAAAAACTGCAGACTTTACAAATTTATTGCAACAGATCGCCGTATCATTCAAACAAGTAGGCGTATCAAACTGATGTATGTTTACTATCCATTTGTACAGATATGTTTAGTTTAAAACCAAGGCACAACAATGTCTTTCAGTTAATAGAAAGTACCTTGCGTTGTGAAACGTCGGCTGTCAATGCGAGTACGTCTCTGTGTTGCCAAAGGACTGTTGTTGCTCAGACAAAGTACACGCGGACAGTCTTTGTGCCTTTGATTGCTCGCATTGTAACGTGCCGGCGGTGATCTCGATAAATTATTGTCGATATCGATTCCGCTCGCCGATGATTGGTGGCGCTGAATTCTCTGTGGAGTGTTGCAAGGCACCTTTTTACTAGCGACGTCGGCCGTTACGAATATACGGACGTGATACATCAACAAATATTAAAGACAACACGTGCAGATGAGTATGGAATAGTGTCTGACGAAATAGAACTCACGACAATGAGTCACACAAAAGAATCGACTTGACGAGGCTTTCGTTTGGTTGCAGTAGATAATCAAATTCCCTTAGGTAAGAATGAAGCATTATAAGACACCATGAAAGATTTTGTCATACACGATTTCGAAATTCCAAGGCCTCACTCTTACAAATATGTGATAATACAAGCATTCTTCTTAACGTGTCGAGACGTCTATTTACAGCAAACTTGTTTTTATTCAACGAAATTTTAGAGCTGTTCTTAATTCGCTCGTTATGTTGATACCGTTTTAATGTATTTAATAGTAAATATAGTATTTGTCAAAATATTTAAAGAAGACTCCAAGATTTGCGCTTAAATTTAAATATAACATCAAAGTAAACCGACTGAGAGAAACCATTAAAATATGTAATATGAAATATATAGATGAACTTTTAAAGTTCTATTAACAATGCCTTTTTTCATATCTGCAACACATGAAAATTTGATAATTAATCATTAAAATTTACATACAATTCATAGTTTATGTAAATAAGCTTAAATATGAAGACTATATATTAATATGAGCGAAAAAAATTTTCGTGAACATATATTTATGTCGTCATATTCGTTATTGTGGTCAACAATATAGGTACAAACCAAACTTCTACAATCTCAAATTCGAAATAATCTAAAGATTTGGTCTCTGAATATAGTTAACGTGAATATAACCTTAACAATAAATATTAAATAATTCTCTCATTCGCATTTATGATTCCCGAAAGTTTCCCGAATGCGGTACGCATGGACCAGATGAGCGACCCTTCACATGAACCGCTTTCACCCGCATTGCCTGTGTGAGATTGGGCATTGGACGGCGCTCACTTCACTTTCTCATTTGTAAAATTGTGCAAATTATTCGCCTGATGCGGCATAGAGTTGGACTATCGTCCGTTTATAGAAAAGGCATTTCTATAAACTTGGATTTATACAAATAAGCTTAGTGAAAGTGTTACCAATATAAATTACCAATTAATTAAGTTAATTATTCGACAATTTTATTGAGTACTAGCGGACCCGACAGACTTCGTCCTGTCAAAAAGATTTGTACAGTGGCAGTTTTTTGTTCCTAATTATTTTATAGATAATGTCGCATAGCCAACCAAATCGCAGAAAAAGTCTAAATGACCTATTACATTTTGTGGCTATTCAATTTTGGAACGTGACATTAAATCCTCCAACGATGTATTCTGTGCTCCAACGCACGCACGCACACTGTTTTGATAGATATGATTGAATTTCAACAATATGTAGCGTTAATAAAGCGCAAATTGACTCTTTGATGTTAGGAACACACCTTCATTGCTTAGACAACAGTGAGTGCTTGCAATATGAACTTTATACAATAACAATAAAGCTCAATTCGACTGTACGTTTTAGTTAGAAAACGTTTGCATGGGAAAATAAAAGGGCTGTTTTAGGGTATTTCCGATAATTATACGAATTTTCCTCATTGTAAAAACCCTCCTTGAACTTCAACGAACATTAACAAAAAAGAATTGGCCAAATTGGTCCAGGCGTTGTTGAGTTATGAGCTTACCAACACATTTTGCAATTCATTTTTATATATAAGAAGATTGTCAAATGTTTCCAATACAAGCGATCATTGTGTCGGTCAGCTCCACTGCAAATTGCAAAAGTACGCCTTATGATAAGTTGCTCTTTTTGTTACAGGTAATTATGCGGATCGCACGCCTCAACGCCAATCGCCACGTTTGATTAATGTATTAGTGGTACGTACACCAGAACAGGAAGAGCAAATTAATTCCTTGTGTTTGTTACGTATCTTGTATTGGTATATACATACCTGCGTGTTTTGTACGCGTTGTGATTCAAACATGAAATATGCCACAATTTTGATTTGTTGATATACGTTGTATGATTAAATGGTGTTGTATCGTAAAATACAGTTTATTTAAGGTTTGAGGTTTTTTTATTTGAGGAACACTTTTTTCTTTCATTCATCGTACGTTATCTCCTTATTAATATTTATATTTTTTCCGATTATAAGACTTATTCGTCAAACACCTACACTTCACTGAATAGTGAAGTATAGGTATTATCTATCATTCAGTCACACCACACATTCAAAGATTAGGATCATTGGTCGATCAAAATAGTTTCTGAGATCTATTACCATTTTACGAACCAGGCGACTAGTCGATTTCCGATCGATGATAAGTGAACTTATGAAAATACTAGCTTTTGCCCGCGACTTCGTTCGCGTGGACTTCAGGTTCGTCCCGTCTAGTCTAGTAATAAGTAAGAAATACGGTAACTAAGCACTGCAGATCCCTAATCATAGGCTTATAGGTAGCTACTGCAGTATGCTCCTATAAACTACGTAGGATTCAGTCAGCGTTTGCAATGTAAACGCAAAAAATGTGTTTTTTTTACGACCTCACATTAGAAACCTCAAAAATTGTAGCCTATGTGTTATTCTGATGTATAAGCTATATTGTGGTAAAGTTTCATTCAAATCCATTCTGTAGTTTTTACGTGAAAGAGTAACAAACATCCATACATCCATACTTACAAACTTTCGCCTTTATAATAGTAGTAGGATTGTATAGGAGAATCAATCACATCCATCAAATCTTGCTACAACTTGAACAATAAATTCTGAGTCATTTAAACGAAATAATGAAATATTTCCTAACTTAGAATGTTTCTTGTTTTCGATTGAATACATAAAATGACAAAGCAAAACTAAGACATCGATGGAGCGGCAGTCTAATATGCGGCAAGTCCATATCATGATATCAATGAAAATAAACTCTGCGCGTTTTACTACGCCTAGATATAAGCATGATCGTTTAACATAACAATAATCGCACGCAAGTATAAACAAATTGTCCGTTCTCACATTAGTCGACAGCCGCGAAAGAAGGTCGAGCGCAGGTTTGTTTTCCGCTTAAGGGCCCTTCAGACTCAACTGCGTGTAAGCAACCATATCGGCGATAGTGTTTGCGGTCAGCTTTTTTGTTTATGTTAAACATTATATTTTAGATTTGGTTAATTCGTTGTGTGCATGGGTAGAAAATACAAATAAAAAGTTATTTTATAGGTTTTAACATAGGCAGGTCAATGGTTGTGTCTAATAGTCTAAGAATCAGCAAATTTTGTAACGGTGCTAAATCGGCCCGAATCGAAACTAGCATTCCATAATCAAAAGTGATCACAAGCAAAGCATTACAAGATCGCAATAATCCAGAATAGACCATCTTGGAACCAACCAAGAATACCCCACCCCAACTAATAGGGACAAGAGAAAGATAGAGAGAGACATATTAAAGTTAATAGAATATATTATTAAAAATTGAATTTAAATTGGTTGACGAACGAAATAAAATCAACAGGTTCTTAAATAAATTTAAGATTTTTAACTAAATAAACTTCCATTAGTAAATACGTTTATAACACTGGTATTTTGGATTAAATATATTTACAGTTTTATTGTTTTAAATTTAAATAAGATATGAGGCTGACATATTCGCGAGATAGTTTTAATCTTATTCTAAAGAAACCTACATTTTTGGTTCATTAATTTATGTGTTACAATTCCAGTATTGATATTTTTAACAATGAAATATAGCAATGTTTTGCTGGTCAGTTTTAATTCTTGTATGATGAGATTGTGAGATGCCGAACACTTGAGTCTCTCATTACCGCGACCTCAAAAGCCCTTTGTGGTTAATCTATTTTTAATTAAGTCAATCGAGTCGGCCGATTTCAGTGGGTCGATGTTTTGATAGATCGCTAACGCGGAGGCTGCCTGACAAGACTCATTCAATTAAAATAACTTTGATTACAAGATTTGCGTGTACCATTATTCGTAATTGAGTTCTATTGATTTTCATTTACTTTCTTATTACTATTGATTGCGGTCGAGCAAGTAACTCATCTGATGATAGGTGGTAATCATCAGTCAAGGATAGCTGCAATGCTAGGTTCCAAGCTCCGTCGCTCTGCTTGGAGATACTCGTATATTCACATTTTAAGCCTCGTTTAAGATTTTTTTTCTTCCTAGGTACAAAGCAGATTGCATGAATTGGTAAAGTGGTTACAATTGTTTTTAGTACACATTCTGAGATTCGTCACAAACCTGTAAGCCACACAAAAATGACAAGTTATGTCACATGTTGCCAACTTGTGACATAAGTTGTGAATCACAGTACCCTTAGTAATTTCTAAATTATTTTATTACCTGACTAATTTCGTCTTAATAGAAATGGAAAATTGGAGCATTATATTTAATCTGTATCACATCTGTATGAATCTCTGCATATGCAGGAACTGAAGCAGGTATTCATATTGATACGGAAGTCCCGCAATGACGGATGTGGATTCGAAAAATCCCTGGTAGTTCCACTGCCAACCAAGCTGACGATATAATATTTGCTGTTATAGGTAATGGAACCTCGGACTTCTGAACAACGCCCGGTGGGATATCTACTTAACCACGAATGAGTTTAATATACTTTTTTTTTCCTCAGGAGAGGAGGCTGAGAATCCTCATGGATACCAACGCAACAGGCAAGCAGGGATGCGTTGATTATGTCGGACTCCTGGTGAATCGAGGCGGCTCGACCGCCAAGACCAACAGACCTACCGACTAAACTCAGCCTGAGCCTTTGGTCCTAATGACCCTACTGGCTTATATGGAAGAGGGCCGCACCTCAGGAGAGGTACGGTTAGCGCTGCCCCATGGAGAGGGCATAAGCACTAGAAGAGGCGCGGTTCTCCAAAGTGGGATCGGCCTGTATTGACTGGGAACCTACTCGTGCCGAAGCAGAAGGCTGCCGAATAAGGGGAGACAAGGGAGGCGACGGCTCAGACGCCGCCGCTCGCAGGTCTAGAAGGTCCTGCGTTAATTGATTAGGGGGTCGCTTAAGACATGTCGCGGTCTGCGTGTCCTCTGCCAATATGGACTGGTTTAATATACGGGCAGTTACTACATTTCTATCCATATGTGTTTTCTGTTTTGATGTTTCCGCTCCAATAAAATATAAATCGTACATAATACACGAATTAAGGACATGACTCACACGGCAGCTCTGAATGTTTGTGAAAGTAATAAATTGTGTTGATGTTGTTTTAAGTTGAAAATATATTCAGCCGGTATTCACCTCCCACATAATCGATTGGCCTTTTACGCGTGCGTTTCGTAATAAAACCTTTTCTTATGGTCTTGACCATACAAGGCGCGCCGCCTATCCTGTTTATTTGAGATATCTTAATGGATTTAAATTTTAGTGATTATCTGTGTGTTAATTAGGATTCCGATCTTTAGATCGGTTTGCTAGTATAATAAAAATTATTATTTATTATACACTGATCATTTACATTTAAAAATGACAATTTAATGAAACACTTACTGGAAAATACATATTAGCAATGACATTCATTTTCAAAATGTTAACTTTTTATATTATTGCTTACAAGTAGCTTACAAGTTCTAAAAACTCTTCTCGTACATTTAAGGGCTGAGCATGTATACCAATTCTATTTATAGCAATGACGTAACTTAACACATCCAAATTGTTGCTAGCAACAAAAGGCTTTTTTTTGCACACAACTCCATGGCGTGCTACAATTACTGACAGATTTGTTGTTCGCGCTGAGGATAAATTATATTTTGTAACAAAAACCGCCTCCGGCGATGTACACATTTTCGGCGTGAGGAGGAAGCAACGACAAATGACGCAGCTGTTTTGAATATTCTTGGTCACCAAACATTCATTGATAAACTCAACAAGTACAAAGGACGACTAAAATAGAAATAATATTTAGTTCTAAGGCTAGTAGATGTCGACATCCACTGATATGGAATATTGTCCGTAAAACATATGTATATATATATATATACTGAAATATGGATGCTTCTCTTTATTCCTTTTGGTCAATTAAGTAAAACTAACAAAGTTATTCACATCTGTACTTGTGTTGTATATTCATACTTGTACACAACCAGGGTGGTATGCTTCTGTACCTCCGTCTTTCTGCCGCAAAATAGCAGTTTTCCCATTGCTATGTTCTGGCGTGAAGGGTAAGATAGGCTGCGACTTGACATCTTGACATGACATCTTCTGTCACAAGTTGGCAACTTGTACTGTGATGATGTAAAAATAATTGTCTGTACGTGTTTTTAACTGGAGTCTAGTGGGTGACCATCTGCTTGTCACCTTTTCTCTAATATGATTTCTAGATGTTTTCGTCAGGACTCCTAAAGTCTCTTCTATTCCATGCATTTGCGGGTATCTATCTGATTATGGGTCCAAATCACATACACCTGCGCTGCACAAGCAATTTTGACAAGAAATAGTAATCACATGTACTAAAGGTTACTGCAG
Organism: Scirpophaga incertulas; assembly: GCA_036419045.1. Taxonomy (NCBI): domain Eukaryota; kingdom Metazoa; phylum Arthropoda; class Insecta; order Lepidoptera; family Crambidae; genus Scirpophaga; species Scirpophaga incertulas. The sequence continues at coordinate 22,581,724 of CM071635.1, read as the reverse complement.
ACCCATCATCATACTGCAGCTTGGTTGTAGTTTGAATACATAAAAAAATACACAGAAATCCTTGCGATGCATAACGACAGTGGAGTGGAGTAGAAACGGGGACGTTACTGATACAATACCGTTACTTACAGAGCGAAGCGTCCCTTTTAACAAAGTCTCGTTAAACCGTGATAAATATTCAAGTTCCAATTAGGAAAGTCGTTCACGAGTTACGTGCGACAGTAAAAATAATTTTATGGAGTCCGCAGTGAATAGTTGAACAGGCGGCATTGTAATGTCGATTTACATTCTGTTATCTTTTTGCACGAACCCTGTTTTGATACCTATTGCTGAACTGTGTTATGATGACCACCTACAACAAAATTGCTCTAATCGAAATTATCTTTTATATACTACACTTTTATTATATATTATCCATACTAATATTATAAAGAAGTAAAGTTTGTGTGTTTGTATATTTGTTAAATTGTAAGGGGTAATCTCGGGAACTACTGAACCGATTTTAAAAATTCTTTCACCAATAGAAAGCCACATTATTGCTGAATGTCATAGGTTATATAAAAAAACGAAAAATAAAAAAGCTTTTACGTGGTAGTCTGTTTTGCAAAGTGAATCGGAGAAAAAGCGGTCGAATGAAAGCGTTTCTTACGAACGCTGCCTTAATTATGAAAGATATATATTTGAGTTCTAGAGAAAAGATATAGAGCTTGAAAATGACTACAAAAAAGTCAACGATATTATATGTCTAACTTTTATATTTAAGTTACAAAAAGTAGCTTTTTTAATATTACAGTTAGAAATGAAAACATAACACTCTGTACTAAAAAAGGATTATTAATATTATGCCCAACGAAGTGGGCACGGGTCAGCTAGTTTTTTATATACTACACTTGACGATAATGTCAAGCAAATTATTAAGGTTGATTTTAGCTAACAGTTTGATTGTAACAATAGATCGCTCAATTGTCACTATGACAGCTAATGCAGAGACTGCAGAGGTACTTGAGCCTACACTATGAATGGGGTATTTTTGCTTTAATTTTTAGTGCGTACATGGTAAGTTTAGTCAATACTGACCACAGCAACACCACTGCGACCCTAGTAGTAGAATGTTTTCTAATTAACTTAAACCTTACTAAAATGTCAGGTATGTCTATTAAAAGCTCTGAATTACCATTATGTCTGTGTGAGTTTGATATGATGACATTAGTTAAAGGCGTCCGCATAGAATCAAGCGACCAGTGACACAAAGACTTTTGAAAGATTATTGCAAAGTTATGTACGAATCCGTGCAATCTATCATATCAATCTGAGTAGATTGAGATCTTTAGCCCCCGATGGTATTAAAGGTTTGTTGTTCATTTGGAATTGCAGCACGTCTTACCAGGTGCGTGATTCTGAATTGTTTATTGTTGTGCATGCTTTTTTTGGTACAGCTCCAAATTTAAATACACTTTAAAAAGTACAGTTTTGTAGGAAAACAAAGCCGGTGCAAGTCTTAAGTGGTTGTTGACACGGGATATATTTCTGATCCACACTGAGAGACTTTTTATTTTGCGATCTGCAATTGTTTTAAATTAGATTCATTACTCATTTCATTCGCTGATTACTTATTTGTTTTTAATTAGGTAGGAAAAGATTCATTGAAAGCTTTCATAAAATAAGTTATTTCTCTTATTTTTTAATCATACTCGTATGCTCTTATTTGTGTACCGTGATAAAATAACAATATGCATAACAAAATAAATTACTATTTTGGTACTATTATAGAAAATTCTGGGTGAAATATTCTTTCCACAGTATCTTTAATGATACTATCTAATGATAAATAAATGGATTTATAAATCACTTTTATATTGAAATCGCTATTATTAGCATAGTTGAGAACATTTCAGTTTTGGCAATCTCAATTATGGATAATATCTAATATCTCAGTAATCAATTATCTCTTAAGAATTCCCAATATACCTACTACAATTATAAAATTATGTGTATAGGTTTTTTTTTATTGTAAGTATTAATTGTATAGCAATTATTATGTGCGTACGTGCTATAGATAAAATTTGTGCTGCAAAATTGATTGCATTTAGAATTTTTCTAATACACTATACTCAATTGTAGTCTGTATTTGAATTGGTTCTTGTTTGCATAAATACTCGTAGATCCAATTAATATGGTAATTATCATCTAGCAATTGCCAAATTATAGTCACTTATTAAATCGGTTCGGGTACCATGACCATCGACCCAATACACCGACATAGTTTATTGTTATATTCATTCTCTTATAAACATGTTTGGATGATCATCGTGAAAAATATATGACACGATAAAAACTACTGAAATGGAATTACTATTCTTAAGTGATCGAATTTAGAATGAGTATGCTTTATTTTCGTACAAAGTACTGTAATGAATATTACGTCTTACAATTACGCAGATAAATTGGCGCCGCAGGTGTTAGTTAAATGGTTTTTTTTTACTCACAATGTGAGTAAACAATTGTTGTTTTTTTCTTAGTGATATCAACAAAGTTACCTTTTAATTATATAGCGACCGAAGATTTATTGCTTATAAAACTGGATTGAAGCAATTACTGTCCACGTACTTCGTTTACTTTTTATTTTATTTTTTACTCTCACACCAATTAACCTAGCCCAAAGTACTGTATGGCTGGTGTTATTTATTGTGGAGTAGCAAATGGTTAATCATAGACAGTATTTTAGGTAGAAGTACATATATATATATAGTCGCAATCATAATGAAGATCGAAATGCTCGTATTCCTAACACAAACCTCCCGAGAGTCGAACCCTGAAACTGGAGATTACAACGACGCTTTGAAACCAGCGTACGGTCAGCATCACTAACTATTTATTGTCACATAGTAAAGTATCACGCTACTTAAGATGCTAACTGTACTAACCGTTCGGTCACGTCAATTGTTTTGTCATTTGTCAATTTGTCGGTTCTTATAACATCCTCAAGATGAAAGGGGTAGTAACATGCTTTTGTTAACACACGGATTTGTTACGTTTATTTATTTATCATTTTATTCCTGCTGCATAAGTGTTTATCATTTTTGTTACCGTCATATAAAATTATTAGTCGCCATTTTTATCCCTTTAGTATTTGATAAGATAACCAGTTAGTCTGAGAATAAGTAGAGCAGATCTCCTGATCTCCAGATGTGTGTGTATATATTACAAAGTCAAATGAAAAAGCTTCTTTTTTACGGGTAAACCACACGAAAGCTTCAATTTCGTTGCATCAATATTGAATCGTTATCATGTGCAATAGTAGGTTTCATGTAAGATAGAATACCAACGAGGTATGTATAATGATATACCTGGTTGTTCTTAGAAATTATATATTTTATCTGAGTATTGGTAAAATTAGGTCACTATTGAATCAGTACTTCAAGATAAACGTGTTTGATTCATATGCATCAAACATTTAGATAATGACATACGGAAGCGAAACTTTCTTGAAATTCCGCAGAATAATCAGGTTCACAGACGTAGTCCGCAAAATTGCGAATCTTAAGTGTCACTAGACAACATAATCCGAAAAATTACTAATCTTAAGTGACACAGTAGGCGTACTCTTAAAAACGATATTCGACATATCGTGGACTTCGTCGTGTCGTATCTTACTCTTAGTTACTATCGTTTAAAACATTTTAACGGACGATCGAACGAACGATATTAATTTTGACATAAGAAAGCCTCAAATGACAACGATGAATTGAATTTGACAGACGAACATTCGAAAAATAAACGTCAAATTTACGATAATTACAACGACACCTCAAACCGTATCGTATTACTTTTCGCAAATTTGACGTAAATTTTGCGAATGTTCGTCTGTCAAATTCAATTCATCGTTGTCATTTGAAGCTTTCTTATGTCAAAATTGATATCGTTCGTTCGATCGTTCGGTGGAAAGCTTTAAACGATAGTAACTAAGAGTAAGATACGACACGACGAAGTCCACGATATATCGAATATCGTTTTTAAGAGTACGCCCCCTGGGTAGGGTACATCTCTCGTTGGACGGACGGCCATTAGTTCTCAAAGGTCTTTAAGTCGGGGGAATATATTAAGAAACGCAAAGTAGGTAGGGGTAAACGTTTAGATTTTATCCTCCTGCTGGAAAGCCTCTCAATTAAAATCCCACTGTAATGACGTTATCACATGTAATTTGTAAATTAAAATTTAAACTATGGCGACCTACTTCGAAGTACAAAGGAAGTAGCTTATTTGTTAAGTACATTTTTGGTAATATTTACAAAACGACATGATAAATGTGGGCCGCTCGTTCCCTTTATTTTTTTCATTCGATGATATCAGATCTGTTGTCGGCCACCTAATGGAGCGCGAGACCACGATGTCATTGCCACTTTTTGCTGCAAATTAACTCTCGTGCTTGGCTTTTGCTATTAAAAGTATATTTTTTTGTCCTTATAAGTATCAATCTTGCTCGAAAAGCTTCTGGTGTTGATACTGCGGCAAGTTAATCAAATTTATAAAGTACACGTACACTGTTACGTATTACATTTAATGTATTTTTAAAATTGACTATAGTTAATAAATAGTGTTACAAAGAAAAGCTGTTAGGTTATATTTTAATGTTAAAATAAGTGTAGAGTACTCGACAAAAATATATGTCAGGTTCAAGTGGAAACCTAAATAAAAGGTCTCGAACCTCGTGTCTGTAGAGTCATTATTAGTAATAATAAAATTTATCTTCTCAAACTTACAATTTTTCTTTGTATTGAAACAAACAGTCTTTTGTATTTTTATCTTTCAAAAGAGTATACACACTCTTCAGCAATGTTATTACTACTTTGTATTTTCGCGTACCCTCGTGTGTTGGTTGGAAGATTGGATGTGTCATTTGGTATATAGAGCGAGCGGGTTATCGTGGTATCCTCAATTTAACAATATTGCACGGTGGCTCGGGAACCGGCTCCGGCGACCTAAATTAAAGGAATCGACGGCGGAGTAAGTGTTTTTTGAGATCTTGTCTTGTACAGCATTACCAGTGTACACGAAGGTAATTTAAAGACCCTCGAAAATGTCTCAAGGAATAAGCTTTAATGCATTTTCTATTTAATTGCTTTATTGGGAGATTTTAAGTTGTATCTATATTTTCCCACTAATATGCGATGGAAAAGTTTGAAAAAAAACTACTAATGTAGAAAGATTCCTTACACATTTTGGTAGGTGTTAATCTACTAACTACACTAATGATTTGAGTTTTTTCCTAGTTGTATGTGTTTCTGGATCACAAATGTAAAGTAAATTAGCGTCGCTTTTTTTTATAGAAGCGTCGGATAAATAGAGGGACCGATGTCAACACTAAATGTCAATGTTTTTTCTAATTAATATTGATTTCTATGTGTTCGACTTTTAGTTAAAAAGTGATGAATATAATTTAGTTAACTTGATATGTCCGTATATGAATCCCAAAATGAAAAACCTGTATTCTAGAAGGTCTGTGGTGACAACCTCTGGTTGGGTCGGATGCTCCGATTCACATAACCATCATTTATTTACAACTGTCGCCGTAGTTATATTGTTTCGATAGTTTTGTGTTTAGAAAGTAATCAGAAATATATTTTCATATTAATATATATTTATTTACACTTTCGATATTATTGTCGTTTATGGTCTTGTAGTGACGACAATTTCAAATAACACTAGTTTTTTTTTGCGTGCTCTGGTTTCATTAAAAAAAACTGATATTGTATAATTTTGTTTAAATAATTTTACTTTTCTATCAAACTCCAAGGAAATTGCTATTGCCTTCAGAGGGTACTAAATACGGACTAAGGAAATAACATATGACCAGGCCAATAAATATTAAACCGAATTATAATTTTATTTATCTTGTTGTTTTCTTTATTACTTTTGTCAAGTATCCAAAAAATATGTTAAATATAGGAAAATATTTACTTTTAATTCTATTTGGTTTTAATTCGATCTTTTAATTTTCGTAATCGCTGTCGCTTCGCACTTACGCTACATGTCACTTAGTCCATAGCAAATTGCGTTGACTTGTCGCTCAGGTAACGCGTAAATGGCCCGTTTTTGTTTACTTCTAGCACACGATGTTTGCTCAGTAGACCGTTGATGGACGGCAGACAAAGAAGAATACCGACTATTTTATTGTTCGATTTGCACATGATAGACTTTTGGTTTTCGTTGCTATGATTTATATGGGTCTAGAGTAATGTGGTCATCGACATAACCCTGCGCAACATTATTATCCTCTTATGTTGGGTCGGCGCAACACGTTTTCTTGTCATTACTGACATTCTTTGTATTTGGAATTAATATGCGATCCTTACATATAAAATTATTACATACTAGCGGACCCGACAGACTTCGGGCTATCAAAAAGATTTGTACAGTGGCAGTTTTTTGTTCCTAATTATTTTATAGATAATGTCGCATAGCCACCCAAATCGCAAAAAAAGTCTAAATGACCTATTACATTTTGTGGCTATTCAATTTTGGAACGTGACATTAATACATAATACTGTATGTGTATTCTGTGCTCCAACGCACGCACGCACACTGTTTTGATAGATATGATTGAATTTCAACTATATGTAGCGTTAATAAAGCGCAAATTGACTCTTTGATGTTAGGAACACACCTTCATTGCTTAGACAACAGTGAGTGCTTGCAATATGAACTTTATACAATAACAATAAAGCTCAATTCGACTGTACGTTTTAGTTAGAAAACGTTTGCATGGGAAAATAAAAGGGCTGTTTTAGGGTATTTCCGATAATTATTCGAATTTTCCTCATTGTAAAAACCCTCCTTGAACTTCAACGAACATTAACAAAAAAGAATTGGCCAAATTGGTCCAGGCGTTGTTGAGTTATGAGCTTACCAACACATTTTGCGATTCATTTTTATATATAAGAAGATATAACAGCAATGATAGTTGTTCTATATAACCATAAATTAGAATTTAATAGAGTAGAATGTATTCTATACATGAGTCTGATATTTGATGATATCCTGCTTTCAGTACATCCACTAAACCTACAGACAAATCTGTAACACCATCCACCTACATACAACCCGTACCAGCATTATAATATGCAGCAATTCAAACTGCGATAAGGATTGGGATTCTTACACGAGGCTACTTGTATATTGTGTCTGAAATATTAATGCTACTACATTGTGCGACAGTATTTCGTCCTCCAATCAGATACACAAATAAAATAATTATCCAATTTGGTACAATCATTCGGTTGTTATGCGCGTACATACTTTTATGCGTTTTAGTGAATTATCACTGCCCAGTCTATTAAGTCCCGATCCGATGACACTTGTAGATGGCATTTTAGTGAATCCAATTAAATTGCGAATTGTTGATGAAATAAACATAAGCCAGACGTAAAAAAGTAAAAGTGTGGATGAATTGCGTAAAGAAGGACGCAGGCGTTTTAAATGCCCATTGAATCTAAACTTATCTGTACAATGAGGAATACAGCTTGAAGACAAAGACCCATAGACTCAGAAACTATTGCACGTTCAAATCAAAATGTTTATTATTTTTAATTTGATGGGTACGAGAACTGTAAGCTGATTTTGTAACTCTGTTGCTATGACATTTTGTTTAAAACTGGCAGTTTAGTTATACGGCTGCCTTATGAAACATTTATCTTATAAAAGGAAAGAACTCTGATCAGCCTTAGCATTTCCAGAGTGTTTGTTATTATATAAGATATTCAAATATGGCATTCATACTTACAAAAATCAACCTAAATTCATTGATTTTATTTATCTAAATGACTGACGTATGCACCGCAAAGTTGGAAGATTCACATTATATACGTAACACCACTGAATGCATCAACGCAGCGAGTCCAACATTTGGTACATAACAAGTGCATTTCGTGCGTGCGATGTAAAGTGAGTCACCCCACCTCTGCTCTTGCAGTCGGTGCGTGACGCTTATTTCAAACGCACTTCACATATAACGTCATCGGCCACACCGTTTTAGTGTCACTGATTTTTAAAAATAAGTCAAGTATAAAAATATTAATTGCCTTCATAATTGGGAATATGCAATTTTTTTCTAACCATATTGGCAGTACCGTTAAGTTATTCGAAGAATGACTTATGGAGCATTTTTAAATTAATTGGACCGTAAATTAATTGACAGTAGTAGTTTTCTGTTAGAATGACTCATCACACACCAATCTCTTTGATACAGATGCAAAATTTCTTTTGTAAGATTGAGACGCTTTCGCTTTGCTACGCACAATTAATCTCTGAGAATGTTTGTGTTACTCGATTTTAGAGGTGTGACCGATTCAGTTTACATTGGTATTCCTATACTCAGGTCACAGGTTTTTTGTTTACAGCACAATTGTCTACGTTTGACTCTTACTTCACTCTAGCTCCTTATGTCATAGTTATTGCTGCTGGGGTTTCACAAGGTAGTGTACTTTTCCCGCTACTATTTTCGGTCTTGACGGTTATAAGCGTTCGCGTCTCATTACGCTACATTACAATATTTGTTTATATATATATATATATATATATACACATATTTGGGGTAATTCGGTATATATTTTTTTGTGGTAGTTATATATACTATAATACTTATATAGATAACCGTAGGTGTCAAATGGATTCTAGTTGCAGATCCATCTCATAGGCGTGTCAAATCCTAACTAAGAAAGTAAAGAGTTAAGGTAAGAGTAGTAAGTATTTCCATCAATCTATCTAAATCCGGAGCTTTAGTTGCGATACTAATTTTGATCATATTTAGTTTAGAGATAAATGGTGGGTTTTGATATTAGATCGATTACGAATTGAATTATTCTTTCAACGTAATCATCCAATAAGAATACAAACAACTTAAAAGTATTACAATCTACAATCTCACCAAGTCAATGGAGCTTTAGGTAAAATTTATATTCTTCAAATTATTGCTCAATCCTAAAGATCCATGCACAAGTAGTAAAATAAATCGCACTGCGCTTGGTATATGAACCCTGATCTCTCGATGTATTGGACAAAAATGCAAATCTGAAATATGCAACAGAGTGCTTGTCAAATATGTACTTTGCCCTCTTAGTTTAAAGTCTATTTTCTCGGGTTATGGAAACCCAATAAATCCGTTTGATAGTCGTAACTTTAATACTTGATTTATTCACGACGTAAGAAGTTAAGAGGGGCGTAGGTCGGTTGCCATTGTTCGAATGATAAGGCGTAATAGAGCAATTTTTTAGCATTTCTCAGATCAGAGAGGACATGTTAAGTTTAAGTCGATGATAAAAGAAATTCTCTTATTTTCTGTTTAAATTTGTTGAGAGTCGTATTATTTATTTGATGTTATTAATTGCGATAAAGCTCTTTTCCAGAAATTTATATTACTACTATTAAATGCTGTCATTGCTGTCTCTATTCAAATCCCTCAAACATGACTCAGGAGTGGTGGAGACAGAAGATAATTAGGATTTCAATTCTGGCGTTTCAATAGAGAGGTAATAGTATTGTTAGTTATCGAACAATTGGCAATAATTAGGTAAAAAGCATTGTTATTAATACATTTTTTACACCCTGAAAATTCATCAATCTAAGCAGATAAACGCCACTAAGTGAGTTATAGTAAATAGACAACATTATAATGCTGACCGAGTCAGCAATATATCGTCCTCCGTGCCCTAAAATAAGAAACTAGTTTCAAAATTGATATAACTTTGAAGACCCCTCAAAATTGTTAAGTTAGTACGTACAAAAGTGTATCTATATGTGGTATACTTAGAGAAAAGTTGAGATAGTGATTTTTGAGACTTTAAAAAGGACAATTAAAATTGTTATACCTTCCATAAATACGTGATTGTAAAAGTGCGCTCACGACAAATCAAAAAGTCAATGTGCCAGTGCATTGTTCGCTCCAACTGATTGCTATCCGCGCTCGCCGTTCGGTCTATCAGCTTTATCTGATGGTCGCTTAATGAAGCCGTAAGCCCTCCCGTTTAATGGACCCATCATTAGTGCAATACAATCTGATTGAGTATTTCAAGTAAGGAATCGAACGTTCTCCCATTCGTACGACGTAAATAGTTAACCGTAATTTAAGAGTTCAAAGAAATTCTGCCAAGGGTGTACTTTATTTAGTACATTGACGTAGCTTGCCTATATTATTGCTAATAACGAAACGGCGAGAATTACACGTCACAGGACATCAAATAAAAATGACGTTATTTCATATGACGCGCTAACATAATCTTGCGTCTAGTCACTTTCAAAAAAAAATTGATAAAGAGATTAAGTGTGGAGATGGATTTATTGTGACTTAAAATAACATTTTGAAGATATTCTGTTAAAGAAATTTACTTTCGTTATGTTATCTAAAGAGACAGATAATTATGTTATCTGTTTCTTTAGATAACATAGTAAATTAGTTACCACGATAGTAAATTTTTCTCATAACTCCATAACTGACGGTTGTTTTTATTTTGGTGAAAAGAACTAGCAAAGAATACTAATTGATAAATACGTAATTTTTCATGATTCGTAATTCTCCTATGGTCCTATATGGCGGACAGGGTTATTTTCTTGGTAGGTACTTTCCCGAGCGATTTTTTATATATACTAATAATAATTCCGAGTCTGTGTGACTGAATAAAATAAATACCTATGCTAATATTATCTAAAAATATATTGTGAAATTGTGTGATAAGAGAAATATGCCGTGTGAATAACGATGTAGTGACAAAAAAGAAAGGAATGCTTAGATAGTTTGGACACGTAGAAAGGATGGACGAAAACGACTATCCAACAAATAAGGCAAATCTGAATTGACAAGTTGGACGACCCGTTGCAAGCACTGGGTAATTGTTTCGCGAGTGCATTGGGGATTACGATTGTTGTAACGGTGCGCTGGCGCAGTCACCCAATCTATGTAGATGGATAATAATGACTCATACGGTAATATGACGGCTACTGCTTCTTTGTCGTGATATTGACTCGAGCTATGTACAAAAGAATCAACAAAGGATGTAAGAACATTTGATGCCTTGAGTTCGTTCGTTTGACATGTGATAAGAAATATTTCTTTCTAAAATTAAGAACAATATTTAATAATCTTTTATCATGGTTATCAAAGTCGAAAGAGTCGAATACGAAACCGCAATTATATCTCTGTGAAGTACTCAGTTACTGAATAACATATCGACGAAGTGCGAGTATTTGTCTGTATTTGCGTGTATTTGTTACACCTCTGCCTAACTTTTCGGGTTGAAAAGACGTATGTCACTACATGTACACACTACACTATAGTAAGTACACTCGTAGGATGTTGTTTTGTTCTTACTTTCGAGCAGCTATATTATAATAATTAATAATTTTCATTACACAGCTCACTATGTAAAATTTGCATAAATTCAAGTCATTCACAATGCTGGCAATATAACTAATTAGTTAGAGTAGTTGTAACTCATCCGTTTATTCGACTTCAAATGCAGCCCTTTCGCGTTCCGCCTCTAATTGAAACAGGGGTCGAAAGAGCCCTTTGCATACTCTTAATCACATAATAACATATTTGTATAGGGAATGGGCCTAAGGGCTCTCTCAAAGCCCTTCGTATCGAACTGCAACGTCATTTGCAAGTTTAATATGCATCTAAGAGATTGAGATGGCTTAAGACAAAAATATATATTTTCTGGGGGGTGCTTTGTATTATCGTTATAGTAATATTATTATGTATTATGTTGTATGTATTATATTGTATGTGAATATTATTAATATGTAATAATGTAGACAATTTTGTTAATAATGTAGACAATTTTGTTGCTCGTTGCATTTGAACAAATTAATTCAAAACGAATCCTCTGATTTTATCTAGCGTTTGAGATAAATTGAAGATATTAATTCTTCTTTGTTCATTTTTTATTTCAACTTAATTAAAGTTTGTCGCTAAAGACTATTTTTCCATCCCGTATATCAATATTCGCTAAATATTCTTTAAATACTTAATCTCTTCATATTGTAGATATAGGGTCATATAATTTAACGGTCTCCACACAGCCCTTTCCAGTGGTGCTGAAATAATATCTAAATAACAGCGAGGCCCCGCGGCGCAGGCGCAGGTATTCCATGAGCTGCGATTGCTCAAAGTGCGGTCACGAGCAGTACAATTTGCAAGTTTTGGCATTTGTTTCGCTGTAATACCTACCTACGGCGCGAATAAGACATCGGCACGCACGCAAGATATCTTTATTCAGTCTGATGATTTAATGTATACTTATTGTGTCTACACTTGTTGGTGTTTTAAACTAAAATCCTCACATGGGACATTTTATCGTATAGATTTGGAAATAATTTTACCATAGATAATTTTATGTTTATAAGGTACTAGCGGCCCGCCCCGGCTTCGCACGGGTACATACACACACATACTTAAGCGGCGCGGCGGTATATAAATTAAATTTTTAGAATAAAAAACCGCTTAAGTACTGTGACATAACTATAATATTTAGACATATGCTGTCGCGACACTTTTTGTAGATAATTATGAGTTCTGCAAAGTCGTAGTAAATGATTTTGTTCTATCATCAATAGTTTTCGCAGCGCACGCGATGTAAGGAATTGTTCAGGTCATTTTATCACACCTTGGGTTACATTATTGGAGTTTTAGTAAGGATTCCTAATTATTTTTAAAAAATAATATAGCCTATGTTACTCGGGGATAATGTAGCTTTCCTAAGGTGAAAGAATTTTTGAAATCGGTTCGGTAGTTTCGGAGCCTATTCATTACAAACAAACAAACAAACAAATCTTTCCTCTTTATAATATTAGTACAGACAATAAAAACAAAACAAAAAATCATAAATTATTTTACTCGCTTTTCGTATAGTCATTTTATAATCAGTATCATTACTAGTACACCCAACATAGGCAATATAAAAAATGCCAAAAAGATATGCAATATTAGTAAATAGAGTTCATGTTTGTCACAAAGTTCATTCCAGGAAAATATTTTCAGACCCTATTCTTATTCCTACAACGTATTTGTTGCGAACGCTGTTTTATTACCTCTATTATTCTTTTCATATTTGTCATTGCAATTAAAGACGTTGTATTGTGAATGCGGGAATTTATTTCTATCCCTCTAATATTCGCCAATCATAGTGCAGTATCCCATATTTCAGCGGTATTTCAATAGTATTCGTAACAACTCATTTACCGGTATTACTTTCGGTGATTTGTACGCCGGTGTTCGCGCTGCTGGATTTGTTATACATGTATTTCTATGCTCGAAGGATGTAATACAGGATTTACATGTGGCCGAGTGTTTACAATGTTGCTCTATAAATAGAAAATGTTTGGCATGTTTTGGCTGGGTATTTTGTTGATTTAATGCATAACTGCTGAACATCGAACCTTAAATACATTTTGGGCGGTTAGGTTGAAGGCAGTCTATACGTAGTCCATCAACATTAAAACTATAAACAGACCCACCATTTCGCTAAAAAGTAATTTAAAATTTGGATGAAAGAAACGATATCTGAAACCATAGTCGTGGTCGCATTTTTTTTTTCATATATAATTCTTCATGAATAATTGCTAAATCTTATCTTTTTAATAGGATAAGAATTTTTAATTAATTCTCTTCTTAATTTATTGTTTAATTTCGATTTACAAAACAAATTACTTATTTAAAAATATCCTATTTTATATTGCTATTATATTTGTTGAATTTGTTCCCGTCAAAAACGACGACGACGAATTAACAATTACTGATAAATTATCAATGAATAAATAACGTTTGAGGCACATTTTAATTGATTAGTTTCAATGTCATATCTGCCTAAATGCACGCGGCACTACGTTAAATAACTTATTGGATCTAACCCTGCCGATTGACTTTTACTCATTTTCAAAATTTTTGTCTTGCACGTGTTAATTTCAAGATCTACTTGCTGAGAAAGAACTGACGTCCTCTAGAATTGTGCCTAAGTCTTGGAGCATTATCGGTCTCCGATTTTTGGTCCTGAAGGTGGACTAACATTGTGACGTATTAATGTAGTTATATAGAAATATTTGCATGTTTCGATAGTCTGTCGATTCGATAGATGTCTGTCTATGGAAAAATCCAAAATATGACCCAGGTCTCGACAAAATTAAGGAATTTCTCTAAGTCTACAAACGAAAATTATAGTGGCAAGTCAAACTCTTCGGTCTTCTGTTTAACCTGCCATAGCGTATGATAGTGTATGTAGACTTATCGGAAACAGGTTTTTCGAGAGGCTAGAAATTGTCAAACCTGCGCCGTGATGACTGCCTAGTTTGATATTGTTACAAAATACCTTTTAAATCTATCTTTTGTTTAACCTCCGTGAACCTAAAATATAAGTCTTTGAATAGAAATATAATTTATTTAAATTACACAAAAACCATCACCTCCATCCCAACGTAACTAACACGTTCTAACGATGCTTTTAATTATTTTAGACATCATAAATGGCAAACACTGTGGATTATAACAATAGTCACGATCATAAGTTCTGCGTGATGTAGTTCCTTACCCAAGCGTGGGCGGATCGATCGAAATGCCCTAGCTGTATAACTAGTTAGTATACTTATGGCGTGTGTGAGATCATTGACTAAGCAAGTATTCTCAACAACTCCCTTCCTAAATTTGCTAGCATGCAAACTTGCAAGCGGCATGCTTGGCTCAATTCAATACAAATGCAGATCTTATTGACATTTCACCGAACATCCCAATAAAATATTGCTACTCAGCCGTAGACTTCTCTAAAATGATAAGTACCTTATTGTTTTAATATTTATACGGCATGTTGTGTCAAATGTTTTATTTGTTAATAGCCTCGTTTATTATTCATACGAATAATGAAGGAACGTGTTCCATACATCAAAACCATCGTGGCCGTGAAAGTCATCGCAAGTAACGTATTATACAGCTATTAGAGGATCTGGTGCAGTAAGATTACGGGTCGCTGCGATCGCTGCGCGTGCGCGGACTCCCAATGATGTGATAACGCGATCGGAGTCACTGGCTCTGAATTTGAATACGTTAATATAAATAGCGCATTTTTTAGATATGTTACTTGTAAATAGATAATAAATAAGGGCATAAGAAAAATACTAACACAAACAAAAAAGTATGCGGAATAAAGAGTTCGCAGAAAACCAGAAAAACATTTAAAAGAAAAATAACGTCATTTTGTGTTTTTATTGTTTTCCAGGGATAACGTCTATTCTATATATAAGGTATTGTTCTATTCCCTAGCTGACTTTCATAAGAATGCTTTAATGATAGTTATGTACGAAATCATTGAGTGAAGTTGAGGAAGCTATAAAAGTTGTTTGGATCGTTGTTGTTGCTAGATCATCGCATGTAGATAACTGTACAACTGAAACTGTCTATCGCTAGCGGATCCACTTGAGGACTCATGACCCAAAATCTTAATATAATCTCTATATAACAAGAAATAACGGAAAATATAGTACAGGAAAAAGTCATTTCAAAGACTAATTGTAAAATCATTAAGAGAGTTTTTTTTCTAGCCACCCGCCATTTAAATAAATCTTTGTATAAAAGAAACTATAATAATTCATTCAACTATAAATCATTAAAACTCCACTATACTTAGATGTATTTTAGCAATTTACTTTGTTCAAAACCTCTGTCAGAATGTTTTCTTCTTCATCTTACTAGAGGGTAATAGAGTGACGATATTTCTAAAGGTGAAAGAGAGTTCCACCGGGTCTCCTCCACTCTCATCTCACTGATTTTCTTTTCTACGTTCGTCAGTACTTAATTTATTAGTTCGAGGTGGAAGCGAGTTCCACTTACACCCTTCAGCAGGTCATCGTCTCTTTTACTTATTATATTACTTAGTTTATTGTTTATAATGTGGATACAAGTGTGTTCTTGTGATTGGCTTACTTGCTTTTCATATCGCCGATAATAGGTACGTGTTTCGTATGACGTTTTTCAGCACACTTGCGTAGAAAAAACAAACTTAATTCAGTCTTAATATTTCATAACTGAAACAATTAAAGTAAGTACATGTTACTAGGAAAGTTATGGACATGAAAGTAGTTGGGCGTGTGGGGAGAGGAAGAACGAAGAAGGATAGACTGTGTGAATATTGTTATATTGAAGAACGGACTGAGTGTCGAATTATTAGGGAGTAATAGAGGAGAGTGCAAGAGAAAGATGTTGCGCCGACCCTAAATAACATTGGAAACAGGGTAAGAAAAAAAAGACGAATCTAAGTACATCCCCGTTTTATTTGCACACATTACAAAGATGTATTTATAAAGTTGCAAAATATTTTAACCAAGTAAATTAACAATGGTTACTCATATTATATATGTATTATTTTATAATACATCGTCGGTCGTCAAATAATACATATATACACTTCTCATCAAAAAAATCGAAACACCTTGCAAGTTTACGTTTTGTCAGGATTATCAGAAAAATGTGTACATTTAGGAATAAATGTTAAATGTCGTTTAATAGTGAGTAATATGAGCTTATCAAATCTTAATGTTAATGTTCTAAATTTAAATGAATTTTTCATAGGTTTCGTATTTTGTTAAATGAGTCATTTTTATTCCGTATGGAGTATAAAGGAAATGGATAAAACAACACACGTAAATGAAAAAAAAAAGCTAAAAAACGTTTATTTAATAACTTGTATTCCCTCCCCGAGCTCTAATTACTGCTTCCAGACGGTTCTTCATCGATCGGATGAGAGTCACGATCACATGCTGTGTGGTATATTGTCCCATTCCTCTTGGATTGCATCTTGCAGCTGGCTAAGTGTTTCTGGGGCAGGATCTCTTGCTCGAATTGGTCTCTTTAATTCATCCCACAGATGTTCAATGGGATTCATGTCCGGGCTTCTTGCTGGCCATTCCATAATAGAGATATCGACTTCGTTAAGATAATCTCGTACGACGCCCGCGGTGTGAGCCCTAGCATTGTCGTGCATGAATATGAAGCCGTTGCCAATAAAATGTGCATAGGGCATCACATGAGGCTCGAGACACTCTTCGACGTACCGATGACAGTTTAGTGCAGGCAGACGTGGCCCAGACACAAAAGCAAGCTCTGTCTTACTTACCGTCGGCGCTGATTCCTCCCCAAACCGTCCACGAACCGCCACCATAGCTGACCTTTTCTTCAATGCAGCATTCTGCATAGCGTTCTCCGTCTCTTCTGTAGACCTTGTTCCTTCCGTCGTTACCATACAGCATAATTTTACACTCATCAGAAAAGAGAACTTTGCTCCACTGTAGGTATGACCAATTTAGGTGCTCACGTGCAAAGTTAAGGCGCGCTCTTCGATGGTCTGCAGTTAATTTCGGCCCATTTGCTGGCTTATACGGTACCAGTCCACGATCCTTCAACCTTCTTCTAATTGTAGAGTCACTTACAGCCACCCTTCGTACAACACGAAGCCGCTGCTGCAGTTGAAAAGCGTTAAGGCGTCGATTTCTTAAAGAAGTTGTTACAATAAATCGATCATCTCGCTCAGAAGTGACCCGATTCCTGCCAGATCCTGAACGGCGCGTGAACAAACCAGTCTCCCGATAACGTTTATAGACTCTATGAACAGATGACAGGCTTAGATGCAGTCTTGCAGCCACAACACGCTGACTAAGGCCAGAATCCAGCAATGCCACAACTTGGGCGGCTTCTGTGGGCGAAGTATCCATACGTTTTAGAAAAATAACCTTTTTTCAGACGTCCCAAAGTCACAGTATTGAAATAAAAAACAAAAAGTTTAAGGATAGGCGCCAATTTTTAGTTTTTAAACGCTAAATGTACTCCAACCCTAAACACACATTTGTCTCAAAACAGTGATTCATTTCGTTTATAAGATAAACAAATGAAATACTAATTTTGAATTTAGAATTTTCGCTTATTACTGTAATGGCCAAACTGCCAGCTATACATTTATGTTTTTTTTTTCATCGTATGAATTCTTTTTTGTGTTAAATTCGGACAGAAACAATGAAAACGGAAGTGTTTCGATTTTTTTGATGAGAAGTGTATATATATATATATATTTTATATATGTATTATTTGACGACCTCCATAGTCGAGTGGATAATACACCGGTTTCAAGGTGTCGCCATCTCTGAGGTCCCGGGTTCGAATCCCGGTAGGGGCAGATGTTTGTGTGATGAATGCGAGCATTTGTACCTTAGTCATGGTTGTTGATATATATTTCAATAAAAATTATTTATATATGTATAATATATGTATGTCTATCCGTTACCCTAGATCCCATAGCACAAGCTTTATAGAGCTTAGTTGGGCTAGGCTAATTGGTGTAAGTGTAACAAATATTTATTTATTTATTTATTATTTATTATTTGTTGTCGTGGCCAGCACATACAAAGTCGATATCGCACGTTTAATACTACTTCAGGCGTCAGTACGCTGTAGCGATCGCTTCCAATTAGTCGTCCCACATAATTTTTTGTCAGCTTTAGTGTATATAAAAAGTATGCCCAACTAGTTTTTGAGTAACCTATATATCGATTTCAACTCTCAAATAGCGCCTCGATCCACGTGACCTTATAAGTTCAGAGGTCTGCGTATAAGCGGGCGCAGGCAAACAGCCAAGTGAAGACGTGACCGGCTATCGATTTTGAATAAATAAATCATGCCTGCCGTAACCCGAGTCATTTGTTGGCGGCAGAGAAAGGTGTTCGATTCGCGCCTCCATCCAATCGCAGGGCCAATCTTAGGGCCTTTTACCGCGGTTTATTGTAACGTATGTATTTTGCTGGGAAAGCGCCGGCTGTTATTTTAGTTTTTAAAGATTGATGCCTCTATTTGGAATTTTTGATTCTGTCGATATATTTTAAAGGCCGTATAAAGTAAGTAATAAAGATTTCTTAAGTCTTGGTATAATTAATCTACGTTGTTGTCTCATTCTATATCTTTCAATCAGTGTTATAAGTTAGAAACAGAAAAAAATAAGGTTTAATTAGATGAAGCTTAACTTAACATTTTTAATACGTGTCTAAGAGTTTTGCCGCAGCTCGAGTAATTTGTTGGCAGCTGTTTAAGGCGTTCGACTCGTGCCTCGTTTGTGAGGCAAAACGTCGGTTCTTCTGCTGCGTTATGCTTGTTTGAGATGTCTCTATTTGTATTTCTATATATTTGGGTTTCTATTAATGCAATATCATAACTAAATCTTAATTTCTCATGTTGTTTGAACAATACAATAATCACAACCTTTTTTTTTATGTTAGGAAAATGCGTTACGCATACCCCGCGGCTCGGTAACACCGCAGGGTTATGTCGGACTCTCCGTCGACGTCGACGTCGTTATGTCGGCCTACCGACTAAAAACCTAACAATGCCCCTGACTGACGCCTTGCCGCGAGGGCTTCGACCGTCGGCGGGTCCTCCCCCCCCCTCCCATCAGATGAGGGGAGGGACACGCCAAGGAGAGCTGCATTGCGGCGTGACAAGGTCATGGGAACTCGTGAGAATATTTCCACGACCTCGTCGGCGTCGGTCCGCATTGGGCGGGCCCCTCTCGCCTCCCTGCTAAAGAGGGGGTGGGAGACCATCGATCCCCCGGGGCATCCGAGGATCGTCGACTGACGGCGACCTTTGTATAGCAGGGACCGGCCTTCCCGGGCCGGGGCCCCGCTGGTCGCCGACAGGAGGAATGAGGCGCGCATATGCGCGCCTCATTCCTCCTGTCGTTCACCACCGCCCACGTGTTCTCTCCCTCCAGCATGGCACACACCACGTTCTGGAGGGAGAGGTACTCGCCCATGACGGCGACCAGCTCAGCACGCCGCGCGGAGAAGGCCGGGCACACCGCGAGCGTATGCTGCGCGGTGCCCTTACAAGCGCCACAGTAGTAGCACTCAGGGGCGGCTCACGTCCGATGCGGTGCAGGTAGCGGCCAAAACAACCATGGCCGCTTAGCACCTGCACTAGGTGGTTCGTGAGCGACCCGTGACGCCGGTTCGCCCATGTGGTGAGGAATGGGTACATCGCCTCGACGTTTCGGAACAGAGTGTTCGATACGCAGGCGGCACCCATCAGCTCCCGGAGCTCCTCGAACCACAGGCGAACCACTTCCACTGTGGCCTCCTCAAGCGCGGAGGCCCTCTCTCGCGGCGCTAAGCGCCGGACAATAATCACATCCTAATAAATGATATCAATCTATCACTATTTTAGAATACTAAATTAATATAAAATGCGTAGTTGTCTGAAATGTATTTTATTAAAGTTATAATTTTTCAGTGGAATACTGCGTTAGTAATTAGTACTAGCACTTCAGAATATTCAACGTCAATAAAGGTTTTGTTTTTCTTAATAAAATTATGACGTCCACCAAAACTTCAGTTTTTTAAGTTGTGGATAAAATCATATTTACTTTTAATTGTTTCAATGAAATTCAATAGTGTGATATTTCAGTATAAATTAATTACTAAAATTTGGCTAAATTTTATATTCGCAATGTTCCAAGAAAAATGTTTACAACTGCTAATGTTTACTTACAAATGTATCAACGGAGGTTTCTGAGATAAACAACAAAAACTTTAACTATATATACAAAATTAAACAAAAAAATAAAAACTAATGCGTTAATTACTTCAGAACAAAAGCCATATTGATATGACAAATATTTATTTAATACTTACTTTAAACTAACCTATCTTAAATAATAGTATGTTGTCACTTCATGTATTGTAAGCTAAGACAAGGTTAGTGAAAATAGCCATAAATCTACAAAATCTTTGACAGCACCCAAAAATCTATATTTATATAATAATCTTTATTATATTTAACGTCAATAACTACAGTAACGTCAGTAACTACGACACATGTAATAACTTTGATTATATGTGTCGTAGTTATTAGCGCTAACCTCGAACAACTTCTAAAATATATTTTATGCTTATTGTGTGTGTACGTACGTAAGTTTTTGTATTAAGAATCGTTATTTTTGTTTGATAATTGAATACTGACACTGTCTTATTGTTTCTTAAGTATGACAAATTCTTTGAAAAAACGCGTAATATGAGTAGCCCCGTTTACAAATACTGCCACTTTTCGTGTGACATTATCATATGTTTTTCATTTTTGCGGTAGCACATAAAATTTTTACATCTACAGTGAAAGCTGGCACGAATTAAGGTTAGGTATTGCGTTTCCTGGCTTTGTAGGGTTGTTGTTTAACAAATATATCTGAAAAGAAATGCAATGCTTAATATAAAACCCTGTTACGACCCAATTAAATGTGATATACAGGAAACTTGTACTTCATAGTTTCTTCTCTTTCTTTCACTCCGGATTTGAAATACAATACATGTATCACAGAATAACAGCTGTCTGTTTCCTCTTGTCAATATTGTAAGACAGTTTATCGCAATAACAGAACAGCGAAGAGATGACCAACCAACTCGTCTGATAGCTTTAGCAACAAAACCAGTTTATGTACGGGACAGTGCAACTGTGAAGCTTTGCGACAAACCATACACGTACAAATGAGTCCGATATTAATCCCTCTAGGGTTATTTCTCACTTAAGAACAGACCAAGGCGTAATAATGCCACATATCAGTAACAATAATAAATAAATAAACAATTTTCAACCGCCTCATTTGCGTAATGGTTGAGATCACCGGGTGTATGGACATTTTGGGTTCGGAAGTAAGAGATTTCTGCTTTGTTTATTTGGTAGGTCTTCTGTATCCTCCGTGTGCTGTTGCCGGATCAGCCATCGGACGCGTCCTCGGGCTGCGGATAGAGGAACGCCCCCCAGATATGGGGGGTACCGGCTTCGGCGAGGCCTCCGTAGAGGGGGGCGGCGGATGGCTGGGTTCAACCCGGCGGGCCGCTTCATGCGGTCTCCCGCCTCGGCGGCGAAGGGGCGTCAGTAAGGGGCATTGTCAGGTTATTAGTCGGTAGGCCGCGCACTTGGACTCGTCCCCCAGGCGCGCGGAGAGTCCGACATAACCCCGCGGTTTTCCCGAGCCGCGGGGTATGCGAAAAGCGTTTTCCTGTGTAACACTGTTTTTCTCACTGATTTTAAGTACTATTAAAGACATTTTTTTATTCATATTGATTAAAATCACTTTTACAATTGTATCTCGCATTGGTTATGTTTACGTCGAATTGTTACTTTGACATTGACAATTTTAATAGATGACATGGACAGTTCCATAGAGTGGACCGCTAATCATGATCCTAACACCATTATCTATGGCGCAAATTAAGCAACCAAGTCTAGCCAAGCGTCGTCTACAAAGATAGTATTTTAATCAGTAATCCCACACACTCCCCCTAAAAAAAAAAAATATTAAAATATTATAATGTCACAATTAGTAGTTTAAAAGAATAGTCTTATGTCAATGAAAAGTTAAATCGCAATTGATCATCATAAGTGTAGTCGTTTAACCTTATTTTTATTATTCCTCAGGCAAATGTTTGTCTGTGGCAATTGAGTCTGTAAACTAGACCTAGCTGTGAGGACTAATAAAGAAATATTAATCCTTCTACAGATTAACATAGTCAGGCTAGATTGCTCGGGCTAGCATAGATTGTGTCCTTTGCCTAACAAAAAAAATTAAAAACTTAATAAAAAAAAAGGATACACACTAGTCTGTGGCAGTGATTAGCGATATTATTTGGTTTTGGATCAATAGCTGTGATCAATAACTATTCACTGTTCTAATTAAATTATTGAAAATACTTTATTCGGCTGTTGAGGCCGAGCTCTGCTACAAAAGAGAAGGAGTCTATATATAGACTGACGAAATAGATCTGCTTTCACCGAATATAAATTAGAGAAAAAAAGACAATCATCCCGAAAGAAAGGTACCTAATTTTCATAATTCTTTCTTTTATTATATATTTAGAGTTTTTAACTGAGATTCATATATACATTTCATATACCTAAAACATCGTTCTAGAACATTTCCTGAATATCCGTTGAGTGTGGGTAGAGAAAATAACTGTGGTAAATTGATATAACGAATTTGGTCTTTTACAATAAAATATTGATTAATCATCATAGTATGCCTGGTGGGAAACCAATATTTATGCAATTAAATCCATTAACTACCTCTCATAACCGTTACATACATGGGGATTTAAATAAAACAAATTAATATTTTAACCAGATCAAATCTTGTAATATTCTAGAATCAATTGTATCTTCATGTTTGTTTTCATTTTCTACATCACACTCTTCGCTTTTGAAAGTTAATAAATAGTAAAGTAAATGCCAAGAGAGTTGTTATTTGAAATGATTCATGTCATCTTCAGGGAACTATATTTGGGCTGAACATTAACCCTCGTCACCCAGGGACTTCCAAGTGACCCAGCTGCATTAAATAGACCGCTGATCTACCTTAAATCCTAATTGAAGACGGCGACTTGGTAAGCCAAGGACAGAGAGTAAACTAACCCAAACACGGCCATCTAACCACGGTTACCAGTTGCCTGGACCAGTTCCTGAAGGACTCCTGAAGGATACCGGAATACTGATTTCTTTTTATCCTCGGAATACCGTCTTTTAATCTTTTACATTATAAATTTCAACTTAAAACCAATATCGATCAAACGGACCTATAAACCCTGCCTGTACCTATATTAATTTAAGTTCTTTTATTTTTTAAGTCATTCTATGTATATGAATTGATAGAATTGACAGTAATATTGTTGCCAGTAAACATTAGTGAATTGAATTTTGTTTAAACTCCATTTGAAATAAAGATTTTGTACTCATACTTCTAGTGATTTATTGGTATAAAATATTGTTGCATAGTAAACATTTGTGAATTGAATTTTGTTTAAATTCCATGTGAAATGAGGATTTTGTACTTATATTTCTAGTGATTTATTTGTATAAAATATTGTTGCATAGTAAACCTTAGTGAATTGAATTTTGTTTAAACTCCATGTGAAATGAAGATTTTGTACTTATATTTCTAGTGATTTATTTGTATAAAATATTGTTGCATAATAAACATTAGTGAATTGAATTTTGTTTAAATTCCATGTGAAATGAAGATTTTGTACTTCTATTTCTAGTGATTTATTTGTATAAAGTATTGTTGCAAAGTAAACATTAGTGAATTGAATTCTGTTTGAATTCCCTGTGGAATAAAGATCTTGTACTCAACCTTTTAGTGATTTATTTGTAAAAATCCAACTATTTCATAAAATAAATAAAAATACATTACATTTGGCGCCCAACGTGGGGCAAAAGGTTCTGTGGCATTTTTTATATACATTTTTGCCCTTTGGTCTGGTCATATTAGCTCGGACAAAGTTGATCGATATTGGTGAGTTGAATTATTGTTGAAGTTTGTGTATGTGTGTTTGGTTAAACATAAAACTTTCGTGATACTGTATGATTTCACCAATTGAAATTGTAACGCCTGATCGATATTGGTGAATTTAAAAAAAAAACCCTATTTTACATACTTAAAATTCCTAATTTTTAAACAATTTTATTTGAATTACTTTGAACTCTTTTGTGTTTCCCTTTATTTTTACCTATTTTACAAAATGGAGGAGAGGCCAATTGCTTTTAATTTATTACACAAGGATGAGCTAGAATATGAAGTCAAAATTAGAGGTGCAAAACCAGCTGACACTGTGGTTGCTTTAAAGGCTCAGGTGCGTTCGCTTAACAAAGAGTTACCATCAGATGAAATAATAACTTGTGATTTTGATGTTCGGGGGGAGTTGGAGGTAATAAAACAGAAAATGGACAGTTTGGATAATTTAATTGGTAAAACAACTGGTACATCACATACACTTAAAGCTCTTAACAGAATTCAAACTTTAGCCCATCACTTATTTCACAGACTTAGTCGTTTGTACTCTGCCGACGATGATAATGTTTCCACAGGCATTGACAACTTACAGCAACATTTGAATGGCATACTTTTGAAATTGGACCATATTATGCACAATTTTAAGAGTAGTTTGTCACAACCAGCTATTGAATCACAACCCGTTAGCGGCCAGAATAATGTACAAAATATCTGTAGTGACTCTAATGCGTCGGTTCATAAACTTAATCTGCGTTTTAATGGGAAAACCTGCGTTAAGGCTTTCTTGCAAAGGCTGGAGGAATTGTGTTCATCGCGTGGATTGACAGATTCCAGACTTTTTCTCTCTGCGGCTGAATTATTTACTGATGAAGCTCTTTGTTGGTACCGAGGTGTGCGTACTGAGGTTCATAGTTGGTTGGAGTTGAAGAAGTTGCTCCTCGATGAATATTTACCACCTGACTATGATCATCGGTTAATGCAAGAGATTAGGGCTCGTACTCAAGGTTCAGATGAGACCATAGTTAATTATCTCAGTATTATGCAAAACTATTTTAGTCGCTTATCCAAACCAATAATGGAGGTGGAAAAACTTAATATTGTTTGTTTTAACATTAGGCCATTCTACACTGCTCAATTGGCCTTGAATCCTGTTGAATCTTGGGCGGAATTAAAACTTAAATGTAGACTTCTGGAGAATGCCAAGGAACGTTCACAGCACTTTATCGAACCTCCCAAGATCACCTCAGCGTCTTTAGCTCCTGATCTTGGCTACAAGAATAACATAAAGCCAGTGGTAACCAAGGTAGCCGAAATTCAGCCTGTTAATAGTAATTTTTGTGTTCGTTGTCGAGTCAATGGACACAGTCTGAAGAACTGTAAAGCTGCATTCTTCTTGGTCTGCTATCGTTGTGGTGAAAAGGGGGTGACTGCCAGAACTTGTAAGTGTTCGTCTGCGGTTCCAAAAAAACGGGAAAAATTGAACCGGCGCCGATCTCATTATAATTTTAACCCCGATGAGTGGAAATCGTGGTTACAATTTATTAAAAATTATTTTTCAAACAATAACAAATGTTATAATCTACATGATTACGTCAATATACAATCTTCGCCGGTTCATGGAATTGATGGTTGCCCGTCCATTTTTAAAAGTTATTATTTACGACTTGGAATACAGAGGTTTATTGGATTCTGGTTCCGAAATATCGATTATTGGTAAAAATGCTGTCAATGCTTTTGGAAATCTTGTTACGGTGTATAAGTCGCCAGATTTACATTTTATTAAAACTGCTAACGGTTCTTCCTCCCCTGTTACTGGTTACATATATTTGCCGGTCACAGTAGAAGAGAAAACCTCAATTATTAAATTTTATTTAGTTCCCGGTGTTGCCAGTGAGCTGATTTTTGGTATGAATTTTTGGAAAGCATTTAATATAGCACCTGACGTACTATCGTTATTGAACGGATGCGAGTATTTATCGATCGATAATCGTGTAAACGCTATCGTTCCTCACGATAGGAGTTTGCATGATTTTGATACTCTAACTGAGCGCGAACGACACCTTGCTGAGAAAGTGATACAGAAATTCGAAGATATATCTGCGGAAAAGAGGGGCTCGGCAGAACTCATCTAGTTACCCACAAAATCGACACCGGTGATCATCCGCCGATCAAACAGCGTTATTATGTGATTTCCCCAGAAAAGTTAGTCGAAATGAATAAACAATTAGATCAGATGTTGGAAGAAGATGTGGTAGAGCCAAGTAATAGCGCGTGGAATAATCCTGTCACTTTAGCGCCTAAAGCGGACGGTTCTCTCCGGTTTTGTTTAGATAGCAGGAAACTTAATGAAATTTCGAAACATGATGCCTACCCTCTTCCATATATTAGCCACATTTTGGATCAACTTAGAAATGCGAAATATTGTCCTCAATCGATCTAAAATCCGCTTACTTTCAGGTCCCCCTCGATATGGAATCTCGAGAAAAGACCGCTTTTACTGTCCCTTCACGTGGACTATATCATTTTAAGGTCATGTGTTTTGGTTTGACTTCGGCACCAGCTACACAACAACGTTTGATGGATAGGTTGTTTGGTCCCGAGTTTACCGATGATAAGCTATTTATTTACTTAGATGATATTATAGCGATTTCTCCCACCTTCCAAAGTCATTTAGAGTTATTAAGTAAAGTAAGGAATAAATTGCGCGAGGCCAATCTTACAATTAATATGGGAAAGTGCCAATTTTTTCGAAAACAATTAAAGTATTTAGGACATGTGATTGATGAACATGGCTTACGCACAGACCCAGATAAAGTCAAAGCGATTGTCGATTTCCCTACTCCTACATGTAAAAAAGATGTGAAACGATTCTTAGGAACCGCCTCATATTATAGGAGATTTATTAAAAACTTTAGCCACCGAGCGGGTCCTTTAAATGCTCTTACTCTCGTAAAGGTGCCCCAGCTTTTCAGTGGTCTGCTGAAGCTGAGAATTCTTTCACTGACCTAAAGACTGCTCTTGCCAGCGCTCCAGTCATGGCTTGTCCAGATTTTACCAAAGATTTTGCTGTTCACTGTGACGCATCCGATTTTGGCTAGACTTTTTGGCATAGGTGGTACTCTTACGCAAACCATAGACGGACACGAACACCCAGTAGCATATTATAGTCGTTCTCTTTCTCCCGCTGAGCGTAATTATTCGGCTACAGAGCGAGAAGCCTTGGCTGTAGTACATGTTGTAGAGCATTTTCGTCCCTTTCTTGAGGGCAGTAAACCTTTTCGCATTATAACTGACCACGCCAGTTTAAAATGGTTTTTAAACCTCAAGAATCCTACCGGTCGCTTAGCGCGATGGGGTTGTAGATTATCGCCTTATAATTTTAGTATTGAACATCGTAGCGGATCGCAAAATATTGTGCCGGATGCATTGTCACGTTCAGTCCCTATTGCGTCTATAGATATATCTAACACCGCTGACACTTGGTATTTAAATATTTTAAAGCGTTGCACTGATAGACCGCGAGCGTGTCCAAATTTTCAACTAATCGATGGTAGACTTTATCGATTTACTAAACATTGTAACAAATTAAGTGGCGATTTTCAGTGGAAAGAGGTTGTACCCCTAGAGCACAGGGAAAATATTATAAAAGAAAATCATTCTAAACCAATAGCGGCACATCTTGGAGTAGCGAAAACCTATAAGCGATTACAATTAAGATATTTCTGGCCCGGTATGTATAAGGATACAGTAAATTTTATAAAAAGTTGTTCTACGTGTAACGCATATAAGCATAGCACACTGGCAACTCCCGGTTTTATGGGAGAGCCTAAAGTTTGTTGTCGGCCATTTCAGTGCATCAGCATAGATTTAGTTGGTCCACTGCCGATGTCTAGACAACAAAATAGTTATCTTCTTGTGGTAGTATGTTGTTTTACTAAATACTGTGTATTATTGCCTTTACGTCGTGCCACCGGTAAAGTTATTGCTCAGAGGCTCGAAGATCATATATTTTTAGTTCATGGTATACCACAAACTGTACTTTCCGATAACGGTTCCCAGTTTGTAGGCCATGAAGTTTTGTCGTTATATGAAAAATATAATATCCCTCAAGTGCATTTGGGACCAGTGTATTGTCCACAGGTTAACACTGTTGAGCGTTATAATCGTACTGTAATTACGGCTGTTTCGTCGTTTGTGGAGGATGATCACAGGACTTGGGACGTAAATTTTTTTTTTTTTTTTTTTTTTTTATAGCATAGGGCAGCAAACGAGCAAACGGATCACCTGATGGTAAGTGATAACCGTTGCCCATGGACACCCGCAACACCAGAGGAGTCACAGATGCGTTGCCGGCCTTTTAAAAGGGAATAGGGGGAATAAGGGGAATACAGGGGAATAAGGGGGGTTGGGCCTCCGGTACCCTCACTCACTCGGCGAAACACAGCGCAAGCGCTATTTCACGCCGGTTTTCTGTGAGGCCGTGGTATCACTCCGGTCGAGTCCGGCCCAATTCGTGCCGAAGCATGGCTCTCCCACGGTAAAAATAAGATATAAATAAGATCCAATTTGCTCTAAATACGTCAGTAAATGAATCTACGTCTTATACCCCATTTTTGTTAGTCTATGGTAGGGAAGCTGTCGCAAACGGAAACATTTATAAAGACTTCCAAGACGTGAACGAGATCACTGTGACACCTCGCGATAGTTACATTAATAACCTAGGTCATCTTAAAGACATATTTAAAAAAGTTCAAGCGTCGTTACAAAGCGCTCATCAACGAAACGTCAAATATTACAATGCGAAACGTAGAAATATTTCATTTAACGTCGGAGATCACGTATGGAAACGCACATACCGACAAAGCGCGGCACATAAGTATTTTTCAGCGAAACTTGCTCCTAAATATGAACGTTGTAAGGTTATTCGCAAGCTGTCCCCGCTTGTTTACGAGCTCGAAGACGAGAACGGCAAAGTCATAGGCAAATGGCATATTAAAGACTTTAAGACATTAGCAACTAATGATAATGACTAAATTTTCTGTATTTCGCTGCGGGTGCGAGCGGCCGACGAATACCCACCCCGCCTGTCTTCCTGGCGTCTCGTAGAACTCGAGTGTAGGATTGGCACCATCAAATTCATCTTTCGGTGCCATTGCTATTGCAAACGCCTGAATGTCCTAGCACTAACACCTTGTAAAGACATCAGAGCAATGTTCCCTGTGTGTGTGGCGGGGAAATTAAAAAAGAATACCCACTCCGCTGTTCTTCCTGGCGTGTCGTAGAAGCCGACTAATAGGGCACGGTTCCTGTTTTTACCATACAAATTCATTAGTTTCATTAGTTTTTATAGGTGTTTTAGATGTCATATTTTAGGGTTCATTCCAGTGTACTTTACATTTAAATAAGCCATATCACCCCAGCGGATTTAGTAACTGGTACCAAAAGCCTTATTGCTAGGCTCAGTGCGGTAGGTGAACACTGACAATGATTAAAGTAAACTGTTTGTTCCGAAATGTTGCCATTTTTTTAACCTAATTACCAATGAATTTGCATAAACCGTTATTTTATTTTTTTTATTACCGAGAACTTAATTTTATTGTTAACATAATTTTATATTTTTTTTAGTAGTTACTTTGGTGCACCAAACAAAACTAAACCTATATTTTCTTTTAATTTGCCAATTTAAAATATAGTAACGAGGATATTACCGTTGTTATATTTATTCTTTTTAACTTAATACAAGCTCGATTCTTGAATTTATTTCCTTAACGATTCTCTTGGCTTACTTTCTTTGGTAGAGGCTGACGAGGACGTCATACGAATTCCCTGCGTGAATTCTATCGCGGTTCGGGGGATACTGTAACACTGTTTTTCTCACTGATTTTAAGTACTATTAAAGACATTTTTTTATTCATATTGATTAAAATCACTTTTACAATTTTATCTCGCATTGGTTATGTTTACGTCGAATTGTTACTTTGACATTGACAATTTTAATAGATGACATGGACAGTTCCATAGAGTGGACCGCTAATCATGATCCTAACACCATTATCTATGGCGCAAATTAAGCAACCAAGTCTAGCCAAGCGTCGTCTACAAAGATAGTATTTTAATCAGTAATCCCACACACTCCCCCTAAAAAAAAAAATATTAAAATATTATAATGTCACAATTAGTAGTTTAAAAGAATAGTCTTATGTCAATGAAAAGTTAAATCGCAATTGATCATCATAAGTGTAGTCGTTTAACCTTATTTTTATTATTCCTCAGGCAAATGTTTGTCTGTGGCAATTGAGTCTGTAAACTAGACCTAGCTGTGAGGACTAATAAAGAAATATTAAGCTCAAGACCGAGCTCTGCTACAAAAGAGAAGGAGTCTATATATAGACTGACGAAATAGATCTGCTTTCACCGAATATAAATTAGAGAAAAAAAGACAATCATCCCGAAAGAAAGGTACCTAATTTTCATAATTCTTTCTTTTATTATATATTTAGAGTTTTTAACTGAGATTCATATATACATTTCATATACCTAAAACATCGTTCTAGAACATTTCCTGAATATCCGTTGAGTGTGGGTAGAGAAAATAACTGTGGTAAATTGATATAACGAATTTGGTCTTTTACAATAAAATATTGATTAATCATCATAGTATGCCTGGTGGGAAACCAATATTTATGCAATTAAATCCATTAACTACCTCTCATAACCGTTACATACATGGGGATTTAAATAAAACAAATTAATATTTTAACCAGATCAAATCTTGTAATATTCTAGAATCAATTGTATCTTCATGTTTGTTTTCATTTTCTACATCACACTCTTCGCTTTTGAAAGTTAATAAATAGTAAAGTAAATGCCAAGAGAGTTGTTATTTGAAATGATTCATGTCATCTTCAGGGAACTATATTTGGGCTGAACATTAACCCTCGTCACCCAGGGACTTCCAAGTGACCCAGCTGCATTAAATAGACCGCTGATCTACCTTAAATCCTAATTGAAGACGGCGACTTGGTAAGCCAAGGACAGAGAGTAAACTAACCCAAACACGGCCATCTAACCACGGTTACCAGTTGCCTGGACCAGTTCCTGAAGGACTCCTGAAGGACTACCGGAATACTGATTTCTTTTTATCCTCGGAATACCGTCTTTTAATCTTTTACATTATAAATTTCAACTTAAAACCAATATCGATCAAACGGACCTATAAACCCTGCCTGTACCTATATTAATTTAAGTTCTTTTATATTTTTAAGTCATTCTATGTATATGAATTGATAGAATTGACAGTAATATTGTTGCCCAGTAAACATTAGTGAATTGAATTTTGTTTAAACTCCATTTGAAATAAAGATTTTGTACTCATACTTCTAGTGATTTATTGGTATAAAATATTGTTGCATAGTAAACATTTGTGAATTGAATTTTGTTTAAATTCCATGTGAAATGAGGATTTTGTACTTATATTTCTAGTGATTTATTTGTATAAAATATTGTTGCATAGTAAACCTTAGTGAATTGAATTTTGTTTAAACTCCATGTGAAATGAAGATTTTGTACTTATATTTCTAGTGATTTATTTGTATAAAATATTGTTGCATAATAAACATTAGTGAATTGAATTTTGTTTAAATTCCATGTGAAATGAAGATTTTGTACTTCTATTTCTAGTGATTTATTTGTATAAAGTATTGTTGCAAAGTAAACATTAGTGAATTGAATTCTGTTTGAATTCCTGTGGAATAAAGATCTTGTACTCAACCTTTTAGTGATTTATTTGTAAAAATCCAACTATTTCATAAAATAAATAAAAATACATTACACCTGACATAAAAAAAAAGGTCTTCTGTATCCGCTGGCTAGCTGTCACTGCCTTTAGTTTGTACTCATAACAATTTTAAGAGCTGAAACTAGTTAACACATTCGGCTTTATCGTCTATTACCATCTAGTGAGTTGAAGGCCGAAAACTATTCCGTTGTTAATTTGTAAAAAAAAATATCAGTTTTGTGGCAACCCTAACGCACAGCTGTATCTTGCAGGCCATCGGCCGGCGCTGGCGCTATCGGAGTGACAACTCTCGCGCCGCACGTGTCTCTTAATAGTAATGGCTTTTGTCAGTTTTCGCTCTAAGTAGCAGTGACTATAGTAAAAGTGTCTACGATCTCGTATCTAGATGCGACCATTATCTGCAAGGCCTTTTTTGTTGTTCGCACTTTTAAATTCTCTGGGAATGACTTGGATATTTTTTTGTTATTTTTTAGAGGCCAGCCCATCTTGCGATGATTTGACGATGATGCCACGACCGGATGTATTGTTAGTTTAAAAAAATATATATCAACAGCTGCTCCCCAGTCTTCTATCGCAGCATCTTCAAAAAGTTGTAACTACACAACATTGTTTAATTGACTTCCAAGGAAACAGTTCTCCAAAGAGAGGACACTATTCACGATCGTCTGCTGTGAGTGCTTCCGTTATACCTATTTCTACCGCAAATACAGATTCAGACAGAGACAGCAGTATTCGCATCACTATATTATGCTGTGCATTATGAGATAGCAGTGATATTATTGGATACTGTAACTCTACATCAATGGATTTGGTAGTGGTTATATAATTTTAAACTATTAAAAATATATAAATAAATATTGTTTGCCTGACATCTTGATTAGCTTATTCCAATCCCAAAGTAAGCATTGTGAGGCCTGTGTTATGGGCTCTAGAGTAGCGGATAATAGATATACTTTTTACATTGTTTTAGGGCAGTAAAATAGGTTAAAATTATTTTTACGATTTTTAATTTGAAACTGCTCACGCAATTTAGGTCGTGCACCTTAGTACTTTCTCGAAATTGAAATGTTCCTTATTATTTATGATATACAGAATGTTAGTTTACACTTTGGTTGGAGATTCTGGTTGATAATTTGGAGTGCGTATGGATGCACATTGAAATTTATTGATACATTCAAAGACTGAGTTCTATCAGTGAATAAGTGGAGGCAGCAAACTTATAAAGACGAAAGGAAGCTCTCGGGCAAAAGGCAGTCAGTGATAAAAAGAAATCAATATAGTTATTTGATTATAAGTGTTGTTTTTACAACGCACAATTGCGGGATCTCTCTAGCTTGCGGGAAAATAATTGTTGCTTTTTAATCAAATTTAATTCTTTAACGTACTTAAAATTATACGACAATGAAAATAAATAGTGTAAAGTGGTCAAATAGTAAACATTAAACAATATTTTACTAATTTTTTTGAAAAGTTTATAACATTTATAGCACTGCCTTGTGTCTTTACATAAATTTAGTTATCAAGGTAAACGACTTATGAAATCGGGGATCGACGGTGAGTTGCAGCTGCGGTGTGCTCGCTTTTCTTAGGGTTTCGTGAGCTTATACTTATTTTGTCAATTTTACAAAAAAATCACTTACACAGAATTCTTGTACATTCCTGTTATACAATTATTCTACGTCTTTTACTCAAAGAGAGAAAAATATAAAGCCGTCGATTTCCGTCTGTGAGAGCTTGATGTAAACTTGTTATGTTTAAAGTCATAAATATCAGTGTAGCATATGGAAAATTCGTGTCGTCTATGTTTTAGCTATTAGCAAAAAAAAATACATAGGCCTATATATTTCTACCCACTCAGGGTAACCTGTATCGCGAGTTAGGTAATAGATGCAACGAATATTCGCGAATATTCGCATATTTCTTGACATTCGCATTCGCAAATGTTATGCAAATGATTTTGGATTACAAACGTCCGAAAAACTAAATAAGATGTAAAATGGTAAATCATACAAAGAATTATTAATTTATACAGTCGTGCAATAATAATTATCATATTTTTAGTTTAATAACTAAAAATATTTCATTTTTAGCATATATCAACTGCATAAGCTGTCGAAATAAAGCCACAGATAAATGTTCCCAAAAGAGAATATCTCATTCGCGAATTTCGACGATAGATATTCGCAGCCGCGAATGTCAAAATTGATATTAATTACGTCACTAATAGGCAATAGGTAAGGTTCCCGTTTTTGTGCTATGCAAAGACCAATATCTGCGACGTGAATTTTGTCACGTTTGTTTTCACACGTCCTCGGGTTGGGATCACGTCTCGCTAACCCCACGCGCTACGGTGGGTCGACTCTTACCCGCCTATCCGCTGATCTGTCACGGAGAACTGTTAATATTTGCCACGCCACTGTTTGTCTTCGATACGTCAGTTTTCTCCGAAGTATCTAACCCTCGCAGTGGTTGCACGTTTCTTGGGTACGTGTGAGAGATATAGAGAGATTAGTTGACGCTTTCTAGGTATTTGAAAACTGATTTGAATAAGATATCGATGCTTATGATGGGGGGGCACACCCAGTTTTAGGAGAATAAAACACTTCGTCTTCGAAAAGGTTCCGTTACAATGTATTCTGCAAAACTACAATATTTTTCTATTAATGTTGCTTAATGACCATATCGTTTCGAATCAACTTACATTTTATCGCGTGATATATTTTTTCAATTTAATTAAATAAATAATAATTTTATAAAATTTAATAAAAAGACCTAGATGAACACACTAGGAACAAATAAGTGATATACTGACCGATGGTCAGGTCAAGAGTACCCGTAACGTAAGAGTAGGTATACCAGTATTAATGAAAGTTGAGTAAGCCAGGGAAAAGTGGAAAACGATGCTACCTCCCTATCGCTATGGGAAACAGGCGTGTATATATTTGTATGTATAAAAAAATGTTTTGTGGCGGTCGAATGTAATTATAATATTGGATCGAGCGTCCCCTGTACCGCGACATGTCATTCTCCCCACGTACGGCATGTCTCTAGGGTGGTCTAGCAGACCCCTTCGTCGGGTTCCGCGTACATAACGAACGCATCGGTAATTACCTGTGACGTGAATACGAAACGCGCTAGTAATTTATTTTATAGAGTGCCTTCTAATATGTGAAACAAAAAAGTATAATGAATCGCGCCTGATGACTGTGGAGAGCTCGACAAAGAAACAAAAGGCGGCGCTACAATGAGTAGGCATTCGTCTATCTGATGTTTCTTTCATGAAGTTAATTGACGCCCGAAACAAATGAGTGTGCTGTGTACTGTCACTCTGACGTCGTTGTTGGTTTTGCATTCATTATTTTTCTAGACGGTGACACGTTTGAATTACAGTTCTTAATTGTTCAATGTAACCCGTGGCTTTTGTTCGAGTATGCTTATTATATCAATAAATTGAACATTGTGGCCTTTCGTAATGTTTAATACAAATAATAATGGTGTTTAGCATATGTTAATGGATTTTTATCAAATGCATCTAGATAACCATATAATATTTGACAGATGCATATGACGGCGGCGCTGGTCTTCGGATACCCGAAGAGCCGGCTTCGGTCCTGTTATATACCAATGTGTTTTTAGTTTGTACATTTATCTGCCGCTTCTACGGCAGTGGAATATATTCTGACGCAATCTGTACACACTTGCGAAGAAATTCAACTATTCCGCACTAGATCAGCGTAACTAGCTAAGGGCTAGGTAATATTGTTGGTTTCTAGTGCCCCTCGGTGAGGACGAATAGGTGTTGTGATGAAAATGCATATGTTAAGCACGCGATTCAAAATTTGCTATAACCACCACTTGCATGATAACGGTCGGTTAGTGCACTACTTATTTTCTGTTCAAATTCGTAGCATATATCGATAACTTCAAATAAATTATGTAAAACCGCTTACAAGTTAGCATACGATCAATTTTTATTTAGTGACGATTTCAGTTTATGATTTTATTATGATGAGGTTATGATCACCACGGTCCAATATAGCCACTTTGAACCATAATGGCATCACTCGCGCTTTGCCTGCCTCATGTATTCAGTGGCATTTTACATTCGTATCAACACTCGTATTAGTGTAACAAACCACAGTAGTGCGATGGACTGATTATTTTCTCCCGGGACAAAAAAACGTGCCACCTGCGCAATCGTTACGTAAGCGAGAACTTTTTCTGCCGCAACTCTATCTCGACTGTCGATCTTGGATAGCACTAAAAAAGTTAATAGCCTCATGTTGTTTACTTGAGAATTTTCGTTGCTGGTCCGAAAGCTAATAACAGCCTTAAAGTAACAACAGATTTAGTTAGACGGAGACAGACACTTATAGACTAGCAAACGAAATGCGTAATAAGATTGAAATTTGAAAGAAGCAGATAAGGTTTTATATGTACGAGTCTTATATCAGTGCTTACACGCTTGTGTGAGATAAAATTTTGTATGCAAAAATATTCGTGAATGAGCTTGGAATTGGGGTGCTGTAAATATGTAAATCTTTATGAACGAAGGACATTATGTATCTGTAGGTTCCCTTCGTTGCCGTTTTTATCAAATTTCGTTTTAAATATCTATAGGTATGCTTAAGTGTACGTAATGCCGGAGAAAACCTATACCAAGGTAGTCTGATCAATTACCTGCGTTTTACCTATTTTTGCCACACTTATGAAGTTATATTTTAAATCGCAAATTAATAACGGATACTGTGTCGCCATTGAACATTTTCTATCAATGTCATAAGACCCACATACACTATTGTTGACTAAACCCATAGTCAATCTGAATGTTTGACAATATAATTGTATAAATAGCAGTAATATGTATTACTACTTGAAAGTCCTATTTTTTACAAGAACTAAATATTTCGCTTATAATAGCGACGAAATATGTTTACGAACGATTCTTATTTTAATTTCTCAAAAATATTTTAGTGGACTCGTCATACAGTTACGAGTTCAAAGGATCGTAGAATTCAAAATAAATGCACATACTTTTTTATATATTAAGAGTTGTTGACGTTACTTACGAAGATTACAGCATCGTGTTTCTGTTTAACCGTTTCTCTAGGCCAATCACCCCTGCCCCGCATACCTATACTATATTTAATAACAATGGGAAGAAAATTGCTACTGCAGGCTATCATCACAACTTCGCGTGGGGCAAGGCACGCGACCCCAACGCGCAAAGATTGAGTAACACTCCGCTCAGGCCTTAATTAAAAGACTTAGAGTTGAGTTTCCTACAAACGTTGATCGGAATTTAATTTGTCGCAATTCCATTGAGCACTTTTTAAATTTCAACCAATGTGGATTTTGAGGGTATACCGTTAGAGATTGGAATCGTTTGCATTGAGTGTGGAATAAAGTGAGCGTCATGAAAATTTCAACGCGCCTGCGCTACTTTTGGAGGGAAAAACGGCGTACACAGTGTTGTCATAGCAATGACGTATGTTGCACTTCATTCTTTTGTTCGGGACATAACTTTTTATAGTGGTCTTTGAGTTTAAATCAATTTTGTCAATAAGTGAAGTGTGTGTTCGTATTGGAAACGGCAACGGTTATTGCCAGCAGTCGTTGTGATTCTGACCCGTGGTACGTGGTAGTAAGTGAAATTGTGCTTGTATTTTTAATGTTACAACTGTCATGAAATAAAATTTGAACGTACTTCAGATACATAGTAAAGAGGTCGAATTTGAATTGGATACGTTTTGATGATGTGTGTATAATAAGAAACTTTATGATGAACCAAAGAAAAGACGCGACGCAACTTGCAAATACAAAAGCTTTTTATTATATTCATCAAGCTTTTAGACGCATCCCAAGAAATGTATTCTTTTTTAGAAATTATTTGTAGACACTAATTAAAACTCAAGAAAATTAAATTCATTTAAACACGTGCATTTAAAATATACGAGTATCTGAAACGTCTGAAAATCTAAACTTCTAATATATTCGACTCTAAACTATGATATACGTTTCATAGTTTTAAGATCTCTTTATGTTTATTATATAAGTAAATAGTTTTTGACGAACTCTCTTTTTTCTCTTAATAGACACAATTCTTTTTCGCTATTAATTAAAATATATAAAAATCGTATTAACAATTTGGTAATCCGTTGCTTCGTGCCCTTGTTTAGTTATGAATACAAAGATTCTATAACGTTATTACTGCAATATCTTTTACCTATGGAAATATACAAGGTAGGAAAAATTATAAAGTAACTAGCTTTCTGCCCGCGGCTTCGCCGCGTGGATTTCGGATTGGGTGTATAGAGGGTTAAGGGTCATAGCTTTTGCCCACGGCTACATATACGCGGAAGTCGGTTTATGGTGCGAAGATTTTATCGCGCTTCCCGTGGGATTATCCGTTTTTCCGAGATAAAAAATGCCGCAAAACTCCTCAAGAATCACTCTATCTATTGATGAAAACCGCATAAAAATCTGTGCAGTAGTTTTTGAGCGAAGCCTTTATTGCGCATCCCGTGGGATCTGTCGATTTTTCCGGGATAAAAAGTAGCCTATGTTACTCGGGGAGAATGTAGCTTTCCAAAGGTGAAAGAATTTTTGAAATCGGTCCAGTAGTTTAAGCGTGAAGAGGTAACAAACAAACAAACAAACAAACAAATAAACAAACAAACAAACAAACACACTTTCGCATTTATAATATTAGTTGTGATATGACTAACAGAATCAGTTTTCGTTCAGGTTCTAGTAATGCGACAACATCCTGATGTTTTCTTCCTGGGGAGCCCGAATACCTGTTAAAGTTTGACGGGTAAAATTTATAAGAACTATATCCGAAAAATGTTCACGCTCTAGAACTTAATTTTTTTTTCTAAGAAATAAGGTCTTGGAGGCATGTAACATGCTTCCAAGAAAGTAATCTGCCTACATGAGTTCGTTCTGGTTTGTCTGGCGACACATCTAACAGTTCAGGCGAGTCATAAACAAGTTGGAACCAGAATCTAGCGTTAGGCAGGAGGTTGGTAATTAGTTCGTAATTAATTCCCCGTCAACTCGATCTTGGGAGCTTACTCTTAGAGCAGATCCAAACGATTTTATCTAGCTAGCAATCACTCCTTATTTGATGATATATAAAAATAGAGGTAACCATTGAATTTTTATTTGCCTATTTTTTTTATGTCATCGAAATGTGATTTCATATATGTACAGTAAGAAACATGTCAAACTTTAATTTGCATTAAGAAAACAGCCGTTAATCCGAGCGACATAAGAGCTGTCTCAAGGTCAGCATTTGAAGTCTGACGTGTTTCTGTGTGTACTGAACTAAATTGCACACATTTTCAAAATACCTATTGTGTTTCTAGATACCTTTTATGAAAACAACATTTTATTAAAGGTTATTATGCTATATCTATTATGTTTTATGATAGTTTTTGACGTAACAATGTGGTATTCTGATTGGTCTGACGCAATGCTTCGCAAATGTGAACTTGTTTAAACTTGTAAATGTAGTTCGGTTCAGAGTATATATCCGAGGCTATCTTCAAATTTATGACTCTGTAAAAATACTGGGAGTAAAGAGATATAGAGCCCTTGCTGGTTTTCTGGCTGATTCTTTTCACTACAAAGTCTCCTGCCGTAGTTTGTAAACCAATATGGCATAGCATCTATGATGTGTAAAAGTGATTTTAAATCCATATATGAAATATAAATTTTTGGTTTTGATTAAGTTTCGTTTGAAATGCAACTCGAGTATTACCAAAATTACCTTTTTTGTGTCAGTTTAGTCTATCGAATTATAATAATGCTTTAGTTGATTTTGTGTACTTTTCGAGGGATACCCGTTTCAGGGTTATTCAATTTATTGAAGAAGATTAATATGAAATGTAGATCCAATATGGAGCTAGTATTGTTTAAACAAAAGTACAACAAAAAATTACCACGTTAATGTCGAACAAATTTGTTACGTTAAATTTATCCATAATATGGACGTCGTAAGCGGTGTTGATATACTCAATATGTACTTATTGAAACAACATGTAGTAATG
Source organism: Scirpophaga incertulas (assembly GCA_036419045.1). Classification (NCBI taxonomy): domain Eukaryota; kingdom Metazoa; phylum Arthropoda; class Insecta; order Lepidoptera; family Crambidae; genus Scirpophaga; species Scirpophaga incertulas. The sequence goes on along the minus strand of CM071635.1, from coordinate 22,541,519 downwards.
TATAACCTTTATGCTTTCGACTCAAATAACAACTTGCCATAATTTAAATTGCTTATTTAATTACTGGCATTAAACCGAGATAAAAATCAAAAATTAAAATTCATCATTCATCAATAATTCCTCGTCTTGAGTTCGTGTTTTAGCTCATTCTAACATACCGTTAGCGATAAATGATGACATTTATATATAGACATTTATGGTGAAATACAATATTTTCTTTTGCCTATGTTTACAAAAAGAAACATTTGTTTAAGAGTTCATAGTTGTAACTTATTTGACGTTATTAGTGACGTCATCGATTATGCCCGATATTCAAAGAGAAAATAGGTATTTAACTGTCCAGAACTGTAAAACAAAACTAAGAATGCAAAAAAAAAATCTTCATTTCACCGTAACTATGACTTCATACAGATGAATTTAATCACAGCTGAAGTACGTTCGCACCGGGGACACGAGCTTTTTTATTGTTCCGCTGAGGATAATGCATTGAATTGCATACCAGAGCCGGTGGTTATGTGGAGCTCTCCTCCCCAGTAGGGGGAGGCCTACCTACTAAAATCCTCGCGATGGCCGTCCTCAGGCGTTGTAGGGGGCTCTCAGAATCGAGTGTCGCATCTGAGGACGGGGGCCCCTAGCACACCCAAGGAAGCCCTTCTCGGGGAAGAGTGATCTTGCCGCCTCCCCCTCTCCAACCTCTGACTACACATCTTTAAGTTTCTTCGCAAATGTATGCGGGTTGCTTTACGATGTTTTGTTTTACCATAGGAGCGTCAGATAAATGTACATATGAAATTCGAAAAACGGAAAACACATTGGTTGGTGGCAGTATCGACCCCGGGCCTTCGATTCGTAGACCAGTGCCGAGACCACAGTGCCACCGACGTGAATTTAGTTTCATTTATTTGTCTCAAAACTATTAATAAAAGGATAAAATATGTTGCACGGTCAAAATGAAAAATCGATTTTATTTTAGTATATTAAAAACTAGCTGACCCGTGCCCACTTCGTTGGGCATAATATTAATAATCCCCGAAGCGAGCACGAACGCGAACCGAATTACACCCGAAGCCATCGCGCGCCGTCCGCTGCTTTGGCCTTCACACTTATGACCTTCGATCATATATTTCTGTAGATATCAATTCCATAGAAAATCAAACAAAATATCGACCCCGCGTCTATACATAGAAGAATAGATGTATATTATAGTACCAATTTTGAAAAAAGTTCTAAAGTGTCATATAATTTAAGCCAATTTAAATCTTAAGTAACGTAATGAAGTATGAAAATAAATCCTTGTTAAGGTCGTTACATATTATCTTCTGGTTTCGATGATATAATGATGCCGTGAAATCAGAAATGAACAATACATATTTGAAAACAAATATATTGGATAATAAGCCCTTAGTCTGTTGCATTAAGCACAAATTCATTTCATATAATAATGCTCCTACGTTCTATTTGACTCCGAATATTGTGCTCGCGTCTTATCGCATCCTACTTGAACATAGACAGCAGTGGAGATGCTTAGTTTTTTTTTACACTTATCTTAACAGTACGGAAACTTTTTAAATTTTAAACATAAACCAAGAAGTATTGTTACAAGTTCAGCTTCCGGCACGCCGCCCCGCTAAATCATAAATTGTATCTATATTAATCAATATTCCTCCATATATTAATCAATTATCACATAATTATTTTATTATAAATTATTAATAAATTATAAAACTAATCTAAAGCCAATACTGACAGCCGTAATCAAATTTTTAATCATAATCTAATATACTGAAAATGTCACTTCCGGTTTACGGAACCTAATTTAATTTAAAAATCTATACAATGTTTAATTATATAATTATACTGCTTAGTAATAATTTTGATGCAAATTAATAACTATTGTTGTATTGCATTGTATTAATATTGTTATAAATCGATTAACAAGTTGCTTGTGTAAAATTATAAAAGCCAGTGTCCGCCATTTTTAGAGCATTTATATTAAACTGCCTGCTGATAACATAACATCGCAACGTTTATTTATCCCTGTGCCGTGTACAGTATGTAGAATTAGGTGCTAAGGAAAGTACAGACTTTATTAAGACAGGGTTTCTCAACCTTTATTTTGCCGAGCCTTACAAACAAAGAAAGCGAAAAACTAAAAAAAAAAGAAATAAAATCACAAATAATGGTATAGGCGACTCCATCATTCCACTGACCTTTTTCTGAAACATTAGCTCTGTGCTATTTTTTCCTATGAGTGAGCCACTCGAGACAGAAAGAGATAGATGCGATGCGTTGCGCATCGTGGCATGGTGCGCAAGCGTTTTAAATTGATATTTTAGTAATACATAATATGAATAAAAGTGTTTTACTCATAAAAAATGCGCTAATAAATTAAGATAAAGATATACTTATTGGAAGTATTACATTCCATCCTTCCTTTGCACTTTACGTGTGTCATTTTTACAAGTATAAACTACGCATTTCGGCATCGCTGACGTTATCAATCGCGCGCGGCACCGAATGAATGAGAGCGAAACAAGGCACATTTACTGTTTGTGCTTGTTTCGCCGGTGCCACTTTTTAGACGGTAACTGTGTATCTACAGAAATATATGATCGAAGCTTATGACGATGAGTTTACTTGTTTTCATAGATTCATAATTTTTCGTAATATATGACTAATAAATATGACCTAATGATTTGAATTATTTTATTAATATAAAAAATTAAATTGTCTATGCATTAGCATAGACAATTTAGTTTTTTTGTTAAAAAATATACTTTTTGTAATTTAAATATAAAAGTTAGACATATGCTGTCGTTGACTTTTTTGTAGGCATTTTCAAGCTCCACATTTTTTCTCTAGAACTCAAAAATATATCTTTCATAGTTAAGGCAGCGTTCGCAAGAAACGCTATCATTCGACCGGTTTTTCTCCGATTCACTTTGCAAAACGGGCTACCACATAAAAGCCTTTTTATTTTTCGGTTTATTATATAACCTATGACACTCAGCAATAACCTGGCTTTCTATTGGTGAAAGAATTTTTAAAATCGGTTAAGTAGATCCCGAGATTACCCCTTACAATTTAACAAATATACAAACACACACACTTTACTTCTTTATAATATTAGTATAGACTAGTATAGATGTATTTTCAATGACGTGTTTAGAGAGTATCCCTTGTAACAGAGGCTGTGAGCAAGCACGTTTTATGTAGGGTTGCTAGACTTGTTCTAGGTACTAATTGCTGTAGAACTAATTATGCTAATGTATCTACGTTAAACAGTTATGACCCTTATGGGACGTTTAGACAGTTTGGTTATTTTGTATTAGAATGTTTTTGTTTATTATATTATATATTCACAATAAAGATTACTTTGAAAAGTTCTTAACCTTTCCAATTATATATTATCTTAAATTGCAAAACGGGCTTTACACGATGTAAGAATAAGTATAATGTATATACAAATTAACTCTATCAAAAATATACATTGTTATTAAGAATGTTCTTACAATCGTGCAAGTTTTTACAATCTGTATTGAAGTTACTAAAATTAACAATAAAACTTCAAATTTAAAATGATTTGTGTGTGATGGTTGGTACTGTTTCGGTCGTGCAAGATTTTGAACGTTACATTTTATAGCACGTAAATGTTTTGTAAGTTATGTTTCATATTGGGTCATTTTTTAAATTATTAACCAGGGGGAAGTACCAAATACCAGTATTACCTCTGCACCAGTAAGTACCATCAGGTTTAAACTGTGGCTATGAAAGGTTGTGTCCAACAATTTACATGTTAATTTATTATCCTAAAAATGTCTCGAAGTATTCTAGTACTTATCAGATGGACAGAAGTTAAAATATCGTTTGATAATAATATACTGGTCGTCGCTAAGTTCTAAAACCGCGTATCTCAACATAGTGAACTTTTAAGTAGATCAAAGTAATAACTGTCTAATGTATGTTTTTGTAAAAAATTCAAATAATAAAGGTAGTTCAAATAATAGCATAGTTGACGTTTTTTCTAAAATATATCTATTATATAAAGAACATTTACAATGAGCAGCACGTCAAGCTTTAAATTTTCTCTAAGATAATAAACGCTATTACGAGTCACATAAGAGCTGTCTCAAGGTCATACATATATAGTCTGACGTGTATAAAAGTAATTAAGAGTAAAATCACTAATTTTTATAGTAAGTTTATTAGAAATTCTCTAGTAAGTGCATTGTTCAAGTTTGGCAGAGTAATCCAGCTGCGAGTTCCTAATTATATTGTGACTCGGAACCCGGCTGCGATCCGGAACCCTATATTAAAACGTACAAAGGAAGCACTCGCGCATTCGTTTGCCTACCAATTAGTACATTTGTGGCTTAATTGTGAGTTGTGGGTCGCCGTAACAGGTTCCCCTATTAGCTGCCGCGTATCTCTGGGCCCGTCAATGGGTTGTTTTCGAGCATTGTGCTGTTCATCTTACAGCTTTAAAGCTTCGGTCCTCTCTATCTAAATACACCTACGTGTATTTAGATAGAAGCACAATAAAGCTTTATAGCTTTCTCAAAATAATCTTTATATAAATGTTTGTAAACATATAACATAATATTTTTCTTTCTAACTCTTATTTAATTATATTTCAAACGCTGCGGTGTTCGGCATATGCCTGCCATTCGAAGACCTTTCCGACCCAGCGGTCAGTCCTGCGATCAATGTACTTTGGGCATACGATTTCGTAGGGATCGCGGGAAGACTATCTGGACGCTAACAGCGCAAAATCGACTGTGAAGATTCTATGAGGAGTCCTATCTCCAGCAATGAGTGTCTAGCCTATCTCCAGCAGTGTCTCCAGCTATTGACTAAAATGAATGCAAGAATGAATGAAAATTTTGTACTTATATTTCCGTCTATTTTTACTTATCGGCTTAAAAAATAAAAACACACGACAATTATTTTTATATAGAACATTAAAGTAGATATAAAATAGGAGGATTATAAAATGCGTTAGGATATAAAATGCGCCAAACAGCAGTAGATTAAGAAAGAGGGTACAATGTCGTTCACGAAGATGGAGTCTGATGCCATGTTCTTTAATTAAAACATCTTTATCTTCATATTAACTAAATCTTCGAAACTCCAACGAGACACCTATGCGACAGTCTCGCTTAATCATCCCGACCCAAAGTTTGAAAAATACTGCTTTATAATAATCTAACTTGACAGAGAGTTCGTTTGAAACATTCCATTTTGTATCAGCTCGTTTTGGTATCAATGCGAATTTTGCTCATAAGACAACTTCTCATCTTCAATAGATGTGTCAGCTGTAATATAGTTATGTCGTCAGGAAGCCAAGGGGTGTCATTTAATTTGTACGTTTGACATTTAACGAAAACTTTAAAAGACATTATATGAAGTCAGCCTACTGGCGTGAGGTTCAATCACAACTTTGATGAAATCTCTCTCAATGTCTCTTTGACATTTTTACCGTTAATATTCGGAAGAATTTGAAGCATTTGAACCGATTTGAAATTTGAATTCCCTTTAAAAAATAACAAGTATTTTAATGAAAATTAAGAATATCGAATTAAATGCGCAATCGTGTAAATAAATCGTGCCATTTCCTGCACTCAATTATCGAGTCTGGCCTATTAATAGCCAGCCTTGTCATATGCCATTTTTCTCGGCCAGGTAGAAAGTTGGCGCCGTATATTATAAGAATCGCCAGTCATATCCAAGTGTCGTTATTGGGAACTTTCCTAGGTTATTCTAAATGTGTGTTGGTCTAGTATGCGTGGCTGTCGTTGACTGACGCCTACCGAAATGTGCTAAAGAGACGATTTGTTGTGGGTTGTATGTTTCGTGCTGCGTCGTGACCTTTGATCAATATTTTTTTAATATTAGTCCACAGATACGGAGTTAAATATAGACTGTTTTACCTATGAAATTGCCATTTTGTATATAGATTTTTAATACGTTAGCGTTCTATAGTAACTCTGTGTCTGTCTGTTACGCTGTCCCGCTTAAACCTCGCAACCGATTGAAATTTGGTACAAACAATCTTTAGACCCTGAGACAGAACATAGGCTACTTTTTATTTCGAAAAAAAGGGATGAAGGGGTTGAAATAGAGGTTGAAAGTTTATATGGGATTTCTTAATTTTAAAAGATAAAACCATGAAACTTTTGTATTTAAGCACTTGATAAGAAATCATCAAACATTTGTTCTAGCATTTTTGAAATTTCGACCAGCTAGGGGGTGTAATAAGGGTTGAAAGTTAGTATGCAAGTTCGTCAAATATCACGTCATAAGAAACAAAAAATCGTTTGTTCTAGCATTTTGAAATTTTTGCCAGAGTGGGGGTGAAATAGGGATTGAATTGAAGATAAGACTATGAATCTTGGTACTTTAGACATAAGGGACCTGGATTGACAAAAACTAATTTCACGCGGGCGAAACCGTGGGCGGAAGCTAGTATTTAATAAGCGACGAATCAAATTTTATGAAACCTGTGTACACATCGTCAACAAATTAACTAAGTTAAAGGCAAGAAAATTTTGTTAAACAGCCTATAAACCACAAAATTCGGAAAAAAAAGAAAAATTTTACAGTTTAAATAAATAATTTCTTGTACGAATCCGCGTACTAGGTTATGTAGCTCTTAAGGTCTTTATCCTTTAATTTCTGTTCCTGTAAAGGCTTTTGTGGAATAAAAATACTTTTTGATTATATGTATATGTTTAACATACGTGATTCATAATTTTTATATATCCTCATTAAATTATCTACATCCGATTGATCTTGGCACATTTGTTAAAAGTTGCGTCCAAGATCCGATGACCATAATATAATTTTTCTCATCAAGTTTAATGCACTTCTATTAAAAGACGATTTTAGTGAAACTTCAATTGAATATGTAATTAACTTGAATTTGTTATGTAACATTTAATATTTTATTTTGTATCACATTTAATTTGCTTCATATACGTTTGACGATCATTCATTGCTATTTGCTTAATGACTTAAAATATTGGCACTCGCTTATTTATTCAAAATATCTTTTATCCCATTCGCGAATGTCAAATTATTCGTATTTGTATCATTCTTATTATCTTTAAGACCTGTGTGTATTTATACATATACTGAAAGTGTTCAGTTTCAGTCAACATTTTTGTTATTGTCTCTTTAAATTTACACCTGCATCGCCTCGAACCCTTAGTTTTTTCACCTCGGGAGTGGAGAGAATGCATAAGCTGTAAGTAGGTAAGCCAAATGGCACGGAATTTATATTGGAGTCAGACTGGACCGAATCGACCCGCCTCAACCTGCCTACCAACTAAACTCTATCTAAAAGCCTTGAGCTAAAGGATCATTAATATAAATAACCTTATCGCAGGGCGCGGTGCTGAAGCCCGAGTTTCGCTGTTTAGTAAAACGGGCCCTACCTGGCGGCTCGCCTCCAGTACACAACGAACACAAGCGTCTGAACCTGTAGCACTTGGGTTGTTAGCTTTTAGTGCAAACCGGTTGTATCTTCTCAGTCAAGGATGATGAATATCTGATAGAACTCTGCTAAGCTGTGCTCCCCAGCAAAACTGAAAATACTCTATTTTCACCTTCCGCTAATCACTAGAAGAATTCTTAATAGCTATGTGCGGCTAACGTCTTTCTATAAAAAAAATAGTTAAGGTCGCTGGGCCATGTTACAAAATAAGATTTATTGTCAGGAGTTAACGCTTATCAATACGTTATTATGTAATTTGTTGTGACTTTAACTAGGAGCTAATAAAAATAATGTAGGCATAGGATTCGGAGTGACAAGGTTGTCTGTCACTACGACGATTACCTACCCGAGAAGGGGAAAGTCCTTACAAATTAATGTTCAAAAGAGACATAAGAACGAACTTAGATACAATACTGCCTACACAAGAGAAGCATAATGTCAATATAAATCTACCGAGTGTACGAAAATTCTCAATAGGAGACACTGTACAGTTCATGGTTTATTCACCAGGGGGAGCTCGACACTGGGACTTCGGCAAAATTGTGAGAAGGATCGGGCAGTTGCACTATATGATTGAGACGGCATCAGGAATCTATCGTAGATATATTGATCAGATTAGGCGGGGAGGACTGTTGTGACTGTTGTGACTAGGAGCTAATAAAAATAATGTAGGCATAGGATTCGGAGTGACAAGGTTGTCTGTCAATTTTGGCATTATAAAATAAATATGCATTAAAAGCACATATATGTATTTCTATTTCGCACTCGAAAAATAATTGATGTCACAAAATTTGCTTCTTAACCGAAAAATTTCTGTATTGTACTTCTAAAACTAATGGAGTAAAAGTGACTCTCTAATTAATTGTATATAACTTGTTTACTCTAGTTTCATCCATTCAATGATGAATATGGTGAATCAAAGTTGGACGCAGTTCTGGAGCGTCTGTAGCTGTGTCTACAAATACCCGATAGCGTCGCCCTCCAGTGACAGAACGCGCGCCGCGAGTTACGTGAAAGCATGTATAGCATGTCGCCTGAACAAGTTCCACGCTTAATTGCTAGATGGCGCTGAAAGTAAAATTTTTATTTGTATGATTTTATTACGTCAATGTAAATTACTAGCAGCGATTAGGGTACTCTATTTGAAAATTATATATCCATTATACAACAATGGACTCATAAACATCAAAGTAAAAAAAAATCATTTTGTACTAAAAAGCTTTAATCAAGTTATAATAATACAAACGTTTCATACAAATTTAAATTGAAACTGTATATTGTTTCTTTACCTTAATGCCATAAAATCATATCTTATTTGTTTTTGTTTACAGTATTGTTTACTTGTTGTTACAGTATATTTTCTGACCAAACTGATAAATCGAACAAGAATTGGTTTATTTCAAAAGTTAGTTTTAATAATCTTTAATCATACATTTTTTCCTCTTAATTGTGTTATCTCCACCCGGCCTTAGTGTAATCCTTTCTGCGTAGACCTTATTAGTCTTGCCTAATATTGTCCCATACTTATGAAATTGTTATTTCCACGCAGGCTACACTTTAGCGTCAAAACCTTGCTGATTAATTACCTAATTTAAGTAGTTTTTATCCCATAATTGTACAACATAATAAACATTTAGATTTATTTTCTAAATAAGTTTCTAAACTTTATACAAATTTTTATAACATCATTCGAAGAAAACGAAAACATTTTATGCTCTCTTGCATTGAACGTAACATTTTTCAATGTAGAAAGTAAATTCGTACAAATTTTAGCATGCATCGGTTTTAAGCTATCTGCGACACCACAAACATGTCTTTGGTACAATATTTGAACAATAGAAATGTTGTAGTTAAGAGTGTACTCCTATATTATACATGGAATAAAAAAAGTGTCAAATACTCAATTCAATTAACTAATGAATAAAAATCGATAGTATTAGTTTAAAACCTTTACCTCTAACAATTTGCAAACTTGAAAACAGCTAAATATAGTTTCCTCGGTAGATATTAATAGTGACTGTTACCCGCGACTTCATCTGCACAGAATTAGTATTTCAAGTAGCTTATATTAGCGTGTCGTAAATATTTAATTTGTAGCCATTCTGATGTATAAGATATACTATTGTATAGTTTAATTAAAACCCATTCAGTAGTTTTTACGTGAAATATTAACAAACATGCATCCATACAAACTTTTGCGTTTATAATATTATTAGGGATACACTGACTGGTGGGTATTTATTTAATAAACTAGCTTTTGCCCGCGACTTCGTTCGCGTGGACTTCAGGTTCGTCCCGTCTAGTCTAGTAATAAGTAAGAAATACGGTAACTAAGCACTGCAGAGCCCTAATCATAGGCCTATAGGTAGCTACTACAGTATGCTCCTATTGTTGCAAGATGTTAAATGTAGTTACATTTAACGATCTTTTTCCTTTTGTGGGTTATTCCTAAGAGATAAACATATACCATCACGGACTTTTTTGTAGACCTTTTTAAGTTGTACAATACTGTAGTAAATTGTTTTGATCTATCTTGTAGGATTCAGTCAGCGTTTGCAATGTAAGCGCAAAAAATGAGTTTTTTTTACGACCTCATAGAAACCTCAAAAATTGTATCCTATGTGTTATTCTGATGTATAAGCTATATTGTGGTAAAGTTTCATTCAAATCCATTCAGTAGTTTTTACGTGAAAGAGTAACAAACATCCATACTTACAAACTTTCGCCTTTATAATAGTAATAGGATTTTAATTTGTTAATTTTCTTATTGTCGACAGATTGGCGCGCCCCGATGGCGGACGAATCGGAGGCGGCTCGGCGACGCGCGCCACCACCCCCGCCGCGACAGGCCGTGCGGCCGCCGGAGCCGCGCCCGCGCACACAACCACCACCCGTGCGGCCACTACCTAGCCCAGCGAGCCCCGTCAATTATTCGTCTGTCCCCGCTATCACAGTGCTAAACCCGACCATCCTTGCTCCAACCCACACAGCGCCGCCACGCCTTATCCGACCCTCTGAGCACCTCGCGATAGTCGAACGCGCCAAGGAGCGACGGCCTGTACCCCTGGTCCCCACGGTGACCGTGGTACAGGGCCCGAGGCCCTCCCTACCGCCGCAGCAACCGCAACCGCCGGTTTATCGCCCAGTCTTGCCGCCCCCAATGAGAATGCCAGCTCCAGCGCCTCGTCCTGTAATGAGGCTGCCGCAGCCAAGAAGAGATATTCAGGTTTGTATTTGTTAATAATATATTATGTGCTAAATATGTCGGTTAATTTATGGACAAAATTAAACCGGTTCTATTTATAAATCACTTCTAATTCGATCAATTTACTGATAAATAATATAATGTGCTAGCATTTATAAAGTTTATCTATATAATATTAAATTATACAAATCAAACGAAGTAATAATTTGTTATTCATATAAGTTTTGTCATTACATTACATTAATTTTCTATATAATTGTATAAAACTTGTAATCTCTACCTTCGATATGCTCGATGTTGCAGCTCATTGGGTTTATTTGTTTTTAACGTACTTAAAGCTAGAATATTTTTATTTTATTTTATTTTATACTTTGAGGAAAACTTACAGCTAATACAAATATTGATTAAAACAATCGAGTAAATTAGAGCCATTTACAAGTTTTCACATGTGTTCAAAAATATTATATGAAACCTTTGTGTATTAAGTAGGTACTGCAAAATTAATTTCTAATTAAAGATGAAATTATTGTACAATTTTTTAAATTCTGATAAAGAGGTGCAGAACAAGTCTATATCTATGTTCCTGCTAAAATGGTTGAATGATTTTGAGGATCTGATAATAAATGAATTTCGACGGTAATTAGTCTATGAAAACGGTACATTCAGTAATCTAGTATGACGCGTTGTTGTCTTAGGTGCATTGATACAGAATCTGCTTAACAAATATTCATTAGTCACGCCGTTCACCCATTTTCTGACCTACATATATAGTCGAACGATGGTTCTAGATAGTCACTAAAACTACATCTATTAAATGTGTTATTGACAATTTATAAGTCATCGTTCTTCGTGCCGACGATTGACTCGTTACAAGTCCGGCGTGCACGTCTAACTCGACAATGTCTACTTTCAACTGTCAATGTTGTTTTTGGATTTCTATGGGCGACGAGCGACGAGGTACCTACATACCTTCCTGCGCCCGCCGTAATGGTCAGACGTCTATTTTGATGTATTAATCAACCTTTTTTATAAAACTGTTTATGACAGCCCGATAATTTGTTGATTGACGTTTATTTGATAATTGTTTTATTTTACGTATCGTTTCATCGTGTTTACTTTTGGTAAAAATTTGAAGCTTTCATGTTGTTTTGCAACGCATTTCTTCATCTACATGCGATCTTACCAATATAGGATCTGGTAACACTCTTTTAGTGGCTCTCTGACATTACGATCTAGGAGCATCGGTGACCTTTTTTTTTTTTTTTTGTTCCCCTGAGGAAAATGCATTAAATTGCATACCCCGGCTGTGGCGAGCCGGCGGTTATGTGGGGCTCTCCTCCCCAGAAGGGGGAGGCCTACCCACTAAAAACCTCAGGGATGGCCTTCCTCAGGCATGTAGGGAGCCAGAACATCAAGTAGGTAATTAAACAGAACAACAATTAACTTCCGGGAACCCCCAGCCTCTGCTTCCCTGCCTAGAGGGGAGCCCTCCTCGGGGGAGGCTATACTACCTCCCCCGGTCTCCTCCACCGATGACGCCCCCCGGCCACGGAAGGGGCGTGGTCCATCCCGGGAGCATCGGTGACCTAGTCACGTGACTTCATCAATTAACAGCCCGCGGTGAGAAACCAAAACTTAGCATTCTTAAAAATACATACAATAGCGCTTACAATAGATTGTATTATAGATAATAATTATATCCAGTACAGAATACTTAATTAGGGATAAAAATTTATCAAAATGTCTCTTCAAATATATTTGATTTATAGGTTAATTGGTGTAAGTTTAAAAAATATTTATTTATTCATTATTATCAACAATGCAGAAACTGTCTGAAAGCTCTGAATAGTAGTAGTCATGGTGATAGTTTTACTTCAAAAAAAGACTGGCCATTACTGTTCGGTAATACACAACTCGGCTTATTTGGAGCATGTTCTCCATGAAAAATTCAGTATTTGATTGTTCCTGTGACTTATGGCGTATTATTATGTATTCATGTTTCATCAACAACTCAAAAATCTGTTCATGTTACGATTGAACATCGCCACACAATTCTTTGAAGTTATCATAGAGTTTCGCTCATGGTCCAGCCAGTGTGAGTGAAGGGCATCGATTACGGAGCTAGGTCTGAGCTCTTAGGGAAGCTGTTGCCATAGTTGATAAGCATAGACAGGTAAGGTACTAAATAACAATTTGCACCCTAAACCCGACATTTCATCGATATTCCGGACGTTAACTTACTTGAGATGTGTGTGTCAAGCAGCTCCAGATAAACAAAGCGCTGGGGGATAATCGAGTTACAGTCGTACTTATGAATGCAGGTGGCTATCTGACCTAGAGACTTAAACGAAGAAAAACGCGACGTAAAATTTTTCCGTATTTCATTACACCCTATCTCGTAACAGTTAAAGACAATACGGACACTTGTATTTTTCGACACTTTTTAGTTTGTCACGTAGCACAGAGGCGACGAGCGGGCGTCGTAAAAGCCCATATACAGAGAATCAGATACCTAACTGGAATAGATTATAGTGACTATTTTCAAAGTTAAACAAAAGAATGATATGAAATGTGAAAAAATGTAGACGTGGTGACTTTGTCACAAGTTTATGTAAACTTTTTGAGTGTAGCTCTTGTTTATTTTATTAGTTTACTTAATTATAAAGTCTCTTAACACGTATACATTAAACGTCGTTATAATTCGACTACTGACGAGTGGCTGAGACAGTTACGGCCGGTTTCTGAAACGCATGTTGTGTTAACACGCTTTGTTAACACGTTTACTACTTTCTTATTAAACGCCAAATATATGAGTAAATAAACCAAAAAAATAGTCAATTAGATAATGTTTACACTATAAACCCATTCATAAACCAGCCGTTATCCATACATCTAACATTTAATGAGAGATTAACAACGTGTAAACAACGTTTTAACGCTGACATGTGTTTCAGAAACCAGCCGTTAGTTGATCAATTGAAAAATACAGTGATAATAATGGCAAATGTAAAACTATAACAATGTTGTGCTTGAAACAAGTCGAATAGTTGAAAATCGATCGTCTGAGCTTGACTTGTGGATACTGAGAGATTACCTATACTCTGCTTATTGTACTATGTACAGCTATGACGACTTACATAATGACATGTCATTGTTTACCACAATGACCCGTAGGTGTCACTTTCTTCGATCGTGTATCTGTATGCTAATCGGCCGATAGTGGATGATGCAGCAACATGAGCTGACTGATGCGAAAGCGATACGTGAATCACCGTGGGACAATACGTTATTGTTCGGTTGGCGCCACGCAATATACTTGTATCGCAATCTCGATGATCTAGATGCGGCTCATTGAAGGATTTCTCATTCCGCCAATGTCTACATCAGTTGAGTCCATTGATAGCGGCTGAGTCATGTTCGTGGCAATTGAAAATCGAAACTGCCAATTTAACCCAGACCATCAGATGTACTCGTCCGGACGCATCGATTCTGTAACTGCACGCGAGTTACGTTTATACGCGAATTTATTTTTAGGTTGTCTGGTTCTTAAATAAACACTCATTTTGAGATTCGTATTTAAAGAGAGCATACAACATTATTTACAGAATATTTGGCGTAGGTATTTATTTAAATGCTAATTCCTAACTGCGACATAAAGAAGGCATTTTGCAGTTTGATTAATTACTAATATTTATTAAACCAACTTATATTAATGCGAGTTCTTGAACCCAACAGTTTCTTAAGTTAGTAATTTTACAACGAAAAAGATCGATTATTATACAACAAGCGATTGAAATACTTCTAGGATCTTTTTGACACTAATTAGCCAAATAATTAGCGCGAGTGATGAGTTTCGGTGTAAATTAAGATAAGAAATCCTTCATTAAATTAAAGACGATCCGGACTTAAGACTATTTTATAAAAAAACAAATATGCGCTGTATATTACAAATAAAGTGACAAGATATGAAGATTTGAGCAGCGTTGTTCATAATTAGAATACAATATACATTCACTTTAATCATCTAGACGGTGGGCAGTCCACAACAGTGCGCTTTTGTGATAATATTCTGCCTCGCACTATCAAGCTGTGGTATGAATTGTCCCGTGCAGTATTTCCGAACCGATGCTATATCCAAACTTTCAAATATTCCTATTTAATAGGCACTTTTGAGTTCTCTGGTGTTGCATAGGAAGCGATAATCGCTTACCATCAGGTGCTCCATCTGCTCGTTTGCCCTTCTCTTGCTTCTCTGTTTCTTTACTCGCTAATCTGCTTGTTTTACATAATCAAATAACACTCTTACCCTTTGTGCAATGTAAATATTTTCTCTATTACACTTGTAACATATATGTATTTGAACAATTATATTGACTTCCTTACAAAAAGTCGTTTATTTTTCTAGTTTCGAAACCAGTTTCGATAAAGATTTTATAACAATTGTACGTAACTGGTTCCGATAGATTTTTATTACGCAATAATTAGTTATCTTGATTCAGAATTTGATTAAATATCTACATTAATTACATAGAATATTTTTAACGTTAAATACATACATACATACACTCACGCCTTTTTCCCACGGGGGTAGGCAGGGATTACGTCTTTCCACTTGCTACGGTCTTTACATATCTCTTTCGCTTCATCTACTTTCATAACATTCCTCCATACATGCTCGACGATTGCGGGTACTTCTGACCTGGCCTTTTTTGAGGACACTTTCGATTTGTTCGAAATATGTTCGCCTAGGTCTTCCTCATCCCGTGTCTCCACTCACTCCAGCTTCATAAATCATTTTGGTCAGTCTACTTTCATCCATCCGTTCCACATGCCCAAACCACCCAAGCATCCCTTTCTCTATTCTTGTCACGATATCTCTTTCAAACCACATTTCTTTCTAATCACTTCATTATAACGTTAAATACCTATACATAATAGTAATATTTTATTTATCTAGATTTATTATTATGCTTAAGCTGCCGATAGGCAATGTTTTTATTACTCATAAAACTTCACTCCCCTTTAGCCTTGTGCCGCTTATGTCACGGCTTCAAAAGGCACGCTTGGTTTCCTGCTGCCGCAATGTCTCATCACCCGGACGTCTGACCCATTTTAGGGTCCCGCCAGACGCGGCGAGACAGGGCGGAGCCGGACCTTGGCCCGGCGCGCCGCTAGCGCCTGCTCGTGTCCGGCTCGCAATGAGAGTGGCCTGTGTGTCGAAACCACACCGGAACTTGCGAATCTTTCTAAGTTGAGTTATTAATAGACATTCGTTCATCGGATTCACTAAAGGATATAAGAAAGCTGTGTCCTCTGTTATCATGTCGTTTGCGGAAAATGTATGTGTATAAAAATTGATAATGTTAAAAGATTGTTTAATAATTAAACTATATGTTTATCATGGTTTAAAGTATCCATTTAATGTTTAGTTTAAGTGTTAGACTAAGTTAAGCGTGAAAGGAGTATTTAGTTTAAGTCTCAACATTAAAGGAAAGTGGCGACGAGCTTAGATTATCCGCGTTGCTACTCTGTTGCTATCCTTGTAACATTAAATATTAATATTATATTAAGACTGTAACTAATGTATGTCGTCGATTGGAGTTCAGTAAATTACGTTCTGTTCAATTATTACATCTTTTGACAGCCCTCAGGTACCATAGGTTACAATAATTTATCTATAGCGACAGAGTATCAGCGAAAATATACAAACTCTATAATTACCCTTGAACAACTAACTATAATTAGTAAGTCATTTTACGAATTTTTATTTATTAAATATCGTATACATACATATATGTCACGCCTTGTTCCCAATGGGGTAGGCAGAGACCACCTCTCTCCACTTGCTACGACCTTGGCACACTTCTCTTGCTTCCTCCACTTTCATGAGCATCTTCATGCATGCTCGTCGGTTGCAAGTACTCTTGACCCGGCCTTTCTTTAGGACATCTTCGATTTGATCGAGATATGTCCGCCTAGGTCGACCTGCACCGATTCGTACTATCGTAAATACTTACAAGAATCTAAAAGCAACAGCATCTACAGAACCTATTCCGAATATGGCGGCGGCGTCAGCTATTGCTACTCGAACCCATGCACATGTACGAATACATAAATACCTCATTTAAATATGTGTTGAGTATATTATACAGTAGGGGTTTTACCTAATCCAATCATGTCATGTTAATTCCAATGTGATGTTATTAAAATTGAAGCTTGATTTGGCAACTCTACTTCACTACTGTTAAGTAGTCTGAGACACATTTTAAAATGTTTTCTTATAGAACAATAGGGCCTGTGAATGTTCAATGCACAATTTAATGCTCAGTATTCTGCATAAACATTACACTTTCAATGTTGATTTTTATTTTCATTTAGCTTCTACAGTACAAACTGTCTCTTATGTACCTTGTGCTTTTTATTTTACCAGTACTTTTATTTTACTTTAAGCGACCTCACTCAGACATAGCAAGACTTTTAAAACTTTTGTTGGTGTTCATCGTAATTTATGGCGCCTTTATAGTCACATTTTCAGCTTTAGAAAGTTAACGCAGTTCTTGCAGGCTCATAAATGATATGGTACTTAAGTTAACGATAATATCACACATATAAGGAACGCGAGTCGAGAATTCCTCTCAATATTTTAAAATGTTTGGGTGTGGTTTTGCATTTTTATGTCTGTCATTGTTTCGTAATAGACATTAAAACATTTGCTTCTATATTAAAAATGGCGATTGAAAGTCGATAGAGCACAACTAATAGAGCTTTATCGGTGATGCCATTTACCTTAATGACATTCGCTCCGTCCGTAATATCTATCGGCCGTCTCATCTCGCCATGGAATTCAGTTCGCTGTTCAATTTGTATTAAAACGCGACCCACAAAAGGGCCGTCACTAATGAGTCGTTCACTTACGCTCCCGCTCTTGATTGACTCTCGAGGCAGCGTTTGCTCTCTTGTAATCGGCCGCGAAATGAACATGATTGTTGTCTATCTATTAAGCCCTATGATTGATGGTGTTGCACGGAATGATTGCAATTCAGCTCATGATGTTTATTAGTAATAGTGTCTGCGGGTCTGATTTTTTTTAAATATCATAGGTTCATGCATACTCGTATATATAGGTAAAGTGGTAGTCAAGCGATTTCGGCAGCCTAATGGTAAGCAATCGTCATTGTCTTTTTTCTTCACTCGTATATCTGATATCTTATAAATTTTAAACATTTTTGATTACTGTTAAATCACACAATTTGTATATTTAAACTCAAAAAACAATATTTATAGTTTATTGACTTAACGTTTCTAAAAAGTTTTTTCTTGAAATATATGTTATTACTTAGTCAATTTTCAATAGATGTGTTTAAAAGTTTCAACAAATTTCCTTTTTTGGTGACAGTGCAAAAGTTAATTTAAAAAAAATACGATCGACGAATTTTTTTTAAATTAACTTTTGCACTAAACATAGATTTAAATGATTGCACTTAAGACTTAATTAAAATTTGTGCATTAAAAATGCCGGAGAAATGTCCGTCCGCACGGCCTTCAAACGCATCTGTCACTTAATGATATCGGGATGAGGCTTCTAATATTTGGGTGCGAACTAAAGTGAGCGTAATAGTGAAGGAAAAAGATCCACGATTGCACATGAACGAGAATGAGGTTCGAACTTAATTCGATTGAGCTGTTATTACCCCAGGTATCCAACTGTGGTAATAACTTTTCTTAGGCGAGTGTACCTACTCGTCAAAGAAAAACCCTGTACAATAACCTCACTTAAAAATGTCTAACGACATCAGCGACTTCATAATACATCAGTATTAATTGACATCTCCGAGTACGTCAGTATGCTTTCAATTGTTTAGATAATCTGTTCAATCAAGCTTTATATATTATTCTCGCCTTCGGTGAACTTTCAGCCGTGAGACGTAAGGATCTCTAAAGATCTCCGATCATTCCTGTTTCTGTGGTTACGTACTTGATTTTCCTTAATGATTATGTTATTGAATATTATTTGTTTGGTTTTAAAGAAACAGATTTACTTTTATTTGAAATACTATCTACACTCTTACTCCCGATTCCTGAAAGAAATGAGAAATCAATGAAGCCATCTTTTCTATTACTTCGTTACACTTTATTGCTACTTCATTATTATTTCTTCATTAATCTCTGGTTGATTCTTCACAAGATCTTCGTTTCCACAAGTCAATTTTAAGTTCTAGTTCAAAATCAAATTGAGAATATCTATTTTCGATGTGGTAAATGGTGTTATTCACTTATTTCAATAGAAAATGTGATCGCAGATAAATGGCACGTAATGTTCACATTAGATTTAATATTTTATTAGTCGCGAAAAGCTTTCACCCAGTGGTCAGTTCACAGAAACTGTTATTTGCAATTAACATGACGACTGTTATTAACTTAAGTCAATTATAAATGCAGCTACTTAAATGGTAGAACTTCTAAAGAAAGTGCTAGTTGATTATACCTGACCACGTAGAAAATGTTCTTTCCTTTGCTTTAATTGCTGATAATTATTCAATTGTAGATAAAACGATTCTTTAAATGAATCGTGACGCGTATTGATAGCTGTTCGTGTAAAACTTATCCCTTGTTTAAATAAATTAAATGTTTAATGTACAAATTATATTAGGGACGTCCCAAGCCTCTGGGATTATTACTAGTTTATATATAACTTCTCTAACTATTTCTCTAAATCTTTAATCATTCAAATATTTAGACAATCACACGCTGCATTCATGTATTATTATTCTTGTCGATCTAATTGTTGTTTCCATTAAGGTCATATTACTGTAGCTGTCACTCACTCGTTACTCAAACATCGCTCAATTTGACATAATATCCATTTAATAGATTCGAATAGAGCATATTAATAAACAACAACGTGGATGCAGGCCGCGGCAGCGTGGGTGCGTCTGCAATCGGGAGTCGAGACGATCTCTCACTATTGATCGTATCGTCTTATTAACATTCGTTCAGTTCATTAACCTTAAATTGCGGGCTGTAGTTTCGACTAAAACGCCTACATGTCAGTCAAGGTCTTGAGCAGAGTTTTTGCATTAAATGCAATTGGTTCCTGAATGGTCTTATTCTTCTGCTTCATAAGTCCGTGTCTCTAGTCCTTTTATAACCTATGCATGTTAGTTATATTATTGTCTCGGAAATAACCAAAATCTGTAAACGTTCAAGTTTCTAACCTGCAAACTGGGCGGCGGAAAATCAATTTCGCGACGGCACCAACAACTGTTGCGAAAGCATTCGTAGAAAGGCGCCAAATCGCCGGCATGCAATTGAAAAATAGCTTATTATGTCTGCCCAATGCGCCAGCGCAGTAGAAAGTGCATCGAGATCTTTATAATTTCCTCGGTAATAATTCGTCGTTTCGAGTTCTGCCGTTGACGGCTCTAACTATTACTGGGCGGTGGCCATGATAGGCTATTCATACTGTTACACAAATTGTTAATAATACTAGGAAGATTATATTCTCGTTTACCTATTCAATGTTGTCCTATTTTTAAAACTTTAATGTATTGTTAAATGGTATTGTTAGCAGTATACACAACTAAACTCTTTACTCTATGCTTACCCTCGTTTACAACAATTACTATAGTTCTTTACTTTCCTACATGTATTATTTATTTTCTTTAAAATATACTGACAGCGAACCTAATTTTCAATAATTTTTTTTTTGTTTAACCATAATCTTTTCAATAGTAGGTGTGCTGTATATTTCGTCTAAATGTCAATAATTGTGGTTACCCTTGACTACGTGTTGGGAAGATACCGTTGTATGCATGTGTTGGCTGTACCAGCAGGAGAAGTGCACCTACCGTCCGAAATTGCAATCCGTAGACGTACACCCACGTCTGCAGGATTTTATTGTTCTCGAATTGTTGCTTGGAGCATGAGTTTAAGTGACAGTGTTTTGTTTAAAAGTCTTTAGTGATACTTATGGCGAAGTTCAAATGCAACTATGGTTTAGTTTGGTATTACATTATGTTTGATCTAGTAGTGTCATAAAATCATTTTCACACAAATACTTGACAAACCGCAACTCATATTTATTGTCGAAGTTATTTTATGTATGTATATAATGCTGAAATATCTTGTGCTGAATACAGTACACAAATACACAGCACAGAATGCAGACGATGGACCTGCGAATATTTTCTTATAGATGCGAATTTATCATACTTGATTTATTGATAACTAAATCGATAGTACTTTACCAAAATGTGACAAGCGTGAGAAATTCATTGTAGAATAACTACATCGTTCATCGTCTTCGCGAGATTGCAATTGCAATACGAATGTAAGACGTGGTAGCCCACAGAGATTATCAATGACTTTATATATTTTTATAATACACTTGAAGACTCTATAAAACGATATACATAAAATGTGAATGATAAAATAAAATGAGATACTCATCTTTCTAATCTATATATACTATATTAATATTTGGTTACACACGCTAAAATAAGGAACTACTGGTTAAAAGTAGTAAATACTTTTCAATTGGATACTCTATTTATCGAGGAATGTAATAGGCTATATTAACTTCATATCACGACTACTATATAAGACACCCATGCGGGCTAAGTCGGACAGCTAGTTTCTGTAATTTTAAAACCTGTTCTTCATAAATTCGTTTTATTTCTCTTCTCTTATAAAAAAGTGTTGGAGAAGACTAGTAGGTGAAGTTAATAACATAAAAATGTGGGATTAATTTATATTTGTGTAATTATAAGATTAAATATTTATATCTTACTCGACATAGTGGCCCTTGACGTGTGGCAGTTCGTATGTCGTAGATCAGGAGTTCCCAACCAGGGGGGCATGCCCCCCTTGGGGGGCGTAGTGGAATACCAGGGTGGGGCGTAATCGAGTACTTAAGCGCAATACACACTAACCCAAGAATCGACATACTGGTACAGAAGATGCAAGCTCAAGTATCTCATTAGTATTTAATAATTAAAATAAAACTAGGATATTTACCTAAAGTGAAAGTAATTAATGGTTTTCAAGTGTACATACATATATCTTCTCTTATTCTTAAAACATAAATATCTACAAATATCTGTATTTTAATTCAAAGAAATAATTTAGTTGTAGAAAAAAATTATGTGTTTTTAATGTTTTTAAACTTAAGGGGGCATGAGAATATTATTTTTGAATTGGGGAGGCTCAGTGAAATAAAGGTTGGGAAACCCTGTCGTAGATGATAAAATTACTCAATGTAAACACAATAGTATGATTTTAATTTAAGGCCCTTAGAAAATGACATACGTTACCAGTGTACATGTATTTTTACCAATCTAATTCATCCTTTAAGTGTTATAACCTGTTTCTAAGTCACAAATTCTTCTAAGTCTTAAATCATTTATATGATTTCAACTCTCATGAATCCTTACAGAAATATACCGGACCATTATTTTAATATCCTGTTATTTAAATATAGATCTACACTGAAAAACAAACAACTCCCATAGTCGGACATCAAAGAAATGTAACCATATGCGAAAATCGATTTTCTTGCTCTCGTTATAATGTCATTTATTCTATAACGTCGTTTCGCGCCGTATAAATTAGCGTACGATGATTTTACGCGACCACTTTCCAATGTCAACGCACAATCGCCGCGCGCCCACACACACTGCGCGTGCGCATGATTGACAAACCGCGCTGAAAAATCACGTTTCCGTTGTACACTATTTCATTTTCTTTTGCAGCAGACATTTCAAATTATAATCGTCTTAAATTAATTGAAGTCAAATGTGAGAAAAGGGACGGCGGCGGCGCGGCGGTGTAATAAATATTTACAACAGATGTCCAATGATTTTTTCTATACGCATGAATTTATTATTTTATTTACGCGTTAGACAGTATCATTGCTTTTGACACGGGTAATGTATGTGTGGCATTATTTTCTAAATATTTTGTTATTTTAATATATGTACGTTATTAATTTTCCTTTCCACCTAATCATTAGATAAATTGTGTTGTGTAGAATTGTTTCGCTTACTTTGATAATCTTTTCATTATGAGTGTGTTTAGTTCGTCCCATAAAACAATATTTCAGAGACTACAATTTCGTCACTCAAAGGAAAACGGCAAACGCATGGCACTGGGGCAGGGTGGCATTGGTTTTTATAAAGAAAAACCTTAAGAGTTACAGACTCATCATTTCTTTTTTCCTCTGGGGAGGAGAGACATAGAATCCCCATGGATGCCACTGCAACCAATGTGTCTCGGTGGTTATGTCAGACTCTAAACCGATCGAGGCGGCTTGTTCAGAATAACCTACCGACTGCCGACTCACCCTGAGCTGTTGATCCTAATGATTCTAAAGCTTGACATGATAAGAAGACCGCACCATCAGACGGTGCGATCACCGCTCCATTATAGAGCGCTAAAAGAGGCGCAGTACTCCCAAATAACTCCTATATTGAAAGGAGGCTAGTCGTGTCGTCGTTCGCAGCTCGAAAGAACCGTTTTAGCAGGAACGGAAATGCTGCTAGATGGTAGGCCTATCGCGCATTCGTGTCATATTTACAAGTTTTTCTCACGTCAACCATACCGCTCGTAGATTTGGTCTGTCTTAAGAACTAAAATTCGAGACGACGGAGTCGTGAGTCAGGGTGGATTTTTATCGTTGAAACTCTTCACAAATGTGCAGCATGTGCTTATAAATATTAACTATAATATTAACTTGCAAATATTAACGGTAAAAACACTATTGTATCTATAATTTGCTAATGATATCGTGGTCATTGCTCACAACATGGATAGTTTCCCAATAAGTGATCAACATGGATAAACAAATATGTCATATTTTCATGTAGCACACACTTTTACTGTGTTACTTATAAACAAAGAATAAAATTTATATCGAGTATAAAGTCGAAATAAGCAAAATGTCAACTAATAAACTCAGTATAACTTAAATCTGGTATAACGTGGGTATAAAGTTCTAACAAAAGTTATTTCATCGTTATTCCAACCACCACCCTAGTTTAAGTTCAGTATAACAGTGACATTTGCTTGCAATTTCTAGATAACCTCATTTTCGGTTTTATAATACACATTAAAATTTGTTGTTAATTATAAACAAACGAGTTATAACTTTCAAGAAAGCAAATAATAAACATCAACATGGCTCTTAGATCGGTACATGAAGTTGAAGATGTTAATAATATAATAGATATATTGCGGCAGACTACAAGAAAAACAAAAGAATTTAAAGCAAGAGAAGATCATTTTTATCTATACAGTAATGAAGAGTTCCGCTTGAAATATCGTTTTTTCCAAAGACGGCGTCTTGTTTTTAGACCGACTGTTTGGTAGTGCTATAGCAGTGGATCAACGTGGTGGTGATTTTTCTTCTATTCTTCAAATTTTAATTGCTCTAAGATACTGGGGCCGCAACCAAGTAAAATGCAATACTATCTTTTCCTCAAATTTATCTAACATAAAGGTATTCTACCTACGTTTTAGTAGGTAATTTGCTAAAGTATGTATAATACCTATTGTAAATTTGGAAGCAGGAAGTTGGGCTTGCTTGATGAGTCAAAAATAATGCTAGACCTTTACGGCAATGATGACTGTTTATTGGCACGAGCTTAGGAACAGCTTTTCACAATATGATTATAAGGATTTTATAGAATTAACTTCTACACCGGTCTATCAGTAGCGACAATTTTTCGACAAGAGAGAATGACACTAACATTAGGTACAGGAAGAGTTCTCTTTTATTTGCCATTTTGTTTCTATTTAACTTTAAAGAATAAAAGAAACAGAAAAATTCCGCCTCAAACAAACACCAACGAATAATGGCAGTCGTAACAGCAATGACAGTGTAGTGACAGAGGCAATCATAGACAAATACAACTTATTTTTGCGTTTTTTCATAGGTTTGTCTATGGATTACAACGTTGCCATTTTGTGCATCCGATATAGCCGTGTAGTAGTTATAACGACGTTACACTGAGTTTATGAGTTAAAAAATATTTTGAGTTTATACTGAGCTTATACTTAATTTAACTATATCTAGTATAAGTATGGAAGAACCATGTTATAGTGAATTTTTATAAGTAACACGGTTAAGGTTTGGGGTTCTACATTGGAGGTAGTTGAGAAGCGTGTTTACCTGAGACAAATAGTCCAACGTCCAGAAAGAGGAACTTACGGGTCGATATTAGCTGAGCAGCATTTGAATTTACACGGCATATTCTCGGCCCATCTAGGAAAATATCTATATATTGGTAGTTATGAAATATGACACTAAACCTGTAGTGCAATTCTCGTATTTTTTTACAATCGCAATTTAGTTGAAGTTTAGCAATCGCTCGATCTTAGTCCCACCCAAAATCGGTATTCACGTATCACATTTCCGAACAAAACCAAAACTAAATTGAAACTAAAACTTAATTTCAGCGAACTTTAGATTGCGAGGTGGGAATGTTGCCAACTGAATCAAGACAAAATCCACTGAATTTAAAAAATAAATATATCGAAAAATAAACGATACTATTAGAATTTAGAGTATAAAATCATTATTTAATTGGCATAAAAGTCCAAAGATGTATAAATATTTAATGACAACTGCATTTCAATCGTAGAATTTGACGTTTGGTAGCTCAACCTCGATCGACAGGTTTATCTAAACTTTAGTAGAATACCGATTCTGTTGCGGTTAGAGTGCAGTTTAACTTCGATAAAATAGGAGAATACAGTGTAACGATTATGATTTAGCGCTACGTTTGGATCGAGCTAGTTCAAGTCCGATCAAAGTTCGATTGAAAGACGTGAATACAAAAACGTGTTTTTAGACTAAATCGTTGCTAACTCGCTGCGACTTTATTTAGGAGAATTGCACTACTGGTCAATTACGCACGACGCACGCACGATCGCACGACGAATTGGGTGGAGATCTTTGGAGTATACTTATTCCCAGCCGTGGGCGTTAATAGGCTAAAATAATGAATACCGACGAGACCAATAGCTTAGAAGTGTATAAAAACAAATATAAATTCATTGATATTTTTCCACTTCTTAATTAAACCGCACATCATTTGCATTGGCATGTACTATTTTATCTACGACCGTGAAGTGCATAAAAGTAATTTATAGAGCATTAATGTTGAACTTCATTAGAAATTATAAGCCATAATACAATACTATTCATTCCTACAGATCATTTCGTAATATTTATTTTGGGTAGTATGAACTGTTTTCATAGTAGTATCTACAGTTGTCTCGTTTGAAATGATAATTGAATTGGACCTGTAGAAGTGAATAGAATTTTGTGTTATTTTTTGGGGCTTTGGAGGTATTGAGTAGTATAAAGTATAAAGTGGCAGTAAAAAATCTGTTTCTTTATACCATAATCCGTGACAATGGATACTTGTATATCAATGAGTGATTATGCTAATATTGCGTTTTTATGACACTACCATGTCATTCACTTTTACACAATACGCATAATGCATTGAGCTTGAAGAAAACCTTTTTGATATGTTAATAGTGATCAATTGTTTTTGTTCGCTTCACGAGCTATTGTGACTTCTTATTTTATAGTGGTGAAGTGAGATTGAAATTGTATATTATAGTTTCATCGACTTTCTATAAAATTAAGTTTGAGCTCTCTCTCTATAGACTTATACCATCAAAAACAAAACTTGTCAAAAAAACCAAGTCTCGCAACGGTAAAAAGTTGTGAGATCCATGTAATACTAAGTCGGTTATTAATTTATTCAGTCCCTACTTAAGCGACTTTCTGTCTTAATACGTCCAGTCCCTAAGACCATGATCGTGGTCCATAACAATTGAAAATCAATTGTGTCTGGAATCTCCGTACTCGAAGCATTAAGTTGTTACGTAATAATTAATAGCATCTTATAGTGACGTATATCAATATTAAAATCTTTATTGTTTTATATAAATATATTGAGACTCGGCCATCGCATGAAAACAAGTGTAAATTAAATTACTTTGTGTGGTCGTGCCGCCTTTTTAATTCTGTTTATAAATACAAATACTACTAAGAAAAAATAATGTAAATAAAGTCAGAGATTTGACACTTTCACAAAAATAATTGTATCAAGTGTCAGAAAGAAGTTTTAACTGTGTGTCGTCAATCTTATGTGTTCAGGATCTATGATGGAAATTATGGTCTATCAGGACCACACCCACTTGAGACCAAAATCTTTTGTATTGGTAAAATATTTTATTAAAATTATGTAAGTGTAGATAAAAAGGTTCATAGTTTCATCGCCAGTTGCTCCTCCAATTCTTAATTTAGTGTTTAATACTAGTATAATTTATTCAGTACAACATAGCTGCCCATGTTCAACAAATTGACTGCGAAGAGAAACTGCTAATAAGTACACAGATTGAAGAAGTTTCCACGCTAAATCTGCGGGTGAATGTAACACCTACACACCCGATAGGTCGTAACGTGGTGAACCATAGACATTAAGTAAAGACGACACCATAGAGAAAGCGTGTTGCTAACATTGTACCAGAAATGGCGTTTCATTGAAGTATTACTACACTGCCTTTGGATTTGGAATAGAGTGCGTTAATTATAATTGATTAAGATGAATAAGAAATTGCCATTGTCCTGTCAGTCTGTCAGTTTTTACGTTTGGCAGGAAAGCTCTTGGCCGTCTTCTCTTGTACGATACGGCCAGGTAGAAGCTTCACTTGGGCTTCTCAACAAATAAGAACCTAGATGTCTCATCTCAAGTGTTAGTGCACTATAACAACAAATTGAGGTAGCGATGCGCTTAGAAGTCCTATTACCAACCAAACGGAACCCCGAATTTCCAAATCAATATCCAGTACTGAAACTACTTCACTCAACCTCGGACTTGATTTAACAAAGGGAACATTACTTGCTAAAATGATTTTTGATAGCTATTAGATAGAAAAAATCGTAATTTTCGCGAATTTACGCAAATAGTGTATGTGTTGCTTTTTACGCCTATGTGGTTTATCTCTAGTCGTTGATTACTTGAATGCCCCGGGGATTATCGGTGCTCCACTCTGAGCAGGTAAGAGATGCTTTACCTATTTAGGTATGTTGACGGCGACGAGGTCTGGTGATGTTCTTCCAAGTTTGAGCTTATCCGATCGAAAGAGTCTCGACGAATTGCCATCAGATGGAATGGTGTGTGATAACGGTGTTGATCACGCTGATGAGCATATGAGAGATATTGTTGAGTATTTAGTTGCTATTCAGAGACTGACAGAACCTCGCTTTACCCAAGACTCAAAGAGTGTGATAATAGTATAGATAGGCTTAATTGGGTAGACGACAATTTTTTAAATTCTATATATAATAAAAGTACTCTTTTAAGTGAGAAATATTGTAGAACCAACAGTATACCTGCGCATATTACTTTTAAAGATACATCGCCATGTTTGCGGCGCTGTCGCGGATTGCTCAAAAACGCTCCATACTAAAAACGCTGCAATTGTGATGTCATAACTAAGTAAACTCGCCTAATTTGTATGAGCGTATAAACAAATTTTAAAATAACTTTGTTATTTGTACGTATATATGTATACTTTCTGTATAAAAAAAATGTTACATTTAATGTGAGAATGCTAGAAATGTGTTCGATTCATTAAAATTACGTAAATAGTAACTGCTCATTTTTTAGAAGTCTAAAATCAATATAAATTTATATTTAAACTGAAATTTCTATATTGACATACTTTAATGAGATATAAATTGGTCAAATCAGATAATTATAGTATAAAAACGGCCATAATCAGTTGTAGTCGTCTACCCTATTGTCAACTTAATTGTGCGTAGAACCATCTTTTTTAAAATAAAAATCATGATTAAAATCCATTTGAATGAAATGAAATGAAATGGATGAATTTGATGACATGAAATTTTATTATTTTTAACTAACTATTATTTAACTAACTTTTTTTAAC
Source organism: Scirpophaga incertulas (assembly GCA_036419045.1). Taxonomy (NCBI): domain Eukaryota; kingdom Metazoa; phylum Arthropoda; class Insecta; order Lepidoptera; family Crambidae; genus Scirpophaga; species Scirpophaga incertulas. Next base: position 22,512,849 of record CM071635.1, on the reverse strand, counting down.
AGCACAACAAAACAAGGCTCATTGATAAACAAGAAACGATACCGTAGATGGCTATCGCCAATATTGTGGTGCTCATTCGATAGCTGTCATAACTAACGATAATGCGCGCGTAATCGCAACACGAATCGAATTAGAAATCAAATATCGTATCAGATTTAATCATGACGGTGCTAGCTTTACATAACACTACATATGTAGGCATGTAAAGTTTGGTGTGTAGTGGTAGTGCGATTATCTTATTCGTAGGATTTCTATCTAATCGTGGTAAATATATATAGATTTTTAAAACTATCTTATTTTGTGACGTTACATAAAATAAAATAGAAAATATTTATTAACCACAAGAACAAACACAAAACAGATGCAATAATTTAATAAATAGACAATTAGGACCCGACCTCAGCATAAGCTGCAACAGACTAATCTGTGGCAGCGCTGGTATTCTGATCTCAAGAGGAGTAAAAAACTAAAGACACAATATAAATAGGCTTACAAGAAAAATTCTTACCTAGGTACATATAAAAAAAAGAAAGGAAAAAAATATGAAATATAAATTATTATCATAAAATATATATTCTTATTAACTGAACGAAAACAAAAACAAGGTATTCTGCATTAACATTTCTGGTAAAGTTTTTTAAATATTAATTTATTTATTGACACTATCCTTACACAGGCTTATCTAAAGCGACAGTCTAGTATTGTATAACTATTTATTACATTCTCAATTAACCCACAATTTGTTGTACCCCACCGTGCCAAGAACAAACAATGTTGAATATTTTGAAGATAAATCTATAGATATTTTATTTATATTATCTATTGAATATATTACTTTATTTCCCTAGCATAAATTGCCTAATTTACTCTACGAATATAATAGTAATTCATAAATATATCTCCATGGCTCATGGCAAAGCGAAATCACATGCAGCATTCATCTTTTGATAGTATCTATCTTTTTAGATAAATGGGATAATCGTATTTATGTATATAAACTTAGTTTAGTTTGGATTGTAATTTTTGAGTAGATCATTATTAATTTATTTTCAGTACTCCAGTTTTTACTATTTAATGGCAGGGAGAACTTAACTTGCGGGAATCAGCAAGGGCTATTTATTTCTTTGCATAATTATATTGTTGCAGAGTCGTGAATTGGAGGCATACCAAGTAGTTACTTCCATTACAAAATTAGAGAATTTTCAATAACACAATTATAATTTTTGCAAACATTGTAGCATAGCATATCTATTACCGTGAAACATTCCGCTACTTGGCTTCATGGATAGGTATAACTAGAATTACATTGAGCAATTATTCCGGTGCTATGAGTGTGCCGGCCTTCTGCCAAATCAAATTACCATTTTCTGCGCAAACGAATATGCTTTAACGAGCTTATTATTGATGATGTTAAGGTAAAAGTGATTTTTATCGCGTTGCCGACATTCAGATTCCGTTTTGTAAGATTTATGTCTCAGAGTACTGATTCTAGATTCAAATAAGAAAACAACTTCGACTCACCTTCACAACTTTGATATTTCGATACGCGTGTGGCCGGCTTTACGACGCTTCACCTACGCCTCGTCTGTTCTCTGGAGTAGCTACGATAATTTGCGATTCGATTCAGAATATTGCTGACGTGTCTATGTAAGCGTTCCGGTCGCTCGTGGGTGGCTTTGGTGGTCATGGTTCAAGGGAAACTGTCATTACTTAATTATAGTATTTTTTGTATGTAATAACTGCCTATCGGCCTGGTCTATTTGCCTATCTATAGACGATCTACTTACTAAGTGAAGATATTATTTTGGTAATTGGCATGTGTATAAATGCATTATCGAAACAATTGATATATGAAATCACAAAAATATCTCCCTAATATTTTTTTTTCAAATAATTATATTTAATCTGTGCTTGCTCCGCCCAGCAATATCGCCTGTATACAAACAAAATGTATTATTTGTCATTTGTAAAAATAATAAATATATATAACTAAATGTATAAAACTTAATTGTGTCAAGTTAACCGGGATAATGATATTATGTACAGCCATTAACACATTACTTTTGACATGTATATTACTACGAAAGCTGCATTTATTGCGAGTGACACAAGAGCTATCTGAAAATCAATTTATAAATTCACAAAAATAAGAATACTAATCATAATTGGTATATTTCCTACTCAAAAAAAACTGCTTCGTAAATCGGTTGTTTGGACAAATATGTTATACAGATAATTTACTTATGACGACTATAACACATACCATACCGCTTCAATCAACACATCAAATTAATTACAAGTGACTAGTTGCTAATGCTTTCGAGTCAACGGTCTGGAAAAAGCTTAATTAATTTCCACGATTGGTGCGCAGCGATTATCTATGCTTGAAACTTAATTTCCTTTGAACCACCGCCTAAAAAAAATAGCTAAATCGAATTCCTATAGTCTTGAAGCTTATTCATAAACTCTTAAGTGAAATCAATAAAAAATATGCATTTCGTTTTTTTGATAGACAATTTGAAAGGTTTACTCGAAATATAGCACCTGTGTTATGGAAAAAAATACAGGTTGTTCGAGCAACTGATGGAATGCAGACCACAACATCTCACAGACTCTCCCGATGAATAACGCAGAAACTTCAAGCGCTGCATGAGGCATCATCTGCGCCGCCATAAACCATGGCTTATGAGTCCCAGCATTATAAGGCCGACTTCACTTTGACTTCCGCGCCGGTTCTAGCTCTTCTATGTGGCCCCCTTTATAGAGCAGTGCTGTACTGCACCCTCTGCTGAAGATCGCTTTCACTTCAAGTCGCGGGGTCATTAGGACCATGACTTAGGTCGAGTTTACTTGTTAGAACACCTAGGCAGTTGGTGCGGTAGTATCCATCAGGATATTCAGCCTCTCTTCTCCTGAGAAAAAAATAAGAATAAAAAACTGCGTCTCTTTTGGTGATCCTGGTGTCTGTCGGCAGCATCAATCGCTTACCATTAACAACCCTATCATATAAAAAAATCATACATAATAATATATTTTTGGATAAGGCACGATGACCCGTATTCATCACACAAACATCTATCTCTACCGGGACTCGAACCTTGACCCTTAGAGATCTTTTGACAAACATATTCGTGAATCATTGTCTGGTCTGTCTGTCAAGAAATTTGACAACATTATAACGTTCAGACAGAAATAGATGTTTAACTAAGATTACCTCACTAAAAGGACCATTGATCATTTTCCAAGAACCGGGGCCGATTTCTGGTTAGTGAGTACCTCACGTGACAATGCAATCTATTTTAGTGTGGAGATTTTGGGCAATCCACGAAATGCTACAAAAATATCGCTGTATCTTCAAAATTAACAATTACAAGTACACAATTACCACTACATTATTCCTCAACTCTGAATATATATTTAAAAAAATTGAATATCCAATAATGTCCGACTAGCGTCTTTTCTAAAAGCCGATCGCTGCCGCGCTCAGCTAAAAAGACCACATTGCAGACGTCCAAGCTATCTAGAATATTAGCTGGAATATGATTTGGTGTTTAATTCGCGTCTAATCCTACGAAACGGATGCCGGCTCTCACCACTGACCTATAAGAGGCCATTTATTAATGGATTCGACGCTATGAGTTATGGCGACTTTCTAGAGCCCGTTCAGGGATTTGAGAATTTGTGCGGCGTATCAGTCATCTCGGTTTCGGTGCCGGGTTTTATGCAATGAATATCTGATTGTAATGCGGACTTATGTTGCCCTGTCGCAGGGCATTTGTCGCTGATGATGTACGTTTAAATTGTGGAAATAAAATCTACTTTGTATACTGTGCGGTGACATATTAAAAAATATGTGTCGACGGTCGGTTTCTTCCTGTAGATAACGTCATTACATCTCGCACCAGATATGGAAAACCTGGAACACGACCACGCATCTGACGTGTCATGACGAATATTGGTGAAGTGCAGAACATCCAAAAGTTAACAAATAGCGCCATTTAGGACGTTATGATTCCTAGACACAAGTAAAGATGGAAATAAGGTATCTTTGTTGAGATTGGATCAGTTGTATCGGGATCAGTACAAAGATTCGAATCAGTAAAGTGCTTCATTTGCATCATTTGTATCAGTGACTTTGAACTCACTAATACAAATGACACAAATCGACATTGTGAATCGTGTAAGCGTCTCGTATCGAATGAAACCGAGATGCAATTGAGCAAATGATTCATTTGCAGCGCTGTTAGAGATTTGTATCACTTGGAAGAAACGACTCACTGAGTCGTTTCTGTAAAGATTGACACATCTCTAAGACTCCAGTCTTATTGTATTTAGCCCTTTCACAAACTGTAATAGTCTTATAATATGCTTGTAATATAGTATGACCTTATATACGGCATGTGTTATAAGTCTGGCAAAGGAATTTGTTATTTATTCTGTAATGATGCCAAACAAGCATATACACAGTAATATACATACACACAATATAAGACATTTTACATGTTGACCTTGAGACAGCGCTTATTCGGAAGAATTATTCGAATTGTTACAGTTTTCGTAATACAATTGTAAAGTCTAACATGTGATGATGACCAACCTCATTGTAAAACATCTAGCAACATTTGTGATGTCTTTTGTAGAATCTATTGATTATGCCAAATATTCTGTACAATTCCACAAACAGTTTGTTATTATCTCTATACAACAAAAAAATGTTGTTCAAAATACTTGCTTACCCTTAATAGTTTTATCGAGTCCAACAAGATACGATCTGTTGCTTTCAACAAAAACAACAGGAAAACAACATAAATCTATGGCGAGTAAGAAAACACATATTTACGACACTCGACATGTCATACGTAATTTAAGCGAACACCGGATAACAACAGTCACAACATTGTTGCTAATTGGATATCAAAATTTACAGTGTATGCATGCTTTTTACGACCAGGAAGGGACGGCGATTCTGTCATCTTATTCATTGTTTTATTGATTTTTTACTACCATAGGTTATATTTTTAATAGGACAGAGTATAACGCGTTCAATATGCGTTTATGTAAAATATTGAACTATAAATATTAAAATAAATACACTTTAAATTACTACTAATGTAATGGAAGCCTACTCATAAAATATCAATCAAAAGCCTTTTTCCCTATATCGTTACTTTCTTCCGCAGTTTAACCCTGCAACTAGGGTTGCCATCTCTGTGTATAGTGGCATCGTAATGTGGACTTCTATCACACCCACCCAAAGGGATAATGAGAACACTTTAGGTTTTTCGCGGGTAGGCACTCATGTTAGGAGAACCCTACATACGCCATCCGCCTAGTCAACGGACGGATGCGGAACGATTTTATACATTTCTCAAAAGAAAAGGATAGCCGTCTCTGAATTTAGCTAACATGTTTAGCTTTTTTTTGTCGTGTGCAAATTCATATGGTAGACCTCTGCCTTTTGATGAGCGTGTTTCGTCAACGTTCGAATGTGTTAAATTCTAAGTCGCGTATAGCGATGCGGTGTTGCGGCCGTCGTTACGTTTGTATCGTGAATAGAAGCGCGTGTTCATTTGTCTATAAAAGATTATATTCGCCCTTAAGAGGTAAATTAATCGATATTGCTATTATATTTTGAGAAATGTCAACCCTAGCGCATACATCGTGATCGTCATGATGTATGCGATCGAAACGATTGAAAACTCTTTTTTTATTACACGTTTATATAAACATATTATACAATGAACTAAAAAAACGCGCGTCACATTCGCGATCATTTAAATTCTTGTCTGTTTATATGCCTCTCATGACATTTATTAAACTAACATATGACACAAAAGCTGTTTTATAAAATGCATGAACCGCAAAAGAGAAAATTTGTAAAGAATACACTTCTTCCCCAATTTTCTCTGTGAAGACCAATTTTTTAGATCATTACGACGCGGATTTATATTAAATTGAATAATACAGTTTATATGTCATACTCTATAGTATAATAAATCATTTTTATTTGACTTGCACTAGAGGCTTCCTCTACAAACATATCAAATCTACATTATTTTTGAGACTTGTACGATATAATTCCTAAGAGTTGTGACTAATCCCAAATACGAAAGAATTAACAAGCGACCACTACTTGATGTAACCACCTCTTTAAAAAGGGCGAGACCATGTACTTACTAGCTTACCAGTCATATTGTATAAATAATCGGTAATAATAAACCCTCGGAGAAATAACAAAAGCTCCGTAAATCGTTACTAAATTTCTCATTAAAAATTATGGTTTATATTGTTATCACTTATATGGACTTACAAGATTGAAGATAATAATTTATAAAATAAAAACATTTATAGACATCTCTATACTTCCTCCATATTGTCTTGTCGAGATACAGTTAACAAATTAATTTCCGGTACTATAAACTTTTGCAATAAATCTGCTGGAATACGTCGATATTACAGATATTAAGTGAAAGCAGTGCTGAGGTATACTATACCGCAATCTTCGGAAATTTGTTGTGGATTGTGAACCAATTTGTGTTGTTATAATTGTGTATTGATTGAATTATTATAGTCGAGATAATAATTTTATAATGATTGAGATATAGGCAGTTCGTATCATAAAGCTACTCTTAACGATTGGATTTGATCTATTGTTGAGTAGACACCTATTAAAATGCGAGATGTGGATAGTGGTCCCAACAATATTGCATTTTTCTTCCGATTTCATCCACTTATTGATTAAGTGTAAATTTGAGCGAACCAGACTCATTCATAGTAAGAAAAAGCCACCGGAAAAGACAAGCAGCCCAGTAATAGCTAACCGTAAGGCCTATCTTGAAGGCCCCTTTTTTATTTCTTCCTTTTTTTGATACGTCAAAAATGATGTAATGCAAAGAGACTTACACCTAGAAACCACCACAGACTGTATCACCCGTACCATACCAACATATTCAGATGGACTTATAAGTCTAAATACCCGCTTACTAGCTGAACCGTGCGCATTCGATATAATCCCCGAAACCCGAACAACGCGCGCCGTCCGCTGCCCGTTTTTTCTCCGATTCACTTTGCAAACGGACTACCACGTAAAAGCCTTTTTATTTTCGGTTTATATAACCTATGACCACTCACAATAATGTGTCTTTCTATTGGTGAAATATTTTTTTAAATCGGTTCTGTAGCTCCCGAGATTACCCCTTACAATTAACAAATATACAAACACACAAACTTTACGTCTTTATAATATTAGTATAGATAAAGTTCCTTACAGCGCGCGACCATCAGACCGAAGGAAACTGCCCAGGAACCTGATTCTCCATGAAATGGAAGAAGCCATGGAATAAAATAAGTAAAAAAATATTATAGTTCTTAATTAGTATATTATATTCGCCGAAAGAATAACATATAACATGCAAAGACACCGACAACATCACTATTATTTTATGACCTACTTCATCATTTATCTGTAAGCGCAGTTCTCTTGAAATCAAATGAATTAGCCAATGCTCAAAAATCGTAACAGAAAGTATGTATGTATAATTTAATATTTATCAATCGGTAGACATGCAGTAACCTACAGTGCGAAGACTATCCAAAGCAGTATGTAAGAATTTATTTGTGCCTTTTTTTTTTGTTTCCCTGAGGAAAATGCATTAAATTGCAGCCTGCTGCCTCCCCAGAAGGGGGAGGCCTAACCACTAAAAACCTCAGGGATGGCAGGGATGGCCTTCCTCAGGCATGAAGGGAGCCCCCGGGCACTTACCAAGCTACTTCCGGGAACCCCCAGCCAGCCAGCAGCGGGATCGGCCATCTCCCGACCCTGCTCGGCGGCCTCCTTCTGGAGCATTACTGCTTCACAGAAGGAGGCCACAGCCCTCCAACTTCCCTCGTCCGCCAGCATTGCCGCAATCAATGCCGGCTGAGACAGATTTCGCCCGATCTCTGCGACCAAGACTCGGCGCTCGGAGGCCCACGCGGGGCACTCCGCCAGCGTATGCTGGGCCGAGTCGAGGTCGGATGCACAGTGGTGGCAATGTGTCGATCCCTCCCGTCCTATTCGACACAGATACTCACCGAAGCCGCCGTGCCCCGTGAGTATCTGAGTCAATCGGTAGGTGACCTCTTTCTTCCCGTGGAGCCAAGCTTCGAGGTGCAGGAGTACGGCACCGACGGCCCGCTGGCGCACGCAGATCTGTAATTCGAGCTGCGCACGCCAGGATTTATGTGCCCTATCATCCTTCAATGGTATTAATAAAGCCAAATTACAACCGCGCGTTCATTTATTCGAATTTTATAATTTGGTATAATTATTTAATGAACTCACTCCGATTTTTACCGCCAAGAATTGCGAGCCAATTTAATCTGATAAGAAAACCCGTGAATGGTTTAAATACGTAACATATGTATAATAATATGTACTATTGGGTAGACGACATTTTTTTAAATTCTATATATAATAAGAGTATTCTCTTAAGTGAGAAATATTGTAGAACCAACAGTACACCTGCACCTATTACTTTTGAAGATACATCGCCATGTTTGCGGCGCTGTCGCGGGTCGCTCAAAAACGCTCCATACTAAAAACACTGCAATCGTGACGTCATAACTATGTAAACTCGTCTAATTTGTATGAGCGTATAAACAAATTTTAAAATAACTGTTATTTGTACGTTTATAGGTATACTTTCTATATAAAAAAATGTTACATTTAATGTGAGAATACTAGAAATATGTTCGTTTCATTAGAATTACGTAAATAATAATTGCTTATTTTTTAGAAATCTAAGAACAATATAATTAATAAATAAACTGTATTTCTATATTGACATACTTTCATTAGATATAAGTTGCTCAAATCAGATTCTATACTAATATAATAAAGCTGAAGAGTTTGTTTGTTTGTTTGTTTTTTGACGCGCGAATCTCCGAATTACTACTGGTCGTAATCTTTTTTTTGTTTAGTCCATTTATCGAGGAAGGCTATAGGCTAAATAACATTACGCTATGACCAATAGGAGCAAAGACAGAGCGGTAAATGTGTAAAAAACGGGGAAAATTATTCATTTTGAAGGCTTTCTTTGCGTGCGCTGCGAAAAACGGTTCAAGATACACAAAAATATGTATGAAAGAAATTCCTCTATACATGATCTAAAAAAAGTCCGCGACGGCATATGTCTATCTTTTAAGGTTTAGTCACAATGACCGTTTTATGGTACCAAATTTGGTCGAAATAATTTGTTTAAGTTGTATCAACATAATAATACTAAAAATTCTGCGGAAACTCGACCATTCCGAAAATCCCGCAAGAACGGGAACTATGTGGGAAAAACCAAAAATCTGCCGGAAGTCACTATTCCACGCGGACGAAGTCGCGGGCAAAAAAGCTAGATAGTATAAAAACGGCCATAATCACTTGTAGTCGTCTACCCTATTCTTTAAAATGGAAGACATATGTCGGGGAACTTTGTCAAACTGTCTGATCCTTTGAGATACAGCTGTCTAATGGTCTTTGATTTCAATATAACTGGTCGTAACCACTAACGAATATCACAAGTTGCTTCATTAAGTATCGGTTCAGAACAGTAGTTTTGTCTTGTCGGAAAGCAGTGACATCGATATAAGGAAGGATTAGACTGTGTTCGAGCGTTAACGAGCTTCGTGACTCGAATGGTTGCAATCGAATCCGTTTTGATGTATCGTCTGCAAATCGATTTTGCCCGTTGTTGTGCAATATTACGTTTACTATGTATGTATTTGTCTACTTGTGTTAGTCAACAAGTTGATATATAATTTTGATGTGTTACGATCTTCCCTTTTTAGATTTTGAAATCAATTTTGAACTTCACAAGTTTGCTTATACTTATTCAAAACATTTTTTACTTAGTGCGGTTAGACCAGTTACAAACAACACTAACTAAATAAATTTAGTCCGTTAAAACAATTCTACACCCGTGTCTAAGTAACATTCGTGACATTCGCGTTCGTTTCGTTAGCACTAAATGTATGAGAATGTTTGCGCAATGTAATTTTATTCCCATATATTGACGTTAATACATAAATGATTTCGATGACGAATCCAACGGGAATGATACTTTGTCTAGGGGTTCTATTTCTGTTCATTTTTACAAAAATGCCACGAACAGTCTCCGAGCAACCATAATGTTGTAATAAAAAAATGGTGTTGCCTTGTAGAAGCTGCTTGATACGAAGCTATAGATAGCAACTCGTGCCTTCAATAATACCAGAGAACATGTATGTCCCCTGAGGCAACACACCGCGACACTCTAATAGATTTCTTCATTACAGGTCGCCTCTGTACGTACAACAGATATTGCAGTCTGAATTATACCTACCCCCCGGCTCAATACAATAGGTACAATAGGTCTATCGGACAGGTAACGAATGATACAGGACAAAATAAAATTATTACCATTTTTTTTTTACATTTTATTAGACAAGGTAAATAACATTTCCATAATAATATAAATTTGCGTTTCTCATTTTCTTCTCGTTTTATATATTGGTATATTAAAAAAAAACATGTGCGTTGCTCTGAAAATACGAGTTTTATTGATAATAAAATACATATTTATATTATTAAAGTGCCCACAGAGTTTTCAAAGAGTGCAGCTGTAGATTTACCGAGGCTACATGTGACCAGAAAGCTGGATCATATCTAGCGCAGCGAATCAGCATCGCCATACAACGTGGCGATGCTGCTAGCCTTATGGGGACGTTGCCTGACGGCAGCGATTTATTTCAAATATTTTATTTATAGTTTAGTTTTTAATTTTATTTCAGTTTCATTATAATATAATTCATATTACTTTAATGTATACCATTTATTTATTATTAACTAGCTTTCTGCCGCGGCTTCGCCCGCGTGGATTTCGGGATTGGGTGTATAGAGGGTTAAGGGTCATAGCTTTTGCCCACGGCTACATATACGCGGAAGTCGGTTTATGGTGCGAAGATTTTATCGCGCTTCCCGTGGGACTATCCGTTTTTCCGAGATAAAAAATGCCGCAAAACTCCTCAAGAATCACTCTATCTATTGATGAAAACCGCATAAAAATCTGTGCAGTAGTTTTTGAGCGAAGCCTTTATTGCGCATCCCGTGGGATCTGTCGATTTTTTCGGGATAAAATGTAGCCTATGTTACTCGGGGAGAATGTAGCTTTCCAAAGGTGAAAGAATTTTTGAAATCGGTCCAGTAGTTTAAGCGTGAAGAGGTAACAAACAAACAAACAAACAAACAAATAAACAAACAAACAAACAAACACACTTTCGCATTTATAATATTAGTTGGGATTAAATTAAATATATAAACATATGAATCTATAATATGTGGTAAATTTGTTGGTTGGTGATATTTTTAAGTTGTATATAAATACATAACTATACTATAACTGTAAAACAAATAAGAGATAGATATCGTATTAGAGCGTCAAAACCGAGGCGTTCGAATTCGGGCAATTGGTGTAACTTCTGTTGCATAGCAATAACGATTGAGTAAAGACGGCGTTCCTCGTTAACGTTATAGCGTTAGAGCGAGATGACATCTCGATGACATATGTCATCTTGCTCTCACTTCGCTTCTATTCCTGTTTTAGATCATGGTAGGTCTACAGGTGCAACATTTGCATTCAAAAAACAATATCGAACCGGACGAAACGATAACTTAATGCCATAAATTAACTTGAGCCTTTGCTAACTCATTGTAAACTTGTAAATTTTCTTTGGAAAAAATTGTTCTTTTAACTTGTTAAACTTAGGCAGATATTTCCTTAGCTACCATGGACAAGTCTTGAGGGACGCTTCAATAGATTTCTTGTCACAGTATATCAACCGAGAGTGCTCCGTTGCTTAGATCGGATTGGTTTTAAGCATGAACACTCATATCCATAATGTTGGTAAATTATTAGAAATGAAACTCTACGAGTACTCCAATTTTCTTACATCTCTGGGTTTTTAAATTAGGCGAGAAGAAGCTTGTTTCAAATCCAGTACAATGAAAGTCATTACAGCAGCACGTATTCCTTTTCCTACATAACTTTTTATGCATTTGCACTGTCTCGGTCACATACGAGTACCATGAGAGTCGCCATATGTTTAATATTACAAAATACTATCAAATTTCAGCATACCTAGGTTGAAAAAATATTCGGTTCATTTTATTTTGTCTTTTTTATTTGCCGTCGTCTGCTTCTTGATGAGTCCGATACAATTATTCCTAAAACGTTCCATCAGTATTTTGTGGTTTAGCAAATTATAGAGCTTTAATGCCGTGAGGGTTTATTTTATGGGATCTTTCTTGTAATATAGTTTTATTAGCTCGGATCTTTACTGTTTTAAAATCTATACAGATAAGATTTTAAAACTCAAGATGAATAATTTAAGTGCATCACGTCTGCAATTTGTTTACTTATCGCAATCTTAAGGAAAAGGTTGTATTAATTTACTTGAAGTAACATGATATGAGCAATTAAAGACGTCGGTTGATGATTGGTGTTATTAAAATACAGATTTAAATGAAATGTAAAAATATATACATGTTGATCTGTTGTAACACGTTTACTCTTTAGAAACTGTTATAAGAAATGGTTATCATCTGCTACACGTACGAAAGAAATGTTATTTTTACTCTCGTACTATATTTATTTGTGACCCATTTATTATCACTTGACACATTCCTTTTAAAACGTTCGAAATTTTTTATCTGTGTATCTACAGTATTGTCTATTACGTTAGGGATACTCGATGGGATACAATATAGCAAAAATATTGTATCTGTTTTATACAAAATATATGTTTGTTGATATTCATGTGTACATAAATGTCATTTGTAAAAATCTATCGAAAAATGTGATAACTATATTTTTTAACAACTACAATATTTTATACATTTATATTATCTTAAATTTCATAAAGGTATCGACCGTTACAAATCTATCACTTGGATTTATCTATAACACAAATAATAGATCCAATCAAGGAAAAGAAATTACAAAAAAAAACTAGTCAACTAGTATTCATCACACATTTTTTTATCCTTTTATGATTAGTTTTATCTATAGAGAATATTCGTACTATTAAATCCGCTTTTGTACACAGTACACATTTCCATCGATATACACAATAGGGCTCCCTCAAGATTTATCATAATAAGTTATTTTATACATAGTGGTTTACACTTAATTGGAATATATGTTAGTAATCGCCAGGACTTTTTAAAATATTTAGGAGCATGCTATCTTGCGTAGAGTATGAACATTTTTAATTATCGCATTTATAAAGCACGCCTTTTAGTGGTTTTTCGTTCGTCACTTACCTGCTCCTCTTACATTTTCGAAAATACATATACCAGTATGATTAGATGGTATATAAAGTTTGATTGTTTGTTTTTTTGCAATCATAATCAACTTATTGATATATTTAATCGACTGTCATAGCTTAAATTCATTGCGGAATTGTCAGTGTCGATAAGTGGCGTTTGCCGATGATATAAACTTGCTTCGTATCGACGGTAATCAACACGTCACTTTGATCGACGCTGACTGTCGCGGGACCTGCCGTCTCGTGTTTATACGGTTGTGCAGTATATTTAACTTCATCAGGCACTCGAAACCCCAGTTTCATTTTACGCCGTCGATTTACAGTGCCAATTCATTTTTTATCGTAGCTCTGTTTCACTGTTTTGTTTTAGGGGTGGGATCCCTTAAGGCAATGAGCTCTTATAATTTGTATTATTTGTATCTACGCAATGGCATTTTAGTGCACGTGCAGTTTCCTTTGAGAAAGTAAATGCCTTATATTAGTGAGCTGTATTAATATGATACATAATATTGAAGACGCTTTAATCGTAGTTATATATAGTAATCTGGCTCCCCCTAATAAGCTAAGGTGTTATTTAATAAAATTTAGACATGGATGATAATTGTACCTGATGTTGTACTCGTTTGTACCTGTGTGTATGGCTATGTTTAATTTTTCATGTCTATATATATATCTAATTGTGAAATAGTTTATTGAAAACCTAAAAAATGTGTGTGACGTCATAATAGTTGACAAAAGCCACTTGGCTATTACAGGACAATAAAAAATGAAACATTTTTGTAATATCAAGCCATACTTCCCTTTTTATGTAACATAATGAATTAAAATAGCTTGATTATTTTCATATAATAAAATATAGTAATTAATTATTTCAATAGTAATTATTATGCCTGAAATTAGAAGTAGATGTATATTTACATAAAGCTTTATAACTCTCTCTTCCTTTGTTCTACAGGACTATGCTGTGTCCGCCAGAGTCTAAGGTAGATTCTAATTGCATAGGCCTTCTAATAACTGTAATGAATTATTAATTGGGGTTTGTTAGTATCTAACAGAAAGATATGTTTATTTCTAATTTTCTATCATAATTTGGAAAATAAGTATTGTATCAGATTTGATACCCAGGGTCTCCACAAAAGAGTACTACCTCATTTATTCACATCCGTCCGCTCAGGCTCATTTCTCATTCTATAATACCGACTCGACGCTCCTAAGTGCAACAGGTATAAGGTCAACGCGAGGATCGAATTGCAGAAGAAAGTAAATTGGAAACTATGACGTTTGCGGTGCCGGGTTGTTTGTCAACGTCACATTCGGGCACATGACCAACCAAAGAGAACGATCGACCGACCTGAACACCGATCCCAACAACACTCAGAAATGTCAAGCGTATATGCACCTGATACATAGGTTAAAGTCGAGAAGAATTATTCATTTGAAATTGACGTCTCGGTCCTATACTCGTACCTCTAGAGTCTGTTTTCGTATTTTTGATTTCGTTCGATTTCATGAATTGCCTGTTTTTCAATCGATCGACTCAACATGCGGCATCACATACTCCTCGCTAGTCGTGTGATAAATACTTACATTGGAGAAAATAGAAGATAAATATCCATCAGGAAATTTTATTTTAATAAGAGAATTGATAGTAACTTTTTATCGTACGGTTCGGTATGTTGCAAAAATTATGTTTCTAAAATGCGATTGTAAAGTCGTAAGTCGTATACGATTGCAAAGAGGTGATTCAAAATAGATCTTCTGGTCGTAGTATCAATGGCGTCTGCACTCGCTTAATTTGCCTGAGATAGCGGCTATGATGGATAGTTTGACGCGACGCCCGTGTGCGCCCGCGCAGCCGCACGCCCTCGGCCAAAGGTTAAACGCCCACTTTGTGCACGACCCCATCGCCGTATTGATTTTGCAACCGATCACGACCGTAATCTCGTGAATATCTTTATATCTTTTAATACGTCGCACCGAACAGCGCTCGTAAATCTTTGTAAATCAATAGTCGTGTCTATGAGTACACGTGAACGTTGCTGAAACTGCCCGAGGTACAGATACGTGATCGCGGTGAGCTCTGTGGTTAAGGAAATGTTCACCTCTGTGGGTGGAGCGAAACTCCTGTAATTTTCTTTATGGTTGCATTACGTAGTGTTTCTATAGAATATGTCGAATAACATTCTACATTCGATGACGATTTAATATCTTTTTTTTGCTAATTTTGTATATTTTATATTGGATTTTGTTTGTTATTGATCCGTATTTTTAAGATTTTTTCCTAAAATTTTTAGATGTAATAAATTCTATATACCTATTACTATGGAATGCCGTGCTTCATAAAATTTTTCAATGATATAATATTATAGAAATAAAACTTGAGAATATTGTTATTATCAATAACGAAGTTATCACACTTCGTATCTGCATTAATTGGTCGATATTGAGGGCAAATTGATCAAAGAATAAAAGATATTTTATTTCAATAATCATTGAACAAAGAACTTATACATAGTTACTTTATTTAATTATTCAATGAACAGCGTTTTCTTGTTAATTGCAACAGTCATTAAAATGTTACAAAGTAACTAATAAGCCATGCGCCAATATTGTTGCTCGCGTCACTACCGCGGAACATGCCTTTTATTTTGACTCATTAAATAAACCGAAATAGTCCCTACTAAAATCAATCGATAGTCGTACATACATATGCTGTCGCGTGATAGCCCGAATTTCCGATTGGTCGAATGCAATAGTTTAGTTTAACTTACGCCCTGGTTTGTTAGTGGTATCAGCCCTCGGCTATCGATGCACTCACCTTTTTTTGGTCGAACCTTTCGCCGGAGCCAATAGGTTGCCGTTTAAAAGGATCGTATCTCGGTGACCCGACGGATTTAAGGTCCCGACTTTATTCGGGCCGCGTGTTTTTCATCGCAACGGTATCTCGCTCCAGTTGTCCGGCGCCGGCGTGGCTTCGCTGCCATTGTTCCGACTGTAGCCCGGCTCAGAATGTCGAGTGGATTGCCGCCGGATAAAATTAAACCATAAATTACATTATGATGTCGACACAGAGTCCGCTAACAATTGCAGGCAATATGTGTACGAGTGCAGAATTTACGATCGCAATCAATGCTGTGTCACTTGTTCCAAATAAATTGTACCTAACTTACTGCCCCTACAGCATTTATATCGTCTAGGAAATAGTTATGTTAATTTGAATACAATATGAGTTGTTTTATTATACCCCCTGATGTACTGGATTAGAAACTTTATGCCGTGGCTGCGAGCGTTTGTTAAGATAACTCCACCCGGCGAACAGCCTCGTGGATTTCCTCATGCAAATGATTGCAAATATGTACGTACCTAGTTGCTCTCGTCAGGTCACTGTATTGATAGATGGGAAGCGGGTATTCGCTCTGCTATTTCCTTTTCTAGCGCTAAATTACGGACTGTATTGCGCATATTGCGATTGCACTGGCGAGATGCGAAGCTTACGTAACCCTCAGATGCACTACGAATTTCTACTGATCGTGTAAATCACAACTTTGGTCTAAGTACTTAACGTTCCGTAAAATGATAATCGGAATCCTTAATAATCACTTTGTTGTCCGTCTGTCTATCAATAGTTTCAGTTTGTTTCATTCAGTTTGTTTTGTGTAATTGTTAAGTTTGTATAATTTTAAGTTCTTTGTATTTGTGTGTGATGAAGTCAAGTGTAAATAAAGTTTTATCTATCTATCTATCTATCTATCTATCAATAGTAATACTTTCTCCTCGGGATCGCGTGATAGTAGAATTAAAATTAATATCAAATTTTGTTGTTTACTGTCTCTTGTAACTGTTCAAAATCGAGCTTCTAAATAAACACAATCCCAACAAAAAATACTATTTGAGCCATCTCTTCTAACATTTCGCAGGATACATAATCTTACAATATTAAACACAAACTCTTGAATCATAAAATTTGACAAGATATTGTTAATCTGTTGCTTTATATTATCATCATCGTCAACATCATTTCAGTGAATAGCCGCCGCTACTGGACTTAGGCTCAAAGGATCTCCACACCGGGCGATCCTGCGGTGCCAGCGCCCAGCGCCTTTCTCAAATCAATTTTCATCAAATCGTCCGCTCATCTTTGGGAAGTTTGATAACGCTGCGAAGTCCGGCATATGGCTGTCACTCGAGAACCTTTCCGCCCTAATGGCCGTCAATCCTGCATAAAACGTGCCCTGCCCACTACCATTTAATTTGCGCAATTATTCGGAATATATCGGTAATCTTGGTTTTTCCGCGAATTCCTTATGATAATATTCCCATATTTCATACAAAAAGAAAACAAAACTTCAAGTAAGGGATGGTCGGTGCGAAAATCTGACTCGCACTTGACCGGCTTTTTTGAGGAAGTAATCACAGTTTTGTTACTATGTCGGAAACTGCAGATACAAGTGACTCTTTCGATGAAGCAGCACTTTATAACCTTTACTATTAAATTGCGATAAATTCATTTCTGTAGGAGATCCAACCGCCGCTTGTTACTGTTCATGAAACGAGATAAATCTTTGGTAGCGAAATGCGCAGGTCCGCCGTTTTATCGCGGTGGGCCCCTTATCTGCAACATTCGCCGTTGCAAGCTTTTAGGTCGTGGCCTTTTTGACTGACGAAGCGACGGCACCGAGTCTAGAAACTAGATAGCATCAATAAATTACTTAAGCTAATAATATTAATGTGGTTTTCTAAAGTGTGGGCCTTAATGGCATAATAGAAATTTGCCTCACGTGCCGCTTTTGTATTAGTGGCATATTTAAGATTTGCGTTGAGAGATAGGTACATGTTTAGTTTACGGAACGGTGTAGTGCTTTTCCGTTATAGAAACTTGAAAAACCATTTTTTCTCATGATATATTTTACAATAGTTTGTTTAATTTATCTCCTGTCAATGAAAATTTCCTATCTTTAGAGGACGCTAAAAAAATATTAATAAAATCGTAGTTCTAGCCTCTCCATATATGTACCAATTAATAGCTCTTTAGAAAATATGTATTTTTTATGTTACCTATTATTCCTTTATTATGATTGTTTATATTACTTTGATATGAATGAATTTAATGTGGTGCTAATTAAGCTTTAACAATGACATGAATTGCCGTTTACAAACCGCCACAGTCAGTTCACTATGGTCATGACATTATTTCTCACTGCACTCGAAGAAACTGACAGTATCTGGGAAAATTCCCTTTCGAATTGCCCTTGATGGTAATCATCTGCTAAGTGAATGTATTCTGATCCATGAAAGCTGCTTGGATATTTTGAGATTAAGAGGTTTCACAGCTGTTCACTGGACTGCTAGGCCCTAGAGACATTTTGCTTAGTAATGCTAAGGTAAAAATTATAGGGCTTTTTACAGAAATATATGATCGAAGGCTTTTTACAAGTTAATGTGGCAATAAATAGGTCATCAACATTAGTAAGTATGGCTGCAGAACGCTTACTTTTTTTGACTGTTTAAATAGTTTTCCATGTGAGGCAATTATTATGACTAACATCATAATATTTAGGAAAAAGAATCGTCTTTGATAACATTTGTTTACTGCCACAATATCAGAAATTCAGTAACCTTCTTACTTTTGTGCAGACTTCTGGTTAAATGCTTAGTGAGATTATATGATCTTAAACCAATAATTCTCTGATTATAATTACAGTGGCATATGGCCACTAATAACCCCACTCTCTTGTAAACCGCTCTCCCTTAATTAAAGTTATTTAAATGTATTAAACGACAGAATCGTAAATGGTACGAAGCACTTTACATAAGTAAACATGCAAGCTCCATTTCTGACAAAATCAAGTTCTCACGTTTGCAACATTGAAATGCTGATCAAGTTTAGCATTTTGTGGCCCTGTCAAGGGCGTAAACCTCCATAGCTAGTAGGCACTCCGTTTCCATCGCCCCGTGGGTGGGCCAGGAAGTATCGGGCGCCCACGTCCTTTCATCGCCAGTGATTCATATCCATTCTCCAGCTATATTAACTAAGCGATTCGTCGGACTGTACATTAGCCGGTTTGACTCCTCCGAAGGCTCCTTCGACATGTTTATAGGTTAGAAATGCTTCTCTAAGGTAGCAGTCGTTTGTTTATCTGCGTTAACTGCAATTAGTTTTAACTGTAAGGACGAAATAGTATGATATTTAATTAAAATAGGTGGAACGTCGTCAGGTTCTTTACTGCTGACTTTTATGATCATCATCACTACAACTTACGTCTTCACTGATTGGTATGATACTATATAGACTTCAACCCATATAAATATAATTTTTTGAATTGTTCCATTGGTGTATCTGGTTCCACCTGATGTTATAACACCTGCTCATTAAAAAGCCTGTGCGGACACCATAGCGCCACAAGCACTCTACTAAAGGTTAAGTAGTAATGTGCCTTTAGCTTCTTATATATAAAAATGAATCGCAAAATGTGTTGGTAAGCGCATAACTCGACAACGCCTGGACCAATTTGGCTAATTTTGGTCTTGAATTATTCGTAGAAGTCCAGAGAAAATTTTGGTCCAGAGAAAGGTTTGTAGAGAAAATTTTAAAAAAATCTTGATAAAGTGTAAAATCAACATCTTTCTATACTCCCATATACAAACGATTTGTATTAATACTTAAAAGCCAATTTGAGCCTTTGGCAAAACAATCGAAGACAAAATAAGTGACGTTAGTTCTGTCAAACAAATTTTATGTCATCATATGTCATTTCAAGTAGGAACAAAAAACTGCCACTTTACAAATCTTTTTGACAGGACGAAGTCTGTCGGGTCCTCTAGTACAATATAAATTTAAGGTATACCTACGTTTTTGCGTTACGTGTTTTACCTTCAGTATTTACTTATAAACATTGTATAATGTCGGAATTGTTTTTCACAGGTCATCTTTCTGTCTTGGCTGCTTAACTTGCTAATGAAAAAGTGTAACGATTCAGATTGTTAGTGATGTTTGTAAGTGAATGTTTTGTATATTAAAATGTCATACTTGAGTATATACTCGACGATTAAATATACTAATTGATATTAGTAAGAAATATAATATGCCTTTTCATGGAAAAGAAAGCGAAGAATTGACCGCTTACACTTAAATTTTATTTGAATAAATTACACTAGCTAAGATTAGCCGTGTCCAATCAATTATTTACGTTACCTTATTTTATCTACAGTATCGATAATAATCGCAGATTTCGTATAAAGATTTCCTTACTACAAAGGTGTACTGCGGCCCTAAAGACATTTTGCTTAGCAATCCTAAGGTAAAAATTATAGGGCTTTTTACAAGTTAATGTGGCAATAAATAGGCGATAAACATCAGTAGTGTGGCTGCAGCACGCGCTTTCGTGCTTTGGCACAAAATACAAGCTCACGCGGTTTTGGTTTTCTATTATGATTATACATACATATATTTGTGCATTTCTCTCCGAAAGGTGAAGCATAAGTAAACCACCTTCATCAATTTTTATTGAGTTCCGGGGTACAGTGATATTGCGGTTTGTTGCCTTAGCTCGTACAACATCCACAAGGATAAGCAGCGATACATGTATTGTTTATCCGTTACCGCACACATAAACCTATTAATCAGATAATTATATTGACATTTGGCATCTACTAACTTTTATGGATTTATACTTTAAAAAAACATCACATAACATCTTATTTATACGTAGAAAACATTACATTCCGTTTTCTGGATGAATGATGTTCGAGTAAGTAGATAATTTTCATAAGGAATTGCTGATGAAATATGTATTTTTTTAAATTTAATTGATATATTCAAACTGTACAGCGATCCAATACAAGATATAGATATATTTCATTAGAAAAAGAATATATATCTATTTACTGGTAGTTCACTTACGTCTTAGTATGAAAAGCAGTATAAAATCCCAGAGGAGGTGGTTGTTACATCGTCCAGACCGGACATTTTCCTTTTTTCTTGAGTTACAAAACGGATAGTACTTGTAGAGCTTGCCTCGCCGTGGGAAACAAACGTACCTAAAGACTACGCGATGAAACAAAACAAATAATACGATCTCCTAAATGAATTAACAAAAAAGGGTTATGTAGTTAGTCTATATGCCGTGGAAGTAGGAGCGAGAGGTATACCAGCATAATCTCTCTATAACCTGCTGAAAGACCTTGCTTGGCTTGTCCTGAAGTGCAGTAAGTTCTACACTAGAACGAGTGTCTAAAGCTGCATTAGCGGGTTCATAACAAATTTGGCTGGGCAGGGAGAGAAACTCGAGCTTCCGCACGGTGAATCCATAGAGTGCTAAGAACTTCGTCTCTATATCTTAATGATAATTGTCTAGTCAAATCTAATATGGATATTCTGATCGAGAACCGTCTCTATTATTTTATAGTATCGTTTAACAACGCGGTATACTTGAAGGGTATATATGCGCAGTAGTGGCAGAGCAGAAAAAGACAATGTTGAAAGATATACGAATATAATGATCAAAATAAAATACAAGTTAAATATGCAAAATATGATAAACGAAAAACAAAAGTTCTTGTTGGAAAAGTAACAACTGTTGCCTAGTTACCATTGACCTATATATAAGTCAGTGCTATATATAGTAACCTTGGTATATGACCATGGAACTACAACACTCCCCCTGCAACAGTTGACATGCCAAGACTTGATCTCATACATTCGAAGATACACCTTGAAAGAGGCTTAGTCAAAAGATCGGCTCTGTTTTGCTTACTCTCAACAAATTCAATTTTAATACGGCCTGCTTCATATAGTTCTCTCACAAATTTATATCGTGTATCTATCGTGTTTGGTCTTATAATGAAACCTGGCATTTTGTATTAACTTAATAGCACTCTGGTTGTCAATAAATAGAGTGGGGCATTCTTCCTTTTCTAGGACTTCCATGAAAAGCCTGTTTAACCAGATTACATCTTGTGCTGCCTGACTGGCTGCTACAAATTCTGCTTCAGTCGTGGAGAGTGATATACTTCTTTGACGTTTAGACGTCCATAAAATAGCTCCACCAGATGCTAAAAATACAAAACCAGAGGTTGACCTTCGACTCGTACTGTCTCCTGCATAGTCAGCATCACTATACGCATCAAAGAACGACTTGGATTGACAATCAACAGGTCTATATAATATACCGTGAGACATCGTACCTTTCAAATATCTGAAAACTCTTTTTAGAACTGTCCATTGTTCTTTTGCTGATTTATCTAGAAACTGAGAAAGATAATTAACAGCATAACTGATATCTGGTCTTGATACAACTGACAAATATATCAACGACCCAACTGCTTGTCGAAAATTTACGTCAAAGCATTTATTATCACAGCTGTCAGAAACTTCTTTATCAATGTCATGTGAACTTTTACACTTCTCTATCGGAGTTTTAACAGAATTAGCATTTGCCATGCCAAACTTTTCTAAGACCTTCTTGGTATATGCTTCTTGATTTATAAATATAGAATTTTCCTTTTTATAAATTTGTAAGCCCAAGAAACATCCGACTTCCGATTCATGAACTTGAAAATCACTTTTCAGAGTTGCCATAAAACTTTGCATCCGCTCCTTTTTTTTTGACATAACAAGTCCGTCATCGACGTATATCGTGACAATTAGTTGTCTATCTTTGCTAATAAACAAGCACGGGTCGCAGTCACTTTGGCGCAATTGATACTTAAACAAAAAAGATGTGAATTTCTTGTTCCAGCACTTTGGCGCTTGCTTAAGTCCATAGAGACTTTTGATCAATTTGCATACACGACCAGATCCATCATCATAGCCAATTGGTTGATCCATGTATATATCAGCATCTGCTACTCCATAAAGAAATGCTGTTTTAATGTCAAACTGGACAATATTATAGTTTTCTTTCGTCGCAATGCTCAAAAGAGTCCTTACAGTGTCCCATCGTACAACTGGACTAAATGTTTCGGTATAATCGATGCCATATTCTTGATCATATCCCTTAGTTACTAATCTGGCTTTATACCTCTGAATCGAACCATCAATATTTTTCTTTAGTTTGTAAACCCATCTACATCCTAATGGGATTCGTCCTTCAGGCAGGTTTACCAAAAGCCAAGTATTATTTTCCATTATTGACTTCATTTCGTCATCCATGGCATCTTTCCATTGTTTGAAGTTTTTAGACACTAAGGCTTCTTTGTAAGTACGAGGTTCACCTTCATTCAATAATAAGACATAGTCCTCAAACCGAAGTGGTCGCCGAATCGTAGATCGATCACGCAATCGATACGTAGGCTCCATATTATCAGACTCTGTGGCGACAGGATTCAAAATGTCAGTATTTTCAGGAGTCTCGTTATTATTTACACCATCGGATGTTTCGACAGATTGAAAGCTTTCTGAAGCATCAGGCATTATAACTGGATCTCTTGCTTCAGTAGAATCAATCACATCATTATGTTCAATAGCTCTTACTGGATCCGTATTTGAAAACTCAAACAGGTATTGTGAACTATTAGATTCATTTCGCAAAGAAGTTTCATTTATTAGTTCACTAACTTCAGTACAAGAGTGTTCATTGCAAAAACATACATCCCGTGATAAAATAATTTTACGTCTTTGTGGAATCCAGACTCTATAGCCATCATAGTCACAATAACCCACAATAAGACCTTTTTCAGCTTTCTTGTCAAGTTTCTTACGCTTGGGAGATGGTACATGTACATAACATTCAGTACCAAATACTCTTAAGTGTTCTACAGAAGAAGGTTTCCCAAACCAAAGCTCATACGGCGTTTTGCCATCAATGCTAGTAGGGCCCGATAGGTTTAACACATAACTAGCAGTATTGACTGCTTCTGCCCATAGAAATAAAGGTAGGTTCTTAGCATGTAGCATACTACGAGCAGCCTCTACTAATATTCTATTTTCCCTCTCTGCGGCACCATTCTGTTGAGGTGTGTATGGCATACTCATGCGGTGCGTCAAACCAACTCCCTCTGTTATTGCGTGGACTTTAGAATTGTTAAATTCAAGACCACCATCAGTTAAGAGCTCTCTAACATTATGTCCGATGTTCTTAACTTCAGATAAAAACTTCTCTATAGCTTGACATACTTCTGATTTTTCCTTTAAAAAATAAACTCTTCGATATCTCGTAAAGTCGTCTTTGAAAACAACAAAATATCGACTACCGGCAATAGAAACAACAGGCATTGGTCCGCACACATCGGCGTGTATCAACTCTCCTGGTTTCATAGCTCTATGTATTCGAGTACCAAAAGATAATCTCGTCATTTTCCCGAATATGCAACCTTCACAATTATTAGCTTCGGATTTGACGTTAATATTGTTACGTTTTAAAAATTCCTTGACATATCTGAAGTTTTGATGACATAACATTTCATGCCAAATTTGTAAATCAGAAATGGAATTTGTCAAAT
The DNA here is from genome assembly GCA_036419045.1 of Scirpophaga incertulas. NCBI lineage: Eukaryota > Metazoa > Arthropoda > Insecta > Lepidoptera > Crambidae > Scirpophaga > Scirpophaga incertulas. Next base: position 22,488,075 of record CM071635.1, on the reverse strand, counting down.
TGACTTTCTGAGGTACAATACGAATCAATAACTCATACAAGTTTCCTCGACGAATGCCAACAGCAACGATTTCATTATTAACATTCTTAAAAATCCTTTCATTTTTATTAGCAATTTTAGTATAGCCATAATCTAAAGCACAACCAGAAGAGAAAAGGTTTTGTTCTGCTCTAGGTACATACCATACTTTATTAAGATGTGCAGGTCGCCATTCTCCATGAACCTTCATCTCAACATCAATAATACCTTCTCCGTACGCATACATTACTCCGCCATTTCCGACTTTCAAGGGCCTAGGATTGCCGAACGAAATGTATTCTCTGTACCATGAGTTGGAGTTGACAATGTGATGACTAGCTCCGGAATCGACGATCCATTTTGCAACTTCAGAACTTTGGTTATCAGGTATAATCATAGCAGATGAATCTCGAGCTTTCTCATTTTTCATCAGTTTCTTCAGCGCAAAACATCTCTTTTTGACATGACCGGTTTTACCACAATGAGAACATTTAACTTTAGACTTCTCAGTAACAAGAGCAAGTTCCGAAGTTTTAGAAGTATCAGAAATCTTCAATTCGAATAGACGTTGCTCGTGCAATCGCAGTCTTTCCATTAGGACAGATACAGACCGTTGATCTCGCGGAACTGACTCCCAAGCATTTTTGAACTCGAGGTAGTCCGTGTTAGGCATAGTATTCAAAATCCTATTCAAAAGGAGAGACTCTGGAAGCTTCCCTTCATCTTTGAGTTCTTCATTAAGTTGTTGCCAAATCGTCTGTAGCTTTGAAACATGAACTGCAATATTATCATCTGGGTCTTTTTGATATGTAAACAGCTGGCAGTATAGGAGATCCAATCGACGCTCGTTCTTTTGTTCGAATACGTTATGAAGGGCATCCCACATTTCCTTGCCACTTCTGCAAGTCAAAAGGTGCTGCTTAGCTGATTTATCAATTGATAGACCTATTATGCATTGAACTTGTGCATCTTTATCATTATAATCCCTTAGCAATCTCTCATAGGCACTTCTTTCTGCATCACCAGCACCATCGACAGGTGGTTGCGGTTTCTGTAATGTTCCACTTACAATATCGTGTAGTTTATACAGAGTGAATTGTAAATTGACATCAAATTTCCAAGTCATGCAATTTTCTTGAGATCGTAACTTTTCAATAGTATCCATTTTATGGAAAACTGGACCGCTTGCGGTGGAGGCCATAACCACTTGAAGAGTATATATGCGCAGTAGTGGCAGAGCAGAAAAAGACAATGTTGAAAGATATACGAATATAATGATCAAAATAAAATACAAGTTAAATATGCAAAATATGATAAACGAAAAACAAAAGTTCTTGTTGGAAAAGTAACAACTGTTGCCTAGTTACCATTGACCTATATATAAGTCAGTGCTATATATAGTAACCTTGGTATATGACCATGGAACTACAACAGGTATAATTAACTAATTGGACAATATCAATATTAACAACGGTTGAATTGGCAACATTCAAATTTCAACTCCTTTCAAACATAATTGAGGAAACCAAAAATCTTGTTAAAGGGATAGTTCTCGCTGACAACGCGTCACTTGCGCCGCGGCCTGATAAAGCCCAGTAGCAGGGCACTTTCACTGGCCATCAAGGAACACAAAATTCGACTAATAGTTTGACTTATTATTGCACCCACGGGTATATACAGTCGCGCAGTGTACCGCCGATTGCAGTGAAAGGAATGCTCGCTCGGTAGCCATTGTGAACTAAAGGTTGGCTTATATTGCTCAAGGTATTGTGTACTTTCTCGGTGAGAAGTATTAAGGGTTCGACTGGGAAGTAACAAGATACTATTCTGAAATAAATAACATTTCTCATTTAAGCTACCTTATAAAATGTCTAGACTGTGCTAATTACGAGTATAATACGAAGTCACATTTGCCTATGATTTCATTTTAAACAACGTCATACGTCAAGTGTCTCAAGTGAACAAAGTAATTTGCATTTTAGAAGTTCTGATATCTAGTATACCAGTCACAGATGTCGCCCGAAGCTCTGTTAGAAATGAGTTTCATTTAGTATTCATAAAAGGATGTCTTGATTTTCTCGTTCGCAATCAATTCTCAAATTTTATTACTGGCCGTTTTTGCACAGGATGCAGTGGACGGCAGTACATATTTATTTTGATTAGGCAATTAATCTTAATGTGCTAGCAAGTTGTACTGTACCCTCGAGGCGTTTTCAACGTTGACAATGGTAATTCGAACTCACAATAGATCAAGTTTTATCGAGAAGAAAGTGACTTCGTGTTTCACGGTCGTAATGTCACCATTTTATTGCTAGTTGCTATAAATATTCGATGGTTTTCGCTCGTTTCATGGACTCGAAGAAATGCAGGAACGATCTCAAATATCCCGAGGATTGTACGGAATTATAGTTATTTTCATGATTGTGCTATAAGGTTTAACGTGTAATGTTAACAAACGCTTGCTCATTGTAATATTATTTAAAGCGGTTTCAGCATAAAGCTCGTAATCTGCTCGCAATGATGCTTCTTCGCCGAGGTAATACTTCTTTCAAAAGTTTGTATATTAACTTTATTATTATAATTAAAAAACATCCCTACTTATATTTAACGCGAAAGTCTATAAATGGATGTTTGTAACTCTTTCATGTAAAAAATACTGAATGGATTTAAATGAAACTTTACAATGATATAACTTACACATAGGCTACAATTTATAAAGATCATATATTATTACTACCACGCCATATAAACTACTAGAAATACTAATCTTGCGCAGTCGAAGTCACGGGCACCAGAGCTAGTTGTAATATATTTACATTACTCAGTTACTGTATTGAAAACTAATGTTTCTTAAAATATTAATTTTAAGATGCCCGTGGCCCCTTTTTATCATCACGACACTCTCCATCGACAGGCAGTTCATGCTCAGACATTGGAACCTAAAGGGTCCCGTAGTGTGCGGTTCCAGAGGAATTTCCTCCCGCGTACACATCTATTATGGAATGAGCTCCCTGCCGAGGTTTTCCCGGAGGGCTACAGTATGGGGTTCTTGAAGAGGGGAGTAAATAGGTTTTGAAAGAGTCGGCAACGTGCGAGTGACACCCTTGGTGTTGCAAGTGTTTATAGGTAACCGCTTACCACCAGGCGGGCCGTAGGCCTATTTGCCACCATCGTGGTATTAAAAAAAATATGGTACTATGTTACGATTCTGAGTAAATATTACGTACGGGAATTATTATTATTTCTAGACTAAAATTGGGTATTTTATATTTTGATTGATGTTGTTACCAGAGCCATTTGACTGACTATAGAAGAACCACATAAAAGCCTTTATTAGATAGTTATTCGGCGTTGCGTATTAAAGGAGCTAACATACTAATCTGGCACACATATTTAAAAGGTCCTCGAACTCTTAATACTTCTCTATATATTGTATTCAAGCGAATGTTTGGTTGGTGTTTGTTTTTCTCCGAACTCGAAGTAAAATGCAACACGTTTTGCATCCGCTATTGTTTCAACCGCCCCCAATTTCGACGAGCTCCGCATTGCGAGTTTATTTTTGCATGCTATATTGTTTTTTTTTTATGGTCCCATTCGTGATACACTGTGTTGTGAATAGTCAAAATATTCGATACAATATTGTTGATGTATATTGAAGATTAGAATATTGACGACTGAATATCTGAATGGGAGGAGAAAACAAATCGTGACATGTCTGTGTTTTTGTATATGATGGCGTAAGTTTGCTTGCAATAGAAAAGGTCGCAAACTTTAATAGTTTTAGAGAAAACTTTTGGTGAGGTCATTTAATTCAAATATAATAAAATTTATCATAATTTTTCCAGACATATCAATGCTGTTTCGGTTTTACTGTAGTTATTACTATAAAATATTATAGACAACATTTCAAAATCGTATAGTGAGGTATTTTTAATTCAAATAATTTTGTGAGAATCACTCGCTGGTTTTTTTTTATAATAACATCACCTCACACTAGGATTTTTGTCTAGTGTCGTGGGTATAGTCACAAACATACAATCTCACATGCACAAATACGTGTATGTCATACAATATATCTGTCCTACCATTACCTAGTAGCCGATCACTCGACCTCTGCGTAAAACGTGTCGTCAAATTTCGTTTCCAATTTTTCAATTAAAAGCTTCGATGTTTTCTATAACATTCCACAAGACGCACGACCGGAACATTTGCGGTGTGATAAAAAATTAAAACTGTCCTGTTTCCGATGACCTGGCCTTGTAACCCGCTACCCTATTTGCCCTAGTTTGTACCTTCGTCTTCATTATGAATACTGTTATATTATTGGTAAGGGCAAGGGTTAGTGAAATAGAAAAAAGCTTTTCAATTGGTTAGAAAGTTATTTGGAAAAAATTAATGGATTCTGTTACAAAAACTGTGGAAAATATTTTGCCCCTAACGAAGTCCTAGATCTTATGACATATATATTCAGTGCTTACCTACCCAGATATAGACAATAACACTGACTATATTTCGTCCTCGTTTCGTATGACTTTAAAATTTTGGCTTGGGTTTTTTTATTGTTATTGCCAGGTCGAAGGCCTTCTGGGAAGGAGAGCCCTATATAACCGCCGGCTCACCACAGCCGAGGTATGCAACTTAATGCATTTTCCTTAGGGGGAACAAAAAATAAAAAGCTAAGGGCAGATTGTTCATTACTGTGTTCCGCAGGATTCTCGAGTGAATTCCCTTCAACCATCGGACCTGTAAAGCACTTACCAACAAGTCAAACGAAGGTCAAGAAAAAAGATGGCAAATGAATAATATAGACGAAAACTATGACTATCTACTAATGACATGGCTGCATATGTGTAGAATCCATCACATGTGCGTCCTCACGTCACCCGAGGGATGAAATAGATCTAATTTTGTGGCAGCTCGCCTAAACGCTCTATTTCCATTTACCCTTTCATTGCTCTGATGTCTGGTCGCACTAATGAAACGGTTAATGAGGCACGAGGCTCGGATTATGGTTATGGCTTGGGCACTAGCCTGACGTCACCGGCTCACGAGGACGGCTACTACCGGGGTTTGACCGGACATCAAACTCGTACTTGCTATGTTTAGGAGTGTATTGAGATCCACATTACCCATATCTTTTGTATTGTTATTTGTTGAAAGAGTTTTGTTATAACAGGTCGTTACTTAAGAAATTTTCGGTTTGACGATCGTACATACGTCATTTAAATTTAAACTATATTTGCATTAAATTGTGCAATTCTTGATTATTTGAAGCTCACAATTTGTTTATTGCAAAAATCTCTGTCTTGTTTCTATACCAATTTTTGTACTTTATTAGCTGAAGCTTACTTAAAACATTTTTTTTGCTATCAAATTTAATTTCTTAGTACTATTTACATGTATTTTAACATTTTATATTTACTTTTTTGTTTTTTATTTATTAAGAAAGACAAACGCTAATATGAAAAAGCAAACTTCCTAAATATATTTGAACAAAACAATATTATTTAGGATGTATTCTGATGTATCTATTTTTATTTTTTATTATATTTTCCACACTTGTGGGCCGTGCCGTTAGAGATGTTTTATTTTGATCAATTGAACATTTAAATCTAATGATTATTCTAAGCTGAATTGCGAAGCTTGGATTGTAAATGTGAATCAAGTACCTACTACTGCAACTTCAAATAATAATATAAAATGCATTTACAAAATATTACTCGTCTACAACATTCTGCATTACATTTAACGTGTGATCCCTAACCAACTGGACCAAATCGACAGTTACAATGACCAACTGTCGCTGCACAATAACCAGCTGTCATCGAAGCTAACTTACAGCTACTTTTACTTTACTATCATTATAGTTCATCAATTGAAAAATTATACCATATCTATAACAAAGTCATACACACAAAACTAACACGAACTTTTTTGCCTATTTCGTTTTATTCTTTGATCGATGTCTGTCTTGTTAAAATTCCATGTGATAATTATCTTCATAAAGCAGAAATATAACTGCCATATCTGTTGGTTTCGATTAAAATGTGATGTCGAGCTCATCAGTTGCCGTACTGGATCGGTAACGAGGTGTGTAACCTTCAGAGTACGGTGCAGAAGCAAACTTCTATGAAGGTAGTGAGGACTGCTGCTGGTCACGCGAGGGGTGGGTTTTTAATGAACTATTACTCGGATAGCTTCACAGCTGCACTTTGAGAACATTTATTGAAGTAATTAGTGAAACAACGGATCTCTGTTTCTGTTTCCGCAAATGCGGAAGTTCCGCGCGCTTTTCAACTTCCGTTTCTGCTTCTGTTTCCGCAACTTTTATAACGGAAATTTAAACGGAAGTTTACAACCGACGGCTTTTATTTATGACGGATTACTTTTTATAAAATATTACTTGCCACTACTAAATTTAGAATATTAATAAAATGTTCAGTTGCAAAGTTGCAACATTGTTTTCTATAGTAGTTTCTAATATATCTATTTCTAATCTAGATTTGGTGTATTTAATACTTAATGAAGAATTATATTAGTAAATTTGTTTTTCATTTTCATATTATTTCCACTTTCGTTTCTGTGTCCGTTTCCGATTCCGTTTCTCTTAAAATTTACTTTTGACATCTGTTTCCGTTTTTGGTTCCGCTAAGACACTTCCGTGACATCACTAGAGCTAATAGATATGTCTGCTAGAATTTACATTTTTTAGTTTACCAAGGACAGCGAAGCGTGGCGAGGGCACGTCACATAGACGTAGAAGTCAAATGCTACGTCGTAGCTTATTTATCTGTGCTACGGAGACAACATTGACGTTTAGTGAGTTAAATGATTAATAGCAGCACTATTATAGTGTTTATCCATATACTTTTGAGTCGGAGTATAGAAAAATTAAAAAAGAAATATATGCGGGCTAAACTTTTAATAGATAAGTTATTGAATGAAATCTGCAAACCCTATAGTAAAATGAACGTTACCAACTTGTGCCATAAGGTGTAATGCCACTGTTACTAGTAATTGCACTACTTACACATCTAAATACAGCAATAAGAGATACCTAAGGGAACGATACGAGAAAGCACGATACAGAAAAATCTTGCTCCATTAAAATTGACTAAAAGACTAAACTATTTGCTATCAAAAATAAAAAGGCGCAGTGCGTTGCTTTAATGCGTGAAAGTCCGTGTTCCGTTTTCAAATGCCAATCATTGCGTGTTCACCTAATTTATAGATCAATAAAAGTGTGACCTTCGCAATACCGTGTGCTAACCTCACCCCTGATGGGCCAACAATCAATACGACGGCCGTGACCTCGCCGAACTTGACCTTCTGCGGCGACCCTGCGAACTTGAACGCGATAAAACCCCAGTTTATATTTGAAAGTTTAACGTTTGGTCCGCATGGAATTAGGTGAACAGCTCATTAAGGTATTTTTAAAAGGTTACTTAGTAACTAATAGTTTATTATTTATTTACATCACATACAACACACATATAAAAAATATTACATTGATGTTAATTTCCAAATACATTAACTGGTTTACATTATGTCAACTGTTTTACACTATATCAATGCAAGCTTATGCTTTAATGTTAAGAAAAGATACTGATTTTATTTCTCCTGATGTTTATATTTTTTTAACACCTTTGCTCGTAAAGCTAATGTAATTCCACCGGTTTTAAATATGTAGCGTGTCATAAAAAACGCGCGTGTAAATAGTTAAGTTATTGTCCATACAAATTCCATAACAGTATTATTTGCCATTTCGCGCGCTGTTGCTATTCAAATTTCGAACTAATCGCCGCGCGGCGCCAGTCAGTAGGTAGCGCTAGCGCGCTATTAAAATGGCGGGAAAGCAACAGTGTGCATTCACAGATTGAGTTTAATTGAATGTTTTTTTTTTGTTTTCTCGCAAATGTGTTAAAAAACGTCGTACGATGTACGTGCGTATTGGTTATTATAACATGCTCGGCTCAATTACGCCTTCGCCTTCGGCTCGGGTTGAAATTCCGCCTCGCATGTTATAAATAACCATCGTAACGCACTAACATCATAATGTACTGTTATGAATCAACTTAATGTTGATCAAATGAATAAACCAGCTGATTTCTCTTGTTACAGGTATAAAATCATATTCATAATTCCAGCCGATAAACGGTTACTGTTGGACATAGGTCTCACTGAAGGATCTCTACACCATAAACTTACCAATCGTCGGTCAATCTCGTGTAGGAGTTCTGGTAAGGTTGCGTTTACCGGCATATGCAACAAGAGGACCAGGTACGGTAAGCTAAGCTTTATATGAAACAAATAAATTGTGCGTTATTTATATTGATTATAACATTTTTAGTAAGCATGTAGTTATCTCTAACTGTTATCTTAGCAATGATTTAACGAAAATAAGTTTGTGTTTGTTGTTTATATTTGAATGCATACCATTAAGCTGCTTATCTTACTTGCAACAATCTAACTATCTTAGTGTTATCAATAACATGCAAGAAAGATACGATTGCAACTTATTTGTTCGTGTATCAGGAAAGTAAGTTGTCCTTATCTATTTATTACACTTATTTCATATTTAATATGTCGTCAATTTTATTATACACATAACTTTGTTGTTTATTTGAGGTTTGTTGCTTTTACGTGATAAAACTACTGAATAGATTTTAATAATATAGCTTACAATGCATAGGCTACACTTTATAAAGATATAAGCCATACACGCAGACGATGTCGCACTGGCACTAATTACTAATAATATAACCTAATATGATAGATTTGTAAAAATACATATTAGTATTTAATAAAAAAGTTTGTTAACTGAAGTTTATTCCTATTTAATGATGTTATACATTTATATACTTTTTTAAATCAAATGATTTACTTAAACGTAAGTGCACTCACAACTCCACAGTTAGATAGAAACAGATATTACGATGTTTCAGTATAAGACAACGGGGCCATATGTGTGTAACCATCCTTGATATCGACGAGTATTTTTTTTTTCCTACGGGTGATGGTAGTGAATCTTCATAAGGGGCGCGCCACCACAGTGGTCGCTATGACAACCCCCTGGTGCTTGGACGACCTCGCACCGGATACCACCCGCAACCGGTCTACGGCGGGTGGTTATGTTGGACTCTAGCAGAAGGCCAGCCTACCAACTAAACACTACCTACAGCCTTTGGTCGGGCGGAAGGCCTGGGACCCTATCGGTTTGAACTAACGCTCCCGCCCTCCAGAACGGGGGCGGTGCATAGCGCAGCCTCAGGAGAGTGTTTGCGATCTGATGTGGGTTCGGTTACCAGAGTGGTCCGAATAGTAAAACATGTGCGCTTATGCACTTAATAAATAGTTAAGCTAACTACACAGGTGTTGGTGTGTGGTTGCTACTTACGTGCTTGATATCGACGAGTACTCGTACGTTGACCTATATGCATGCACACGCTAAGGTTGTCACAACAACGACAGCGTCTAACACATCGTACGGCAACGAACACGCAGTCTGTAACAACCGTATTGCGTTCCGAAATGTACCGAGATCGCTGTACGCTCGCGTCCATGTGTGATCGACTTTATAGGCCTGATGTATTTATCTATTGTGATAGAGCATATTAAACGATTTGGTTTACACGTTCCCCTTAGCCATCCTAGCTAGCTTAACTAGCCAGGGCCCAGTAGTCACAATTTGTATCTCGACGTAGTGTAGCACAGCGGTCGGCAATATTTCAAATATTGCGGACCACTAACTTCGGAAAAAAAAATTTCATGGACCATCTTCATAGGTTTTAAAAAAATAAAATAAATTCGATCTAAATATCAGAAAAATATATTCTATTTTCTATTATATTTATAATATAAATAAATATTTGATGAAAAAGAAAATTTATTGTCAATAAAAAGGCCAGGAAAAATTAATAAAACTCTAAACAAAATTGTTTTAAAACGCAACATACATATATATTTCTTTATAAATTATGTAAACATCAAAGTAAAGTAAGAAAACAAAGGGAAAAAATTGATGGACAAAACCAAATAAGAGTAATAAAATATTATTGGAAATTAGTGTGACTTGTGTTGCTCTTGATTTGATATTATTTTAGAAATTCTCGGGTCTAATGATGTGACCGCAACACGCAAAGGAGCTTCTATTTCAAGTCGTGATCTGTATTTATTTTTAAGGGCTGTTACACTAGAAAAAGTTTTTTCACATAAATATGTTGTTGTGAATGGTGTCAAAATTTTTAATGCTTTTTCACATAATAGCGGGTATTCCGTTTTTACTGAAAGCCAAAAATTATCTTTTGCCGATGATTTAAATCGAAGTTTGAGAATATCATCGGATGATAATTCAATCAAACTTTCTTTTTCTTTCAAATTTAAATTGGCCTCTTCAATACTCGAAGAAAATGGATCTGCTATCCACATATTTCCTTTTCTTGGATCTTCTTCTTCCGGATAGTAACGCTCGAAAGATTCTTTGAGTGACTGCAAGTGTCGCTGAACCAGAACAATTATCTCTCGGTTGACATCATTTTCTTTCATATATTCATCTAAATTTGGAAACATTTGCAAGTCTTTGTTTTTTAATAGCGTTTGCCACAACAATATTTTCCTCTGAAATGCGTCCATTTTACTTCGCAAATTGAACACATCTGATAGCTGGCCCTGAATAGATACAGTTAGTTCGTTTAACAACGCAAAAATATCTGCCAAGTAGGCAAGTTTTGCTACCCAGTCATTATTAGAAAATAAAGCTAGGAATTTATGGTTATTTTGTTGTTGAAAAAATAATGTTGTTTCCTGTCGCATATTAAACAGTCGAGTTAAAACTTTGCCCCTTGATAACCAACGCACCTCAGCGTGAAGTAGGAGATGTTTATGTTGCGAACCCATCTCATCACACAGTGATTCAAATAATCGAGAGTTGAGGGCTTTGTGCCGAATTTCATTCACTACTTTAATTACTTCAGATAGTACTTCATAAAATTCCGGACATAATCTTTTTGCAGCAAGTTGTTCACGGTGTATGATGCAATGAGTAAAATTGATATCTTTGTGACCAACCTCCTTTATTCTTTTAACAACTCCTGATCGATGCCCGGTCATACTTGCAGCACCGTCCGTACATATTCCCACACATTTTCCCCAATCAATTTGGTGTTTCAGAAAATAATCATTCAGTGCCTCAAAAACTTGGCATGCAGTAGTTCTACCCGGCAATTCAAGGGAACATAAAAATTCTTCTTTTAAACATTCTTCTGTAGTGTATCTCACAAAGCAAAGGAGAATAGCTTTGTTTGTTATATCGGTTGACTCGTCGAGTTGAATTCCATAAAATGTTGCATTTTTAACCATTTCTACCACTTGAGCTTCAACATCTTCGGCCAATTCTTCAATTCTACGTTTTACAGTTCTAGCAGACATTGGAATTACTTTCATTTTTTGAGCAGCTTTATTTCCTAAAATCTCCTCACAAGCCTGTAAAATACAAGGCTTAATCAGTTCCTCTCCAATTGTATATGGTTTTTTTGATTTTCCTATTTGAAGTGCCATTAAATAAGAGACCCTTAACAAAGACTTATCTTGAATTGTCATCTTTTTAAATGAACTTATTTGTTTTTGTAAGTCGTCTCGCAACCTTTGAAAATATTCAATTGGCTTATTAACCAAATCTGGATGATTGGTTCTTAAATGACTAACGAGTTTACTTGGTTTCATTGAATGATTGGATAAACTCGTACTACACACTACACATAATGGTCGAGGTTTAGGTTCACTTTTAGGTTCTTGTATAAAACCGTATTTCAAGTAATTACTGTCATATTGTCTTGCAACTACAATTTTCTTCTTTTTTCGAACTTCCGCTGTGGCTACTTCCTTACTTGTACATGATGATGATGATGGAGCCTCTTCCTCTTCTAATAGTTGCATTGATTCGTCTGTCGATTGCCGTTTACGTGGAGTGGTTGTGGTACCAAAAAAATTTAAAAGTGTTTGTTGTTTTTTTTCGCCCATTTTTATTACTTATTGATCCTACGACCGCAAAAATTATAATTACTTACTTTTAAAATACGATTAATTAATAACTAATTAATATACGTATATTTCGGTGCAAATTGCTACTATTTTTTATTTTTTGTTGTTTTATATAGATATGTTTCTATAAATGGCTTTGGCTAATTAATTTATACGCTGGGTGAAATGTTTATTTACATTCTTAACACCACCAAAACATTGGCGTAAGCAAGAAAAGCATGCAGCATGCATTTCTGTATAATATTAGTTATCAATTATCATTTAATAGTATTAATAATTAATACACATTGCATAGTAAAATTAGTTTAAATTTAAAACAGATTTAAATATAAAATGACGCTAGTAAAGTAAAATTTAAAAGGAATTTATTTATGCGCAATATTTCTTTTTCTTTTCTTAAAAATGCCCGAAACATATTACACCGGCCATAATAAAAAAAATTATAAATGCTTGCTTACCCACAATAAAACTAATAAAGTTTAACGTTAGGTTTTAAATAAAACAAAACAATAAGGATACAAAAACGCAGTAAATCACAATGCAAGTACAAACAGCTACCCACGAAGGACATAGCCAGTGGAGAGCGCGTACATTCATTTCCCTTAGAAACGCAACTCACGGACTTGCGGTGCGGGGGGCGACGATTCTGATTGGTTACAACAATTACATGTATTTTTTAGGGAGACCTAAGACAATAAATTTATCGAATATCGATAAACGCAATTTATTGTGAGGAAACTTGTTTCATAATAAAACAAAATAATAAATTAATAAAAAATTATTATATTAACAAAAAAATATTAAATTTAGGTAAAAAAAAACATTTTTAAAACTAAAAATGTAAATACAAGTACTTATAACTAAAATAAGAAATTGAGTTTGTTTGTTACGCTTTCACGTCGTAACTACTGGAACGATTGCTTTGAAATTTTGCAATCGAAAAGTTAGAAATTTTTTTTCCTATTAGTAAAGTACCAAAAACCGGCTAAGAGCGTGTCGAAGACAAGCACAAAATGTTCCGTACCATTAATTGAGGGGGAAGGGGGGGGGGCATATTTGAAAGCATCTTTCGCGCAAACTATTCGGTTTAGAAAAAAAATATTTTAAAAACCTCGATATCATTTTTAACGATAGTATAGCTCTTATAGTTACGGAACAAAACTGTGACATGCGATGCGATGACGGACAGATAGACAGACAGACCATTTGCCATTTGTCTACGGAACCCTAAAAGCTAAGAGCTAAACTGTTAATTACTACGTAGGATAAAATATACATAATTCCCAGTATTCTAAAACGAAATTGTTTTGTACTGGTAACTATGTATTTATAACATTGTGTTTATGATAATATTATTTTTACCAATAAAAAACGTTTGTTCGCAAACGAAAACAATAAAATATTATAAACACTTAAGACAAGAACCAATAGCCTGTAGCCATCATTCAAAACCTTCAGTTCACGAGTCGGAATCTAAAAGTGAAGTACAATTATAATTGGCCGTTAAAGAAAATAAAAACTTATAGTAATGTTATAGTTACTGTGTTCATAATTAAATGTATAGTAAACAATAGAATTAGTATGTGTTAAAAGAGTTACCAAAAGGGGTAAACATAATGTAGGAATTGCTGAGGCAAAAAGTCGTCGACGGTTTTTCAACTGCTCGAAACAGTCGGATTTAAAATGTCGTGAACATATGACACTATGTTTAGACGGAAAGAAGCTCTCTCTCCCTGTAGAATTCATCCATATTTCCTTAAGTTCTATGTCATTTGGGAATCTGAAAAAATATTTGGGTAAGGTTCGTTAATAACAATATAGGTAATATTATCATAATAATTAATTATATTATAATATATATTATTATTTGTAATATAATAAACATTAAAATAAGCGTTGAATCAATAAAAGCAGTAACCTTCATTTAATTTACACTAACCTAAAGGTACGAATAAATATATGTGATGTAAAATTATCGATAAATCGTGGTAAATGCATGCCAAACACTACGTAAAAAGAACGAGACACCGGTATAGAGACGATTAGGCACAGGAAAGACAGAGAGGGCAATAAAGACATCAACGCGTGTCATTTTGATGTCTGTCTAAATTTATTATTTTTATTCAAAAATATTTAGATACATTTTATGTAAATACTACTTACCTGTGGAAGGTTATTCAATAATTTTTGTAATTTGTATTAGTAGTCGATTTGCCACACCATTTAATAGCACAACTAGGCATTTTTCCGATATCTTCTCCCTTTTAAAAGCAATTTACGTTAACTCGTGACACGGGTGGCAGCTAGAATCACACTGAAGGCAAAATCGTGACATACGCTCGATTTAGCGTATGCTCCGTGAGAAGATTTCCCCCGCTAGCGCAGTCAATTGGCTATATAGTCTCTGCAGCTACCGAATTACAATGCGATCGACTGATGACTAATTGACTACTGCGTTTTGATAAGTATATCATTCCTTTTTTCCAGGCGTAATCGTATTTTGGACTTAAAGTGCTTATGTACGCATATATGCGACAGACCTAACTAATCGCTCTCAGCAGTTACCTTATCTTTTACATTTTTAATTTACTATTAAATAATAGATATCTTGCAGCAATATCGAATTATAAAAATAAATTAAATTGCAATTTTGAAAGCGACAATAGTTATTGATATGGATATGTAAAAAAATATTATATTCCTGTTGTATTTTACATTACAACATGAGTTAAGTGAAATTTATTTTTTATTTAACCAGAAATTTTTTTGTGGACCACCTGAAAAATGCCACGGACCACCAGTGGTCCATGGACCACCATTTGCCGACCGCTGGTGTAGCATATTTAAAAATATGTAAAAGAACTTGTGTTGACATTGAATAATTTCGACAGCTCTCATCGTTACTAGGGTTACTTTTTAAGACGGGCCCTTTGGTTTGGGCAGAACGAACTGGCAGATTTCTTTTAGATCAGTTAGTTACAATTATCAAATCAATATAGGGTGAGCACGCATCCTCTATGTAAATAGATGTACATAGAACCATTCTGGTTTAGCAATAATTAAAGGTATCGCATATTTTATCAATAAACGGTAGTTTCTTGTATTTGGGAATTTAGTCTAATTTTACCAGGAATATTTGCTTATTATTATTTTACTTACGCAATGATAATTATAGTAGGGCCAGCCCAACAAAGACACTTCCTATAATTTGTGGCTGCAAAAATATATTTTGATTTAGCTTTCGAAAAGTTTATAATTTTTATTAATAATATAATGAATGTCTTTTTTTTTTTCCCTGAGGAAACTGCATTAAATTGCATACCCCGGCTGTGGCGAGCCGGCGGTTATATGGGGCTCTCCTCCCCAGAAGGGGGAGGCTACCCACTAAAAACCTCAGGGATGGCCTTCCTCAGGCATGTAGGGAGTCCCCGGGAACATCAAGCAACTTCCGGGAACCCCCAGCCTCCGCTCCCCTGCCTAGAGGGGAGCCCTCCTTGGGGGAGGCTACACTACCTCCCCCGGTCTCCTCCACCGACGACGCCCCCCGGCCACGGAAGGGGCGTGGTCCATCCCGGGTCGCCGTAGCAGTCGCGACTTCCTCGCGCCCGCCGGCGACCCGCGGCGGCGCCGCAGCTGTGCTACCGAGCCCGGCGCCGCCTTCTTCGAGCGGGATCGGCCATCTCCCGACCCCGCTCGGCGGCCTCCTTCTGGAGCATCACTGCTTCACAGAAGGAGGCCACAGCCCTCCAACCTCCCTCGTCCGCCAGCATTGCCGCAATCAATGCCGGCGGAGAAAGATCTCGCCCGATCTCTGCGACCAAGACTCGGCGCTCGGGGGCCCACGCGGGGCACTCCGCCAGCGTGTGCTGGGCCGATAATGAATGTCTAATTTGATGGTAAGTAATGAGGCTTTGAGAGATGTCAATCAATTTATTATGTGAGGTATTGTGTTACTTTGAATAAACTAATAGGTAAATGGACAGTTTGATTGGGAAACTGTTTCAACCAGTTATTTGTGTCTTCTATACCAGCGGTCGGCAATATTTCAAATATTGCGGACCACTAACTTCGGAAAAAAAAATTTCATGGACCATCTTCATAGGTTTTAAAAAAATAAAATAAATTCGATCTAAATATCAGAAAAATATATTCTATTTTCTATTATATTTATAATATAAATAAATATTTGATGAAAAAGAAAATTTATTGTCAATAAAAAGGCCAGGAAAAATTAATAAAACTCTAAACAAAATTGTTTTAAAACGCAACATACATATATATTTCTTTATAAATTATGTAAACATCAAAGTAAAGTAAGAAAACAAAGGGAAAAAATTGATGGACAAAACCAAATAAGAGTAATAAAATATTATTGGAAATTAGTGTGACTTGTGTTGCTCTTGATTTGATATTATTTTAGAAATTCTCGGGTCTAATGATGTGACCGCAACACGCAAAGGAGCTTCTATTTCAAGTCGTGATCTGTATTTATTTTTAAGGGCTGTTACACTAGAAAAAGTTTTTTCACATAAATATGTTGTTGTGAATGGTGTCAAAATTTTTAATGCTTTTTCACATAATAGCGGGTATTCCGTTTTTACTGAAAGCCAAAAATTATCTTTTGCCGATGATTTAAATCGAAGTTTGAGAATATCATCGGATGATAATTCAATCAAACTTTCTTTTTCTTTCAAATTTAAATTGGCCTCTTCAATACTCGAAGAAAATGGATCTGCTATCCACATATTTCCTTTTCTTGGATCTTCTTCTTCCGGATAGTAACGCTCGAAAGATTCTTTGAGTGACTGCAAGTGTCGCTGAACCAGAACAATTATCTCTCGGTTGACATCATTTTCTTTCATATATTCATCTAAATTTGGAAACATTTGCAAGTCTTTGTTTTTTAATAGCGTTTGCCACAACAATATTTTCCTCTGAAATGCGTCCATTTTACTTCGCAAATTGAACACATCTGATAGCTGGCCCTGAATAGATACAGTTAGTTCGTTTAACAACGCAAAAATATCTGCCAAGTAGGCAAGTTTTGCTACCCAGTCATTATTAGAAAATAAAGCTAGGAATTTATGGTTATTTTGTTGTTGAAAAAATAATGTTGTTTCCTGTCGCATATTAAACAGTCGAGTTAAAACTTTGCCCCTTGATAACCAACGCACCTCAGCGTGAAGTAGGAGATGTTTATGTTGCGAACCCATCTCATCACACAGTGATTCAAATAATCGAGAGTTGAGGGCTTTGTGCCGAATTTCATTCACTACTTTAATTACTTCAGATAGTACTTCATAAAATTCCGGACATAATCTTTTTGCAGCAAGTTGTTCACGGTGTATGATGCAATGAGTAAAATTGATATCTTTGTGACCAACCTCCTTTATTCTTTTAACAACTCCTGATCGATGCCCGGTCATACTTGCAGCACCGTCCGTACATATTCCCACACATTTTCCCCAATCAATTTGGTGTTTCAGAAAATAATCATTCAGTGCCTCAAAAACTTGGCATGCAGTAGTTCTACCCGGCAATTCAAGGGAACATAAAAATTCTTCTTTTAAACATTCTTCTGTAGTGTATCTCACAAAGCAAAGGAGAATAGCTTTGTTTGTTATATCGGTTGACTCGTCGAGTTGAATTCCATAAAATGTTGCATTTTTAACCATTTCTACCACTTGAGCTTCAACATCTTCGGCCAATTCTTCAATTCTACGTTTTACAGTTCTAGCAGACATTGGAATTACTTTCATTTTTTGAGCAGCTTTATTTCCTAAAATCTCCTCACAAGCCTGTAAAATACAAGGCTTAATCAGTTCCTCTCCAATTGTATATGGTTTTTTTGATTTTCCTATTTGAAGTGCCATTAAATAAGAGACCCTTAACAAAGACTTATCTTGAATTGTCATCTTTTTAAATGAACTTATTTGTTTTTGTAAGTCGTCTCGCAACCTTTGAAAATATTCAATTGGCTTATTAACCAAATCTGGATGATTGGTTCTTAAATGACTAACGAGTTTACTTGGTTTCATTGAATGATTGGATAAACTCGTACTACACACTACACATAATGGTCGAGGTTTAGGTTCACTTTTAGGTTCTTGTATAAAACCGTATTTCAAGTAATTACTGTCATATTGTCTTGCAACTACAATTTTCTTCTTTTTTCGAACTTCCGCTGTGGCTACTTCCTTACTTGTACATGATGATGATGATGGAGCCTCTTCCTCTTCTAATAGTTGCATTGATTCGTCTGTCGATTGCCGTTTACGTGGAGTGGTTGTGGTACCAAAAAAATTTAAAAGTGTTTGTTGTTTTTTTTCGCCCATTTTTATTACTTATTGATCCTACGACCGCAAAAATTATAATTACTTACTTTTAAAATACGATTAATTAATAACTAATTAATATACGTATATTTCGGTGCAAATTGCTACTATTTTTTATTTTTTGTTGTTTTATATAGATATGTTTCTATAAATGGCTTTGGCTAATTAATTTATACGCTGGGTGAAATGTTTATTTACATTCTTAACACCACCAAAACATTGGCGTAAGCAAGAAAAGCATGCAGCATGCATTTCTGTATAATATTAGTTATCAATTATCATTTAATAGTATTAATAATTAATACACATTGCATAGTAAAATTAGTTTAAATTTAAAACAGATTTAAATATAAAATGACGCTAGTAAAGTAAAATTTAAAAGGAATTTATTTATGCGCAATATTTCTTTTTCTTTTCTTAAAAATGCCCGAAACATATTACACCGGCCATAATAAAAAAAATTATAAATGCTTGCTTACCCACAATAAAACTAATAAAGTTTAACGTTAGGTTTTAAATAAAACAAAACAATAAGGATACAAAAACGCAGTAAATCACAATGCAAGTACAAACAGCTACCCACGAAGGACATAGCCAGTGGAGAGCGCGTACATTCATTTCCCTTAGAAACGCAACTCACGGACTTGCGGTGCGGGGGGCGACGATTCTGATTGGTTACAACAATTACATGTATTTTTTAGGGAGACCTAAGACAATAAATTTATCGAATATCGATAAACGCAATTTATTGTGAGGAAACTTGTTTCATAATAAAACAAAATAATAAATTAATAAAAAATTATTATATTAACAAAAAAATATTAAATTTAGGTAAAAAAAAAAACATTTTTAAAACTAAAAATGTAAATACAAGTACTTATAACTAAAATAAGAAATTGAGTTTGTTTGTTACGCTTTCACGTCGTAACTACTGGAACGATTGCTTTGAAATTTTGCAATCGAAAAGTTAGAAATTTTTTTTCCTATTAGTAAAGTACCAAAAACCGGCTAAGAGCGTGTCGAAGACAAGCACAAAATGTTCCGTACCATTAATTGAGGGGGAAGGGGGGGGGCATATTTGAAAGCATCTTTCGCGCAAACTATTCGGTTTAGAAAAAAAATATTTTAAAAACCTCGATATCATTTTTAACGATAGTATAGCTCTTATAGTTACGGAACAAAACTGTGACATGCGATGCGATGACGGACAGATAGACAGACAGACCATTTGCCATTTGTCTACGGAACCCTAAAAGCTAAGAGCTAAACTGTTAATTACTACGTAGGATAAAATATACATAATTCCCAGTATTCTAAAACGAAATTGTTTTGTACTGGTAACTATGTATTTATAACATTGTGTTTATGATAATATTATTTTTACCAATAAAAAACGTTTGTTCGCAAACGAAAACAATAAAATATTATAAACACTTAAGACAAGAACCAATAGCCTGTAGCCATCATTCAAAACCTTCAGTTCACGAGTCGGAATCTAAAAGTGAAGTACAATTATAATTGGCCGTTAAAGAAAATAAAAACTTATAGTAATGTTATAGTTACTGTGTTCATAATTAAATGTATAGTAAACAATAGAATTAGTATGTGTTAAAAGAGTTACCAAAAGGGGTAAACATAATGTAGGAATTGCTGAGGCAAAAAGTCGTCGACGGTTTTTCAACTGCTCGAAACAGTCGGATTTAAAATGTCGTGAACATATGACACTATGTTTAGACGGAAAGAAGCTCTCTCTCCCTGTAGAATTCATCCATATTTCCTTAAGTTCTATGTCATTTGGGAATCTGAAAAAATATTTGGGTAAGGTTCGTTAATAACAATATAGGTAATATTATCATAATAATTAATTATATTATAATATATATTATTATTTGTAATATAATAAACATTAAAATAAGCGTTGAATCAATAAAAGCAGTAACCTTCATTTAATTTACACTAACCTAAAGGTACGAATAAATATATGTGATGTAAAATTATCGATAAATCGTGGTAAATGCATGCCAAACACTACGTAAAAAGAACGAGACACCGGTATAGAGACGATTAGGCACAGGAAAGACAGAGAGGGCAATAAAGACATCAACGCGTGTCATTTTGATGTCTGTCTAAATTTATTATTTTTATTCAAAAATATTTAGATACATTTTATGTAAATACTACTTACCTGTGGAAGGTTATTCAATAATTTTTGTAATTTGTATTAGTAGTCGATTTGCCACACCATTTAATAGCACAACTAGGCATTTTTCCGATATCTTCTCCCTTTTAAAAGCAATTTACGTTAACTCGTGACACGGGTGGCAGCTAGAATCACACTGAAGGCAAAATCGTGACATACGCTCGATTTAGCGTATGCTCCGTGAGAAGATTTCCCCCGCTAGCGCAGTCAATTGGCTATATAGTCTCTGCAGCTACCGAATTACAATGCGATCGACTGATGACTAATTGACTACTGCGTTTTGATAAGTATATCATTCCTTTTTTCCAGGCGTAATCGTATTTTGGACTTAAAGTGCTTATGTACGCATATATGCGACAGACCTAACTAATCGCTCTCAGCAGTTACCTTATCTTTTACATTTTTAATTTACTATTAAATAATAGATATCTTGCAGCAATATCGAATTATAAAAATAAATTAAATTGCAATTTTGAAAGCGACAATAGTTATTGATATGGATATGTAAAAAAATATTATATTCCTGTTGTATTTTACATTACAACATGAGTTAAGTGAAATTTATTTTTTATTTAACCAGAAATTTTTTTGTGGACCACCTGAAAAATGCCACGGACCACCAGTGGTCCATGGACCACCATTTGCCGACCGCTGTTCTATACAATATTGGTGCATGCCTAGGGTTCTGATAAAAAATATTGTTTTTAGTAAGATTTCCATGAAAAATGTCACTGTTAGTTACAGTCTTTCTTTTATCCTTAAATATTGAAAGGAAGATCCCATGAATCCTCCTACTGTTTCCAACCCAGAGATCCCATAATGATACTACTCAAAACTATCACCTACTGTTTATAAACTATGATTTTATATTGGTTCAAGTCGTAAATACATTTTTTTTAACTTAAATTATTTTTGATCGTGTTACTAACTTTATCTTGAGTATTAGAACTAATCAATATAATAATCTACCTGAGGACAATAAAAACGGTGTATTATATTGAGTTTTTTGGTGTATTCGTTGGGTTAATTTCACGCTGATCGTAGCTAATGGCCGACCAGGACAAATCAACGGGTTTTTGTTCCTGTAATTTAAAGTGACCGATGTAAACCAAGCCCAGTCATAACATAATGGTCCTTCTCCCCATACCGATTTTTGAAATATACAGGAAATGACAGGTCTACTTATATTGGGTATCGTCATTATGCACAGTGCTACCCACGCAAACCACCTCCAGACTTCCCACAATATGGCAACAATCTAACCAAATACTTGCGAACAAATTTAAGCCTTATAAGCTTGTTAATAGTGACTAGCTCATCGTTCACGTTTTGTTTAGTCATATTAAAACAATGCTTTCACCGCTTCCCCAATTAAACATTTAAGTTAATTAATGAACATGTAAATTGTTACATACAAACTACGTAATATGACTGCGTGTTTAGTTTTAATGGAAACGGGTTACTTACCGAAGATTGTGTAAGGATTACTTAATTATATGTAATGTACATGAGGTTATGTTTTGTTTTATACATTTATACTGACGAACGAGTATACTGCTAATCTGAAAGATATAAAAAAGTGTTAAAATTATAATCGACATTTCTAAACATATCGTTTACGAACGCGGAGCACTTGTTTATTAATTATTGAAAATTCTTATTTTTTTTTTCTTATTGCTAAAGTTGACAAACAAGCAGGCTGCCCACCTGATGGTAAGTGGTAACAGTCGCCTAATGTACATGTGGTTCCCACGAGATTCGCAGCAAATCTGCAAACCTCATAAGAACCACAGTGTACGTTGCCAACTTGTGACATAAGATGTAAAGTCACAGTACCCAGTAATTTCACTGCCTATCTTACCCTTCACGCCGGAACACAGCAAAGCGAACCCTGCTGTTGGCGGCGGAAATAGGTAAGACGGAGGTACCCATGCAGACGACCCTGGTACAGAGTCTACCTCCTAGAAATTTTTTTGTTAAATATATTTGTATAATATATTTAACAAAAATTTGGTTCTAACGGATCGCTATCTAAATCTAATGGATACAATTTCAAAATCTAATTTCAGACTATTTTCTACATTATATTCCCGACTATCTGATGCTACTCAATTAGTGACACCATAACGCACAGTTTATGTGGCGCTTGAAAGGTTTCGATGGGTAGATAATGGGACTACGTCAGTTTTAATAATCCGATTATTAACCTATACGCAATTAAGCTTTGTTTGACATTTTCAATTGATTGATCATCTATTGGTATTGATGATTTGAATGAACACGAGTAGGAAGTATAACAATCTAAATCTATTCCCGATAAAGGTCAGAGTTCGCGTAAACGTCGCAAAAGCTAGGATATTCTAAAGAATCAAACTAGCTTGATATCAAAGTGCATGGTAGTCCCTGGCATGATCTGTTGACATTTAGTTGTTGAAGGAATCGTTTGACTTGCCAGCTATTATAAAATGGCTCCATGACTCATGAAGGCAATAAGAAGTTAGTGCGCCCTCATCAAATGTTTACGGTCGCTGGCGGCAAACTTTTTATATCGTAGAGATGATGATGAGCTTTGTAGTGACGTTGCCGTTGTCGGATGACCTTCCCGTAAAGGGTACGGGACACAACTCCTGTGTTGTAATCTAATTCTGTTTCAATTTACCTGTTACGATTTTTAAAATATTTTATTTTAAACTATTTTATTCTGACAATGCAAAAAGTACGGATATTTTTACAATAGAGACTTAGCAGTGTAAATGCTTATAGACACTGCTATTTTTCTTAGAACACGAGTTCCAACGACCTATTTATTAATGTACGCATAAAGTTTTAAATTCGCTATTCAATTATTGGAATGCTAACAAGCAGGGAAAGCGAAGACCGTTATTGTTTTATTGGTGATCACTTCGCCGCTGTTCACTTAGGATAATGAAGCTGCAAAGCTCCAGGCACAGCGCTGTGGGTGTCAGCGGCAGTAAATGTCCGCCGATTGGAGTAATTACCAATTGTCTATTAGAATCGACCCTCGCAGGCGTGAGACGATGGCCAATCTAACGGAATCTTGGTATTAGGTATTATATTCAGGTCAATTTCTTGGTGACTTCCATCTGCATTAGAATATTGCACGTGCTTACAAAATAGCAAATTATGAAATTTTACATTCACTGGCATAATAGACGGAAATAATACATTGTTGCGTCGAGTAGAAATTAATTTGTTACACATCAATTAATGTGAGGCATGTATTCTGTTTTTTTTTTATTTAATTTTTAATTATTTTAGGTTCAGCTATATGTTCCTCACACCAACTTCAAACTACCTACGAGCGTATTGAAAACCGAGACTAAAACTTGATATGTTTATCCTTTTCCGTTGTATTATTATTATTACATCCTCAAAGAAAGCTTTGGACTTCACCTGACTTGACAGTTAGTGACTATAAGGCCAATGGTGGAAGTGAATTTCAACTGCGCCCAACAACTGATCTAGCAGTGTTGCCTCTACTTATCAGAACACAATCATCATCACAGCTTATATACGTCCCCACCGAGGAGCACGCGCCTACCCGAACTATGTTAGGGCGGGTAGGCCTTAGTCAACCACGCTGAGCTAGTACGGGTAGGTTTCTTTTAATGTTTTATTTTTGTTGTTGTGTTTCTTCGTTGGCAGGTTGCCTTACGATGTTTTACGAACACGCCATGTTCGAAGAGAATGCTACAACAATGCTAACAGGTAAAGACGTGGTAGTTTGGTAAGTCGACTCGAAAACCCTATCGCCGACCAAATCCAACCACCAACAATCAATCTATAGACCAGAGATTCCCAATCTTTTTTGTGTCGTAAACTCTTTGCCATGTTTTTCGGTTTCGGGTAGACGCCCTACTTGCCTGATATCGAATGCCTACATCCAATAACGTACAAAATATAGTATAATGTAAGTAAATAGGTATTATCAGTGTATGTTGAAATCCATTATCGTGGATCCCCATTTTTATTTCATGGACCCCCAAATTTTGTTGCCGCTGACGTAGAACCGTTTCAGGTTGTCATAAACCCCTAGGGGTCGATATAGATCACTTTGAGAATCACTGATCCAGACGCATACTACTAATTTACACACAGGGTAAGACTGCAAGTAGTATTAGATAAACAATTCAGTACAATGACTGCGTAGGCCTGTCTACTCCTGCCATCTTCTCCTGAACCGAATTATTCTAACTTTACTTTCTGCACTAATGAAAACAGTGCCGAAAAGTTACTTTATATTTGTTGTGAAAGCATTATTTCCCTAACTTCTAAGCTGTCAATGATTCATTGCATTCTTCTGACAACAGAGATGGAAGCCGTATAATCTCTTCGTATTAATTTTTCTGTATGTTATCTTATTTTCAAATATGATAATAATTAATCACCATGAATAATCCTTTTTTTTTTGTTCCCCTGAGGAAAATGCATTAAGTTGCATACCCCGGCTGTGACGAGCCGGCGGTTATGTGGGGCTCTCCTCCCCAGAAGGGGGAGGCCTACCCACGAAAAACCTCAGGGATGGCCTTCCTCAGGCATGTAGGGAACCCCCGGGAACGCCAACAAGCTACTTCCGGGAACCCCTAGCCTCCGCTCCCCCGCCGATACAGGGGAGCTCTCCTCGGGGGAGGTATTGCTCCCCCGATCTCCACCACCGACGACGCCCCCGGCCACGGAAGGGGCGTGGTCCCTCCCGGGTCGCCGTATCCGCGGGCGCGATTACCTCGCGCCCGCCGGCGACCCGCGGCGGCGCCGCAGCTGTGCTACCGAGCCCGGCGCCAACCATGAATAATCCTAGTAGAAATATATTATAAAAGCCGATGGCACTTTTAAATCCTCACTTTTCTACCTTCTTCATATACTATTTGTTATGTCTCGTTCATTTATTGGAAAACAAGTAGCCCTAGTGAAACAGCGGTTGCAGTTAAATATGATTGAAAAAGATTTTGCCTTGTTACTAGTTCTCGACTGGACTTCTTTATGTGTCTCGCAATATACAACTAATACACATATTGCATACAAATATTGCGCATGAAAAGCATAATTAATAGTTTTTGTTTACCAACAGCAAAGCATGCACTAACGACCCTGTCCAGAGGCGACGTGCGCGCAGCTAAATCACGGCGTCGTAAATTGAGCATTTGGCAAGACAGGATAACGGCGATAACTGTGGCTTACGTAAACACCTTTAGTAAAAAAAAGTTATGTTTAATGTAAGCATTTAATCCGCCTATGATTCTGTGATTAATTTTTGTTGTTGATTTCACGAATCTATTTTACCCTTCACAGAGGACCGTAGCAAGACAAACACTGCTTTTTTAATATATATTAATGATGTTTAATAATGATGCATTAGAAAAAATGTTACATATTAGGAAGAAGCATTATACGCTAACGCCGTGTTAGAGCTTATATCGTTTGTGTAAAGTATAATGGCTGCATATGTATACATGGGTGCAAGTCAGACTACATGTTGACCACCTCTATTTATTTCGCAATAAACACTGTTTTCGTAGTTCAATTGTTTTCTTTGACGTGCTGCCGAATGTGTATGAGACACACGTGTTGTCTATTTAGTTTCAAGTCTGCCTTTATTTCTATAATTTTCATGAGATCGAATTTATCGGCAACATTCGCCGGCTAAGTTCCGTCTGCGCCAGCGCCGCAGTTGCATTAATTAGCCAGCCACGCCCACGCGCGTGCGTAGAAAGTTCACCGGCTGTTTTGTTAGTGTCATGTACTTGCACGAAGGGTGGGTGTATTGAAAGCCCTCTGTAAATGTGGGCTAAGCAATTAGTGTTGCAGTGATTTCTTACATTTATGCTATGCAGCTTGACTATATTTTATTCGGCACACGAGGTACGATCTCCAACACGACACGCTAGCACGAATACCAGTGCTTATATTGAAACTGTAAAAACCATAAACGTGACTGCATAAAATGATGACGTCTAATCAGATTCATGTCTGTCATCGCTACAATTTTCATGCGATCTCATTTGGAAGATTTAATTAACGCGCCGACCGCGGCCACACCCACGCGCCTGCGTATAACTCTTACGCTCTGTCGTATACTAGCGCAATTGATCAAGATGCTAGAATCTCAGTAAATGCGGGTTCAATAATTAGCGCAATGTGTGGGGCACGCATATACATATATATATCGTTGTTGGAACTCTTTCTGGAATACAGTGGCCAACACGTGAGAAGTTGCATTTTCACTGCAAAAGATATCATCTTCTGCCTTATTTATGAGTGATTTATTTAAATTCGTTTATGGGCAAATGTATAACCCGAGGAGGGCTCCCCTGTATCGGCAGGGGAACGGAGGCTGGGGGTTCCCGGATGTCGCTTGGCGTTCCCGGGGGCTCCCTACATGTCTGAGGAAGGCCATTTCCTGAGGTTTTTAGTGGGTAGGCCTCCCCTATCTGGGGAGAAGAGCCCCGCATAACCGCCGGCTCGCCACAGCCGGGGTATGCAATTTAATGCATTTTCCTCAGGGGATCAAAAAATTTTTAATTTATAAATTTTTATAAATTTATAAATTTTTATAACAAAGTTCCACATGGTGTAGCTGAATTGCCTTTTCATAACTTCAAGGTACATGTTAAAAAGACGCTAATGAGTAAGGGCTATTACAAAGTCAATGATTATTTAAATGATGTCAATGCTTGGTGTTGATTTGAAGATATTACATTCTAAATTGTAAATATTTGTTTTCCCGTATAAATTGTAAACACATATGTACATTGTGTGATAACGACATAATTTATTGTAAATGTTGTTATTACTTTTGATAAAGCTGATAAGTTTCTTGCGCCCATTCTTATTATCAGCTAAAAAATACGTCCTGAATGGGTGGTAGAGGAAAAAATTGGATGATTCAAAAGAGCTTTCTACATATAATTAAGTTAATTTTGATTTGATTTGATTTGAAATGATTGATGATATGATATAAAAATGCATTTAACATGCTTATTGATGGTTCAATTGGTTCACAAGCTGACGGCGTGGGTTCTTATACTTTAGAAAAAAGCGCTTCGGTTACATTGTACTCGTAAACTATGGGTTGAACCTTCTTTCCATACTTGTATCAATGAAAGAATGAAATTACTTCTTTCGTTCGGAACCCATTTTGGTAAAAGAAAAATAAACGTTGTTCCCACAAATAAGTCCAGTAATTTTACATTTCAACATTTCGGAATCGTTAATGTTGTTTTTTTCATATTCACAACATACGTGTTATCGGTAGCCCTAGAGGCGACTGAGTTCTGTCTGCGCGTGCGCCACGGTGCGCTGCTTCGCCCACGCACGTAGAAAGTTCCGCGGCTGAGCCGCATCATTAGGTTTATCCACGCGAAGGGTGAGATTGAAAGCCCCCAGTAAATGTGGTTCTGCAATTAGCGTTATTGCGAGGTACAGATAAGTTTTATGCTTTATAGGCTGAATAACGTCTGGTAAAATAATTAACTGAAGTGCTTGATTTCCCCCTGAAGTAAGACACTAGCTACGTAAATTCCTTTAAAATTATAGGGTCAAGCTTGCGCTACGGCTATCATGATTACACTTTTATTAGTGAGCACACGGTGAACGTCTTTTGGTGATGTTATACTCTTAAGAGTGGTGATTTAACTACTAATCACTGCTTCAACACACATTACTGCTTTTCTTATTACCTTAAGAAAAATATAGAAGAAGGAAGCGTCTTAATGCGTGCGTAAATGTAAACACTCACTTCATTATTACAATATTGTATGCGTACAGTTTATGTAATTGGACACAATTGTCCATGTTGCATTTATCCCGTTCGGCTTGAAGGGCTCGGCGAATGTTTATTGCGGCCTAGAGTAGATCATTAGTAATCTCACCTTCGTTTGATTGCAAATAACAAGGAATTTCCAGAATTTCCAAAACTGATTCTCACGGTAACCATATATAGAATAAAGCATACTCGTATGTTTATAAAAAAAATGGATAACAACAATATTTACATCTGTACAAGTACTGATTTTATAATTATTCACTTGCTTGTGTACGCTGAGCTTGTATACGCCACTTGTTTGACCAGCTACTGGCACTAGACAATGATTTATTATTATTAAATACGAATCATATAGTAAACTTTATTCGGATAAACTTATTCTTAGCTCTCAGCAGTCAGAGCTAATATATGAATAGTTGGTTGAATAATTAAATTGAAATATTGCCTCGTCCAACTAGCGACATTTCGTCACTAACGAACAACATAACTTTTTTAGATACACAAAGCAGATATTTTTGAATTGCTATCATTATACTATTTATTTTATTTATTATACAGAGCACCTATATATAATATTACTGTCCAACGATTTAAAACAAATTAAAAATCATATTTTTTCTCCAATGTAAATTTTATTTGTTTCATTTGCACGAGGTTTTTTGACAATTTGCTGGATGTCAGTGTATATTTTGTTCAGATGATGTGTATTAAATACCGTCTTTTCTGCAAAAGTATATTACGAAGATCTAAACTACGAGTATAGATTTAGTGATCTTTTCTTTATGACTTCTTCATAAACAGTGTTTTAAAGCATTTGCCCCGATTCTTAAATAGTATGCCTGAGTAGTATCATACAAACCTACACACATGTACACAAACATATGCTTACACACACAATCGCGTCCACATCCTTATATTATTCCATGATCTTTTCAGAATGATTAGTTTTTGTTTTGTCTAAGTTGTCGTAATTGGTTTATAAATGTATTTTGTTATAACAATTAATTGCGTTACCTACTTTAGTAAATATGACAAACTTTGTAACTGCCTGTTTGTGTTTTTTTAGTTGAGTGTTATAATCAAATTTGTTGATGCTGCAAAGTTTGTTAGATAAATAAATCTTTCCAGCAAGAAGCTGCACGTGGTCACAAGATCCGAACTAACTCCAACCTTCTTGGCTCGAAAATAACGTTTTCTTTATAAGATCTTAACGTAGTTACGGTGACTAACAAGATTTTCCTAAAAGCAATTGGAATTTCAACAAATCTTTTTATTATTATTAGGCTGAAAAATCGTCATTTAATTATTCAAAAAGAAATAAAGCAATCAAGTATTCCACTAGACGTTTGATTGTTTACTTACGTAACAAAATAAACATGATTGAGTTTGATGTGTTTCGTAAAAGGGCGGGTAAGGTACAGACAACTTTCTACCGGAGCCAGATTAAGCTATCATGGGCTATAAAATAGTGCATTGTAGTCACGGTGCGTTATGCTGGATTACCGCAAGATTTATCAGAGTAAATCACCTGTAGTGTTCATATTAAGGTAATGGTGACGCTATAAGCGAATATGGCGTTAGAAAAATAAACTGAATGAAATGGATGAATTCCTTTTTATAGTATGGAATGCTCTCGCGCACCGTATCTGTCGATGGCTAGGCAACAGACTTATATGGGATAAACCCAGCGGAAAATAGGGTATATACCCAGTAAACCATCTCGATGTCCATCTTGCCCTTAGTTTATTTAGTCCAGGGACTGAGTAACTGAATTTCTTCGGATCTCTAGGACGACCTATTCAGTTGCTGATCGAGTCACATATGGAGGATTAACGAGGACGTCGTGCTTAGCCTCAGAAGGAACGGTACATCAGGAGTTACTTTAACGCGTACAACTTGGGCGGAACACAGCGGCTTTATTTGATTATTTTTCTTGTAAACTAGATGCTTGTACAGGAAGAGCACGGCAGCGTAATTGCATATGCGGCTAGGTTAACGATTGCTGAAGTTAAGCAACGTTAGTTGTGGTATGTATATGAAATATTTTGAATACTGATATTACTTAGAATACGAATATTCATTATTAGGTTGATATTAGTATAATACAATAGTGATTGTAACACGATGTCATTGTATATACTAAAGCTCAAATCTAAAGCAATATTGTTGCCATCGTAGATTCAGAGATTCGATACAGTGCGTTTGGCGTCTTGATTCTATGCGGATCAATTCATAGAGATTTTCCGGTGACGAGCCACTTTGCTTGCGGTTAGGCTGCGCTGCGCACAGGGCTACCGTCTCAGTATTTCTAAGACAATACATTTTGCACTAAAATTGATAATTTCTTCAGATTTACGCTGCTGATTTATTTTTGAAAGATATTGTCAATCGTCAAAATTAAATGTTCGATTATCTTATAAATAATCTCGGCACTTTCTAATAAGGATCTGAGGTCGATCCTACCATATCATATACCAATTGGTGTTTGATTTTTTATCATTTTTATTTTATATACATATTTATTTATTCGTCGCTCCTACGACGAGGGAAAATATTGTGAAGTGATCTGCGTGCCCTTGTAAAAGTTCAAAGTCAACTTGGCATTCTAAGGCCTAATCGCGCTATCTAAAGATAGAGCCATGACGTTGGCAACGTATATGTGTTGTGATGATGACTAGTTCAGCTTTGAAAATTAGGACTGCAAAAATAGTCAATTTATGAAAGTATAAATACTTATTGCGTTCCACAATTTAGTCCTTAGTTACATACATCAATTACCCACTAAAAATAGTATTATTATGAAATAGATAGTCACAAGTTACATACTTAAAGCTAAATTCAAAATTTTCAGTAATTATTCTAAACAAACTCATCTTGCTTTAAACCTGGCGTGGTAGCTGAGTTATGACCAGTTCTTTCCCCGTCTGAAGAGGAGAGGCTGAGAATCCTCATGGAAACCACGGCAACCAAGTGTCATGGTGATTATGTCGGCGTCCAAATGGATAGAGGCGGCTCAACCAGACTGATCTGCCGACTAAATTCGGCCTGAGCTTTAGCCATAAGAGTCTTACGGCTTGGATGGAGTCATGGCAAGCTGAAAATGTATTTTATATTACTTGTAAACCTTTACATTACTGAAGTGGTATGCAATGGCAGCGTTGCTTCACTGAAGATGAACGACAGCGTAGTGCGGCGCAAATATATAATGGCAGCTCTTGATGGACAAGCTAAAATAAAGGCCGCAACTAAGGTCGACAGCCTTTACAGCATGAAGCATAGTGTGACCAGCAGCCTGGTTATTGCAAATCAAGGCATAACACAAACAAGGCGAATAATTATATACTTATATACAATAGACCAAGATTGTACTCAATGTACAAGTGAAAAAGCATCTTTTGGCCGGCAGGGATAGAGCAGGTAGGAAAGTGGTGTAACGTCACTATTCTATCTGTTATCTCATTTGGGCCTCTTTCACTGCTTAAGATCACGCGGGAAGAAGTCATCTGCCGGGCCTAGCATAAAAAAAAAAACATCCGACCAAATTCAAAATAAAATAATTTTGCAAATGTTGTGCTCTTTAGCAAAATCGGACTGTTATTTATCTCCAAACATCTTTGCGGGCCTAGGCCAGCTACGTCGATTTTGCTCAATGACCATATTACATACAATAGGGTTGTTTCCCAGTATTCACTCAATTAAAAGTAGATAAGTACACCGAAAGTTCACAAAACTAGAAACACGATAAGCTATATTTTATAACTGACCACATATTTTTTTAATAATTTATGAAATTTAGGTTTATCGCCTATTACGTCACTCCATTTAAAACGGCGAGTGGCGCCGATTAGAGACTGATGACGTCACTTTACATTTGACAGTGACAAGTATTTGACATTGACAACGCTGACACAAACATAACCTCAAACCTTTGCCTCAAACTCGTATTAATACAAACTTTACGTTTGACATTGACACTTCATTGCACCGTTTCATTTTACCGCATTCAAAGCTCTAAACATTTAAGATATTTTATTTTTGTGCTCATTATAAGAAACAAAATCGTGATACTCAAATGTTTAAATATATGTTTTTTGTATCTTTATTATAAAAATACATCAATAAAATTTTAAAATCAATTGGTCAGTATATTGGTGTGCGTTAAAATGTAAAGGAACATAATGTATAGTGACGTCACAGTCACGTGATCGAGCGTTTTTTGGCCATTTTTTAAGAAAAATAGAAAAAAATTAAATACATAAAAAGTAAAGAGATTTATGACGAAAAATGATAGGGAGGGTGATCTTTAAATTATTTAGAAGCTATTTAAATAGTTTTTGCGAAAATTGGAAACAAGCCTATTTTGAGTAAACTTAGAATGCGTTTAATAACAATACTTTACAAGTGTTGTGACTTGTAATAAACCAAAGTGAACCGTAAAATCATGTCAAGTCAACCCTAGTCGCGTGCAAACTTAATCTTTATTTATATATTTTGTAGTGCCCGCCCACGAATTGGCAAGTTCCGCATGCAGGCTTACAACCCGACTCTGCCTTCCGCTCCCACCCGTGTCTGATTGTCTTGTATTTAATATTCGCCGGTTTTATGGAAAATAAACACTAATAATGTTTCATTACCAAAATTGGATAATAATAAAGGTTTATTGTTAATCTAGTTTCGTTCTGATTGTAAACATCAAGTTATAGTAATCGCAAGACTTATACACCAAAATAGTTGCGACTTAAAAATGAAAAAATCATTATCATATGTAGGTAAACAAAGCGGGATATAAGATACATATATATGTTTTACTAGCTTTTTCCCGCGACTTCGTTTCGCCGTGGACTTCAGGTTCGTCCCGTTTAGTCTAGTAATAAGTATATAAGGTATAAGGTATAAGGTCAAACGGGCTGGTTTCCGCAACTCGACGTCTAAGCGCCTATTTTGCGTGTGTGGGAATGATGTTACTATTCTCGCCAGCCTAGCTCGTTCAGAAATTTCAATAAGTTTTTTAACTTACCGAAAACCTCCGGCAGTGAGCTCGGCTGTCCGAGATGTCTTACCCGGTAGTCCACCACACCTGGACACTCCATGATCACATGTGCGGCCGTTTCTTCTGCCTCCAAACATGCTCTGCATATGGGGCTGTCAGTGAAACCTAGGTTGAAGAGGTGTTTGTTAAAAGGTCCGTGGCCAGTTATTGCCGCGGTTACCTGATTGAGTTGTTTCCTGTTTAGTTTAAGGATGTTCTTTGACAGTTTTGTGTTTATTTCTGGTAATGCAGCCTTTGTTTGCTTGCAGTCTTCAGTGTTTCTCCAGGTCTCGCTATGGAGCTGCTTAGTTTTGTTTCTTATTTGGTTTTTAGACCATTGTTTGGGGAGAGGCACTATTGGTTCCGGTCCGTAGACCTTCATTCCTGATCCTCTTCGAGCTAACTCGTCCGCTTTGTCGTTGCCGCACGAGTTGCTGTGACCTTTTATCCATTGTAGGGTGATGCGGTTATCCCTCCCTGCCATCATCAAGACGTGGTGACATTCGTGGATTAATGTAGAGTAGCATTGGTTGTTTGACAGTGATTGTAATACAGATTTACTGTCCGTTAAGATTCTTATGTGTTGTCCTTTTATGTTCCTTCTCAGTATTTCTTTGGCGGCGGTAATGATTCCCACGCATTCAGCCTGATATACGGTGTTATGAATTCCCATGGGTATGGAGATGTTCATGTTAAAGTCATATGAGAAAACACCACATCCTGATCCCGAATCTGTTTTGGATCCGTCTGTGAAGATTCTCAGATCTTTTATGTTGAGGCCTTCCTTTCCGTCATCACGGAGCTGGATTTTGTACTTCTTGTCAAAGAAGTATCGGATGTACATTCCGTCGTTTGGGGCTTCCATCAAAGGGAGTTCAATCATGGCTTCCTTCAGGGAGCGCGTGTGTGGGGTAGGGGTCTTGCTGAGAAGATCTAGTTCCTTTAGCCTAATCATTGTGAGTGTGGCTTCCTGTTGTATGAAGAGGTGAAGTGGTGTTAGATTGAGTAAGGCTTCTAGTGCAGTAGAGGGGGTTGTTCTCATACAACCCGTGATTGCCATGCTTATCAATCTTTGCCAACTTTGTAGTTTCTGTTTTACGGTGGACAGTTCTGTTCTACGCCACCAGACCAGTGCTCCGTAGCTTATCATTGGTCGGATGATGGCGGTATACAGCCAGAGCGTGAGCTTGGGGTTCAGACCCCATCTTTTGCCTAGCATCCTTCTGCATTGCCAGAAGGTGTTGCTGGCCTTTTCAAGTTTGGAGTCTATGTGTTTTGACCATGATAATTTATTATCAAGTATTATACCGAGATATTTAACTTCCGTTTTGAGTGGGAGTTCGGTGTTAAGGAGTTTCGGTAGTCTGTAGTTTCCGAATACACGTTTTTTTGTGAACAATACGAGTTCTGTTTTCGATGGGTTGACATTTAATTTATATTCAGCGCACCAGTTTTCTACTATGAGGAAGGCTCTTCGCATCAGGTCGCAGGCCATGTTTGTCGATTTGCTGTAAATCAGTATAGCCAGGTCGTCAGCATAACCTATTGTGAAGTAACTTTTCCTGTTTAGCTTTTCTATGAGTTCGTTGGCAACCAAGTTCCAGAGTAGTGGTGAAAGTACTCCCCCCTGTGGGCAACCTCTGGCCACTATTGCCCCCTGTGTTTGGTTGTTGTCTAATCTAACTACTCTGAATCTAAGCATGTTCTGAATCCATCTTATTATGGTGTGATTTACCTTGTGTCTTTCGAGGGCTGTATTTATACTGTTAAAGTTCGTTTTATCGAAGGCACCTTCAATGTCTATAAAGGCACCCAAGCATACGTCTTTGTTCTCTATTGCCGATTCTATCCTGGTGACTACGGCATGGAGAGCTGTTTCAGTTGATTTGCCTGAGCTGTAGGCATGTTGATTGTGATGAAGCGGGAGGTGTCTCAGCGCTCCGTCCCTTAAGTATCTATCACATAGTCTTTCCAAAGTTTTTAGGAGGAAAGACGTTAAGCTTATAGGTCTGTACGATTTTGCCTCGGAGTAACTTGATTTACCGGGTTTTGGGATGAAGATGGCTCTGACTTCTCTCCAGTGTTCTGGGATATATCCTTGAGCCAAGCTTGATATTAGTATGGTGTGGATTAACATCAATAGTTTTGGTCCTCCATTTTGTAAAAGAGCTGGAAAGATTTCATCATAGCCAGCCGCTTTGTAGGGTTGGAAGCTTTTTATAGCCCATTTGATTCTATCTGGGGTGACGACCTGTTTTGCTAACTCCCAGTGTTCATTATTTGTGGTGTAGTCTGATACGGGCCATTTCAGGTCCTTTGTGATTATGCAGTCCGGGAAGTGGGTCTCTAGTAGTACTCTATCCGCTTCCTCTGGTGATTTGGTGTGGGTGTTGTCAGGTTTCAGCAGTGATCCCATTCTCAGCGACGGGCCACTGCTTAATAATTTCCTGACCCTGTTGGCTTGTTGAAAGGATTCTATGTCTCCACAGAACTTCTTCCAGGCTTCCGATTTTCGGTATCGTATGCGTTTCTTGTACAAGGATTTTACCTCGTAGTATTTGTCCCAGTCATGGTTGTTGGACGTGTTCATAGCTCTGTTGAAAGTTTTCCTGACATTTTTCCTCAGCCTATTTAGCTCGGGACCCCACCATGATTGGCAGTTGTTCCTGTTAGATTTATTGGGGTCCACGAGAGGGCAGGTAGTTTTGTAGCAATTTGTTATTGCTAGGTTTAGTTTGGTAACAAGATCTTCCAGTTCCCGTGCATCTTGAATCTGTTCAGGGTAGACGAGATCTTTGAGCTTTTCCTCCATCAGATGCTGGTAGGCCAGCCAGTTGGTCTTCCGTGTGGATTGCGGTGTGTTCGTTGGTGATCGTGTTTAGCCCCAGTTCGAATCGAATCCATCTGTGGTCCGAGCATGAGGCCTTCATCCGACACGTGCCAATTGGTGATCATATTAGCTCCCCCTTCGTTGGCTAGTGTTAAATCAATGATAGTTTGGGCGCGTCTATTGACAAAGGTAGGTTTGTTGCCCTTGTTCAGTATGTCTAGGTTAGTGGTGGAGAGATAATTTAAAAGTACCTTACCCCTGCTGTTGGTTTCTTTGTTGCCCCAGATGGTATGGTGGCAGTTGGAGTCTGTTGCGATGACGAGGTTCAGCCCTTCCGCCTCGCAGTGGTGGACCAGCCGCACCATGTCATGCGGTGGCGGTTCCTCCCCCTCCGGCATGTATACTGAGGACAGGACTGTTTTATTTGTGCCAGAACCGATCACAATTGATGTTATATCTCTGGAACAGAAGTCTGTTAATACATATGTTTCAATGTTGTTAGTCACAAATATGGCGGCCCTGGGGTAGGGTTCTGATGAAGTAATCAGCTTACCATTTAAGTTGCTTAGGCCCTGGATTGTTCCTGCCCTGGAGAGCCATGGTTCCTGAAGCAGGGCAACGGCACTGTTGTTTCCCTCCATCCACTTCCGCAGTTGTGCAGTTGCCGTAAGACTGTGGTGGAGGTTAGTTTGAAGGGCCTGGCCCTTAAATGAGTGGGGACTCTTCGCCGTCCTCCCCGGTGCTCAGGTTGAGCTCCTCCAGCCCACCTGTCCACCCCGCGACGAATTCCCGGGCGTCCCCCTCGGCAGTCGGTTGACTGTCCAGGAGAGCGTCCTCAGACTCGTCGAGGAGAGTACTGGCGGGGGAAGAGGGTTCCTGCACTGTGTTAGCTACCGGGGTTGGCGCCTCTGTGTCCATCCGGAGTTACCCTCTGGCGTGCTCTGCCGCAGGTGCTGGGGTGGGGTGATGGAGAATCTGCCCTTGCGTACCTCAAATCTGACATACACTGTCCCCAACATGTATGCCATCTTCCTACCTCTTTCTAGGAGGGCTGGTATGATATCGTCGGGGATACCGACGATGGCGAAGGTTCCTGCTTCTTGGGGGTGGGTGGCGTAAACAGTCCACCTCTCGACTGCTGCCCAAGAGTTAAAATATTGGAGGCTCTCTCCGATATCCCTGGCCGAAGCCTGTTCCGGTATAAGGATACCGCACCTTGTCCTTCGGACCATCTCCGATGGTTTGCAAACCTTCAGGCAGACGTCCGAGGACAGCTTTACGCCATCGACTGCGGTCTTGAGCCACTTCATGGCCTCCATGTTGGTGCAGCCAACCTGCAGTGACCCATCGATGTAGGTTGGTTTGCCCTGGAACACTGGCCTCTCTTCCGGAGGTGGTTTATGTTCCCTTATGAACATCCGGAGCTTGTTCATAAGGAGCTCCTGGACCTCGTCCGCTTGGGAACGTGATAGATGTCCCACGTTCGCTGTGGTGATCGCCGCTATAATCTCCGACTTCGTGGCTGCGGCATAGTTCCTGAGAGGGGTCACCGTACGCATCTTTTTGTGCTCCCCTCTTGGTGTGCTCGTCTCGTCCAGCGACCTCTTCGACGCCTTTGTGTGGTCCTCAGAACCCGTCGACCCGGCTTGGTTTGACGTGCCATCGCTCGTTACCGTCTCGAACTTAATCGTCTCGGCAGCGTTCCTGCGGGCCTCGTCTCTCGCAAGTCGGGGAGGGTTTTGAGCCGGGGCCGATGTTGAGGTCCCTGCCTGTTGGGTGAGCTGTCTGTTTCGCATCTTCCTGCGATAGGCAGCGCTTGGTCGGTGTCTGGGCCTCTTCCCCTTGCCATCTGGTTGCGGGGGGCGGTCGACATCATTGTTAGCGGGCCGTTTTTTGTGTCTTGGTTCCACCAAGATCCAAGAGTCGCCCGCCTCTTTGCTGGTCGATGGTGTAACAGGGTCGGCATTTGAGTACCCCGTAGTACCCGCCCTCTCGCCGCCGATTGTGGTGACCACCCGAACGTCCGCCGGTTTCCCGGTCAAGACAGTTGGGCCGTCCCCGCCAACCGACATCGCGGGGGCAGAACCGTTGTTCCCTGATGCCTTCCCTACCGTCGCGCGGGAGTTCTCGGGCCCGACCGAGCGCGTGACCTTCGGCTCCAGCGAGCTGGGTGCCGATGTCCGTACCCTGGCCGAGTCCGACACCTCCCGCACCGGCTTAACCATTCCAGTAGCCGTGGTCGACTCTCCTTGTACCCTAACCATCATGGTTTGTTTAGGTGGGCGGGTCGGAATTGGTCCCTTGGGCCCTTTTCCCCCTTTCCCTTTGGTTGGATGAGTGTTGGTGCTGCGCGGGGTTCTGATGCGGATGTGCCCGCTTCTGACCCACCAGCGCTGGTTGTATTGTTTGTTTTGTCTTCCGGTTTCCCTTCAGACATGAGTGGAGTTTTTTGTTGAAATCCTTTCTTATCCATATAGAAAGTGTTAAAAGTTCGTTCGTGTGCTTCCCACCCTCCATGGAGCCCGCAACTGGGAGTGCACCTTACGGTCACTAGGATTACACACGAATATAGGTGGACAGGGTTGGCGTTGTGGTGCGACATCAGGGGTTCGGACGTGTCAGGTCTAGGACCGTCACTATGCGAGGCTGGAGGGCCGGATTTCAGACACTCCAGTTGGTCCAGCGCACCCTTACCCCATCAGCATGACCCCGCCGCTTCCCCCTCCCCACCTCGCCTGTGGCCCTCTGACGGGACACGATGGCCATTTCCCTCATGTTGGCTAGACACAAGGGCTACCGTTTAGCCTGAAATAGGGACCGAAGGCAGCGTGTTGCCGGGTGGTCTGCCTCGACTCAACTGCCCAGGACTCCTTCTTCCTGCGTACGGCTCTACTGCGCAGGTCCGAGCGCAGGTAGGTGATTTATTTTTATGTATATTTAATGAAAACTTACATAAATAATTGGGCTTATAGTTGAGGGGATATTCGGTGCTTGCCCAGGCACATATACATAATGAAGAGTATGACGCTAATACATAGACTGTAAATGTAGATATAATTACATATGAGACCAGCAGAACCGCCTACAGTTCTGTGGTTGGGGAGATAGATATTAGGTTTATAAATTGTGTAGATACTATTACATATGATATGCGTTTATAAGGATGCTATTACATACCTACTATAGGGCTTATTAAAAGAAAAGGTGGGATAATACTAACAGTGCTTTCCCAAGGCACTGCCGTCACTCTTTTAGAGGGGATTTAGTCCCTCAAGGCTTGTGATTACCTATTGTCAGGTTAGTTGACCGCCGCCTAAGTAATAAGTAAGAATACGGTAACTAAGCACTGCAAGCCCTAATCATGGGCCTATAGGTAGCTACTGCAGTATGCTCCTATAAAACATTTAACGATCTTTTTCCTTTTGTGGTTTATTCCTAAGAGATAAAACATATACCATCACGGACTTTTTTGTAGACCTTTTTAAGTTGTACAATACTGTAGTAAATGTTTTGATCTATCTTGTAGGATTCAGTCAGCGTTTGCAATGTAAGCGCAAAAAATGTGTTTTTTTACGACCTCACATTAGAAACCTCAAAAATGTAGCCTATGTGTTATTCTGATGTATAAGCTACTAGCTTTCTGCCCGCGGCTTCGCCCCGTGGATTTCGGGATTGGGTGTATAGAGGTTAAGGGTCATAGCTTTTGCCCACGGCTACATATACGCGGAAGTCGGTTTATGGTGCGAAGATTTTATCGCGCTTCCCGTGGGACTATCCGTTTTTTCCGAGATAAAAAATGCCGCAAAAACTCCTCAAGAATCACTCTATCTATTGATGAAAACCGCATAAAAATCTGTGCAGTAGTTTTTGAGCGAAGCCTTTATTGCGCATCCCGTGGATCTGTCGATTTTTTCCGGATAAAAAGTAGCCTATGTTACTCGGGGAGAATGTAGCTTTCCAAAGGTGAAAGAATTTTTGAAATCGGTCCAGTAGTTTAAGCGTGAAGAGGTAACAAACAAACAAACACACTTTCGCATTTATAATATTAGTTGGGATATTGTGGTAAAGTTTCATTCAAATCCATTCAGTAGTTTTTACGTGAAAGAGTAACAAACATCCATACATCCATACTTACAAACTTTCGCCTTTATAATAGTAGTAGGATTGTACTTTATTGTACACATGGGACAGTCTACAACT
Organism: Scirpophaga incertulas; assembly: GCA_036419045.1. Lineage (NCBI taxonomy): Eukaryota > Metazoa > Arthropoda > Insecta > Lepidoptera > Crambidae > Scirpophaga > Scirpophaga incertulas. The sequence goes on along the minus strand of CM071635.1, from coordinate 22,447,641 downwards.
GTTTTCGAGCCCGGAAATCAGTTTTTCAGATTATTTCCTGATGCACATTTATTAGTGCGGTGTAACCTTTATGAAAGTGATTTGTGTGCGATTTCCCGTACATAAAATGTTAACCAGCTTGTTAGGAGACGTCCACGCAGGTCGTAGCTACCAATAAGCCATTGGTATTTTGCCATTAATTCTCGTCTAACTCATTGTGATTGGATCGGTAGTTTCCTAATGGGCGATCATATGTAAAATAGATTTTATTCGTGAATAGATTGTGTTATAATGAATTATAAGAATATTTTTTGATTCGAAATTCGAAGTGATGGGACACTCCTTAATATTATACTAGTTTATCAATAGCAAAGAAGATTTTCCTAAATTTCGATTCAGGTTAAAAATAATTTTATAGAATTTGAATCTGCATGACCACTTTAAACGAATGCTGCGAGCAACTTGTACTGAAAAGAAATTGCAAGAAATGGTTCGTTTTACTCCTTCCGTGTATTGTTGCAGAGTTCAAATTTTATCTGGCCTCCGAACATACATTTTGAATCTAACGTCTATTATAATTATACATAAAATTATTATCAATCTATTATACTGTTAACTCTTGTACTATCTGACACAGCACCTGCAGAAGATTTTTAAATAATATCATATATGCATTCATTTTAATAGTTGCTAGTTGAAGCGAAGACTCCACAAATGACGTCATCAAGTTTGATCATGGCTTTGGTAGTCAGTGAGAACAAGCAAGTCCTAAAACTTCTTCGCTGAGAGACATTCCCTGATAATCAACTGCAACGAAAAGGCTTCACGAAAGCTATACACATCTCATTTTTAAGTCTCTTATATATAATGAAAAATATATAAAAATGTTTTATTTAATATATTATTATCACTTATGTATTTATTTGCGAGTGTCTGAGCGCAAAAAACCACATTGTGCCAAAGTGTGATTACAGTTTAACAGATTTCACTCTTTTTTTTTATCAAATTGCACGTAAGCATTCTGTAATAGTTCCCAAGCGAGTAATAATCGCTTTGATGGACGCCCGCGTCACCGAGGCGCTGGCCTCGGCGCTAATACACTTTCTCTCCTTTTGTTCGTCGACAATTTAATGTCACTTTTTAGCGGGTTATCAGCACAATGGGTATTGATACAGCTATCTTATCTCGTTTTTGCCCGGGGCCCGAGCTCGAATCTGTGGCGATACTGATCTATCGATTCTCTTGATGCCTTCCATCTGGTGCGATGTTGTAATCATCGTAGACTAGTGGTACCCAACCAGTGCTCATCAAATTCGAAAAGTGTCCCTATCTTATTTCTGCGAGCAGGTTTTTGTTGGTATTAAATAAACAACAAGTCGTCGTATGATGACTTTTTCTTTGAGGATTGATAGTTTACTTCGTTTAACTACTAGATTATGTGAGCACATATTATAATATGTACTACCATAATACACAATAATATGCGCTTTTATGCTTTTACAAAATAATTAGACTTAAAGTTGAATATTATTGTGCTTATGATCGCTTTACTTGTCATAAAGTTATAAGTAGCCCAAATATTCTTAAAACAAAATTGAGTACATTTTACCAGTTTGGTATATTTACTATAGCCACCTATTTTCCTACAAATGACAATGAAATTGAAACGTCAATGGCCGTGAAAATGTTGGGAACCACTGGTCTAGCCATTCGTGATGACTTGAGCGTTTTTTCGAATTATGCTTTGAGTTGGCACGTTTTTCATTTGTCATCTTGGGATATTTTATTAGTCGTACGTAAGATTTGTTTACTGTATCTGTAGATGTCTAGCGAGCAGCCCATATGTAACCCTAAGGCTTTATAATGCGATACGCATTTAAAACGTTTACATTAAACGTAACGTTACGCATTTAATACACACGTAAAACGCACATTTTAAAACGTTTTCTAAATCATAAGTTATTTAAAACTACGAACATCTGTTGTTCAACATCAATTCTTTTTAAACAAATCTTCAAAATCAAAATATATAAATAAAGCGTTTATTATACTATTGAAATTTCTTTGTATTTTGACAGTTCATACATACATACATACACTCACGCCTTTTTCCCATGGGGGTAGGCAGAGATTACGTCTTTCCACTTGCTACGGTCTTTACATGTCTCTTTCACTTCATCTACTTTCATAACATTCCTCATACATGCTCGACGATTGCGGGTACTTCTGACCTGGCCTTTTTTGAGGACACTTTCGATTTGTTCGAAATATGTTCGCCTAGGTCTTCCTCGTCCCGTATCTCCACTTGACAGTTCATATCGCGCTTAAAAAACAAGAAAGATCAGGAGTTTCATAAACAAGTATCCCTGTTATGGAAGAAAATACGAAATACGCCTTTCCCAATACTTCCCTATATCTGCTTTGTCTGTGTTATTTTGCATTTTCGTATAAAAACAATCCTCGGTTCTCAAACTGTTCTCATGCTACATTTTATCAGTTGGTTCAGCCATTCCGACGTTAAAACAGACATAGTTGATTTCACATTAATGTAAAAAGAGATTTCTTGTTTTTGGTTAATCCTCGTCGATTATTAATTGCTAATACTGATGCGTTGACACTTAGTATGTAATAGATATACTGTGGCTGTCGCTATTTTAATTTTTTTTCTTGTCAGTAATAACTTACAGTAGTTGAAAATGATTAATTAGTGTAATCAGTGTATTCGTGTCGCATCTGCTCAAGCCTGGCCGCGCCGGATTCCAGTCATCTTTAATTATTCCAGTGAGAAATCACTTTTTTTTTCTTTTATTTCCGCTTGCAACTTCGCTCGCATCATTTTTTGTTTTTTACAATATAACTTAATTGAAAAAAAATCGATCACCGTCCAGTCGTTTTGAGTTTACCTATTTATTACAAAATAGTGAAGATAAAAATGAAAAATTATTTTATTTCTCTTTGGATAGGACATTATTTTAACAATTGAAATATATACCTTTAACAGCTGGAGATTTATTCCAGATACAGGATAAAACAAATGTTATTTTTTAATTTTATTCATACCAATCAATTGTGTTTCACACGCACTTTCATATCTCTACTAGCGGTGGGTATTTATCATTTTTTTTTGTCGGCGTAACACTAGAGGTTTTTCAATAACGAACACTAGTCTTCGAAACAGTTCTCTTTTGCAACTGATTTTAGTTTCTACGATTAGGTTAGGCGAGGACGCACGACCGCCATTAGAATATAACGTAACGAAAAAGCACCTATTCAACATTTGATACTTGAAAGATTTGCAGTGCAAACTTGCGGCTTTAAATAAATTTAAAATTAAACAAACTATCTCATATCATTGTTTGGTCCGTTACATAAACGTCACGAAACAAATAACAGTTTATAGATTGCTCATGCTTAATTTCTACGGAATTAAAACGACAAAAAAGTAACTGTGCAAAAATCCAGCATCTTGAATGACAAGCTCTTTATATAATTGTACCGGTTATAGATAAATGTGTCTACACCTAACCGCAGAGGCGTTGGCTGGTAGCAATACCTGTAATATAACATACAATAGTAATATATTAAGTCAATATAAATTCGCTGCACACGCCTCCACGCAGCTTTCGTCGTGCGAATTTCTAAATAATATATAAATTGAAATAAATCTTTGATTCCATTACAGTTATGACATTAAAATAAATAAGAATCCTTTCTCTTTAGTTGACTAATGATTTTGCAATCCCATAATAATAATTATTAAAATCGGGAATGTTTATGGCCACTTATAATGCTGGTATCGAATGAAAGTAGTTTTCAATATCATTTTAATGTCGCTAATTGATCCGTTGGCTTATGTAATTAAACTAGTTATAGACTTGTTTCTCTTAATGCGATGAAGACAAGATCTGTTTTAATGAGAAACCAAAGATCCGATGATTCCTCATGAGGCAGGCGATTTTTGTTTAGTTCTGTTTAGAAATAGAATCTCCAACGAATTTATACGTCATTTTTGTCTACTCTATATTATCGATTTATGTCATTATTCTTCTGTGTCAACTAAAACAACAGAATAAATAGTCTAAAGGACAATGCCCAAATTATAAAGAGCTGTGCTCCAGTCACATTTATGCATGCCCACTAATGAGAATTTTTTAATGTGTGCGTAATTAGCATAGATTTTTAAATGAAGCAGATATAAGTCGAAACTTCGTGCGAAAATAAAGATATTAGACAAATAAAATGAGCGCCCACTAATATTTATTAGCAAAGTTGTAAGACGACGATATGCATTTTGTTTGACATAAAATATTTTTTGATAAAAAGAAAGGTATGTATAATGTAATTAGTTGGAATCACAGTATATTCCTAGCATTTTCGTGTATTTTTAGCAGCTTACACCATAGTGTAAAAAGAGAACTTATTTTTACATAGCACATGTGCAATGTAAAAATAAGTTTATTAAATATACTTAATGAAATAAGAAAGCCTGTTTATTTAGCTTGTTTATTTAATTACAGTATTTTTAGCCTTGTCATTGATTTTCAGTAACTTCCATTATGTGCAGTTTAATAATAGAATTTCAATTAATTTATTTTGTCGTTTTGACTTTTGGCCATATAAATCGGCCATATTACTCGGTTTCGTGTTTATGTCATATTGCCATTTCCGTTTCTAAGAAACACTTTATTTTATTGTGTTTTATTCTCGCACGCCTATTTGCGAAATAAATGCCACTAAATTTCGTAATTTTATTTTTATATTTATTTACATTTTGTTATAGCTTTGGGACCAGTGGGGCAAATTTGGGCATTCTCCTTTATCTCTCAAGTCTATTTTATTGTTAATTTTCGGACAAGTTCAGTTAGGACGTATGGTTCTTTAGGTTTGTCGCTATAATAACTATGTCACATAGCATTGTATGGTTACCACAGATATATCAAAGACAGCCGGTTACTCAGTTGGTGAAACGTGCAGGTAAAGCTCGCCTCTACCTCGATATTAGCTATCATCACTCACTTTGAAGTAATATGAAGACGAGTTCATAAAATAAAATTATTTTTTGAGAAATGCAATAAAAACAGCGAACAGTACGATGAAGGAACAAGCACAAGTTATGTTGTATACTCAATCCTATCAAGTCTGTCAAGTGATACGTAGAGTTAGTTAAAATGTAGAAGACATATAAAATATGGTCTTCCCACTACTAAAAGGCAGGGTCCGAAACTAGTCAGATAAATCAGACAAAGTCAGCTTTTTGGGCATTGGTCAGTTAAAGTCAGGTTTTTTGGAAAATGGTCAGTTTTGTCAGATTTTTTGACTGGTTTAAATTTTTGTGAATCAGTGATAAGCTTTTTTTTTTCTTTTTTGTTCCCCTGGGGAAAATGCATTAAATTGCATACCCCGGCTGTGGCGAGCCGGCGGTTATGTGGGGATCTCCTCCCCAGAAGGGAGAGGCCTACCCACTAAAAACCTCAGGGATGGCCTTCCTCAGGCATGTAGAGAGCCCCCGGGAACGCCAAGCGACATCCGTGAAAAATCATTGACTAGCTGTCGTTTTCTTTTAGTGTGAACATAATATACGCCTAAGTGCGCACATTGCTTCGATCATTAAGTGCCCAGTGATGGTTTGAGGGCAACCTAGGGTGCTCTATTATGTTGTGGGCATAAGCAGCATAATATTGATGCATCATGATACATTTACGAAGCTATTGAGCGACATGCATCAATTCAAAAACATAAAGAGAAATGTAAAGTAAGGTTGTCAGTTTCTCAATTGCATCTTGCAAGTGTGCGACCCAACGTTGACCAATCCAGTTTACCCAGTACATCAAGTACCAAAGATGGAAATATACAAATATACAAAAAAAATCCGTGGAAATGGTCAGATAATGTCAGTTATTTTAAAAATTTGGGTCAGCAGAATCAGATTTTTTGGACCGTAAATTGTTTCGGCCCCCTGAAAAGGATATGAAATAGTAGATTGTTAACCGAGGGTGGAAAGAATCAATTCCCGAGGTATTTTAGGCGGCTATAGTCCGAGAAGGAATTGATTCTTTTACCCGTATTAAACACTCTACTTTTCACTTCGAATATATGAGGAAAATAAAACATTGGTTGTTTATTTAATCTCTTTATTGATAATATATGATAATATCAGTAGACCATCAGTAGGCAGAACACAATTTGCCTCGTCTTTAATTGAATCTGGTGTGAATATTTCGGAATCGCTTGAACTCATTTTCAAAATTAAAATCTTAACTAGTATAAGAGATTATTTGATTTTTTTCAAATTCCGTCACAGATATATATATATATATAATAAATTCACATCCGCCAATTTATGTCGACTGTTTAAATTTTAAATATGGAACTCACCGCGTGTTTGTTGCGGCTTATTTCGCTGGAAGTAGTTTGCGCTAAGTTCACACTGGCTGTTTAGAAACTCACATGGCCGCAGCATTTTTTTTTATAGTTCACAGCTGACAGTTCGTAGCTGACATTCGTAGTTCTATTTTTAAAGTTCATTCCGGCCCTTGGGTGGGAAGTAAATTGTATGAGTTTTTCCCTCCCTATGTCGGGAAGCAGCATTTTGCACCCAATAATCAGATCAAAACAACATAACTTTCCGAGTATGAGAAATGAAAAGTAATTTTTATATCAATATTTATAATTTTTAATAACACCGTTCGTGCAGCGGTCGAGTGATCGGCTCCCGCGCAACGGTTCGCGGTTTGGAATCTGACAGCACGTTCAGCACGCGATAAATATTTTTTATGACCTGCCAAAATTTATTCGGTTAGGGCGCATGTGCACGTGACATTTTGTGTATCTAATTTCACTCACGATACATGGATTAAATCCTTTTTTTTATTAACCGAATTATATCTATCAAAATGAAATGTACGTACCTACATATATAACTGAACTCCTCCCTCTCGACTGCTGCGATTTGGTGTTGTTTTTTAAATAGATCAAGAATGGTTTAGAATCACAACAGAATATTTTTTATTTTATTTATATTGCAGAATAGAATTTCCTGAGTTAGCACTTTGGACGTTCAAAAGCAGTTCTTCACAAGTAATCGTTATAGGAAGACTTCACGTTGATATGCTCTGTCCTGTCTGTCCACCAGTTTTAGATCAGACCATTTTAATATCTCAGAGTGTTATTAATTAGTTTTTGTTCTTTAAGGGAGGTCTATTTCAATGATGACCACCTTCTGCTTAAAATTTGTTGATATATATACCTACAGTGCAGGGTAGGCGAACCTTTACGCATCAATGTGACATTTTTTATAAAAAAATGTTTAATGGGGTCATTGCCGTGCCATTAAATAATTTTGACTTTCAGATTATTTGGAAAATAATTAAACTCGTAATGAACACTATCAAAATTCTTTAGACTTCTGTTGCTTCTGTTAGATATTTATGTTTGTTAATTATGTTAAGATCACTCGTGTTCGATCGTCATAAAATACCTACTTAAAACATTTTTTACACATGTTTTATGATCGGCGACGTATTGAAAATATTGTGTCGCCTGAAATCAATGGCACGGGTGTCCTTGATTCGCCTACCCCGCTATGTATGTGTATCTATAATCAAAGCAAATATAAATAAATAAACCAACACAATATATAATATTGGCTAGAGTACTTCTAGGCAAAATTGTTAAGAACCACACTCGCCGCTACGTAGATAATTGCATAATCTGTAATATTTCGTACTAAAAGACTTCGCAGACACAAAGGCTCGTTTTTGCGGCGCGGTCGTAATTTATTACGTGACTACGATTTCAATTGTTAGCCAAAACTTATTGTGCGCTCATATTTCAACAGTTTTCCTCAATGCTACATGGGTATTGATTCGTTGATCTTACACATACAAAACCTTGCCCTTGTTGGTTGTTTGAGGAACGGTTCGACGCTAAATCGGACACGGTTAGATAAATAACTGGTCCTTTATTCTATATTATATACATAACAATAATAAAAATACTGATTAGATTAGATCGATTAAGTATATAATTAAATCATGGTTTTATTAAATACTTTAAGTATTTAAGATAGTGGAGATATGACAATAGAGCTTCGCTTATATATAGTACGAGGGCGGGACAAAATGTTCGCGGAATGAGGGTATGGAGGGGAGAAAGGTGACTTTTTTAAGCCCAGATTTATTGTTTGATTGATTATTATTTGTTCCCAAAAATGAAAAAAAAAAGCTTCGAGGGAAGAAATTTTCCAGCGATGAAGAGGTGAAGAGCGCAATTTCAGCCTATTTTGATGACAAAGATAAATCATTTTTTTCCGAAGGTATTAATAAATTAATTGATAGGTCTAATAAATGTATTAGAGTTAAGGGGGAATACATTGAGAAGGAAAAATAATTTTGTTTTATTTCTTACTTTTTACCCTCCAATCCGTGAACTTTTTGACCCACTCGTACATGTGGTTCCAGTGCTGTATTTGCAGCAAGTCTGGAGCCCTCACAAAACCACTGTACACGTTGTCAACATATTATTATGACTACCTTAAAATCACAGTACCCAGTAATTTCACTGCCTTTCTTTTTGTTACCAATCTTACTTCATTCTTCACACCGGAATAACTAATACGAACACTGATAATATAATTTGCGGCAGAAATAGGAACGGGAAAAATTGAGGTATCTCTATAACTCGGATAATATTCCCTAAAGATTTTTTATTTATTTATTTATTCTTATTAGTGACACAAACAGTTATAACAATAAACAAAGACTAAACAAATTAACAAAACATAAACCAGTAAAGTGTCCACAGAAAGTTATTACATACATTCTGAACAAACACAATGCACACCTGAGCAACATACAAATATAAAACAACACATAAGTATGATCTATAACTTAATTAAATACACATTTTGACATTATTCTTAAATCTATTTAACTTAAATTAAAATTAAAGATATCCACATTCAGAAAATTCTTATTTATAATAATTCATATTTGATGTTAGTGATGGGCACAGCAAAGACATCTCTACAACGAGCACTTAGTCTAGGACATCTTAATTTTTTTTAATCTAATTATAACTACACCGTGAATTTACAAACTAATTATTTATCAAGCATTAAAAACATTTATTGCTGCGTAACTACATTAATTTATTTTTTCATAATACTGAAAAGTCGTCAGAAGCCGAGACCAAACCTCCACTAATTAAATATCTTAATAACTGTTGCCCTAACGATTGCTTAGAAGGCGCGAAAGAATAAATTCATAGTCATGATGACTGCACTTTAGATGCGAATCAAGAAGGGAATAGAGAAGATAATTTTGGAGATTGCCTTAAGGACATTAGAGATGTCTCGTCTGTTAAGATATAAGATTGGGATGGAAGGCATATATAAGGAAAATGAACACGAAAATGGTAGTCAAAGGCATAATTTAGGAATGACATAACCGAACATTGAAGGAAAGTTTTAGTAAAAAACTAGTTCAGTTAACTTACAATCATTTAAGTTTTATTTTTATAATTACTTGTACCTTTTTTGCATTGTTATGCTTACGTTAAGATGTTTCTTTAACATATAATAGAAAAATACTTTGAGTACATAGCTTCTTATAAGTATTAAGAGAAATTTATCTACTTGATCCTTATTTATGACAATTTAATTGAGTGGCCTTTTCATCCTTTAGTAACTTAGTAACAGGACAGGATACATATATTTGTGTAATTTTGTCATTTGTCTGACACAATTAAGTCTATTTCTAACCTAACCTAAAATTGTTATTCGTTTATATTAATTATACTTGGGTTATTATTAACTATATGAATTTGTAATTTTAGAAAATAAACTACCTTTGTTTTTTATGAGAAGCATGTCTGGATTGAAACATGCTCAAATACAAGAAGGATCTTGCATTTGCATCTTTGTCATCAATTGTAGCTAATAATTATAAAAAATTGACAGAAAACAGTCGATTCTCTTGTGTTTCTGTTTTGAGATCTGGGCTATGTTGATTCTACCTTGGTATTGTCTTTGTTTTGAGCAATGGTTAGGCGAAATATACACTTACAAGTTATTAAATAAAAACATCATAGAATTGGCCGTTTTATTGCTAGAATTCCGCATAAAACCTTTGCATCTTCTGCGTCCGAAAGTAATTTGTAAAGTAGCGAGTGCTCCAACTGGTATAGGGATTGTCGTATTATCCGACTCTAAACTGTGTTCGTAGAACCTCATGAAGATAAATACGGCCTAACTAATGTAGAATCATTTATTGACAATTAAAATTATAAAGATTCAGGAAATCATTTATTCAATAATTTATACAAGTTATGAACAGCCTTCATGACAATATTCATACATCAAATTCTAATAATGATGAAGTACTACATATATTCTACCCCTAGAATTTTTCTTGTAAAGGAGTTAGGTATTTCGAAAATACAGTCATTTCCCATTTTCCTGATGACCTCAAATATGAATCTCCCTAAATTATAGCTTTTTGTCTCGATATGAATGTACATCCTGTATTATCTATAAGGATTCGCCATATCATGTTGCTCTTTCTTCTATACTTCAAGACTGTATGAAGAGTGTGCTCCAACAGGTAGTGGTGGTATCTCGTGATTTATATCCGGCCATGGATGGCAGGGATTTGTCGAGCCTGCGGAGAGATGAATAGCTCGTATGCACTAGTGTCGAACAATTTATCGGCCCTTGCCGCAACCTGTATGATTTGTCGACAGCGTTGGCCAAGATAGCCAGAACTCGCATGCCGTCCGAGGACCTACATTATTTATGGACACAGATAAAGATTATCTGCTTGCAACTATGAAATATTATCGCAAAACTTCAATATTATAAAAAAAATATTTTACGTTTAATAAATAAAAGTTAATAAAAGTTAATAAAAGTTAAATTTTTTTGTACCGTTCGAAATAAGGGCTGTTTTTATAGTGCAGATGTAAACTGTGGCTCCCAGTAAGGGAGATATAAATTTTATAAATGATCTTTAAAAAATCATGTTTATTTAACATCCAGATTTTGAAATATTCAACGTTATTAACATAATATTACACGAATACTCAGTATACGAATATGTTACTGTTATCTAGTAATAATTATTTGATAACAAATACAAATAAATAACATGATCATACATATAACGTTAACCCGATATTTACTCATTAAAACTTTTTGTTTTTTTTTCTTTTAGTTAAAAGTATTCTATAAATATGAAAATACTATACATTAAAATGTTGACAACAATATATAATGTACTCATGTCGATAAACTATATTTATAACGAAACCGCGAAACGATGCGCACGCTTTGTTTGAAAGGTTAATATAGCTAGAAGACTTATCTCCTTTTATTCGGAGATTACTCTACCTACAGAGTTATCTGTTTCCTATATCTACGCGTTTGTTTCCAGTATCTTGTTCAAATATATATATTTTTAATATTTTATAAGATATTTTGAAATACATCTATCCGCATGGGTTTAATTTTATATTAATTTTTTTCAACGGTAAAGTTCCCCTAAAACCTTGGCTTATAAAATCGTCATATTTATTTCAAGTACTTTTTCAAGATCATCAATGTTTCGAATTTATTCGCCTCTGTGTCTGTGGGTTGGTTTAAATAAAAAATTATCGGATCCGCAGCTTTAATTGCGACCTGATTTTAATTTATTTAAAACAATTACGGAGTTGAATCTTCGAGAAATACCAGCGATACCTTTTTCGTATTAATTATAGGTTAAGTTGGCCAAATATGTAACAAGTACATGTAGTTAGTAATTATACAAAATGAGCATATTCAATTTCTGGAAACGAACTTTTTGGAAAACTAAAGCTTGTGTTTATTAATAGAAGGTTAAAAATTGGTTAAGATTTGTAAGTTGTTAATATTTTTTGTAAAATGTCAATATAGATGAGTCACTTCTTCATGGCTAAACACTTACATATTATATATATGCAGATAAGGAGACAATACCAAATTAGTATTGTTTATTTAGGCCTATATAAAGCACAAATTAGACCTATTCAAATAAACCATCGTTAATATTCACTCTTGCCGCGAAGGAGCCACGGATACTTGGCTGATTGTCGTTGGAGTGGAGAAGTCTTTGAATCTTAGGTTTATATTGGACACTACAGCGTTGCTGTGTTACTGACGATCGTAGAAAGTTGTTAGATGAAGGAGACCCTCGGGGGAGACTTGTGTTCAGTGGGCATGGATCGTGGTGATGACTAATAAATAATAAATAATTAAATAAATATTAGTTACACTTACACCAATTAGCCTAGCCCAAACTAAGCTCTGTAAGGCTTGTGCTATGGGATCTAGGGTAACGGATAGACATACATATATTATACATATATAAATAATTTTTATTGAAATATATATCAACAGCCACGACTAAGGTACAAATGCTGGCATTCATCACACAAACATCTGCCCCCACCGGGATTCGAACCCGGGACCTCAGAGATGGCGACACCTTGAAACCGGTGTATTATCCACTCGACTATGGAGGTCGTCACAATATATATCAAATAAAATATGAATTAGTTTTAATCTGAGTAAATTGTGTCAAAAATATTATCTTTTAATAAAAAAATCAACAAAAAATTGCGTGTAAGCCTGATTTACATTCACTTTATTTTTAAATGTGTGCTTTGTAAACAGCACTTTCACAAGTACAATAATGTTAATTCTACGCAGACGATATTTTATCTTTGCGAAATTCTAAACTACAGTGCTAATGATCTGTAACGTAGAAATTACACCAGAAATGTATGGCACACTTTCAAACCCTTTAAATCAAGCTCAGGTGCTCGCGTAATAGTTTTTCGACAGCGGGGTCACGACAAACTGATTAGAAGTTGCCAACACGATCTTTCTTCACATTTATTCGCCAAACACCATAACCTTCGCCATTTGTAACGTTAGGTTTCGCATCGACCTTTGCGGAACCATTACGAGCTATTTCATCAGAGTGCACCTTGCTGTTTCGGTTAGGTGTTATATCGTTCAAATTGAATATCGGATCGATTCCGATTGCGAAACAGCATTTGACTTATACCCATTGTTTTGTTATTTGAACCAGCATTGTTGCAATAAACACATGTCTTTTGCAATACTAATACTCTGTGATAGGATTTGGTAGTTTTTTTTTTTTATTAATTAATACGCCTCCGGGCTTGAGGCCCGTACCTTGATTATTGAAGGATCAAACAGTGCTCTATCTAGTATTTATGTCAACACTTGAATATAATACTTTCTTAAGTTTTATTAACAAAACTAACGTAGTTAGTGATATCTAAATAACTATAATAAACGAATGAAAACTGATGTTAATAAAGATTGGATTGTTTTAATAGGGTAGAGGACTACAACTGAATAATGCCTATTTTTCCCAACTAATATTATAAATGCGAAAGTGTGTTTGTTTGTTTGTTTGTTTGTTTGTTACCTCTTCACGCTTAAACTACTGGACCGATTTCAAAAATTCTTTCACCTTTGGAAAGCTACATTCTCCCCGAGTAACATAGGCTACTTTTTATCCCGGAAAAATCGACAGATCCCACGGGATGCGCAATAAAGGCTTCGCTCAAAAACTACTGCACAGATTTTTATGCGGTTTTCATCAATAGATAGAGTGATTCTTGAGGAGTTTTGCGGCATTTTTTATCTCGGAAAAACGGATAGTCCCACGGGAAGCGCGATAAAATCTTCGCACCATAAACCGACTTCCGCGTATATGTAGCCGTGGGCAAAAGCTATGACCCTTAACCCTCTATACACCCAATCCCGAAATCCACGCGGGCGAAGCCGCGGGCAGAAAGCTATATTATATAATTATCAAAGTTGAGCAAATTCTATCTCATGAACGAAAGCCAATATTGAAATTTTACTTTAATTTTGTATTAATATTGCTTTTAGATTTTCAAAAAAATTTACAGTTATTTTTTTACAAAATTCTAATGAAACGAACATATTTCTTTCTTTCCCACATTAAATGTAACATTATTTAATGTAGAAAGTATATCTTTAAACGCAAAAATAACAAAGTCAATTTTGTTTATACGCTCATACAAATTAGGCGACTTTAGTAAATTACGACGTCACGATTACAGTACTTTCTATGGAGAGTTTTTGAGCAACCCGCAACAACGCCGCAAACATGGCTCTGTATCTTCAAAAGTAATAATCGCAGATACGTCGTTGCTTCTGCAATATTTCTTAACTAAAAGAGAACTGTTATTAGGTATAGAATAAAAAAAAATGTTATCTACCCAATTATCCCGGACACAACGAGCCTGCTGTCCGCGCGAACGCCACATCCTCCAGCACTTCCGGTCATAGAGACCAACATATTCAGTCTAAACTAGTTGGTTCAATCCAACGTTTTACGTGAATTTTTCGACTTTGTTTATTTTGATTGAAATAAATTGTTGTCAACAATATCAACACCTTCTAGAAATAACGGCTTAATTAGTTCAAGCAATTAAAATACTAGCGTGACTTTTATGACGCACTCTTCCCGACTGACTGAATACTGATCCCAACCAAGTCATATCTAATTATTACACCTTTTAAAATCAAATGTGCAACTGTGTTCCGCTACGTGGCTCACTGTGCTGTCATCTACCCTCGACCACGCCATCTAATCATTACACCTTTTAAAATGAAATGTGCCACTCTTCCGCCACGTGGCTCACTGTGCTGCCATCTATTGGATAATGTCGCAAACAAAAAAGAGACAGCCGTCAAATCCGAAATCTATCACCATGTTATAACCTCAAGCATGTGAAGTAGAATTGCATATTTATATTACAACTAGCGGACCCGACAGACTTCGTCCTGTCAGAAAGATTTGTACAGTGGCAGTTTTTTGTTCCTAATTATTTTATAGATAATGTCGCATAGCCAACCAAATCGCAAAAAAAGTCTAAATGACCTATTACATTTTGTGGCTATTCAATTTTGGAACGTGACATTAAATCCTCCAACGATGTATTCTGTGCTCCAACGCACGCACGCACACTGTTTTGATAGATATGATTGAATTTCAACTATATGTAGCGTTAATAAAGCGCAAATTGATTCTTTGATGTTAGGAACACACCTTCATTGCTTAGACAACAGTGAGTGCTTGCAATATGAACTTTATACAATAACAATAAAGCTCAATTCGACTGTACGTTTTAGTTAGAAAACGTTTGCATGGGAAAATAAAAGGGCTGTTTTTAGGGTATTTTCGATAATTATTCGAATTTTCCTCATTGTAAAAACCCTCCTTGAACTTCAACGAGCATTAACAAAAAAGAATTGGCCAAATTGGTCCAGGCGTTGTTGAGTTATGAGCTTACCAACACATTTTGCGATTCATTTTTATATATAAGATGACTGCGTATAATAATTAAGGTTTTAACAAAATTTATATGCTACTTCCTAGACACAGAAGATATTTGTTTTTATGACAAATGTTGTTCACTCGACATATATTTTGGCTCTCAAAAGCATTATTTCAGTTTATTTGTAATATAACAACAAATTTACCTAATCACGCTGCATCTGTCAGTTATACCTACAGTAAACTCACACCCTAATCCAGAGCAATAGTCGGTTCCGTACTTCTATTCGTGAAACACGATAATGCTTTTAACATTATTGATTTGACGACATTAAATCGAATCATCACTTCTTTTCGATATTATCAAACAAGAACACTTATAAAAGAAAGTGACAAAAATATATCCTGCTCGAGCAATAAATATGGTTATAAACATTGCACGTTTAATAATAGACTTTATGTTTATAGTGATAAGGATGTGATTACATATGTCCAATTATATGTCAGGTGATCCCAAATAGGAGGGATATGTCGTTAAGCTTCGTAAGGGCAGAGAGAGTGCAATCAAACTTTATGATTGATTCAATGTATAGGTAAACGTTTCCACGCACTAGATCTCTGTAATTGAGGCCATTAGGTCCATTTTTCTTTGGCTCTCCATCAGCAGTGCCTACTTTATAAGGCGTATGAAAAGTGATTGTCTGAAGTCTCCACTGTGGAGTAAGTACTTTATTGACTTGTTTGTACTTTATTGGCTAGAATGGATGACAAATATCTTTATTATGGGAAATGTGCGGTATATGTTTAAACTTTTAATTAAATTATCATAACTCGTTGAATATCTGCAATAGACAGTGCCCACATTTTTTTTTTATGTTGATACTATGTAGTTTAATTGAAAAATTCTTCAACAATGCACTAATTCTTATGGAAATTATGTAATTTAATAGTCTATTTCGATGCTGCACATACGAGAAAAATTAAACAAAAGACATAAGTAATGAAAAACAGTTTATTCCTTCGTTAGTTAAAAGTTAACATTACAGTTTCACTAATGTCGAAAAAGATTTAAATAGTATTTACTCTGTAAAATAGTTATTTCATACCTATTTTCTGCATCCGGAGGTTACTTATATGTATATAAGGAAAATAATAAGCACTAGTTGTGAAAAATTATAACTTTAATCGCGCTTTACATATATGTTCTCTCTACTTTTTGAGCAAATATTTTTAAAAAAGTTATATGCCTCTAGGGACACTGTTTCATACCTTTATTTAAATTAGTAGCAGCTTTATTGGCATACAACTTGTAATCTTAAGTTTCGAATTTGTTTTATTGTGATTTTCATTATTTAATTTCAATATGTACACATTTATTCAATGCTTCTGCGGTGAAGAAAAATATAATTACGTAACCTGCATTCACCTGCGAATAAACTCTGAGGTGTATATGAAGTCGACCAAGCCATACTGGGACAGACTAAATTCAAAATACTTTAATTGGATTAGGGCTGTGCTGTATGCTGGAGACGTATAATAGCGGCAGAAGGACAATCGAAGAATTTGAATATTGTTTAATTTTGGTAAAACTGCTCTTGGCAATGATTTCTATACTGCGCCATTTAAAAACTAACCCCGCTTTGTATGTACACATTTAATTTTAACATTTAAAGTTATTAGTGAATCAAACAGACCATATGGAAAGTATTCAATACTACACAATCTTCTTATTTTCTATGTTTTATTTTATATCACACCGTCGTTTCACACAACAATAATGTAAACAAATATTTAATAAAAATTTAAAGTACATTCAGTTTATATCCTAATAATAAGTCTGAAACTTCTTGAACATGGTCTATCCATTGGTAACTCTCAAACAATTTGTTTACAGACTTATGGCCGTTTTCACCAACCTTGTCTTAGCTTAGGTGACTCCTAAGTGACATGCTGTCACTTTTTATATTAACTGAAAAGAGTGAGACAGCATGTCTCTTAGGAGTCACCTAAGCTAAGACAAGGTTGGTGAAAACGGCCATTAGTTATGTTATTTTTTAAATTGGCTTAAATTGACTAACAATCAGACTTCTTCTACCTTATGGTGAGTGGTTACAGTCGCCTATAGTATATTTGGTGCTTATAATATCACTCGCATCAAATCGGCTTGTAACATAAGATAATAAGTTACAGTACTCAGTAATGTTACTGCCTTTTTTTTTTTGTTCCCCCGAGGAAAATGCATTAAGTTGCATACCCCGGCTGTGGCGAGCCGCCGGTTATGTGGGGCTCTCCTCCCCAGAAGAGGGAGGCCTACCCACTAAAAACCTCAGGGATGGCCTTCCTCAGGCATGTAGGGAGCCCCCGGGAACACCAAGCTACTTCCGGGAACCAGTAACGTTACTGCCTATCTTACCCTTCACAGCAGAACACAGCAATGCAAACACTATTTATAGGCTAGAAATAAGTCGGAATGAGGAGATTAATTTAGAGTGATCAGTATTATTACTTTCATGACTGTTATAATGGATGGGTACAATACTCTTAGTTAATATCACGATGTTTTAAGGAACTAAATCGTTACAACTTACTGTTAATGGTTCGTTTTCAATTTTCACTTAAAGGTGTTTGTAAAATTTATGCAACAACATTACTGAGAGGGTTGGTTGGACCATAACTCAAATATTCCATTACACACGGACCTACAAACTCATTACGAGCTAACTTCACTACCATCTAATGTTCTCACGAACCTTTGAGTAACTCCAAACGTGTAATTTTAACCTCATTTGTGTGGAATGAAACATCTTTTATGGTAATGATATGATGTTCCGCATAGGGGTAGCGAAAGTGCGTGACTTACGCAATGCTGTGCGGATTCGGTCTTCCTAGAAGCCTGTTCAACTTATGGTAAGAAGTCGGTCCGTTTTCGTCTAATTGGCTTATCTCGAATATCGGGAAGTGTCTACATCGCTGCATTTAAATGAACCGTTTCATAACTGAGTGACAATTGTAAGACCGGGAGGAATATATGTTGAATTGAGGAATCGATGTTCATACCTATTTGCTATGCCTAAAATTATACAGATCAGCATTATTATTGAACAGGTATTACTACAATTTATTTATTTAAAATAATGTTACAGATTATTCCATTGACTTATACTTTACTACAAGTATCAACTAGTAAAGCCGCTCACAGGTTTTTGATATAAATCTTTAAGTATTTAGTAATATTTGTGAGTTTTAACAAATAGGTACGCAAGGAATTGAGGCAATCTTTAATTAATATGGGTAGTATGGCTTTTAAGAAAAAGTCAAAAATAAATTTAAAGATGTATAAAAATTATAAAGGAAAGGTCTTGTGCAACCTCTCCACTATTCATATGTTACCAATTTAATCAAGTTACAGAATAATTTAGTTGACGCTCCTTCGCTACTATAACAAGTTTATTTCCGCATTCCTCGTAAACAGATAAGAAACTTAGGTAGAAAATTTTTGTTTACTGTCAAATTTATTAACACAGGTTTTACCATGTATTATGTGAAATTTAAAAACCACTTCTATTAAGTTCTACACAAGTATTTATATTTACTATCAGTAATTCTTAAAATGGTTTTTAATAATATACTAACTTTTCACTGAGATATTAATAATAAGGAGTATTTACAATTGAAATTGTTTTTCGAGCTTATGTAACTACTTGTCCGTAATAAATTAAAAACTATAGTTCCACCTTTTAAATATAACATTATGATGTCATAATGATATTTACCAGCAGCCCTTATTTTGCTACCAAGTTCAATACAATTCTTAGGCAATTTCAACCTAATTCCGATAGCAATCTTGAGCTGTCAAAGCCACACTTTAGTTCGCTTCATTCCAAGGTTAAAAGTGGTACCACTATCAGAGTGCAAATCATACTAAATCGCAAAGTTAGTTATTGATTTTTTATTGAAATATGATTTCAAGAATAACCTGCATAACGTGGAAGCAGATACTACATTATGTCAAACACCAATGAACCATAAACTGTCATCACATCTCGAGAATTATTGATGAAGGTGAACGCCGATGTCCAGCAGGGACCTCACCGGCAACCTTGGCCGCCGACCACCCAACACAAATCGAGTCTGCATAAAATTACCATCACTTATTAAAACACGCGATGCTTTAAGGATGAAATATGACGCTCATGAGGGCTCGTTTATTTATTTGTCGTCGAACGCTAATTTTTTCGAGCGTATGCGAAAGTAATTATCTCTTTAGTGCGCGTACGCCTCAAAAAGTCACACTAAGAGGAATGCAGAAACCGTGAATTGCGGAATTATATTCCTTCCTTTATTGAATGCCTACTGCTCTCGGAATGTATATAGCTTCATTAACCATTTTGATGATATTGAAAAATTTTCAATTTAAATGTCATGACATGAACGGCATGCTAACAAGTTATTGCCAATCACAAAACATAAACACATAAGATTGGTGATTACCAATAACGTGTCTTTCTAGGGGTGGTAACATTTTTCTCCAGTGCCGTGACTGTATTCCTTTTACTGAGGATCCACAGAACAGCCTTACGGAAGGCCCACAGTGACTATTGTTACATTTATCCTTATTATAGTTCTTATTTTGACAGTTAGTCTCCCGTATCTATGAAACTGTCCGCCATTTTGAAATAGAAGAAATAATACCTGGCTTAATAGTTATTTGAAAATATGTCGAGTTATCATTCATTTAGATCAGTATGGTAATAAATCGTTATCCACTAAATTCGTGTTTTGTTGCGAATTTCTCGAGCTTTGTTTACATGTACGGGTTCGAAGCAATACAAACATGGCCCATGTTAGGAAAAATGTAATTCTTAGCTTCGAAAAAATGTATGGGGGCCGTTCTGCAGCGTTGGTCTAATCGTGACTTCTGTACTTCCTCTGTTAAGTCTGTTTAATTTTCTTTAATGTTTTATCTAGCAAGGTCAGAGGTGGTTGGTTGTTTGAACTTCAATACGTTTTAATCTTATAATTCCTCGTTTCCGAATTGTAATGTCTATAATTGCTTCCGTGTAGGATTTGATTAGGTGTTTGATGGTAGCGCCAACAAATGGATGTTTCGCAGCATAATAAATTTATTTCAATAACCAGAACAATTCTTTTCTTAATACTTAATAATGAATGCATGTCCTTTTTTATTAGATCTATCTCTTCATCTTGAGCTTTTTCAAACTAGACCTGGAACTTACAAAATGTTGCTTATATTTAATGTTTTGACTACGCTTTTATGCCTCGTTACGTGTCGGAGTCGGCTTATACTGTCGATAAAAATGTTATGTTATTGCAATGTTTTTCATGAAATTTAAAGTTATAATGAAACAAATCAAAATCAGAAATCGACTATGACTCAATAAAACGATAATGACATCTACACCAAATCTCATTATTACCAGTTTATGTAGTAGTTGTGAAATGGCGACATTTAATATCCTTTTGAAGTTCTCACTTTTAGCATAATTATACGGTTTGTGTAAATACAAAAAATGTTAGCTCGTGTAAAAGAAATTCGTCTGAATTGCGTTCAGCTAAGTTATCGAGAGGGTCGCCCATTGTTCAGAGGCCGAGCTGACAGCGCACGCGCAGCGATCTTCGTGCGATAAGCGACCGCAATTTGTTTTTGAACCAGCCAAATGAAATGGAACTTGAATTGTTTGAGTGCGATTTGCGTACGTGCGATTAAAATACATAATGTTTACGATATCCTGCCTATAATCTACATAGAGAATGTAGCACCCGGAAAACAGCTTGTTGGTGAACCTGTAACAATTTAGATTTTTAAATTTTGATTATATAGAGTCGAGCTCATAGGCAAAAGTTACCTAATGGTTAACAGTTTCGCTTTGCTCTCTTCATATACTATTTGGATTCTATATCTTAGTGCTATAAACATCTTAGACATGCTCTGTGATCTTAAGTATGCGTAGCTAAGAATCTTCGATTTCTAAATGCTACTTTATTTTGGAAATTTACTAACATAATGTCACACTTTTTGCTACAAAGTCTTGCCGGAGAAAAGGGAATTCATTCTACAGTCAGAAAGTTGCACATAAGATTAATGATCAGGAGGATACTCGTTGCCCAGTGCTTCAACCTCAACGGCTATCTCAAAATAAGGTTTGCGTTCAGATTTGAGTTATGGTCAAGTGAAAGTTGGTCCGTGCACACAAAGGGAATAAGTGAAGTAACAATCAAGTTGTCCGCGGCTGAATTAATTGCTCGGTAGTTTTTTGAAGCGTAATCCGATATTTGCCAAGTCCCGGAGTTGGCAATTTTGTTGTCACAATTTTCGTTGGAGTGAGCAATGGTGGGTCCGTGTACGTACATCTCCATTAGCAGATTTAAGTACACAAATTTCGCGTTAACGTGGAAAGAGGTACTTGGAATTGTGTTCATATTTATTCTATTCACTTACTTGTTATTATTGTTTTAAAAATAATTTCTATGTGTTTACTTAATAATCTATTCACTACTCTCTCTCTCACATATCAGCAATTAGTAATGTAGACCTAATCTGGGTCCTGACGTCACACAAACTATAATTATCGTTTTATGTTTCCTTTGTCATAAATTAAAGAAACACGGTCTGGTTAAAGTGTTTATGTCAGATGTTACGAAATCAAAACCATCCCAATAAAAGTGAAAGTGGTCGACACTAGATCTTTTCGAATTCGGACAACTAAGTCTAGACTTGCCCATGGCAGCTATTGTCTTGGGAGGCATGACAGAGCGACTCATCTCGAATGTTGATCGATCTATTTAGAGATAATAAATGAGATAAATTTAGTAAATTGTTTTGGATGTTAGATCTGTAATTTGATAATCTTTTTTATACATGAAATACACTGTCCGAACATCATAATGTAAAAAACTTAACTTATTAATGTGGATGTTACATTTAAGTTTTTTTTAATATTGATATATTTGCCAATGATTTAATTTTTGTTTTAATACTCACTTTCTAAAATGTGAACACAGAAATAATGCTATTACCAAATTCATCAACTGACAAGATCGACAAGTGATCAATAAAAAATCTTGAGACAGCATAAACATTTTTGGATTCAAATGTAATTGACGCCATGTTTCTTTATGAAATCTTTCTGCTGTCACCCGTCACCATACGTATGAATCGGCGCAAGGAAGAAACAAAAGGTACAACGGCCCTTTCAACACAGACCGACGAGATAAATTGCAAAAACAATAATACAAGGAAGAAACATAATGTAATGTAATTGATAAATAAATTCATACATGTGAAATAAGGTAATGAAGCGAAGAGGAGCCGCTTGCGCAGGCGCACGACCCGACTATATTTCACACTTCACGCCCCCGTGAGGGAAATTTATGTATTGTTCATTTAAGCGAAACGGTAGTTTGCATACAATCAGGGCGAAAGCTTGCGCATTGATATTTTAATCGGACCGGCGTTTCTAAATCTTACAATAATATCTTCGACGACGCTTCCTATATTTTTTACAGTCGAACATTTGTGACGTCATTCGAATTGTAAGCGCGATTGTTGCGTTTGAAATATTGGACAATGAAAATGAAAGTCATCAGAATAATATTTCTAGGCGTACAGTTCCTTATTTCAATAATTATCGCTATTGCTTACATTACTTCATAGACAATAATGACGAATGAAAAACGTGAATAGCAAGGATGAAGATGACGTAAGAAGCATAACATAACCACTTTATTATCACACCTAGCAACTTGTAGGATAGCGTCTCGTAAGTTATTGGTCCTTCGAACCGGTGTATGAAACAGCAACCTGTGACTTTTTTTGGGCGTCGAAATATAGGGCACAATATACTTACAATAAATTAATTACTTAAAATAGTAGTGACTGCATTGCTATGACCGGCGTGAAGGTTAAGATAGCCAGTAAATTACTAGATTCTATGATTTTACGTCATATGTCACAACATAAATTTACTGGCTATCTTAACCTTCACGCCGGTCATAGGCCATAAGGTCACAGTGGACATTGCACAGTGGTTTTGGGGTTTGGGGGGGGGCGTGTGCAGATTTGCTGCGAATCTCACAGAAACCATGTGTACTACAGCCTACTGTAATTAATCACTTACCATCTGTCGGGCACTCAGCTTATTTGTCAATGCATCACATTGAAAAACTTATGACAATACTGTACTTACCTACTTTAGTTACGATACCATATTAATTTTATATCGCATTTACATCATGTGAATCTGGCACAAAGTTGTATTGAATTTTGAACACATTGAACATTATATTTCCTGCTAGACAGACTTAATAATTATAAACCTTTCATTCTACTTTCATTATGATAAACAATCAATAGCTGTTAAGTTATGGCACTAGCAGCCAGACGTCGTATTGCAGTTGTCGCTGCGACAGTAATGGTTAGATGCTGTTAAGTGTTTGGATCCGACTCTTTGTTCAGCGCCATTGTTGTTCTCAATCACGATATCATATTTTCGGTCGCTATCTAAATAGGCCTTCGTAAATCTGTAATATTTATGAATATTGAAAAACGTAGAAGTGAAACTGGCTCCGCTATAAGATTCAGGATTTTAAACAAGCTAAAAGTTCCTTTCCATTGATGTTAGTTATGATATCAAAAATAGTCTGTGTACTTCTGCAGGATGTTATCTTAAGAGCGTTACTGAATTGCGAGTTAAGTGATAAAACACTAATCGTTGGTTCTCTAGGCCTTCTATGATCGTGGCGGTAGAATCGCGAAAGCGCACCCCGCCATGTGCCCCGCATAGGCCTAGAGAACTCGGGGGGGTTTAAGTGGGTAGGGCGGTCCTGTCAGACCGTAGAGCCAACCCCCACACATAGCCGTGCCTAGCCAGCACGTCACGGAGCATAAGGTACATTTCCCCTCTAAAAAATAAAAAAAGACCTACTATGATCCCTTAAAACAGCAATATAATTACAGAGCAAATGAGATGGTGTTATACGCTGCAAGAACGGTGTCTCTGTTTAAATATTGTTTTTACCTTACTCTAAGCGGCCGTGGCCTGTGATTTGAGAATATAAAGCTTCTATCAAATCAGATACATAAATTAAAGTGAGACATATATTAGCAGGGTGAGTAAATAGGTTTTTTAATGGCGTTTGTGATACCCTGGTGTTGCAGACGTAACGACGAAAATAACATAAAGCTCATCGTACTATAGTAGTTCTAGAAATAAATCCCTCATTATTAACTTATTTATTTTCTTTTTAAGGATAAATATGATCACTATCATAGATAAAGACTACACAAATAAATATAGTGGTGCAGCATAAACCAAAAGTCCTCATAGAAAGTTTTATTACTTTTGATTCTGAGTAAAAACAAAGCATATCCGAGCATCTTTCGAATACAGACAATATCAAATGTTTTCTTAATTAATTATATTGTTTAATCTGGTTTTGAACATACTTGTATTTAAATTGGACTCAAGGATATTTATGTCCTGAAAGTTTCCCTCATGATAAGACCGGCGCCACTTTGGTTTCCCGCGCTTCTTCTAGCGCTTTTGGGCCCTTTTTATGGGTCTGCGCTGCATCGCTCCTCTCCCGAGGGGCGGCCGCCCGTACGATTTGCCTATATGGTTCTTAGAACTTAGGCACAGGTTGAGTTTAGTCGGTAGGTCACGTGGTCAGACCGCTCAGACCGCGTGGAGTCCGACATAACCTCCGTGACACTTGCCGTTACGGGGGTATCCTGGGCACGATTCGTACTCCTTGTGAGGATTCTCTGCCATCCTGTCCTAAGGAAAAAAAAACTGAAAATTGTTATTGTATAATTGGATTGGATTGGATTGGAATGATACAAAAACACATGTCTAGTATATTTGGATTATACAATAATTAATAAGAATGCAGCATTTACAAAAGTTACTTGTAGAGCAAGTATAAGCTGTGACTCCTACTATAAATCTAGCAAAGGTTACAGTTTGACAGGCTGCGCCCGCGCCACGCCGGTCCAGTCGAACATAACGCAAATGTTTCCGGGGTACCTACGCTGTATGAGCACCTGTAAACGTTGCATTCAGTTTTTGTGGAGCAATGCTTTTTAATTTAGTTCGCAATGTCATTTTTGGTGCAAGAATAAAACTTACTATGAACGACAAGATAAGCAATAAAAAAAAATATTTATAATAGAATTTTACTTCAATTTTTAAAATGTCTTATTACAATGTCTCATTACGTAAAATACAATGGAATCACCATTGTATTTTTACTAAAACATTGCTGACTTAGCAGGTTGAAGTTCGTACGCGGACTTCAAACAATTTTGATTCAATATTTTCATGTAGTTGATGTTTATGATATTATCGCGAGAAAAGTTTCCGTTTTATCTAAGCAAAATTAGTTGCATTGAATCAATTAATTTATTGGTATAACAATATTTAACATTTTTTTCTATTTTCCAGGTACGACTTTACATTATGAATGATTGCGACATATAATGTGAGTACAATTAGAGATTTTGCGATCTCATTCATCGCTAGTACCCCTCACATCTTCAAAGACTGTTCCCCGACAACAGCACATTCCTCATTAATGGAATCGGAAACGACGTACCCCCGCACCACACGATGTGAAATAGTAATTGCTAATTATAGGCCGGAGTTGCATTTACTTTTAATATAGATGCTTGGCTAACCTTAAGTGCGTGTTATTAAGAAAATTACTGCCGGTAATATTGCTTAATCTCTTACTGTGTGGGTAATCTCATCTTTGATCATACCGTCTTTACCAGAAGCCCAAGACAGAATACCTATATGTACCTATTACCGCTTCCACCCGTAGATCGTACAAGATCGCATTTATATAATAGGTCATTCTACGCTCAATGAACGCCTAAAGAACACTGTAAATATAAATTTATTTCTAGGAACTGGTTTTGTAGTTGAAACTGTTTGAATCAAGGAAATATGTTTTTTTCAAAAACAAGAAGTACTTTCTCTTCCATGTATATACATTTTGGAGATATGTAAGTTTGTCCGGAAATATGCTGAGTTTTACACAAATCAAAACGATCTACAATTAAAATATTCACTAAGACCTAGAACGAATTTAAAAATCCCTACTGCACGCCCTAGTTTATGTTCATCTAGCACACATAACGCATCTGTAAAGATTTATAATAAACTCCCTGAAAACTTAAAACTTGAAAAAAAATAATATTCAATTCATAAAACTGTTGAAAAAATTTTAAAAATAAATGCTACTATAGTGTACAAGAATATATTAATGATAAAATATAACAATGATACAATTTAATAAATTAAAAAATTAATGAATAATGTATAATAATAATATAAAAAACTTATTCATTTTAATTGGTATAAAACGCCGTCCTCTCTATAAAATTGCGATACCCGACAGGGTCCATAATCTGTACACATAAATTTTTGTAAACACCTTTTGTTAACATTATGGTTGCAATAAACATTTGAATTTGACATAGAAATATAAGCTGTATTTATACAATACAATATATAATATATATATATATATATATATATATATATATATATATATATATATATATATATTATATTTCTATGAGTATGTACATCCTCTATTAGTACTGGAAATCTCACTTCCAGGACTGTATTTCTTGTATAATTTGAGAAATTGAGGATATAGAAATTTGAGGAATATCTATAGTCAAAAATATGTGACTAGTTAAAATTGTGATCCCACCAACCAACCCACCAAAACAACCTATATGAACACTGGTGTTGCATCTTGTAGTTAATATTGAAGAAATAGAAACAGAGGAAAATAAAAATTCTATAAATAGTACAGATTATGATTCTTAGATTACTAGAGTATATATACTTTATTCCATCCATTAAGGACTGTATCTCCTCAGTGCCTGATTAACCCTTAGGCTAATAGGGCGCGAGGATCGGAGGGCCTGGCTTGACTCGAATCGATTCTTTTTAGATCGGCCGTAACACACATGGCGGGGGCGCGTTCTTACAATTAGCCTAGGGCGGTGAGAACTCTTGATCAGTCGCTGTATTTTCTAATATAATACAAACGTATTTAAACGTATGTAAACGAAAAATTTGTGAGTAGTAGTAGGACCGATTATGATCCTTGGATTACTGCAGTGCTAGTACAATTTATTTAGGTCGACTTTCTAGATGATGTTCAAACTTCATTTGAGGAATGACAAGTGAAATTTCCTATGCCGTTTTGCGGGCTTTCTCGGTGTCATTCAGGTCTCTAGATGAGCTGAGATTATCAGAGCTCGCATCTGCTTGGTGCTGGACAGTAATTCTGTTTAATGCCTAACATCGCCATAATAATTTCATTTATCTTGCAATTTATATAAGCTGAGTTGGAATTTTGCAACTGTATTTCAAAGCAGTTATCTTCCATCGATTACGCTAGAGTTTTTGTACACACTTTTATAAGTGAGTTAGGATGACAATGCATGGTTAGGTTAACTGAGAAAAAAAGTTAGCTAAAAAAGTTAGCTTAAAAATTTGCTGAGAACTCGACAAATACAATCACCACTCAGAACCTAATACGTCGAACTCGACAAATACAATATCAACTCTAAACCGAACATGACGGGCTTTTAAATATAACGCACGGGCTTTTTTACCCTGTCTACAATATGGAATTGTTGAGAAAGAGACGCTGAAATATCGTAATGTATTTGTGTAAATAAGTATACAATTAATTGTGTTAATTGAATTAATCATATCTGTTGATGGCTCAATAGTAAACTTCACATCCACAACCCACACCCTGTGTCTTTTAAAATCTATAAAAATTTGTCATGTATTGAACTGGTAATTAATATTACAAACTTACAAACTTGATATTTGTGATTTTTCCGATATTATATAATTTGTGATATGATATAAAATATAAATATTGCGTTGTACAGCTGACTGTTTTTCACAAGAATTCGGTTCGCCCTGTCCCTAGACTTGTTGACGTCTAATTTCAGAAGCTCAATACCAATTTGTCCCACGGATCGAGCCGTAAAGCACTCGGAAGTAGTTTTTTCTGATTTAGCTATGGATGTCTCGTCTGCTCCTATATTAGATTCTAATTCCCGGGCGGCTTTGATCTTGTGCCGCAACGAGTTGCCTCAAGAGTGTCTCAATTATACGTATATTTTACAAACATCTAACAAATGAATTAAGATGTTCAAACGTACGGCACTGTTTATTTTTGGATAATATCAAGGTAATTTTGTCTAAATCTATATATTTTATTCAACTATACAGATACAATTACAGTACAATACAGATACAGTACAGATAAAATTAAATTGCCTTTTTTAAATTATTTTGTACTTTTTTTTGTTCCGCTGAATTAAATGCATTAAATTGCATACCCGGATGCCGGGATGAGAGCCGACAGCTATATGGGGCTCTCCTCCCCAGAAGGGGGCGCCTACCTACTAAAAACCTCAGCGATGGCCTTCCTCAGGCATATAGGGAGCCCCCAGCCTCCGCTCCCCTGCGATGCTCCAGGGGCCCTCCTCGGGGGAGACAACTACCTCCCCCGATTTCCTACACCGATGACGCCCCCCGGCCATGGGACCCCTCCCGGGTCGCTGTATCCGGAGCGTGACTTACTCGGCGCCCTTATTATTTTGTACTAACTTATCGGATCTATTGATAGGCGAGACGTCTTTTCCCGTGGTAAAAAATATACTTTTTATTTTTCCAGAGGGCTGCAGTATGGGATTCTTCAAAAGGGGAGTAATAGGTTATTAAAGGTCGGCAATGCGCGAGTGACACCCCTGGTGTTGCAAGTGTCCATAGGTTACGGTAACCGCTTACCTTCAAGCGGACTGTAAGCATGTTTGCCACTATCGTGGTATAAAAAAATATTTATATACAGTATGTATATAAATATTTTTTACTACTTCCTTCCCCGACTCACAATGCTAAAATACTCGTATCTCTATACCAAATTTCAGTATAATTGGCTCAACTATATTGACATAGAACATAATACAGTTAAAGTTACTTTCAGATTTGCAATATTAACAGATATTTTGTTATGATAGATTTCCTAAGATTTACCTTTTTTTGTTTCGTTCATACACATAACTTTTTTTAATATTTAAGTCATTTTATCCTTATAGTTACCACTTTGATTACTGTTGGACTAACTGAAGCATACTTATATACTGTAAGATTGTCCTCGCGATATTAACAGTCACATGTACAAAATAAAATTCTGAGACAGACATTAAGTTTCTGATGTAAATTGTAAATATACTATATTAAAGTACTGTCAAGTCTATGATTCGATAAATAATTTCTTGGCTCGAATTTTATTTTATTGGTTTTTTACATGTTTGCTTACATGTGTTTTAGTCCCGGAAAGTTTAATACATACGCGTAAATCGATATTACAGATAAAGCATTTACGTGAGCTATGATGATGACAATACTCCTGTAGTTGCACTGCAGAAACCAACCATACTATACTCTTGAGGTAATCAAACATGCAATATTATCTCATTGATCGTTTTTTTTTTTTTTTTTTTTATATGCTAGGCGCGGCAGATGACCTCCTCCCGCCTGATGTTAAGCGGTGAAAGAGGCCCAAATGAGATGACAGATAGGATAGTGACTTTACTCCACTCTCCTACCTGCCCTATCCCTGCCGCCCAAAAGATGCCTTTTCACGCCTCTTTTGAAGGAACCCATGTTGTAGGATGTAGGAAACACATACGCAGACAGAGAATTCCAAGTGCGGGAAGTACGGCAGAAGAAGGAATCTTGGAATTTCTTAGTGCGGTGTGGAATGGGGGACGTAGTGTACGGATGGCTCCGAAGACCCTTACGTGTGTTTCTATAAAGGAAAGGAGAGGGAGGGATAAGGCTAAAGAGTTCTTCAGAGCATTCCCCATGAAACATCCGATAGAAGGCGCTAAGAGAGGCGATATCACGACGAAGTTGTAGAGGCTCGAGGGTGTTGGTTGCCTCTACATCGCCGATTATGCGGATTGCGCGCCGCTGCAATCTGTCCAGAGCTTCAAGAAGGTATTGAGCGGAGCCGTCCCATAGGTGCGAGCAATATTCCACACAGGACCTGACCTGAGTTTTGTAAAGCAGGCAGAGTTGGTCCGGGGTAAAATACCGTCGCACCTTGTTCAGGACACCGAGTTTCCTTGAGGCAGTGGTTATGACGGACTCTATGTAGTCTCTGGTGTTCAGATCGCAGCGGATGCTCATACCAAGCAAGGTGATGATGCTCTGGGCGGGAAGAGTAGCGCCCTGAAGACAGGGAAGGGGGAGGAAAGGTGACTTTTTAGCCGAGAACGCGCACACCTGAGTTTTCTTAGCATTGAACTCAACGAGATTGCTGGAGCCCCATTCGGAGATGAGATCCAACGTCCCGTTGAGCTCAGTAATAAGGTTCTGCCTGTCCCTACTAGTATTGTCTCGCGTGGCCCCTGAGCTTCCATGATATCCTCCGTGCACTGTACTAACATCTGCATAGCAATGTATACTACCCAGGGAGAGCATGTCATTGATATGCAGAAGAAACAATGTCGGGGATAAAACGGAGCCCTGCGGAACACCAGCGTTGACTGTCACGAACCGCGAAGCGCAGTTATCGACGACAACGCGAATTCTTCGCTCGTGGAGGAAGCTAGCAGTCCATGTACAGAGCTCCGCGGGCAATCCGTATGCCGAAAGCTTGGAAAGGAGAGCCTTGTGCCATACTCTATCGAAAGCTTTAGCAATATCGAGGCTAATAGCCACAGACTCACCGCGCTTGTCGATAGATTCTCCCCATCTGTGCAAAAGGAACGCTAAAAGGTCACCTGTTGACCGATTAGGACGAAACCCATACTGACGGTCATTAATTAGCGAGTGACCTTCTAGGTGTCGAATCAGCTGAGCATTCAATATCCTCTCCATGACTTTGCACAGAATGGAGGTAACGGCTATAGGACGATAGTTAGCCGGATCGGAACGGTCTCCCTTTTTGGGGACCGGCTGCACATTGGCTTCTTTCCAAGATTTCGGCACACAACCAGCAGAAAGCGACAGGCGGTATAAACGCGTCAGGACTGGAGTCAACTCCGCTGCACACCTCTTGAGCACGATCGCTGGAATGCCATCCGGACCACTCGCTTTCCGAGTATCGATCGACTGAAGCTCCGCTCGCACATCACGCTGTCTTATGCGGATCCCGGGCATGGAAACGCCACAATGGGGGAGTGTCGGAGGTTGTGCACCACAGTCGTCGACACAAGAATGAGCCGCGAACATTTTCGCCAGGAGGTCGGCTTTCTCCTGCGGCTGATGAGCGAGAGAACCATCGGCGCATCTCAGCGGTGGCAGCGAGGGTTGGCAGAAGTTAGATTGCACAGCTTTAGTCAGGCGCCAGAAAGAACGGCTACCAGTAGGGTGCGCTAGCAGTTCCTGACCAACCTGGGCAACGCGCTGAGCATCCGCTCTGATGAAAGCCCTCTTGCAAGACTTGGTGGCATTATTGTAGGCTGCTTTCAGTAGGTTAGTGTTGGGATCCCCGGTTGTTCGCCCTCTGATCCAAGCGCGGTATGCAAGCTGTTTGTTTTCAACAGCGGACGCACACTCGCGGTTGAACCAGAGGTTTCGTCTGCTTCTGCTGACGAGGTTGGAATACGGAATATAGTATTCCATTCCTAGCAGGATCTCGTCAGCAACAGAGGAAGCGCAGGAGTTCGGATCCATCCCACTGAAACAGCGCTGCCGCCAAGGGACAGATGCAAAGTAGTCCCGCATACCGTCCCAATCTGCTGACGCATAATGCCACAAACGGCGCGCTGCAACCATAAGTGACGGTCTAGATGCCTGAGGTGCTGAGACGGATATCAGACAGTGGTCCGAGGATCCTAGTGGAGCCCGAACCACTACCCGATAACCGTCGGGGCGATTTGTCAACAGAAGGTCCAACAAGGAGGGCGCTTGACCGATAGTGTCTGGGACCCTGGTGGGCTGGGTAACCAATTGTGTCAGGTCATGCGTGAGAGCGAATGTGTGGGCAGTCCTCCCAGCGTGGTCAGTTTTAGAGGAACTTAACCATAACTCGTGATGAGCATTGAAGTCCCCCAAAAACACCAGCTCGGCGGAAGGAAATCGCTCCTGCGCGTCATCTGCCACCCGACTCAGATGTTCAAACAGTCGAGTTGTCTCCTGATCACCACTATGGGAACGGTAAACGCAGACGTAGACACGGCAATGAGTGCCCAAATCGACGTGAACCGCGAGGAGGGAAAAGGATGGGTCCTCCAAACAGCGCAGGCGGCGACAGCAAACATCCGCCCGAACGAACAAGCAAACGCCAGCCTTCGCCCTGAAGGACTCCTCCAGAGTGTAGCCGGGATATTTAAGGTAGCTTGTATCAGCCGGGCAGATAATTTGCGTCTCTGTTAGAAACACCATTGCAGGGCGGCCAGTCTCAAGGTGGTGGTGGACAGCCGTGAGATTGGAATGGAGCCCGCGGATGTTACCGAGCCCCACCTCAAATGATGGTGTTTTGGTGGGGTTGTTCGCCGCTGCGTAAAATAGATTTTTCCTTTGCGCTGTCATGTTGTGAAGAGGGAGGCGTGAAATTGAGGTGTCATTGTCGGGATTCGTCTAGTTGACGTGAGTAGGCCTGTTTCACCAGGAAATTGCCGACAGCTAATTTACGCTGATCCTCCGCACGAAAGGGCCCCTGAACCCCTCCGAAAGTGGCCGCCGGGACCCACCATCCGGTCACCAGCCGGCACGACGGACCACCCCGAGATTATGCGTGGCATGGTGGAGCAGCCTCACGGACTGGTTAGGTCCGCTTGGGCCCTGTACTGTACCACGGGCGGCCAGCGGAACAACCGTTTCTTCAGGTCTTCCTGGGCGGAGGGTCAACGCAGTCAGCCTGGCACTGGGTTGACGGAAACCTACATAAACAAACAAATCACGGCAATGGCCTCTCAAGCTCTGGCTGTGCGCAGACTGATCCTGAAACGTCGACATGAAATGTCCACTTGACAGGTTTTACGTCGTACGCACGGTGGTCGCTAGCCAGTCGGGTGATTCAAGCCCTACCACCAGTAGTTTGTCACTCGTTTAGCACCACCGCGGGGATCACGTGTAGGGTCTCGAGGGTAAAACCTACGGACGCGAGTGACATCAACCCCCATCGTATAGAATAAGATTTCTTTATCTATTATAGAAAGTGTCAAATCGTATATTCCGTGATAAGAACAGGATTGCACTGTCGTAAAGTCGATAAGGAAATAGCGAACTGAATAATTTCGCTCGTAACTGATTTTACGAGCTGCAAAGTTTTATTGATTCCGATTATTTATAATATAGTAAAAGCAAAAGTTATAAGGTCATAGAGACAATATACCCTCATTTAGTGACCTGTTGTATCGGGTAAGGTTTATGCTGTTGGCGGATTGAAATGAGATCGTGTAAATACGTAGTCTTGATACCGTCGTCGCACTTTGAATAATTACATGTGTTGCTGTCGCTTCTTAACGTAAATTTTGTAAAAGCATCATAAGATCGTCAAGGGCAAGAAGTGTCGAAAAAGTAAACCCTGTATTTCTACTATTTTGATTGGAACATTATTTAGGCAACAATACATCATTCATTGTCAGCGTAAATGTGCTATATCCTCTGTATTGGGTTCTTCGCGCAGGATAAATCTGCCCACTGATTGTGTAACTGTGTGTCCTTAAGTTTTATTGAAACTGACAGATTCACACAGTGCCATTTTATTGTACTTAGCAATCAATATGTGATAGTTACTAAATTACTTAGTACTTGGTTAGTTTGGAGAATTTGATTTTCCAGATGGGTTCCAATCTAGGCCGACCCTGCATTGCACCGGTCGCTGTCAGTCGGCGATCCCCCGGATGCCCCGGGGGAGCGACGGCCTTCCCGGGCCACAGGGGAGCCGATGTCGATAGGGTCGTGGCGTCATCCTCACGGCATCCCACGGCCCTGTCACGACGCGGGCAATTCTCCTCGGCGAGTCTGGCGGCGATGTCGGATGCGCCGTCGATCGAGCGCTCGCGGCAGGCGTCAGTAGAGGGGCATCGCTGAGGTTTTTAGTGGGTAGGCCTACCCCCTTCTCCCAGAAGAGCCCCACATAATTCTGCGCTTTACCCGGGATGCAGGGTATGCAATTCAATGCATTTTCCTCAG
Organism: Scirpophaga incertulas; assembly: GCA_036419045.1. NCBI lineage: Eukaryota > Metazoa > Arthropoda > Insecta > Lepidoptera > Crambidae > Scirpophaga > Scirpophaga incertulas. The sequence goes on along the minus strand of CM071635.1, from coordinate 22,413,086 downwards.
CGATTACAAAAAAAAAGGTGGATTCCAATCTAAAGACATCAACACCAGCATACAAGTGAAATAACATAGCTCTTTGGTGCCAACTAAAAACAAATGAAAACTATGGAGACGCTTGTGCTGAAAAATTCTAGAGGCTCTTTTATAGGGATATGCATAGCCTGTAAATGGCAAGTCCCACAAAGTGCTACCGATTTTCCTTTTCACGGATTTAAACGAGAAAGATTATTATACTGCTAACAATTTCTTAAATCATAACAATACTTGGGTTAATTTTAATGCCTGAATAATTACGTTGCCAAATATTTTGACAACATGTTATTACGTATATATATATATAACCTGAACTTGCTTAGATTTGTAAAGGATTCTTTCCAGTACAAAGTCTCCCGCCGTAGCCTTGTGAACTAATGGCGTATCATCTTTGACATTCAAATGTGATTGTAAAAATCCTATTGGAAGACAAAATTTTAGATTTTTGTTATTTTATACATTTTCTGAAAATTTTAATCTGTACATAAAATATTTTATGTTTAGGCGTCAATGTCAAACCATAAAGTTATTAAGTCTACAAACGTATATACTAATTATGTATAATATGATGAATTATACATTGATTGTAAATCTTCTTTCATTTTAAAACGTAGAAATCGTGCATTTTAAATAAATCATGAGCCCGACTTACTGAATTGTAAATGAAACTTATAACTGTATAAACTGTTTTAAGAAAACAATTGGCTTGTTATCGTATTCGATTTTGACAGCGCATGTATGAAGCTTTCGTACAAAAGCTATGTTCACAGAATGCTGATCATCTCATTAATGTAGGGTTAGCAAAAGACAGCGTTTTTCTGGTAATAGCAGTTGTTTTGTATTCCTCTAATAATATTAGACAAATCGGGAAGGGTCCACGTTTATTATTCACAAACCGTACATAAAGTATTGTAAATGTAATAATGTAATCGCTAAATTATAATTTATATATGTAATTAACTCTCCATAGTATTTTATAATTTATATATGTAATTAACTCTCCATAGTATTGCTGACATCCTGATTTGGCTAAATTTCAGTCACCGAGTTGCGACCCTTTTACACTTCCGGATTGCACACAATTTTTTTTGTATTATATAATTGTTAAGTTAATATAATTTTAAGTCTTTTTGTGTTGCCATGGTAGTGTGTGATAAAGACCAGTGTGTATAAAGATTTTATAGATTTTATCTATCTATCCAAGTTAAATAGGTAAAAAGTAGTGATATGGTTCCACGGCCTTCCGAGGCGCCGGGAACCACCCAGCTGCCGGATCCGGGTTGGTGACGCGGTGGTCCCGGTGTGGCATTACATCAAGTACCTGGGCCTCACTCTGGACCGCCGCTGGAGCTTCGAGGAGCACTTCGTGCGGTTGGTCCCCCGAGCCAAAAGGGTGGCGGGCGCGCTGCATCGTCTGCTGCCCAATCTCGGGGGACCGAGGGATGGAGTTCGCCGCCTGTACGAGGGCGCCGTGCGATCCGTGGCCATGTATGGGGCCACCGTGTGGTCGCGAGGTCCCCCCGCTGCAGAGCTCTGCTACGGAGCCTGCAGCGGATAATTGCCATACGGATCGTATGAGGCTACCGTACCATCTCGTACGAGGCGGCGACGGTTCTGGGACGCTCCCCCCCATTCGACATCCTAGCCCACATGTACGCGGCGACGTGTGCGTCGCGGCGTGTCGCCTGGAAGAGCGATGGGGGGAACGCCCCGGAACCCGCGCACGAGGTGCCTAGGCGGGAGTGGCACCGACGAATTGTGGCGGCCTGGCGTGCGCCGCTCGAATTACGGATCTGTCGGTGCCGTACTCCCACACCTCGAAGCTTGGCTCAACGGGAAAGAGGAGGTCACCTACCGATTGACTCAGATACTCACCGGGCACGGCTGCTTCGGTGAGTATCTGTGTCGAATAGAACGGGAGGGATCGACACATTGTCACCCCTACGCATCCGACCTCGACTCGGCCCAGCACACGCTGGCGGAGTGCCCCTCGTAGGCCTCTGAGCGCCGAGTCGTGGTCCTAGAGATCGGGCAAGATCTGTCTCCACCGGCATTGATTGCGGCAATGCTGGCGGACGAGGGAGGTTGGAGGCCTGTGGCCTCCTTCTGTAGAGCAGTGATGCTCCAGAAGGAGGCCGCCGAGCGGGGTCGGTAGATGGCCGATCCCGCTCGAAGAAGGCGGCGCCGGGCTCGGTAGCACAGCTGCGTCGCCGGCGGGCGTGAGCAGCTCGCGCCCGCGGATACGGCGACCCGGGAAGGACCACGCTCCTTCCGTGGCTGGGGGGCGTCGTCGGTGGAGGAGATCGGGGAAGGTATTATGGCCTCCCTCGAGGAGGGCGCCCCTATATCGGCAGAGGAGCAGAGGCTGGGGGCTCCCGAAAGTCGCTTCGCATTCCTGGGGGCTCCCTACATGCTTGAGGAAGGCCATCCCTGAGGTTTTCAGTGGGTAGGCCTCCCCCTTCTGGGGAGGAGAGCCTCACATAACCGCCGGCTCGCCACAGCCGGGGTATGCAACTTAATGCATTTTCCTCAGGGAAAAAAAAAGGTAAAAAGTAGTGAAGAAGCTTATTAGGTAGATGTACAAGAAATGTTTGAAACCATATTGAGGACAACCAAACAAAAGCACAAACAAAGAGTCCGGGGAGGAAATAATTTAGTAATTAATAGAAATAGTCGCACCTTTTCTTCCTGAAAGTCAGTTTCGCCATTTCGAAAAATTTTATGGTATCCCAGAAATCCTAATTAAAGTACAGGATGACCTGGATAAACTTACTTAGACCAAATAGGTAATATACTGAAAAAAAGACCGGATATCCGTAACCAACAAGCATGAAATAATTAAAAATGTCGAGGAAGCTAGGGAAGTGTGTTTGGTTCGTAGCACGTGGGAAACTGTGATCACTGCCTACCCCCATAGGAAAGAGGTGTGAGTATGTATGTAATAGAGGGCAAGCCTATTGCCACTGTCTGGGCACTTCGCAGAGATGCAATTGCGGAAATTCAGACTAGTGCATGGATTTACGACATAGCTCCGATATATATAGTTTCAAAATTCTGATTCAATCCATATTGGTCTAGTCCTAATTTGATGAAACGCCTATACCTCGTGATGTAGACTTCAGGCACTCGTTACTCCATCTTGCAGGCGCAAGCGCTTCGTAAATATATACTCATAGCTAGTCAGTTGAGATAGTCAATTTTATAGCGATGGTAATCATGACATAGACAGCGCACTTGATCGAAAATTAATATGTTCATTATGCAATATGTGTCAAACATATGTAGATGGAGTACATATAATATAACTATTTGGGTTTATAGACCGCAAGCTTTGGTTTAAAATGAAATTTTCGGGAATTACAACTAATTGCTTCGGTATTTAAATAAATGAAATGAAATTTGTATAAATGAGATGTTCATAAAAATAAATAGATATATTATTATTAATTATATTATATTAACGAAATATAATCAATCATATCGTAAATCATAAGTCTGGAACATGTGTGAATGAAATTTTATTTCGCAATCACTGAAAATCTTCAATATGACAAATAGATCAAAACAATCCCTGCTATGCGTTCAAAAATAATTCTCAGGGAATCATATTGACTCGCCTAATTATTACAATATTGTTAAGATATTATCGTACGAGTATCATAAAATTTCAAAATACGCGGAATATTAATAAAATCGATTATTATCACCAGTTACGTTATGTTGGCACCCTTCCTTTAGATATTCATTGAAAATTCAACTTCATGTTCATTGAAATAAAGATGTAAGAGGCAGAAGTGCCAACAAATGTAACTTGAAATATTTTATGAAACGCACTCCGTTTTCTTATTGTCTATCGAGACGCGAGTTCATAAATTGGACCTCCTGTGGTAGTGTTAGTAGTACCTCAAATATGTTTGAAATGATCTCTTCGTCGACGTTCCCCGGTAACCCTGTATTCAAATGACAGATCGGTCCACAAAGGTCACCGCGTTTATTTTAATCGAGACATTTATCTCGATCTTTATTGTTTTCGAGTTCCGTGACGTGGTACGACTTAATCGCTCGGCCGTTTCAGACTCGTCATATATCACTCGCGCTCGCAACTGGACGCTTTATCTGCTAGTCTAATTTGATGGGTCTGGCGATCGCCAACTGTCTGAGACATTTGATATATTACGTGTGCACAAACCGAAACATATCCCAGTGATTATGTACGTGTGCACTATTAAATCTAGATATATAGTTTTTGGTTTTTTTTTTCTATAAAAGATTTCAGTTACGATAATAAGAATTTAAATTTACTACAATCGGTGTATTATTGCGAAACAATATTATCCGACATAGGTTGTGTCACATAACTCAAAAATTGTCAAGGAGGTATTCCGAGTGGCTCCAAATAAGTACGATGCTAAATGAAAGTCCAATCGAGTTAAATGGAACTATTGTATTGTTTGCATTACTCTGAATTCACCATTAAATTCACTATTAAAGGGAATTGCGACACACCATTTCTAAGTCAGTTTCAAGTAGACATGTGCCAATCTTTACAGAAACGACTTAGTGAGCCGTTTCTTCCAAGTGATTCACTGATTCAAATCTCTAACAGCGCTACTAATGAATCATTCGCATAATTGCATCTCGGTTTCAATCGACACGCGGCGCTCGCACGATTGAGATAAATAATAGTTCAGAGTCGGAGCGCTTCGGATCACGTCACTCAATTGCATCTCGGTTTCATTCGATACGCGACGCTTACAGGATTGGCTCAGAGATCATCACTTTACTGATTCGAATCTTTGTACTGATCCGGATACAAATGATACAATCTCAACAAAGATAAGTTTTTTTCATCATTAATTTTAAGTGTAAGAGTTCCAAATTAAGTTTGACGAATCATTATCAACCAAATGTCACCTTCGCTAATGACAGGAATGGGTCACTAAATGACTGGTTAGCTTACTAGCAACGTTCCAAATCCTCTTGTCAACAATGACCAATGTGTGACTGACTTGTCAATGAAACTCAATTACAGAGCTTAGACATAAAAATACCAAACTTCCAATTGTGTAGACATTGTCAACGTGAAACTTAATTATGACAGAAAGTTTGTAAAATATTTGTAATAAATGACGTTTCAATTGATCGATTGTGGTCAATACAATTTCTCAATGTTTATCGATATTAGTGAAAATAAATAAAGACAAGCCTCATTGGATACGTTCAACGTATTGGACTCAATTATAGTGATTAAGTATCGATCCGACATTTAATTGTACTGCGCTGGGAAATTACTGTAAAAAATGCGCACGTCAAGTTTCCCAGCAGTCGCATTTAACAGAAATTGGAATCTACGACTTCTTTAGTACCTTTCACGTATGCGAACCATGTCAATATTTAAGGGACCGCTTCCTTATTCTTGGTCAAAGTCAAAGTCAAAAGTATTTATTCTCTCAAGACATGGTAAAAAATAGATATTAAATAAATATGAGTAATGAACAGCACGTCTTACCAACTTGTGGTATGTGAATGTCAGTTATATAATATCAATCTAATGTTCTATGTCATCTTACTATATCTAACAATGTTATTTATTATCCATCAATTTAATTTTCCAATGTTATTATAGGTATTCTAGCTTTTAAATATAAACATCACATTCACAGACAATTGATAAATGATGTGATTACTAATTCATACAAAAAAATGTATTGGAATTTGGAAATCCAATCAAGGATGTATCTGAGAAATTTGGGTTGCATTAATAAAATATCGATCTTTTATCATCTGCTCTACTCAACCGATTCGTTAATGTGCTTTCACTATAGCTAATAGCAAAAGCTTGGATTATTTGATATATACTAGTTTGTAAAAAAAAACATCGCCACTTGTTTTATTTGCATACATCTTCGTTTTAAAATTTTCTAATGTACAATCGTCCGTTTGAATTCATTATTTATGCTTTATTTCAATTAAAGTTAGTAGTGTCGATACAAATTACGATAAAAAAAAAACATTTTCATTATAACAGAATTTAAATTTAAAAGAAATCTACTGCACGTGACACTGGACGAACGCAGGACGCCTAACGTCTCATTAAAAAATAGACCCCTGCCCCCGTACAATGAGCAATAAAACAAGATAAACCGGTTATCGTGTGGAATAACCACTATCTTTAAAAATATCCTTTATATTTTGACAGTTATATATATTAGGTAATGTTACGGAGGCTGACCTATCGTCACCGTGTGATTAGTTGCACATTCATCTTTTGCACTAGGCCACTTAACAAATACGAGTATCATCATTTTTCCATTTCATCACAGTATAAAAAGAATTAATGAAAAAGATTTAATTTTGGAAAAATGTAGAATTAAATTAAACAAGTAAGTTACTTTGGTGAAAGTTGGTTCGTTCGCACAGTCGCGAATAGGGTACTTCCCTCTATATTAGAAAAGATCTAAAAGCATATAACTATGATAGCTTATGCATTAAATAGTCGGAACCATCATGTTTAAGTACATAAAATAACAAAATTAATATAAAAATTAGTTTCAAAGTATTCACTTTTTTAATCTTTTCTAATCTATTTATTATAATTCCTTTATTAGTTGTTTATATATAAAAGACAATAACTCATTTTTAAATTATGAATATAATAATACATAGCATCAAACATAATGCTTTGTTTATTATTTACATGCCGTATTGACGTCATCGCTACAGAGTAACAACTCGTGCGGCGCCTTCGTCTAATTACGCGCGAAATTTGTAAATATTAAATTTTAATGCAATTTTTATAGTACTTAACGAGTGTATAAAATTTTTATATTTTTAGTATATGGTTTACTGACACGCAAAGATCAAATTAAGATTCTTTTCAAAAAAGAGATTAATTCCCTATTAGGTAAATTCGAAAACAGTTACGATTCCCTAATTCGAGTCAGCCTACTCGTACCTTCATTCGGCACACTTAATGGAATTCATCAATCGATATTCGTACCGATAACGCCTACATCACTAAGCCGCATAATATTTTATGTGCGTACCCATACTGAAATTCGTTTTGATTCGTGACAGACGGCGTGGGAGGTCCAGTAATCGATATTAGATAATCTAGTGCGGTTTACATTTGTAAACTTAATGCGGTTGAGTCATGGTGTTATGTCACAAGTACTAATTGTTAGCTAATGGTTACAACTTTTATGCGTGTGACCATGTTTTTTATGACGTTTCGGCGTTTCACAGCCATAAAATATTAGCTAGATGATCGCGTGAGTTTTACATTCATTCGTGGGAGTGAATGACATTTACAGGATCCACCGGCCATTAGGAAATAATCAAAACTAAATAATCTAATGTAAAATAATCTAAACCCAACTTTAGAAATTATCATTATATTGATTCATGTCTTCACCTTTTCTTTTTACTTCTCATTACGTTGTTTAGAAAAATACTAAATAATTTCAAACAATTATTGTTACCTACCCGTAGAATTCAAATACAAAAGGCATTTATTTTCAAATTGACAACTACATTTAAGGTGCATTTTACTTTAACGTATGTTTAAATCATATTTTGACCACAATATTGTATTTATTTTTTAAAAAATATATATAATCCACCACCTCAAATAGGTCGAATTAAATGACGTATAAGATTTTTAGGATATTTTACAATGAAAATTTGATTCTTTTACTGTGATATTGAACGTTTTGACACCATTATGCAATTATTGCCTTTATCGAAATTATCGGTTCGGTCGTTCGGTATCGGTATCGGATTTTGCCACAGCATTCCACAAGTTTATCATCAATTCCTTTCCCAACCCTAGCTAATGCGTTAGCAATTAGTATACTTGAAAAGTTATTAAATTCGCTCTTCACGGATCCACGACTCGGCTGTCATGTTAAAACTTTCAAACAATACAATAATGAATGATCTTCATTTTCCAACAGCACGTCACATCAAGGGACAGTTGATCTGCATATTACAATATCAGTGACATGCAAATAGGTACCTTAGCAGTATTATATCGAAAACATTGCCACAACTCTTCTCGAATAATATGCGATTGTTCACCTCGTGCCTCTAGCCTCTAATTACTGTAAGTAGGAAACGAGGCCTTGCATTTCGTATCATAATGATAGCCTGTAATCCATCTAGTTTGACACGAACTTTTCCCTCGCATACTTGCATTATACTTTATTTAGATAAAAGCCTCGATTCGGAAATTGATCTCTGTGTAGTTTGTGTTTAGTTTCGTTTTAGCTATCTTATCATTTTTATAGTTTTGTTTTTGGATCTCAAGATAATGCGAATCGCCCTTTGGACACGCAACGCTATTTGTGATCGAGCAGTTCGTGTAGGATTGATTATACATTGTCAGTCAGTCATTAGTTTACTAGAGGGAGACTATAACAATTGTCTTACCATTTTTTGCAGTAAAGCAAAAGTCTTGCCTAATTCTTTTTAATTGCTTTCTTTTCTTTTTAATTACTGAATACCTTGACTCCTCATCTTTATGGCGCAGGTTGGAAACGTTCACAACTGGGATTGCAGGTTTTCTGCGAAGACTTACTTAAAAAATCAGGTTTTAATCTGAAATATAATTGAAAATTCGATTTTTTTGTGATAACACATCTTTACAGATCATATACGTTATCACTGACGGGCTCAAGTCTGACCTAACATTGTTAGATCGATTAGGGCTTAATCAATCGCTAGCTTAGTGCGAATTGGTTAATTACATATGTCGCAGATGTATGGAGATTGCCTCATCACGATGTTTTCAGTATAAGCGTCAAATAAATAAGAGGAAATGAAATAATAAATAACTTTTACCATATAAGTCGAAGGACAAATTTTGAAAATGTAATGTAACCTGTTGAAAATAGTTAAGGAGTGAGAAGAATCTGAAACCCGTTTCTGAGTACTTGCGTCTAAAATATATTTATTTATTTTTAATATATAAATGTAATGACACAATAAAAGCTAATGAGGCAAATGATCCCAACCACCTCCAGGCGATAATAGCTCGCTTAGGTGCAACAATCTACTATGACCCACTATAGTTATCTAAATCAATGTAGAAAAAATATGGCTACGACGTCTGGTAGACAAAGTAATAACTCCCACAGGAATCCCATCATCTTAGCCATTTTGTACATATTTAAACCCCGCAGTGTTAGCAGAACCTCTGTTTGGCGAATATGAATTTTCTTCATGCAGGATTCGCATGTATATAGTGTGAATATAGTTTGATATCTGGGGTCTAAATGTGAGATTTCCGCAATCGTGAACGAACGAAAACGCGGTATGTCTGCTTGATGTGAATTAATGATCTACTCGTATCAGGCTTCTGGAGAGGTGGTAATTGAGGCTGAGAGAAATGCGACGCGACAGATTTCGTTTGATCTGATGTATAGCTTCAATATTGCTGTCAGAGTAGGCAGAAGGGTCTTTGGAGGCAAAGCATATTTGCTGGCAAGGATAGGATGCAAAAAGTGTCTGAAAGGCATTTAACCTACGTATCTGCAAAAGACAACAAGTGCAGCTTATGAGTCTCAACATTATTGTGAACCGGATAAAGAATAATGCGCAGACCACGAATATTTGTATGGAACACTTTCATCGAAAGAACATGTTATATTTGTCAAATTAAGCGCGGTCATATTTTTTCATTTTGGTTTTCTCAGAATATACAAGTAAAGAATTGAAACCGGGATCATCGTCAAACATCAGGCCCCAGGCAGTCTTAATTGGCGATTAACCTCTTAGTCGTAATTTCCTCTATTTTACTATATAAGAAATCGCAATGGATAACCCGTTACCTGTTAAATTTTGTGCGGAACGCACGCCACTTCCATAGTCCCAAAATGTTCTGATTTACAAGGTCGCTCGTTTACTTACTTGCTCGTCTTTCTTACCAATTCAATCGTTATTTAATTCGTCGATAGGTATATGATATACTCGTATTATTTTCTCTTACATAATTGCCTTGAAATTTCTATTATTGATTCATTCCAGATAGTAGAGAATGAAAGCGTCAGGTTTGTAGAGGAGTTTTAAAATTCTTGTCTGCGGTTTTCTGTGGTACGGAAGTCCTCAAAGTCGACGAGATCACTCGACCGGAACTGGCTAGCTAGCAAATTCCGCTGTTACCTACCTCATGTATTGTCAACAGACCTTGTAATGTCCACATGCCATGTGGCCCTTAACATTTAGCAGTAGTGGTCGATCCGTCACTTTCTCCGATTTGGAATGAACACTTCTTGGGCAAAGCGTTCTGTTGTTATTACATATTTATCCGTGCTGCTTAGATACTGTTGGTCACGTGTAAACCACACCGTTGCCGGTGCTTGGCTTAAATAACAACACGTTCAGTATGTTAACACAGTATATTTTTCTTCACACAATATGCACAACATAGGCCTTTCTGTCTCAACTAATATAACTACAACTAGCCACTATAACAAATCAAACGAGAATGCCGCGAAAACGGTCATGTTCCCCAAATGCCTCCATTTCTTGGCGGGAAAAATAGAACGCTCCGATGGTTGATGCAATACTGCCGTTGACCAATCACGTTAAAGCACGCTACCGGAAGATGAACAAATTAGTAATTTTAACATTTTAGTGTTGCCAATTCATAAAATGAAATATATATATATTTTTTTAAAAGAATACAAAGATTAATTTCTTTGCTTTAAAAAATATGAACCATAACACACGCTAACTATAAGTGTTTCACTTGAAATAGTTTCTACTTAGTGCAATATTGACGCAAGTTTAAGGAAGTCTTGAAGCTACATAAGTAATATATTGATTTGTGCTATAATTAAAGATATAAAATAGCTAACTCTTACTTAAAACATGATTCTGTCCACAAAAATGTAAAATTTTCGAATCATTTTGCAATTAGTTCTCGATTCACAATCCGGAACAACAATACAATAACATATTTATCTATCCATAAATTCGTTTTAGATTCTATATTGTCGTTACATGGAAATTCAATATTGTATTTGATCTGGATCGAAATAACAACTGCATATATTATGGGCAGATTTGGCTGGGCTGCGTGTTCTCTACTTTTAGTACATATAAAGCTATCTCTGGCTTTGTACACGACAACAATGCTACGAGGGAAATTCCTGATCCAAAATCCGTTACTTCGCCTGACAATATTGTTGGAACATGACATCATGTATATTTGAAACCAATAGTTTATGATAAAGCCCGAACGAAGTTGCTTGTGTATAGTGACTTGGGTGACGAACGTTAGAAATATATTAAGTATACTTTGAATGTATACAAAAGGCTTGTTAAGAGTGAATTCTACGCGCAAGCTAATCTGTGTATTGTCAAGAGTCGTCGGGGAATTGTCGGTTACTTGTTCTATTGTACGAAAATGAAGGAACGGTGTATGTATCTAGTGAGCTTTTTTGCTTGTACCAATATCGTGCACTTAGGCATCTATATCACATTTGATGTAAAAACTTAGAGCGAATGAGCAGTTTTGGCGAAGGCAGGTAAAATTATCGATACTCAAGTATCGACATTTTCGAATTAATTCATTCCATTAAGTGCTCGTATATTCACTGAATAAGACATGAACAGTGCCGTGTGCGCCGATATGTAATCGATAATTAGATTCGATATTGGGAGCGTAACAATGTAGTAAGTATAATTTGGTCTCGACTGGTGCGTTATGCAATGCCTGCCCATCCAATTCTGAATTTTATAGCTCATAAAGCGCTCATTGGAATTCGTGTAGCATGTCGTCACGTATTTCAGTTATGTAACTATTTATGAATGATTGGCTGATGCTAATATATATTGGTATTATTATAAATTTCAATGCATCTATAAAATGATTTTGTTAGCTTTTAGAATACTTTTATTTTGAGTAAATCTAGTTAGAATGTTGCTAATCTGTTGTGACGATGGAGTTAACGTCGTGTCTAGTTCTCAATTTAAGATTGCTCCTATTGCAGATTGCTTGTTTAGTGCCTTGCTGTATTGGTACAGCTTTAGCTTTGAAACTCACGCGTAATATATTTAAGTATACAGTAGAAATCCAGCATCTTAGTAATGTGATTACTTATAGTTCGTTCGGTAGAAAAAATAGATAGATAGATAGATAGATAAATTCTTTATTGCTCACAATAACAAAAGAAATATTAAACAACATACAGGTATTACATAAATTACATTGTGGGCAAAGGCGGTCTTATCGCTTAGAGCGATCTCTTCCAGACAACCTTTAGAGTGGAATTTTAAAGTATGGCAGTGTACCATCATTTATAACATTAAAAGTTAAACATAAAAAATTTCAACATAGCACCAAATTAAATTACCAGTGGTTAAACTTATATTTATATACACCTACGTTAAATTATATACCTACATAAATAAATAATAGTAATAAATAAGAATATAATAAATATATAATGACAAAGATAGATAAACTGATTTATACATATTTATTTAAAAACAAAATAATTAGACAGCATGTCAAGAAACGGACCGTTCCAATAGATATTTGCGCAGTTGGTTCTTAAAAATCGTTAATGATTTTGATTCACGGATATTTTGAGGCAGACTATTCCATAGTTAGTTGATTGAAAAATACTCAAATTCTAACTATTCCACATATATTGAAATGTGTATGTGTTTTAATAATATGACGGAAATACCTAAAAACGCACGCGTTGTGTCCCATCTATCATGAGCCGCCGCGCTCAAGTTTGTATAGTTCCCCGCTGTCCGTGTTTAGGATACCTAAATTCTATAAGTTTTAGAAGTTCAACGGCCTCTTAATTCCCTTAACAAAAGAACTGTTATAGAAAAGGCCCACACCTTCAATGAATTTATGACGTCAAATTTTACCGATGTCGAATATCCAATATCCTTTTGAGCAATGAATGAGCTAATTCTTCCTTTCATTCCCTTTGCCTTTTAGCTCCGTTCGTCATTACAAGTATTGAAAAAATATTCTTTTCACAAATTGTCGTTCATTAATTACTAGAGTTCCTAGTATTTGCTTATAGATACAAATAGTAGCGAGAAAGATTTCGTAAATGATCCCTTGTGGTCAACCAATTAATCGGCAATTTAACAATTACTCACAATCGACGAGATTAAATCCTGAATTTCATTTAATGTACTCGATGCTTAATAAGTAGTGTAATTAATCGAGAATCGTTTTTCGAATCGATTTTCCTCTCCGTTATCGATTTTCGAAGCTCAAGGCATGGTGTGGTCAGCTCGCTAATTGCTCACGTGTTGCCAGTGTCAGGGAGATCGCCTACTGATTTTGGCATAGGGCGGCCAGGCCACACATTGCGCGCGCAATCGTTACGATTAAACGAGACCAATTATGGGAACCATTCGAAATCCCAACCAGATTCTCAGTTAATTAGCGCAATATTTATAGCGGAATTGCACTTGTCAATAATCCGTTTCTGTATGAATTGTGCGGACGAATTAATGCAAGCTCCTTATAGGTAATTATCGCTGTCATAAGATTAATTTACGACACTGTTTTGTTTTGGAAACGCAGAGCTTTTTGTGCACAAAACGTTTCAGTCTCTCCACACTGAATTGACCCTCCGCTACTAGCATCTAGTTTCACTGTGAGAAGATCCATGGATGAGACAAATGGAATTATTCCGGAAAGGAACATAATGATATAGGGAGCTTTCCATGACCAGTTAGACTTCAAGTATTCTCTCTGTGTTATCAATTTGAACCAAGAACCCGCAAGAGCACAAGTCTTTGTACCAACATATAAAAATCTTTAAAATGTTATTGGTATTGCTTGTTCTGAAAAATAATTCTCGTTTAAAATTCAATTTGAAAAATAAATAATATACTATCATTCTCTAAGCTTCTAAAATTGATTGAATCATACGTTCTTCAGGTAAGGCGTTTACGTAACTCTCTTTACCTGAAGCTTATAAAACTGGTACAAAAGTAAATGTCTAATTAATTATAAACAATGGGAGACGTCGAGTAGATGGTGGCAAGATGCCGACCCCTGGCATATCACGCGACCCTCGGCTATCGCGAAGCATCGCCGTCTCCAGTCTTGTCGCCGAACCGCCAATTAAAACGCACTCACTCAATAATCTGGCCATTGTCTTCGCAAATGAAAACTCGCGTGCAACTATCCGGAGTCATCGGAGATCGAAATCTCACTCGGACCGCGTCGCTTACTAATCACTCGCGTTGAGTTATCGTCACGGTTGCTTGTGATATTTTAACGGGTGCAATGCTTTCTTCGTATTATTTTTTTAGATGTTAGGTTATATAAAGCACGCAATATAAACTTTATAACTAAATCTAGTATACTTTAATATATGAAATACTCAAGAGGTCCCTGCAATTTAAACTTGTTATTAAAAACACTATGGGGTGTCTATCATTGCCGGATGGATCCAATATTTTATGCACACTGTCATTAGGAGTAATTATCTATCTATCTAATCTAATATATATAAATCTCATGTCACAATGTTTGTGCTCAATGAACTCCTAAACTACTTAACCGATTATAATAAAATTCGCACACCATGTGCAGTTCGATCCAACTTGAGAGATAGGATAGTTTAAATCTCAAATTATCATCATCATCATCATCATCATCATCAATTTTAAAAATTCTTTCACCAATAGAAAGCCACATTATTGCGGAGTGTCATCATCATCATCATCATCATCATCATCATCATCATCATCAGCGGACGGCGCGCGATGGCTTCGGGTTTAATTCAGTTCGCTTTCGTGCTCGCTTCGGGGATTATTAATATTATGCCCAACGAAGTGGGCGCGGGTCAGCTAGTATTAAATATAAAAATTTACAAGAATTCATCTATTCAATTGGCGATTTCTGTAATTTAAGTACAAGGGTGTAGCGATATTGTCTTTGTTGTTAAATATCCTTAGATTGCATATAGTGTTACTACTACATTGTTTCAAGGAAATTAACTGTGAAATAAATAATAATAAAAACTGACTGCCTACAAAACACGTTACCGACGGATACCTGCCAATGAATTCTTAACCTAATAAAGAACGAAATGGAATGAGTTATGCACCTATTAAGTTATTATAGTTATTGTTTAAGAATTGATAACTATAAAAGGGGCTGCTTAAAAAACCAATCAGTTTATAAATGCCGCAAGCTAGCGTGGAATTGTTCAGTGGAAACGGACGCCCCAATTTGGTAGGCATATTGCGAAACTGCATTTCGCTACCGTCCAAAATATGCGGCTGGGAATTTTAAGAGCTTTACCATTTTGAAATACAACAACCGGCCCGGTCGAACCCAGTCTATGAGTAGCGAGAGAGATAATTTCAGGGCGTTAGTTCGATAACTTGTAAATGTATTGCTATCGAAATGTAGCAAATTGTAAGCTGTCAAATAGTCGTAAATTTTTGTCTAACAACACTAACCGTTTATAATTTAGAGAACACGTTACTACTAGACAAAGAATTTTTTTTCCTCCAAGAGAGGAGAGGCACGCAATCGTCGCAAAGAAGAAGAAGCTCGCGCAGGATATCACCGCAGCCAAGTGGCACAGATTATGTTGGACTCAATACCTACAAGCTAAACTCTGCCTTATAGAGCCTTTATCCTAATGATCTTATATGGCTGGAAGTGAGAGCGCCCGCTCATCAGGATAGGAATTCACAATAAATATTTATTTTTTTGCGCTTGTCAGACTTCATTATATTTCATGGTTTCTCATTATTTTTCCTTTTCAAACAATGATATAAGAACCAGTGTGGATATTTCTTGTTTATTTGTAGCAACTGTCTACGTTTGTTGGTGCTTATGCATAGTTTACACAAGTTTTAAACGATATAAGTGTACTGCGTGCTACTCTAAAAAGGTTCTAAGGATTGGGCACTAAGTTTCGTTTTCAGTTAAATTTAGTTATAATATATTGTGGATGCGTTATGTCTACATGTCTTCCTTTCGCTTTCTGCGCAAACGCATAATAGTGTAGATCGTCCTTTGATTCAGCGAATCTATTTTTGTTCAGCATATCGTGAGATGATTTGCGATCTTCGTCTACATGTCTACGTAGCGTCTGCGCATGTTCTGATGTAATATATGATCATTGATTTGTGTTTTCATATAGTTTTTCGAAATAGATGATGACTATCTGATAATAATAGGACTCTTTTTTGTTACAGGTACTGTTTTATGAATACTTTTGACATGACCTACGTTGATTGGAATTTGTAAGTGTTAAATTGTGCGAATTTGAATCTTTACACAAGTTTAATCATATAACAACTAAATATATTATAGGTTATTTTAAAAATAATTATAGGTTTTAAACAAGTATTCTATAAATATATTATGAATGAGTATAGAATAATCTGAACCTCTCGATGTTTAAAAAATTCGACAATAAATGAAGCCATAAAGCGGATTTATGTGCAACCGAAATTTTTCTTATTGCCTTCAAAATTTATAACGTCTCTGCGCTGATCCGAGATGACATTCAGAACAGGATAAACGCATTTTGTAAATGAATCCGCCGAAAAAGGAATCGAAGGTCTTTCGGGGTGCGCAGCGAATTAATACATTCTTGATCAGAAAATATTTGCTTGAGAATCGATAACGTTATTGAAATACTTCAATCTTATGCACTGATTGAATATGTTTTAAAGTTATCTTTTGAGACAAGTATAAAATATCATACGTTTTATTATTTTAATATTAGTTATGTAACTTATGTGACATTATTGTTAAAATATATTTCAATAATAATAAATTATATATATATACTATGAAGAAATTGGTTTTTTAAACAAACATCGGTTACCTATATTTTCAATATATACCATTATTTATGTGTATATATTACAGTACAATAATTCGACAAAGTGATTATGAATAATTTCCAAAAAAGAATATAAAGCACACATATATTAATACACACATAAACAGTACATTGTCATATAACAACATATATGTATTTGGAGCTGTTATTGTACTATATAATGTTCTACTGCATTTGATACATATTCTAAGCAGTACATATTCAGGAATGATCTTTTTTAACTGACTTCAAAAAAAGGAGTGTTCTCAATTCGACTGATATATTTTTTTATGTTTGTTCGCCGATTACTTCGCCATTTTTGAACCGATTTTGATGATTTTTTTTAGTTAGAAAGAAGATACTCCCGGAATGGTACTATGATGAGGATATCAGGGTCTGATGATGGGATCCTGGAGAAATCGAGGGGAACCGTCAAATTTTATAGGCACATGTACCGCGTTTTACATATTTTCCAAAGTTATATTGGCATTTGCTTCTGGCAATCATAATGTTATGCTGGTGAGCTGATGATGGAAGGTGTAAGTCCTCAATTACTAGGAGTTAGGAAATAGTTCTTTCAACATTGATATATGGATTTATACTCCTCTTCGTACCTTTTATGAAGAGAAGTACAGGTTCACTAAACATTTCTTTTGTTATGAGAAAGTACCATGAGACCAGGATCTGATCATGGCATCCCACGAAATCGAGAGGAACTGTCGAAACTCACAACTGTGACTCTATCTCTAAAACTCGTAAAATAAACTAATTTTTAGCTAAATTTTGTTAGATTAAATTACATTTAAATTACAAAAAATCATGTAATTATTGTTTATAGTTTAAGATTTAGGTAGGTTGAACTGACGGGTGGAAATAAAGAAATTCTTAAGCTGTTAAT
Organism: Scirpophaga incertulas; assembly: GCA_036419045.1. Classification (NCBI taxonomy): domain Eukaryota; kingdom Metazoa; phylum Arthropoda; class Insecta; order Lepidoptera; family Crambidae; genus Scirpophaga; species Scirpophaga incertulas. The sequence continues at coordinate 22,395,317 of CM071635.1, read as the reverse complement.
CACAGTACTCATATTTAATTGAAAAACTTATTTCTTACTTTTTAGTACTTGATTGTTTATTTTCCATGTAAATCATAATTCGAATTACTTTGTGTTTTTTAGTTTTCGATTTTTCAATTTTGAAGTCGGTTTTTTTTGGCTTTACAAACCTAGGGTTAATATGAATAAAATTAAATGCTATTAAAATTCATCCATTACAATTGTTTTTCCCTGTAAATTATAAGTTTTTATCAATATTATCTAATAGCAGATCATGATTCAGTCTCCACTGCCAGTTCCATTGCACCTAAAGATACATTAAAATCGAAATACAGTGTGAGAGCTAACGAAGGAAATCGTAAACTGTTAATTGAATTAAGGGATATTTATAATACAGGAAGCACTATACCATATAAATGGTTGAGTAATAAAACGCCGTTTTCCTAACTGCCCTTTCAAGGGCTCTTAAATATTACTGTCGTCTTATATTCTATTTCCACACGATTTTTCTTGTCAATTGCTAAAAATTTTAAATATTGTGTCCATCAGATTTCTTGAGATAGTACATGCTTTTTGATTTAGTGCCTGTTCGCTTAAGTAAATCTATGAAATCTCACGTGTTATGTTTTTGCTTCCCTTTGCTAAAGTAGGTAGAAATAAGTTTTCATTTGTTACAAGTTCAACGTAATTATCTTCTCTAGATTCTTTTTATATATATTTTGAATATATATTTTCATTCCTTTTTACACGCCTTTCATTTTTTATATGCGCACTCGTTGGCCACGAATACTTCGCCTTGTTTAAAGGGATGTTTTCTATTTAATGACTGTACTCTAATATGTCTATTTACTTTGATATATCATTTTGTTTTTGTTTATACCATTTAACGGACTAAATGTTTCGTTAACTCATTTACTGGTAAATAATTATTTATAACACTGGAGCGGTAAACAACTTATGCCCAGTTTCTGAATACCTTAACTAAGCTCTCAATAACTAATGATTCAACAAAGTTATCGAAAAGATAAACGTCTCATAACTGTCAGTGAGTTTCTGAATGCGGGACCGTGCTTTCAACAGCTATGAAACAGTTAAGTAGTTCTAAATTATGTCACTAGATGGGTCTGTTCACAAAATATGAAATAAAAATTGGCTTTGTTATATTAATTCATCCATAATTACAATTTAAACATTTATAACATTTTTTTTATCGATATTAAGTATTAAAACTATTTTATGAAATATTTTTTAACATTTCGATTAGTAGTTTTATTTTAACATTTCAAATGAATTTCTTCTTTCTCGTAAGATTCTGGGTATAGATATTCCAGAAATGAACTCCAGTATATACTTCTGTATCCGACTTTGAAGAACTACTCGTATTTAATATTGTAGATCTCATTGTCTTTTTTAAATATAATAATTTAAAATGTAGCTGTCACTATTTAATTTCACATAAAATTACCACGTTAATAGCCTTAAGATTTTTGTTTGCCATACATAAACCACAGATACATAAACGTCAAATAAAGTTATGGGACCGATAAACGGCACTAAATGGTCAGTTAGGTTAAGCTAAGTTTAAACGGAGTTTATCTAATTCTACGGTGTTCAGAAACGAATTGTTGGGAGTTATCGAACTGATAGCGTTATTGAACAGATAAACCATTGACAAAATGTACTCAGAAACCGGGCATTATTCATTACGCTTTGAGCACGGATCCGGATTTAAAGCTATGTATCGTAAACATCCAGTAGCCAATATATCGTCGCTCTCCGATTAGTTATGATTTATAGCACGTTCGTTAGTTTCAAATTGTTACCCCAATGTTTCCCACGGAAATAATAACATACGCATTTGGTTTCGTGTAAATTAACGAGCAGTGTGCAGTAGTCAGTGCAAATTCAATTAGCTAAGTAATGCCCGCTCTCGCACGGTACCGGTGAACGCGCGTTCATATTAATTGGCCGCGCTATCTCTCTCTAATGGGCCACGTCCTATAGGTTTGATGTTCAGTTGAGTCTAATTGAAGTTATCGAACTAATATTGTTGCTAATGCTCTTATAATGTTTTGTGTTGAAATGAAAGTAATAAACAAATCTAGCAGTCATTTATATATTAGTATATAAATTTAAGTATACAAGTTTGGAGTTATATTTTTCATCGAAATATACCCTATAGCGTTGTTTTAAAAATTCATATTTCAAATAGCAAAAATTCTGCAGGATAGTCAATTTGGAATCCTTCGAGTTCTTTAAGATCATGTCCATGAGCACTTTTTGTATGATTCTCCTATAATCAGGTTAACAGTTTTATAGTCTATCTTTTTTCCAGTCCAATTACTACACCTATCCCTTATTTGAATCTCCTTGTTATAATTGCCTGGTTCAGGTTGCCTGAAATAAATGTTGTTTACCAATAAGATGTTGTTTGCCTGTTGTACATTTCTTATTTGTTGCTTTTTTGTCAATGTATATATTTTTGATGTGCAATAAAGAGTTAAGTTATGTTGTTCAGTTTGGTGAATAAAAAAATATTACATAATATGTGATCATTTGCTCGCTGAGAATTATCCTCGACATTCTTTTTAATGTAATTTTGACTAAAGATACAATTGCTGCATTCAGATTGCATTTCCTTAAATTCTCGAATGATTTATTTACGTAGCCGTCAATCAAAATATATAAATACCAACATATTCATACATCAAATTGCGAATTATTAATATGAATTATTCTGTGCTGCGACTGTAAAGGATTTATCATCTACAAGCTGTCAAAGATACTTAATCTTTTTTCTGATAAAATTTAATTACTACCGTATCAATAAAACGAATCAAGTGTTCAATAACAATAAATCACTTAGTCTTTATCCTCCTCCCCCATATGTGTACTACCAGGTCACAGACGTTAATACCACGTCGGAGCTGAGTGAAACTTGTTTATGGTTCTGTTGCCGTTGCGGGTTCGATTCCCGATTCGTGTTGTCGTTGTCGACCGATACTTGCTCGGCGATAAATCCCAGACACCACAATCGTATACTCGTAGTACAATGGGAAAGAGAAAGTCCCCAAAGGAAATATTGCGCGATCGCCACAATCGAGTTGCAAAAAAGAGAGGAAACATTTTGAGATCAGCATGCAGTTTCTTGTCTTGTAACCTGAACCTTCCCTAAATAAGCAAGCGGCCCAGTCATTGCATGTCCAGTACATGTCCAGACAGTGGTATAATATATACATTTTACAGTTTATAAAACATTTGAATATGAACTATGTATTTGATATTACTTTAACCAAAATTGGTTATGGGGCTTGTCAAGTTATAGGCCAACTCCTTAAAAAGAAGAATAAGAATAATACTTAGAATAATTATGAAGTACCTGATTGTATTAAATTCACCCAGAGTTTGAAAGATATTGAAATAACTGAAAATACGTGTATTAAATGTATTGAAATGCGATTGCAAGTTACTGTGACATCTATACAATTATATCAGGAGTGGAGAATTATTCAGAAATATATTTCGTTTTGATTTTTAATATTAATCGTTGATATTTCGTTTACTATCTTAAACATTAAATCGTATCAGCGTTTTAAACAGACAAACACGCAAGAACATATAAAAGAACACCCAGCTCACCATTTTCATCACGACTCGTGTATTTATCAGCCGTAAACACGAGCTTTCTAATTGATATCTTCCTGGCCAGGTCCAACTGACCCACACGTTTATTGGCGTCTAATTAATCTGCGTTAGTAATCGTTATGGTATCAATAAAAGCGCGAGTTGCTTTTACTGTCCAGGGCCCGCTTAGCTCTTATTCAGTTTAACATAGAAGAGCGTGACCATTAAATTAGGGAGCTTTATGTTCTTATTATTTCATTATAGACTGCTCATCTCCATTCCTTCCGTTTTACCTTTCTTTTCATTATTATAAATAAAGAAGAGTCCAAGAAAAAGTATCAAGGTGTTTTTAAGTTTTCCAATCACAACAATTTTTTTTCCCATTACAATTATTTAATGTTCAATGTCTGCCTTTTTTATAATAATTCCAGTGCAATTTTTATCCACAAATCTTTATATCTAATATTTTAACTTATAACTTTATTGTGCAGCATTCACAATAAAGTTATCAGTTTAGGTTTGACTATAGTGTATATAATTCTATATACTAACAATCCTGCTATTTTTCTCAAGTCTCTATGGATGTACGAGGCAACATATTTCGCCATTTGATTCCATTACTTACAGGACATGGATAAAGACTCCTACATTCCACCTTAATTGTGTCCACTCGTATGTCGGCTTCTCTAGCGCATCTGAAGGATGTATATCAACTTCATCTTAGAAGTTAAGCCGACTGTCAGATATTTATGGTGACGTGGCATTAATAATGATGAATATAACTGAGTTGTAAGATATATTTTAAATACTTACTAGTGTTTACATCATTAAATAAATTTTTAACATTTTATTGATGTCTCAATCTGTTATTAAGAATATGAGTGTGAGGCCAAATGTCCCCGAAACCCACGATTCGAATATTATTCAAATAAGCATCGAATGTGTGGACGACACCGTTACCTTGTACGTGATCCAGCCTAGCGGCACCCACTGCCGTCATTATCCACCTATTAACCCGGCTTCAGGATGCGACACGCTTTCCTTGAATAACCAACTCACAATTCTTGTTATTGTCACGACTCTTTGAATTTATGAAATATGTGATAGGATTTTGTATCACAGAGTGAAATCGTTACAATAGCCTGTGTTACACTATAGCGCGTTACCACGTAAACTGATTTGCGCAAATTTCAGCGAACTATTACCGTTGAGAACAAAGACGTGTTCTTGGTATTGCGAGACTATACAGAATTTGGCAATTTTCTTTTGTCGCTTATAGACCTATATAGGTCATATTTTTAAAGTGTCATTTCTTTGGTGATAGAACAATGCGAAAATAATGTAATGTTTTAATGTAATTGTATTCTGTCAGTCCGATTTTCTCACGAGAACTGCTATGACGTTTTAATATTTACGCATGTTGTACGTTAATTCAGGGAGCCTTAAAAGGCGTGAATAATTACTAGGATGACAAAAAGCGGTCAGAATCTACGGCTGAAATGCGCAGTAGTCCGTTGATCGCAACTGATGCTGGGCCGCTTCATATTTTTTGCCCGGGGTAAAAAATATGACTTTTAAAAGACGTTTGCTGGATTGCCGAGGGTTGAGAGAATGCAGCGTTTGTAAGCGGCGGTCGCAGGCCGCTCGTAACTATCAAGTCAGTCTCGCTGTGCCTCGTGCGTACGGCGGTCGCGGTAGGGGACGGCGTTTCATTCTCGCCTTATCTTCTGTTATTCGCGGGTTTCCGTCGAAAGCGCACGTGTTGCCGGCACCAATTGTAATAGTTTATTTACAATACTTGCGACTACAAAATTTTGAAGTGATGTGCTAGCCCACGTTGTGTGTCAAGAGTTGTGTGCTTTATCGAATTTAACTCGATGTTTCGGTTTGATTGATTGGTGAACTGTGCTGTTGGATTTTTACGTGGTTCCATTTGGAGTTTCATTAACTGTGTTAAAGTGGTCGAATACGAGTTTCGGCGACAGCCAAAGCATCAACATCTGCAGTTGGATGAACGCCAATAACACAGCTAAGGTGAGTAAAATCACCAAACATTGGGTTCGATTCGTTTTATTTCTTTTTACACCAACACGACATGGTCGTTATCTGCGTCAATGGCTTATCGGCAACGTTCGTCGGTAACAATACAACCGCTTATTTCTGTTTTTGAAAATATTAATGATTTTAACGCTGGCTTTAAACATAATCTTCTACAAGCAATCATTAGGTAATCATGTCTAAAATAAATAAGCAAATATAATAATTGTTTTAATATTATTTAAAGTGTTTTCCTGAAATGTGCACAATGAAATGTACAGGAAACAAAGTTCTTGTTGTAATATATTTGTTATATGGTTATTCATTGTTCGTGAATAACGTAAATTGTGTACTTACTTTCCAATATATCAATCAGTAATTAAGGTACCAATTGCTTTTGATTTGAACTTATTTTGATAGTATAAATAAATAATTTTTTGTTCGCATTCAAGGTTACACGGCGCGTTGCTATCATTAAGCAAGTTATCATATTATACCAGAGTATTTCGTCAAGGGCATAACCATTATGGTGTTTTGAATTATTCCTCTGCGCTATGTTAACGATATACATATGTGATACATACATATAATTATGCCTGTTTACAGACAGAGTATATGTTAGACCCACACTTGGCCAATTTTCTAGAATAGGGGGCCACATTCGAGCGCTTTATTGAATATAATTGAGATAAATCCTCTTAGTCGACCCTTACGACATCCACTGGAAAACAGGGACCAGTGGCACATGGTTTATTAAACAGTTACTACACAGACATTTGCGATACACGTTTTATATATTGCGTTCCTATATATTATTTTCCTTGTTGTTGACCTAGTAAGTGAATATTGTCGCAGCAGTAATGAAATCAACAGATGTGCAGTTTTGTTGGAAATGTTTCACGTCAAGTATTCAGTTGCCATAAACCTAATACTTGGCAATGCGATCTTTCTCGAAATGTTGTTGCTAAGGGAAAACGTGTGCTATTTCCACACAAAGACCGCATCAATAATATTCACCTCAAATATACAGCTTTGACGTTAGCTTTTAAAATTTCTCCTCGGTGCTCTTTGCCAAACTATTTCGCAAAAAAAAATTAAATCACTTCATAATGGGTTACATATCAAATAAAAACGGTAAATCATAATTAAACAAAAAATACATATATGCTTTTGGTTTGAATATGATTTGATGTTTCTAGTTTAGTCTAAGACATGAGTAGAGTTTCTATGACCGAGGTGTCCAATATTGGAACGTTTTGCATTCCGATAAGAGCTGATGGGCCGACAGCTCGGGAGCGCTGTGTACGTGACGCGACGAGGAGACTGGTTAGCAGGTCACGTTTGACACACACTTCGACAGAAGCCTCTTTATATTTAACAGCCGGCTTTGTTTATACTCGTTTGCTTGCAAACTTTATCCTGTGCCATAAAATTCAAAAGCATTAAGCGATTATTCAGAAAATTAATTGACCTCTAAACGTGCAGGTTCATCTCCTACATAGTTCAGAACAAGCAAGCAACTTATTACGTATTCGATGTCAGTCACAAAGTCACCTAGATATAGATACGATGTTCCCAGAATGAGCCAAATACAAAAACTTCAATAGAGAATAATTCATACATCAAAGTATTACAGTAAAGTGATATAGCGTCATCCGTACTGATGCTTCCGACGGTTCGCATTTGATCTAACTCAATGGATCAATTACAAGTGTTCTGAATCAGGTACTTCAGAAAATTCGCCCTGCCAGAAATAGACTGTGTGTGCGTGACCGTCTACCCCTGGATTTGAATGCTAATCGTCACTCATTCAATTGCTCCGTTGGCCTATGGCCAGGATAACGCGGATGCCAAGGTTCGGACCACTTTTACACTGACGCGTATAGTTTTTCGTACGCGAAATTGTTTCACGTTCGTCGTATCGTGGTACGTGGACGAATGGTCTAACATTTTACGGATGCGGTGAAAGCTGACGGAGCTGCCCAGTTTTTGTTGCCGAAGTCGCGAAGATTTCGGAGGAACGTTTCTGATTATGCACTGTCCGGAATAAATGAAATTGTCACAAAAAAGGTCGCCACTCTTGTTTGAGTTCAGAATTCGGCCGCTGGTTGTGCTTTGTTTATTTTGACTACGCTATACAGTGTTTGCCTTTTACGGAACGTAAAGGGAATGTTGTTTCTTTCCCTTAGCTGTTACTAGTGAATCACCTACAATAAAACATTAAAGAATGCCTTCCAAATCAAGTAACATTTTAAGATACATACTGCTGTAGTTTAATATTACAAAAGGCGGAGAGTTTTTTAATTTTTCGATATTGTATTCTTATTTAGTAGGCAAATTTACTAACTGTTACTGAAGATTCTAACTATTTATCTGACACGAAGAAAGCCATTATATTATTTGGATTTCGTCAACAAAATCCGACAATTTAGTTTAATTGTTTATTTTTCCAATAACTATCCTAATTTCAAAACGTTTTTCTCCTTTCTGGTTCTCACACTACATTTTGCAATACTTGGGTTGCATTAGATTTGCAATTGATATAAAACGTGATTAGATTAAATATTGACACAGTTCTCATTGTGTATTACTATAACATTTATACTATAATAATAATAAAATAAATATTTGTTACACTTACACCAATTAGCCTAGCGCAAACTAAGCTCTGTAAGGCTTGTGCTATGGGATCTAGGGTAACGGATAGACATACATATATTATACATATATAAATAATTTTTATTGAAATATATATCAACAACCATGACTAAGGTACTAATGCTCGCATTCATCACACAAACATCTGCCCCCACCGGGATTCGAACTTTTATATATTTATATAATTCGAAGTTTTATAAGAATAACATTATTTTGTATAACATTTTCGTAACCAACAGTATTAATTGTTAGCTTTGTTTTCATCGCTGTTTCAACTTTGTTGTCTTCATCAAAACGAAAGTCACGAATTGAAGAATTGTCAAACAATTCATCAATTTGTGTCTTTTTCACATATAATACAAACTTTTTTGGTATATCGAGAAGGCTAATCATTGATGTCATTAGGACGTGACTGAACAATATTGATTTATTCACGTCGCATAACGAAAAAATGAGTCGAGAAATTTGCAACCGGTCCCAGTGACCTATACCAGTTTGACTAATCAGCACCAATTAGGGTATCGATTCGGTTTCACTTTCCGATCCTGAATCGTATCGTTAATCCGTAAGCAGCCTTGATCCCATTCGATATAATCTCAGTTTCTTTTGCGAATCGTGTCATTCAAATTGATTGTGGCAATTACTATAAATTAATTCGTTTTCAAATAACAACGAATCGGACGTCATTTGTTTCGGGCGAGGATAAAATTCTCAGCAAATAAATTGGTTAAGAGGTCGTGTATCGGTAAACTGTTTTCTGTGAGAACTTATTGCGATTAAAGACTCGTCATTTAACGAATTCATGATATTTTTTAAGGTTTGATGCGCTATAAACTTTATTGTTGCATTGACACCGATATGTCACGGCGTGGTAATCAGAAAAAAGTGGAAATGTGATGAGGATTGAAAATCGGACCAGTTCAGTGCCTGTATGAGGACTGAAACTGGTTATTGACGAATGCCGAATTCATCGAATAACGGTAAGTGGGTAAAAAATGCGTTTCAGAGTGTCAGCCCTACGTAATTGGCGGGACCCTTTGGAATGTTGTCAGACGAAGATATCCCAAAAGGAAATGTTATAGAGTGTAGTCAGAGTGGTGATGTTATTGCAGTAGATTATCAATCTACGTTTAAAAAAGCTGGAAAGATCTTACTTTGAATACTATTGGCCGAAATGCAACAATAACTTCTTAACTGTTTGTTTTTGCTAAAACAATTTGAACTAATGCTATTATTAAATGCTATGTTCCTGAATTATTGTATTTCATTCCAGATATTTCCTGTTTACAAAACAAACTAAAACAGTCCACGGAATTGCTTGTCTTGTTAATTTTAGAACTGTTAACATAATTTAATTTGAGACGTTCAAATTTTCTCGTTTTAACCTATATCAGTTTGTAAGATATAAAAATTGAATGAAATACAAATATTAATATTTAAATGAGCCAACGTTATTTACGGAAAATATACTTAAGAGCGTGTTAAACGATAAACCTTTATCACAGTACTGCCCGTGTTGTTTGAGGTAATAACAGAAGGCGTTTTACCTCAAGTGTGTTAAACGTATCTGAACCACTTCTAAGAATATGGGCTAGTGTTCCCCGGTTTCTTTGAGCCGTAAAATACAATGTTTCGAGCTCTCAAGTAGTTTTAAGTTATAAATATTAATGGACGTAAACGAATGGAAAACAGTAACTCTGATTCCATTTCTTTTTTACTATGACTACTCCTATGTCAGCTGCGACTGGATATAAAACAGATCAGTATGGAAACAATTGTTAAATACAAGTTTTGCGATTTCAACAAACGGCTCAACTTGGTATTTAAATAACATTTTATCGTTTTCTAGCGTGCATACATCATGTTTAATTTCATGGTTATCGTTGCTTATCGTTCCTGAACCAAAAGCGTGTATAGTTTTTTGTGAGCGTTTATTGTTTGTTTGCAACACTGGTCTGAAAATTGAGGACATTTAATCTCAAAGTATGTTTGTTTCTTCATAACTTAAATTTTATGGTCTTAATTTATTAGATGAGATAGTTGGACTGAAATGGTAGCTGGTTATAACCATTCTGGAGCACTACTTACATATAGGGAAAGGTGTTGAAAAGCCTTAATCGACACGAGACCTGTTGTATTACATACTTGTCAATAAAATTTCAAAGTAACCAGTTCAAGATTGTATCGGCGCAAATAGACAGAAACAATTAATTAAATACACATTAGAGTTCCTCGAATAACGTGCATGGAAAGAGAAAATACATACTATTAAACTGGTACTTAGTAATTCTAAAAATGTAATTGATGTAGAATTTGTTGAAATTAGTAGCAACACTATCGTTATTGCAAATGCTGTTCGATTTACCTTTAACAATATAAATCACGAATTTGCTCTTCCTTGGTTGCCGGCCGTACACCCACGGAGGATTCATGTAGAGAAACCAGTGAAATATTGCCATGCATCCATTATTCATTAATTAACCTACTATCTGACACCATAACGGGCTATCTATGAAAGCAACTAGAGTTATTGCTCGCGTCTAAAGCTATATCCATCAATAAAATGTGCGCACATTACGTTTAGCTTGTCGATGTTTTTGTTGGCGTGATAAATTGTGGGTTTTAGGTGTAGTTAGCGACTATTAAAGTTTTGTTCAGAGATATACCTAGTTCATGTCAGTCTTTTAGTTGTTATCTGCTATTGGTTGGCATTCACGAATATATCGTTGTGTCTGAAGATTATTTTTATTGAGAAATTATTTGTTGACGTCGAGATTGAACGATGCACCCTTACAATCTTTAAGACACCGATAGATTCTGTTATGAAATTGCTTCTCAAGCTACGCATCATTAACTGTGATGTTTCAAATAGAGCAATTAAAGGTATTGTATTTGAATTACAATGTCATGTAGCGCTTCATACACTGCTCCCTCATCATCGTTAACTTTTTCATTTGCTGTTTTAAATGCTATTTGAACAGGTCAGTCTGGAATGTCATTAGTGGAATATTGGCAATTGTATGTTCACTTGCAGATTAACAAGCATTGGGATTCCATTCCATGGCTCGGCAAGCCGAAGAACCTGAATTTTCTAACTTGTTTACGTCGCTATTGTTTTTATGTAGCATTCGTATCTTACGTCTTTTTCTTCTATTCTTGGCTGGCAGGACAATGCTAATGGGCTCTAAGTTTTTAATCTGAGTTTGTTGTCCATTTATGATTGCTTATTTACAAAGATTATATATTTCTATGCTGTGCCGGTAATCTTATTTGGCCTATGTTTCTAAATAATTTTTTTACATTCAAACATCTGCAGTGTTGTTATTTTTTCCAAGGTTAGTTCCACATCTGGCCTCAAACCGTCCGTCTCCCGTATCTCCATCGCTCTGACCCGCGCCTGTCTACCGGTAATGATCGAACGTTATCGCACGATCAACGATCTGACACTTGATCGGGCTCCAAGGACCAATTACCTGTTTATTCAGACGGAATTCCTTGTACTTCCCGTGGTTTTTTTGTCGTTGACCGTAATAAATATCGTATTGAAATGACTTCATTTTTCTTTTTCATTTTTATTATGTACGATGAGTGTTATTGAATGACGTTTATTTATTAATTTTATTTTCTATTTTCGATTCAATTATGTATGTAACGAAACAATCATATATATTTGCACACATTGTGTAAAAAATATGAAATGACAGTTAGATATATTATTCATTTCATGGTGTTATAACTCAAAACCCACAGCTTAAAGATATGACTCACTTACCTTAACTTATGATCCTGTGTCCTCTAGGTGAAGCAGTAGAAGTGCACATTGCTCGGCCATCTCGTTGGCTTTTGAGCATGGCCTTTAATTTCGCTCCACGGTTTGCTGTTAGACGCCGCAATGCGATAATCTTGTGCCGCTAGGATTGCTTAGTGTGATCAGTGTGATAGTACCACTTGAAGCCTTTGATTTGCTAGCGGATCAGAGTTTTACCGCAGCGTTCCCACAGTTTCAAGTTGAAGATTGTCTCAAGGCAGTATATAGCGATAACACGGTGCTCGATAGCGGATGACAAAAACTTGCAAAGGTCGCGAGATGTCTTCAGTGACCGCGTTTTACATCCATACGATTGACCTTAACGCTCCTAGTCAGCTCAAAATATAGCGAAGAATATTCAAAATGGTTTAACGTGTTTAGAATATTACTATGATACACACTTTGTTATTCGCAGTAATCAAAGTACGTCGCTATCGCGGGGAACAGCAACCGTTCATATCTGCGAGGGAAATCAACAATCAGCAAACAACAACTTATCGGCATGCGGGTTCCGACTGATACGGGAATAGGAAAAAATATTTAAATCTGCTAATGCTATGAGGCGTTTAAATTCAAGTAAAATAGAAAATAAGTGCCTTCAAAATAAATGTAGTAAAATAAATTGAATCGAAATATTATTATAATACTAGCTTTTGCCCGCGACTTCGTTCGCGTGGACTTCAGGTTCGTCCCGTCTAGTCTAGTAATAAGTAAGAAATACGGTAACTAAGCACTGCTGAGCCCTAATCATAGGCCTATAGGTAGCTACTGCAGTATGCTCCTATAAACTACATTTAACGATCTTTTTCCTTCAGCATAAACATGCAGATTCTTCGCTTTGGAAACACGTGAGCAAGCCACATAGAGCTGACCGTTGCAATGTAAGCGCAAAAAATGTGTTTTTTTTACGACCTCACATTAGAAACCTCAAAAATTGTAGCCTATGTGTTATTCTGATGTATGCTTATACATCAGAATATATTGTGGTGAAGTTTCATTCAAATCCATTCAGTAGTTTTTACGTGAAAGAGTAACAAACATCCATACATCCATACTTACAAACTTTCGCCTTTATAATAGTAGTAGGATAGTTGATTTGACGTGTAGCAGTGTTGATATGCAAAGCTCTTATTTACTTTCGTTTTCTTGGCAGATATTCATATATTCTAAAAAAAAAATTATGACAAGTTTAGCGCAGTGGTCGAGTAATCTACGGCTTCTACGCAACTGGTCGCCGGTTCAATTTCCGCACGAGACAGATATTTTGTATGACCTACAAAAAATTGTTCCGGTCTGGGTGTTTGTGCATGTGTTTCTATGTTTGTGACTGCACCCACGACACAGGATAAAAATCCTAGTGTGGGGCGATGTTTATTTTTTTTTAAATAAAAAAGTAATCGTTTTAGCAGGTTCTGTATAAGTTACTATGCACTAGACAAATTGAAGTCTGTAATTTAGGTGACATTGAAAGGTTGTAAGATATAGTGAGCTCTGCATTATACAATTGATAAATGTAAGGAATACTGTTGGGAGATATTCATAATAAAGAAACACATAATATAATTGCTTAGTGACTGAGTATAAGCGCCATTTTACTGCATGGGATATAAGTTATTCCTTGGCTAAAAAAGATAACTAAGTTTCTTTACCGTTGCATTAAATCTTAAAATGAAGTAAAAATAAATGTAGTAATATCTTAACTTATTTTTGGTCTAAAGGAGACTATATATATATATATATATATATATAATATATATATATATATATATATATATATATATATATTATATATATATATATATAATATATATATATATATATATATATATACTATATATATATATATATATATATATATAAGTATGACCATGTCTCTGAATTTCGTGCGCGTCTAAGGTGGCTCTCAATTAGACAACGGCATGAATGGCACATTTTGACTTTTCTATATAAAATCCTCAATAACCCTAAATTCCCGCAGTTTCCGAACTCGCTTCCAATACCTTCCGCCATTACGTTATCCAAGGCGTGCATGTGTAACCAAGACACTCGTGCAGCCAGTCTGCAATACCCGAATGCTATCAAAGTCTTTTGTAGTGACGGTTGTACGTCTATGGAACAGGCTACGGTAAATATCCGCGAGAGCTCATCCGATACAGTGTTTAAAGTGAGGCTAAAGGAGCATTTATTGAAAGTTTCTCGTTAACTATATTTTTATATAAGTAGTATATAATAATATCTTATGTACTTAATTTAGAATAGTTTGTATTTGATATTTGTATATTTAAGCATAATTATATATTATTAGTATTTATTTTATATAGTTTATGTACCCATGTATCTTGTTTTTTTTCTCAATCTCTCCCACGTAACAGTATAAGTCACTTGACACCCAGTAAGGTTGGCTGGAAGAGATCCCTTTTAGGGATAAGCCCACTCATGTACACATCCAATCACTGCATATTTTTTTTTACTGTAATGTCTTTTGTGCAATAAAGAATATATATATATATTTTTGTTTACACTTCTACCATATTAGACATAACTACTTTCTATTATGCATACGTTACGTCCTACCGTAAAATTTTCCGTACATATTTATTTTTGATATAAAATCATTCAGTAAATAATCTTATCGCTGTCAACGGTCTCTGATATGACGGCGCTAAATTAAGAAATGACAAGAATATTATTACATGAAGCATTTGAAATGTTTTCATTGAGTATTTTTAACCTAACATATGATAATGGTACGAGAGGTGCCGATGTTATATTTGTTATAACAACATACATATACATAACACACATGCATATATGTAATATGTACCATGGTGAATATGGTCATCTTCACTTGTCTTCTCTTTTAACAGTGCTTGCCTTTTTTAAATCAATACATAGTATAAAACAAAGTCGCTTTCGCTGTATGTCCGTATGTATGCTTAGATCTTTAAAACTACGCAACGGATTTTGACGCGGTTTTTTTAATAGATAGAGTGATTCTTAAGGAAGGTTTGTATGTATAATAAATGCATAATATAGTAGAGAAACACTGATAAATTTAAACGTTTCTAATGTGATGTCGTAAATAAGCACGTTTTTTTTGCGCTTATATTGCAAACGCGGGCTGAACCCTACGAGATAGACCAAAATAATGTACTTCAGTATTGTACAACTTACAAAAATCCACAAAAAAGTCCGCGATGGTATATGTCTATCTCTTAGGGATAACCCACCATAACCATTTTTTCACTGCACCCGTGCGAAGCCGGGGCGGGTCGCTAGTATAGTTATAAATTTTATTTTCTGATTTTGTATTTTATTTGAAAATGTAAAATAAATATATAAATATGATAAAACCCTAATTTCGATTCGGTTGAAATATGCCGAAGATGCGGGTTCGAATCTGACCGAGTCAAAAATTTTGTTTAAGTTTTATCAAAACGGGAAAACATATAATTTTGCATATATTTCTTTGCGTAATGTTTAGAAAACAAAATATCAGTCTAGCATTAATATATGATTAGGAAAATAATATGAAAGATCAGTTGTAATTTCTATTTACTTACAAAATAATTATATAAAATAAATAAATAAATAATAAATATTTGTTACACTTACACCAATTAGCCTAGCCCAAACTAAGCTCTATAAGGCTTGTGCAATGGGATCTAGGGTAACGGATAGACATACATATATTATACATATATAAATAATTTTTATTGAAATATATATCAACAACCATGACTAAGGTACAAATGCATTCATCACACAAACATCTGCCCCCACCGGGATTCGAACCCGGGACCTCAGAGATGGCGACACCTTGAAACCGGTGTACCAGCCACTCGACTATGGAGGTCGTATTATATATTATTATGTGTTTTTGAATTGAAGGTATGTATGTATGTATAGCAAATAACATTTGTGACCTTCAGACATAAACTTCAAGTCATGTCTATGGTATTGTACACAAGCGAAGTTGCAGACTGCACACGATTGTTTTGTAAACATATAAGTCCATCATAATCCCTTTGTTCAGTCTTTATCTTATCTCAAGATGCTTTGTCGTGGCGTTGAATATTTACGACCGGATTGTTTACTTAGAACGGTATCGGTTGATCGACGATCATCTACGTTAAGAAAAGTTGAACTACTTTCGCCGTATATAACAACCTCACGGACAACTGCAAAATGTGTGAAAAGAAAATCAAATACATTCGAATGTAATTTTTTTTTAATTTTTTTTTTTTATTATAGCAGGCAAACGTGCCAACGGGTCACCTGATGGTAAGTGATCACCGCCGCCCATAGCACAAACAACACCAGAGGTATTATCAGCGCGTTGCCGGCCTTTCAAGAATGTATACGCTCTTTTTTTGAAGCTTCCCATGTCGTAACTGTTCGGAAATACCGCGGCCGAAAGTTGGTTCCATAACTTTGTCGTTCGCGGGAAAAACGTACGCGAAAAACCGCACTGTGGAGGACAGCCAACCATTAAGATGGTGGGGATGGAAAGCAAGTCCCCTCCGTGACGCACGATACAGGAAATCGGTCGGCGGCAGTATCCCAAACAACTCGTCAGAGCACTCCCCATGGTATATGCGGTAGAGAACACAAAGAGACGCGGCATCTCTCCGCAGCGCCAATGAGTCCATACGACCACAGAGCACCGGGTCGTCGACAATTCGAACCGCTCAATTCGAATTGCTGACTTCGTTACAAGATTGCCCTTGTGATTGGCCATATCGAACTCTGGTAGCTGTAATATTAAATCATCATCATCACAATTCAGCCGAGAGATGATCACCGCTGACCATGGACCTCCCACAATATCTTCACACCGATTAGTCTTGCGTTCGTTAGCATCCAGCGCCACCCCATATCTTTGGTCCACTCTGTCTACCTACGCTTCAACTCCCGGCATATGCCTATACCGGACTGCCCCTCGAAGATCGTTCCGTCTCGTAGTTGCCAATCCTGTGAGAAAAGCAAATCCACTGCCATTTAAATTACTAAATTCTTCAGACTATGCTAGTTAAGCTAGCTCTTCTGCGGATTGCATCATAATATTAAATACATATAATCACGGTTACTCCCTTTGCAAGGTTGGGCAAAGGAGTCATAAACACAAGACTTGTTTAACTCCCAATGTAATAAATAGATGAAGGGTCTAAAGCCATTGTAATACGCGCAGTTTTCCCTTACGGTATGTATTCTTAATCCCTTTCAACGCAAATATATATTCTTTCCCATGGGGGTAGGCACAGATCACAGTTTTCACTTACTACGATCCAAACATACTGACCTAGCTTCCTCGACTCCCATTAATGCTTTTATATACTCGTCGATTATTTGTACTCTTGACCTGGCCTTCATTTAAGATATCACCTATTTGGTCCAAGTACAAATATCTATTAATATACCATATTCATTAAATTACTTGTAAAATTGAAATATATTTTGATTATAGTACAAACTAATATGATTTTAATGAAATATTTTCTTTTTTGTAATGAGAGATCTGCTGACTCAACCAATATTCCAAACATTTTCATAGATGGCGGTGAGCATTTTCAAATGACGTCAAGTTATGTTTCATATTCATTTAATAAATGGAATTTGTTTCTGCTGTTCAAAGGTTGTTATGGCCCTACAAATCTTATGCCAACAATTTCTGCTATCAGTAAATCCCTTATTTGATTTGCAATGTGTCGAGTAGATGAAGAAATACTAATTGCAAGCTCCATCAGCGCAGTGGCAACACCAGTATCGTATGTAAAATCTCGAAGGGCACACCTGAGACCAGTTTCAAACGAGAAAATAGGAAATCAATCATTGAATACAAATAAGTTGTATGTTAACTACCGCGGTTACTCTCGCCCGTCGATCGGTTCCAACAAAATCTGATAGCGTTGAGTAATGGTGTGCACAAGGCACTTCCCTTTCTGTACGATTGCAGCTTCAAGTGGTCGTCCGACTTGGTAATAGGTGAAATTTGATGAACTGCGTAATTTACACGGTCTTTGATTTTGCTCGGTTGCGTCAATATTCATGTTTTCTCGTCTACCATTTCTACGACTAATAAGTTTTAACATAATAATGGAAATGCTTATGGATGTGTGTTGGTTTAAAATTCGTGCTGATGGTTATGGTTATTTAACTGAACTAGTTTGTGATACAGAACCAAAGTGACGCAAGTTTATTAAAGGTGAAATTTTGTCTGAAAATAAGCCGAGTAGTCGACTTGCATCTTTGTTAGGTTTGTTTTATAAAAACTGACATGTGTCTGGATCGAAGAGAAATTTAGATAACAACAGACATCATTCAGCAGCTGCAGTTCTAGCACAATGGGGGATCTAAGTGCAAACAACATCACAGTTATGTGCGACCACAGGATATACACAACGCTGTGCCAGCTAATTGTGGCCAGCGTACGCGCCGCTTCCGCCGAGAGCGATGCGCACGCGCTGCTATTCGGAACACTTGCATATTTATGACGATAATGGATAAGTTTCACTTACATTTGCATAAGCTTTTATTGCTTATCTTTATTACATAATATTTGAATATGTGCGTATGGAGGCCACTTGCACAGAGACAAATACTAGTCTCCGTTGTGTGAATGTCAAATGTAAAAATATCTCATGTAGTATTTCACTCCAACAATAAAAAAGAAACGATGTTGGTGTTTTAAAAATGTTATTACAATAAAATTGTTTACACATTTATTTTATTACATTACATTACATTTACTTTTCTTCATATTTTATTTGTTCGACTACTGAACAACGGTTCGGTACAGTCCATATACGAGTATTTGTTGTGTTTCGGAATTGTCTTTAGTGGAATAATAATGATTCTATGCAAATCCCCAAAGAGCAAAACAGTCCCTTGTGCAAAACGCACGCACCTCCTATTATCTGTGGCCTGCACTGTCTCTCACTAACAGTTAGATGGAGAGGGGTACATTGTTAATACTCAATAAATCCTACCTTTTCGACCCCCACTGATTTGAAATTTTACACACATAAACTGCTTCGTAGGGTTATTTTAACCCTCCTAGTAGTAAATGTTGACAATTTATTACATATTCCTTAACAATAGAACAGAAAATTTATTATGTGATAATGTCAGCTTTTTATTATAAGTTTATATTTATTCTATGCCATTGAGTAAGGATTTTTTTAACGGATTTTTCGATGTTTTGTCAAACTTTAGCTGTCGTGAATGTAGCTTATAGAAAAGTTAAACTTTTATTGTATTTATTATTGCGAATTTTTTTAATAACAGACTACACAAATAATACATAAATTATTTCGCTAATTGCAAATTGCAAAAGACAGTTCTTATACGCTTATTTCATGTAAGTAGGTGTAAAAAAGATACCTTAATACACAGAAACAAAGAACAATAAACGTTATATGATATTACATCTTGAAGACACATTTAACCACCTCTGTGGTGAGACAAGAGGGTGTTGATTGGGAGGTCCGAGTTTTCGATTACACAATAGTAGGATTGACGTTTTTCTGACCGGCTTAGTAAGTAGTCCGTCTTGACATCGGTGTTCTTTTTAATGTATGTCTCATCATAAAGCAGTCACAGACGGTAGATGCGTGAATAATGAATCTGCAAGCGCCGCGGGGTGCACTGGAGGGATGCACCCTCCGTGTGGGCGCATTGAGCGCGTAGCTCCCAGCGCGTGATCGGCGCGTGCGCGGCCCGCGTGCACCGCGCACGGAGCGGATGAGCGCCCGACGCTGGCTTTTGATAAGTTCATCAAGCGAGAACGCAATTTTAGGCTTACGCGATTAATGAAGTGTGTTGAATTGTTTACGCTTTGCAGATCTGTGGAATTGATTCATGGTTGTTGATGAATTCCCGCTTTGGACAATTTTTTTTATCATTACAGAGGTCAATGTGGAGAAGAAAGGATGTCTTCTAAACATTTATACGGCAATGAAACCGTTTTTAAATGTTGCGTTTTTTTTCAATAAAAATGAAAAAGATTTAAATTAATCTAAAAAAATGCTAGATGAATGTGTGTTATATTATTAATCTTAATGTAGCGCCTAGTTTACAATTACTTCTTAAGTTTCTAATATTAAATAACGAATTGGCCATACTGAGATTCCACTTCCCTCGAAGCGCGCAAGTATAGACATTACGTCTGAACTTCACCTTAGTCCAGACGTACGTAGATTGGGCTTCCCAGTCCCATAGATCACCCCAACTGAGGACTAAGCTGGCTTAGTATGCTCTGCTTCACGCCAGGTGAGTCCTATACAGGCCTGTTTACTAGCCACCGACAGGCACAGCGTTTCAACGCATCGTAAACAACAACAAAAAGAATTTTAGATTAAAATTAGTCATCAAAACCAAATGTGTAATTTTGAAATATTTCAAAAAAATCACTTTTGTATTCATGTTGATAGTGATTGTAACTCACACATCATGTTTCACAACATTTCAATTGATTTCACCACATTATTGTGAATAATCACACAGCATAACCCATGCAGCGACGTCGCATCTGTGCAATGTATTGTCGAGAAAATGAGGAGCGAAACGGACAATGCGAACTATTAATGCAGTGGGGTGTTAAAAGACCTGGCAAACCCCCTTTCGTTATCAAAAAATCATTCTCACGACCATTTCTTTATGTCGTATAATTATTGTTTTTTTTGTAACTATGAGAAATATGTGTCCTTGATCTCAGTTAATAAGAATGAATTAGGTAATTGTAATAGGAAAATGGTACTTATAGCTTCACAGGCAAGAACCACGGGAAAATGAGCTATCATATTTAATTGCTGAAACAGCGGAATTGACTACATATATAATTTAAGAATATTTACATATAGAATTACATTAAGTGACTTTATGTTATCTATACCATACTTATTTATGTTTTTGTTTTGTTCTAATATGTTTTAAAACTTAAATTCAAAACTTATGAGTTTTCTAGTACGTTTTTTAAATCAAATTAGTTGTTTTCACAATTAATTTTGATATCATTATATGTATTTTTTATCTATTCACTAATCTTGAAAATATAGTGTTCGCGCCAGTACATTACATCTGCGAATATATAAAATACTTTGTGTAATTTATTGCTTAGATTTAATGCTAAAATCCCTCACTTGATCCGATCATTTGTCATAGATAACGTATCCTTTATCTGTAGATTTGTCTGTGACATGCGACGTGGATGGATTAAGCTAGTCCAAAGCCAATGAACAAACAGACACATACCGTGTTATTCCATGACCTGGTTTAGACCTGGTCTAAGCGAAAACTTGGGTTTAACTCAGATTTTAATGAAATTGATATTACAAGACACGGTTTCCCCAAAGAACCGGGTTTATCTCTGGTTTAAAGATAAACTAGGGTACCCCCTAGTTTAAGTCTGGTTTCAAAATGAAATTATGATTTTTGATAGCTGACAATTCGTAGTTTGTGCATACGTATCTCTAATAATGGATATTGATTTACTCGATGATATGGATTTAGCCGTAAAATATCCTAAAGAAAGTAATTAAAGTAGGTAGTAATAAGTTAAATAATCATTGTTTTATGAACTTAGAATTATGCACAGTTAATTTTAATTTTCAAAAATTCTTTATTAAAATATAAACTAGGTAAGTACACACCTTGTCTTCTTGGCACCAATTATAGGATCTCTTATTATTTTCCATTTTTATATAAACAAAGATATTATTGTAAAATTCAAAAAAACGAAATAATTTTGTTTAGTTAAATGCTTTGGTGTCAAAAGGGCGGCAAATGTTGAATAGGTACTTAATTTTCGTTCCAACAAGCAATTTTTACAACGTTAAATGTATTTTTATATTTTCTAGTATATATAAGAAGAAATGTAAGTACGAATATCTTCTTATATATACTTTAAAATTAAATTTATCTTATAAAATAAATGTTTTTTATCAACTTTGTACTTTTATTTTCACTATAGTTATGAAGTCGGTTACAAACGAAGCTGCGTGAAATGGAACGATTATTGGTTTACTAATAAAATTGGCTAAAACTAGGGTGCCAAAGCCGTTTAAAACGAACGAATGAATGAATGATTTTCTTTAGACTCGGGTTTTGGAAGATCGTACTTGAATTTGTTTTTGTAATAAAGTCCGGTCTAAACCAGAGACCTTGGTTTAGACCCGAACTACATAGACCTGGTTTAAACCCGAGTTTTAGAAGTTTTTGTAATAAGAGAGATTTTGTTTGGTTTGTATTGCTAACGTTCTGAATTGTTATGTTAATTTAAATAAAAAGATTTTATTAATACGCGCAAATGAAAGCAGAGGGATGTCGTGTGTTACATATGTAACGTATATAATGTAGGAATGACAGAATTGTATTTAATACAACTGCATATAAAACAACACAACATTATAAAGTTAACTCGAATACTACTAGAAAAAATATCAAATATATTTACAAAACAAATGATGTTTTCTTCATAATGTACAAAACGAATAGCAATTTGTGCCAAAGTAAATGTTGGTGAGAAGTTGTGCTGGATAGTTTGCAAAACACGGCCATTAGAAAGTTCTGCCAACAAACATGTAGGGAACAAGATCAACTCCCCTCGCCGGGGACACACTTGGCCGATCACCCCATGCTTGCGTAAATGCCGCTGCTCCAAATAACAAGGGTTGAGGCACTAAGCAAACAAGTGATCCGCGAACTAAAATAATATTCCTAGGACATTGGTTGTCGCTATGGGAAAGATTTATATTCGCAAACATCGGTTTCTAAGTATTCGGTTCTGCGGGTATTTATTTCACTGTCACGTATTGAAAAAGAAAAATTGCGTGAATAGTTTTAAACATATATTTTTAACAAGTATTATGTACTCGTATTTGACTTTTTCAGTTTTTCTCATGTTAGGGGGTATCAATATTTCATGTAAAGTTTTTTTTAAATACTACAAGCACTTTACCTTAGATTATTTTACGTTTAAATTTGTACTTTAAAATAATATTTCAAAACATATTTCAATTCGAGATGTAATCTCATATACGTCCCCACCGAAGGGCTCGAGTCAATCTTAAATTATACTAGGGCGATTAAGCCTTTGTCCACCACGCTGGCTCAGTGCGGGACTGCAGGTCTACATAGATAGACCTTTGAAAAACTTCATAGATAATATATGCAGATTGCCTCACGATGTGTTCCATTCGAAAAACGAAAATTATATTGGTACTTTGCAGGAGACCCTGGCTACCCCAGTCTTCCGACTCGTAGACCAGTGCCAAAACCACAGCGCCACAGACGCAATTTATATATATCGCTCAGTTTGCGCTATGGCATAAAGTACACTTCTGATTTAATGAATAAATTATAACAAAATTAATACAGTTGCGCAATATGTAATTAATTATCATAGATATCGTTTCTTTTCCGCTATAATACTAATAAAGTATCAATTCATATTCATACTTCATTAGTATTGTAACAGTATCAAAGATAAACAGAAAAAACATTCATGATAATTTTCGTAAACAAGTTGTATAATAGCACGTGATCAGAAAGCAGCATCAATTTTAGCCTCGAACGGAAGTGTCGTCTGTGTTACCAATGTGGCTGTCTTTTATGAATCAATATGCCTAAATTTAGTGACTGTATTCATTGAAGCAAGTACGTATTAGTGTGTTTCTTGAAATTCAATTCTGAAATCTTCAAATTAATAAGAAACTTTACCCTAAGCAAAAATTTTAATTTACTAGTCATTTTAGTTTAATTTTTTATGCCATATAGCTATTATATTTTGCGATTTATACTCGGATTTACTTTAATAATTATTCCATTTGTTCAGACAACCGTGTTTATGTTAGTAAGTGTATTCATGTGAGTTCGCATGGTGGTATAAAATAACAGACAACACAGCACCACGACCTATCAGTCTGTCGCCTCTGTGCTCACATTCCGTGACAACGTATGCTAATGCATGTACGAATAACTACACGTTGAGTTTCACAACTGCACTACGAAAACCGCCGCTATTACGAGCGACATATGAGCTGTCTCAAGGTCAACGTGTAAAGTCTGGCGTGTAGCTGTGTTTACCTCACCTGCGTTTCTTTCCCACGGAAGGATATTGTCAAGAGGGGAATTTGGAATGTTAACACACATGTGCACTACACACTCGACCTCCGTAGTTGAGTGGTTGATATATCGGTTTCAAGGTGTCGCCATCTCAGAGGTCCCGGGTTCGAGTCCTGGTGGGGGCAGATTTTTGCATGATGAATGCGAGCATTTGTACCTTAGTCATGGTTGCTATAATATATTTCTATCAAAGGACATTGTTCCGGCTCCATACATGTTCTGCTAAGAACCGTTCGAATCGAAAGTGACTTATATAAACTCTTAAAATTATATGGAATCCTATGAAATAAGTTTTCACGAACGGACACTTCAGGAAACTGAAATAATTACGAAAAAAGTTAATATTTTGAGGTTATAAATAAAATATAACCAACCTTGCGTGAAATATCGAGTAAATCAAGTAATATTAACAATACTATGCACAGCTATATATGTTCTCTTCTAGAACTAGAAAGGACTACTCTACTGATACTAGGAAAAGAGATAGTACCTAATCAAGTTTAAGATAACTCTTTGACAATTATCATTTTACAAAATCCAGTCCTTTACACACATCCGAGTCTACCAAGTACCTACTAATGTAATCGGAGTCCGTAATCAAGCCAAAGTTGTTAGAATAAAACCATGAAACTCACAAAAGAATCTATAGTTGCAAAGCAATCAAAAATTAAATGAAACGGACACAGATAAGATATGAGTACACCAGTGCTGCCAATTACGAAAACTATAATACTTGAATGCCAAGCTAGAAATTCGCGATTTCGCTTAAAAAATATAATACTAGTTTTTTTCTAGCTAGTTAATTTAGGTATTTAAATGACTAAAGCGTTATCAACTAATTTTAATAACCGACTTCAGAAGGAGGTTTTCAATTCGATTCGTATTTACCGAAATCGCGAAAACTTCCGAAACTGGCAGCACTGGCTGACGGAAAACATTTTATACGGCATCATTGTGACCCAACTTTTTATTTGGAATTTATTTATTTGAAGTGTCCGTGGAATACTAAAATATGTTTCAAATAATATAAAAATAATAAAAATTATAGTATAATTTATATTCACATCGGTTCTTAGGCCAAATATTGAACAATGTCCTTTATTTATATATGTATAATATATGTATGTATGTCTATCCGTTACCCTAGATCCCATAACACAAGCCTTAGAGCTTATTTTGGGTTAGGCTAATTGGGGTAAGCGTAAGAAACATTTATTTATTTAAATTCAAGTACACCAGAATTATTACAAATAAACTGACGTTAATTGCTGCTCGTGATCTTCGGCCACCGTAATTGCACCTTGCGTGATTAATGGCTGTGAATATTGGTTGTAGTTAAATTTAAACCTTACATAAGCATTCGAAATGTTCAGGTGCAAATTTACGCGAGTGTCATTGCCTCTTATATAAGCTTGTTGTGGGAATCTAGTATCTATTTATATTGTGTACCTACTTTTCAATAAACCAAAATATTACGGGATTTTTTTTTTAAAATCGTAATCATATTTTGTATGACCATGAAGTAATGTCATCAGTAAACACATTTTCGCCATAGAATTACCTAATTTGTTTAGTTTCCACAGTTTCTGATAGGCATTCTGTCCTGTCACCAATTCCAAGTAGAAATCCATCGCAATAGATCACGAACGGTCACCATTCCCATGGTTTTCAGTAATCAACGTTCTCACGACTGCAATAACATCTGATTCATCTGTTATTAACTTACGATGATGCAAATAAAACATTACACGTCGTGTCTCTATAAAGGTACAAATCAGAATTTGTACTTTTGCAATTGTAATGTTAAATTTCCCCAGGATATTTTAATAGTGATATTGCTTGGATAAGTCATATTATGCTTCTACTACATTTCAAGATTGAAGTAGTAAAACTTTGTGCAGTAAGATGAAGTTTTATGTTAGAATATTTAACGACCTTTAAAAACGTCGGATCTCACAATACAGCCCGACTCGTGCTGGTAAGTGCAGCAAAGTGCAATTTGTAATGATCTAGAGGCGGTCCCGTATTTGCTGCCTTGACCTAAAATCGTGCGACGCGTTCGACGCGTGCGCACACTATTGTGAAGTAATTTAACAGTTGGTTTACAATGAACCATCCCGGTTGAAACAGACAAATTTGGATCGTACAGTATTTATTGTGGGTGACTCGTTTTGTGTTTGATTGCAGTAATAAATTCTGAGAATTAAGTTATATCCTCAGTTGAGAATTACAAATTTAAATAAATGTAAACGAAAGCAATGAATGCCTTTCTTGGCTGTCAATTTCCTATATCAGTCGGCTTTCCTACGCTTGCAGACTCGACTACCTAACCTGAAGCGTATTTATCAGCGCGCTCCGCATGGGCCGGTCGTGTGCCTGACAACACAATGGCTCGTCCATTTCCACCAAGACGTGATCCCCCTTGCCTACCATAGGTCGTGCATCGCATCCCGATGTTTATGACCTATTCAGTCTCATGATATTATTCTCACTTGGCCCAACGCCCATCCTTGATGTGGATTCTAGGATTCCACTAATGTTGCCATTTAAAGTAATGGTCAAACGAAAGCATCTCCTTACTGAAGAATCGTGACTGTCGTCTATATTTTCATAGATATGAATATGTTTTTATAAGATATGAAAATACTGCTATTACAATTTTGGTGAAATCTGCTGTGATTACAATAGTAAATTGATTCCGCCTCGTGTGATACCCGATCCCCTTATCAAGTGAACTCTGACTTACCTTCTGTTATGTTTATCTCATATTGAAAATGTTTTATTTAAATTTAAAATTAATTTCATTCTAATTACATTGTTTTTGTCTATGATCATTTCAATGGAGATACATTTATAGATTAATAACTGTGTCGTTATTTCGCAGTATATAGTCTTTCTTTTCATCTGTTATCTTTCGGCTCGTACATGTCTACCAATGCAAAAGAAATACAAATAGACAAGTACCGAATGCCCAATACTTGCATAGCGTATTCAGTTACATAAGAAATTTACATAACACACGCTAACTTGCGTACAAATTTTCTGTCAATATTTACGGAAGCGATCGTCTGGCGATAGGTCCATGAATTCTATTGCAATTAACATGTCCACATTGCCATGAGCGTGACTCACGATCAGCTACCGTGCGCGCGCTCAGCCCGCTCGTAAATACGCTCGCTCGATTTTTGAATGGCAGAATGATTATTGGTAGCAATTAGGTGATCGCTGTTATGATTTGGTTTATGTTTTCCTGCATCGTCTTAGCAAGATAAAATATTTATACAGATTCTTAATCGCAATATAATTCTCTAGTTACAGTTCGAAGAGGGGCTTCTGATCCCGCTTTGATAACAGCCATAGTCTTTGCTTAATATGTCATTATTATCTCAATGTTAATAATATTGTTGTGTACTGATAATAGGGGAGAAAAAAAAAAAAAAAAAAAGAAGGGCGCGATATTCAGATTCTCGATCTTTGAAGTAAATAGCTTTCCTGTCACATGTAAAACATTACATCGTATGCATTTCATCATCTTAAATTTTATTAGCAATCTTTCTTTAATTAACACGTCAAACATTCACTCTGAACATGAACTCTGATGCGTCGTAATCAATTACGTCTTTCATTACAAACAAGATCGTCTGGCGGATCGAGTTCTTATGTTTTCGTGCGCGCGCGCTTCGATTTGTACGGAAAGCGGCGAATCCGTTTCCGGTCTGCTCCGCGCACGAGATTACCTCTTGATTGTATAACTCATAAGCTATCACGATAGCTTTCAAATTGGACAAGTCAAGGCACTGTCTGGATAGAAATAGGTTCGGTAGTTTTCCAATTGATTCCTTTATCCAGACGTAGTAACTTTGTAGTTACATTTTAAAACAGCTGCATATGAAATTATACTTCCTTGATATGGTAACAAGAATTAATATAATAAGTTAACCTATCAGTCGAACAGCCTATCACAAACATCACTTATTTATTCCCTTTCGTTTAAAAAAAAATGTTAAGTACTCGTATAAGCAAATATCGACTTTAAGTTGACGAATCTTTCCTACCCCACAGTAACGTGTCATACTTTACATACTGACCTTGAAGCAACTCTTATGACACTCGTATTAATGACTGTTTTCGAAATGCAAGTAGAAACGTTAACGTGATGTTGACTGCACATCCATTAGTGCTGACTGCCTGCATAGAGAATCTCAGACAATAAAATGTCTAATCGGTCATAATCTGAGAATACCATGTGGCTATCATCGGATTGTTACGAAATAATATTTTGTTATATTGACGAGCCTGTAATAAAATATTTTTAACGTGTGCTCGTCATATTTTATTGACGTTAAAATTACGGTTTAATGTTATTTATTGTATAAAATATTATAGGAAATATTACAGCAAATTCACGGTAGTCGCATTAAATTTCTAACTTGACATTTCTTTATTGCATCCTAAACCCTTGTATTTTAGGGCTAAGAATTAACTAGAGAAAATTTACGGTCTTGCGTGCTCTGTTATTTACGCCCAAGACGTTGTGCTTTGTTCTGCTAATAAAAATGTCGCACCTAACAGTCGACGATCTAAGAGTTTACAGAATTTATTTTTTCTTTCTGATGCTCAAATGACATAACGACACTTTAGCGACATAACATAATAGATCGCAGATCTTTATCAAAAAATTGTTGAGGCTACGAGCAATCTCGTCTACAGTAAAAAATTATAAAGTCTTATTTACAGTAGATTTTATCGTGATCAATCGACTCAATTGCCTATTATGATCTCGCTCCGTTCCCAAGTAATAATCGGAATACGTAAGGTGTATTGTGCAGCAAAGAAATCGGTGCTGCTATTTTGCTATATTATATATTGTTTTCGAAGTTGTTGCATTCATTAATATTAAATTACTTTTGATTTTTGAGAAATTCAAAGCTGGGTAATGATGTCGTATTAAACATGTCTTCGATTTCAATTTAATATGCATAAGCAGAGATTAAATAACATAATTGGTTTGGTAGTCGTCATTAGACATACCTGTATCATCGTGTCACACGTTTCGTAACTATTTCCACGTCTTTAACTTTTGCAATGTCATACAATCTATAAGATCAGTGTAAAATGATTTAGAGAGTTCTACCACTTATGTACAATAAACATGCCATGACTTCGTAACTATATGACAACTAATCAACACCACAACAAATTGAACGGCGTTAATTACACGTTTCACACTTTAGCTGTCGTATTATACACAAGCACTGTTATGTTTCTCGCATAAACATGTCGAGGAGACTGTTAACAGTCATCAATTTAATGTGAAGATTCAACTTAAATTTCTAGTAGCTTGAGTTTGCATAATATAAGTGACGACCATCTCATCATGTTTGATGACAATTGTTTATCAGGCGTGCTTGGAAGTTTGGGCATTATTTTTTGAAAACCTTCGAGCAAATCGGAATTGCTGTACATGCTGTATGAAGATCCATATCTTATGTACTTTGGCGGTCAAATAAATAACTATATATTGATCGTTTATTTTGAATGTGGCGTAAGTGCAGTTTTGAGAAAAATGAGCTATCACGTAATTGATGCTTAATTTAATGTCAATTTTTTATATCCGTGTTGAATTTCTCAAAAAAATCCCATGTTTTGTACAACTTAAAACAATAGAAACAATGCCAGACCTCATATGATTTGCCTGTATTTTTAAATCAACAAATATAGTTTTTTTAATTTTCTCGAAACAAAAGTCCATGTACTAATTTCTTCGGTCACACTCGGTATTGAGTGTACCCTCTGCAAGTAGAAACTATAAACAAAATACTTTTGTTATTCGTAGTTGCCGTAATTTCTCTAGATTGTCTATTGAAATTGACCTCTTCTTCACTAGTATTACACTAATTAAACGACAATTAACTGAATCATACTTTGAGATTCTCGAACTTTAATAAAAGGTCAACTCATATGGTTGCACCTTATTTGATGTTGTGGTTTATTGAATTGTTACATACATTAGACTTCTTTCTTAATTGTATACTCATTTGTGGAGATTTGTAATTAGCATTAGACTTTTAGTGTATTGCTGTATGTTTAAATTTGTTATTGAATCTGTAAATCTTCCTAAAAAAAAAAATAATTTCTGTCATGTACTTTAAAAATGAAACCAAGGAGGTAACTTATCAGAATTTAATTTAAATGTCAAATTGGTTAGCAAAAAGAAAACTGTTTGATAATAAAAAAAAACAAACAAATACTTTGGCGCGTAAATAATTTTGTTTATTATTTGTCATTGATTTTTAAAGTAATTGAGTTTGATGTCTGCCTATTATTTGTGAAAAATACTATACAATACAAACCTTGGCCATAATTAAACATTGTTGCACTTACGTATGTGCCTCAGAATCCCATGAATTCTGATGAATCGATTGCTGGCCGCTACAGTATTGTACTATATTCTCTATTATGATTCTTTTAATATTTAAATTTACAATTAACATTGTAGTAAAATATTATTTAGGCTTTTGCGATATAATACACTTGACTGATGACGGTTCGAAAACAGATAATGATAAACCTCGATGCTATTATTACACATTGAAAGTGTTTCCGTTATTTAATGAAATATTACTTCATATTTACTAATGTATTTTATGTTAGTTTAGATCACTAATGTGATAAGAGACAAATCATTTGTGATCATTACAAATCTTAATATATATATTTCTTGTGTGCGTGTGTATGTGACTGAACTCCTCCTAAACGACTGGACCAATTTTGATGAAATTTTTTGTGTGTATTCCAGGGGGCTTGAGAATGGTTTAGATTCACAATACGGTCATATAGATATTGTTTTTCAGCTAAATTATTTATTTAAAAACATTTGAGACAACGTGACATTTGAGACATTTGACATTTGAGACATTTGACAGGACAACGTCTGTTGGGCCAGCTAGTCACTTATAAATTATTAATATAAAATATTACTGAAACTAAAATTATTTCGCAAGCTCTATAAAATGATGTAATAATAATAAATACCTCAACAAAAACTATCAAACATATATTTAAATTGCGACGAGGTATTTTATTATTTAGATTTCTAGTGCATAAGTTAACAACCTGTATCTGTAAATTATTGTATCATATCTGAAAACAGTGACTTTTTAAATAGATCCAGTTTCTTCTATAGACCATTTATTATTATTTATGGTCACTTGATATACGTTGAAATACTTTGAGGATCAGTTTCCCGATATCTCACACAGTTTAGAAATAATCGAGTGCGAGCATTCTTCGTTTCCATTTGTATTTACACTAATATTATAAATAAGAAAGATTTGTATTTTTGTATGTAACGAATAAACTCAAAAAGTACTGAACCGATTTTAATAATTCTTTTTTCATTAGAAAGTTACATTATCACTGATTAACATAGGCTATATTTAGTACTAGATTACTATAGAAATATATAAACAACGCAAATCGTCCGTGGGTGAAACCGCGGAACACAGCTAGTATACTATATGTGAAGGAAACGGGCGCACTAGCCTTTATCAAATAATTGTACAAACACGTATCATCTAACCGATTTCCAATTGCTTGGAATTGTCGTAGGCTGTACGAAAGCTCGCCGATAAGCCGCCGCTTTACGTAACCACGGTTTTCGTCCAAGTGCAATTGGGACGACGTCATCAAAACATCTTGAAAGTCCGATCGTATCGGCCAATTTCGTAACCTGCCGTACCTATCGTGGTATCGAACGAATCTGTAGCAAACCGGACGTAAGTTGTAAGAGAGTTGCCAGACAGAATCTCCTTACACATAAAACAAATTTTAAGTACAAATTTAAAGAATCAGTGTTATCAAGATTATTTTATACATACAATATATATAACATTGGAAAATAAGAAGTCCCATAGAATTTCTTGCCACGCGGTTTTGTAGATTTATTATTAATATTTTTTTGCAACATAATCGTGTAGATTGTATATTTTATTAATGTTGTGAAAAATACGAAAAATTATGTAGTGATTATAATTATGATAGAGACGCACCACGTGTAGACCTAATGTAGTGAAACCAAATTCAGGATAATTGTATTGTTTTAATCCTTCATTGTTATATGTTTCCTTCCTTCCTTATGACTGTTCGCGCTATATTCTCGTCGCTTAAAGCTGAGAACACGTCTGCTGTCTTCAGATCGTGCCCATTAAGCAATTCTTTTGTCTACAGTGACTTGCACCGCCCGTATATTCCTCGCTTTACCTTTTGTGTTCTATTTAGTCTGATTCAATTTACTGTTCTGATTGTTTCTAAACATGAAATGCTGTATGCTTACTTGAAATTACGATTACGAAATTGCCTTTACTACCTCCCATTATTTCCAGTGGACTATTTTTACTTTGTAATCCCGTAGTTCTGCATTGCGTTAGATGTTTTATTATTCCAATTATTAACAATGTTAATGATCAATTTACAATTTTACAGAATTGCATGCTTTCATTCAACAATTAACTCTTAATTTGAAGTTATCTCTGAAAATACAAACTCTCTCAGTGACTACATTTAACAATGCAAGTGATATTCGCATATGACTCGTTAGTTTGGATTTATCTCTGAAAATACAGACTCACTCACTGACGACATTCAGTAATAGAAGTGATATTCACATATGACCAGTAATGTGGAGTTATCTCTGCAAATACAAACTCTCTCAATGGAATTGACATTCACAAATGCCTAGTAGTATGGAGTTATCTCTGGAAATTCTTTGTAACTACATTCAGCAATGGAAGTGATATTTGCACATGACTCGTAGTAAGGAAATAACTCTGAATAAAAACATTCTCAGTCTCTGTTTTTATTGAGAGTTTATGAGATTTTATTATAGCTACAAAAATAATAATCCAGCTTCTGTGGAAAATTTAAAAAATATGAACAAATTACACAGTTTGAACGAAATCTTGTTTTAATTTTAGAAGAATCAAATCAAAGGAAAATATATTTCTCATTGTATATTTATCCATTGCTCACGTTAGATCTCGGATCATACGTAGCGTTTATTGTTAGCGTTCCCAAGCCCAATTGGATCTTCAATTATTACAACACGTCATCGCATGAAGTCATTGCCTTTATCGTAACAGAGATAACGTGTCTTTTAGCTGGACCATGATATTTCACATGCTGCAAAGATCGCTGATCGTGACGTGTCTATAGGGTTTCATTTATAAAGCATTTACTTTATTTCAAAGTCACTGCTTAATTTAGATTTCCTAGACGAACATGCGAAAAGTTTGGAAGTTTCTTCTTCCTGATAAAAGCAACCCACGTCAAGTGGAGTTAAGTTTAAGAAATAATTCCTTTAATTTGGTTTTGCGTTTCCACGTTAGGAGAGAAAGTTTTTCGGACTTTTCGTAGTTTTCAATTTCGCTTCGTAATTTGCGAGAAAACTTTCTGAGGCTTGCTTATGTGACTTTTTAAATTTGTTACCATGATTATGATAATGTACTTTTAGGCCAGCGTGGTTGACTAAATTCAGCGGTGTGTGTAGTCAACTTATCGGCTCTGACCAGCGTGGTTGACTAAGGCCTAATCGCCCTGACATAGTTAAGATAGGCTCGTGCTCCTCGGTGAGAACGTATCTGACCTGTTTTGATGATAATCTATACAAAATACTCAAAATCAATTTCTTATTTTAACCCACCTACAGTCAACTATAGACGTAACACGAAATTTTAAAATAACGTATTAATGAAAACAATGTGTAAATTATGAAATATTTAATCCATGTATGTAGGTACATTTGTTATAAGTCAGTTTGAATTCATATGTATGTATGTAAACACAAAAAACAACATCTTTGATGACTTGAATCATATCCTAGCTATTACTAGCGTAATGCATTAATATAGTAACACTTAGGAATTAAGAAAATTAATAACAAAAAAATGGCATGTCAAAGAACATAAAGTTCTTTAATAAATATATTGGCGTTATAAACAAGTTAATTACGAATAGAGTAAATATTATTAAATTATGTACTTAACGTCCTGTCATAAGTTTACCGGTCACATTGACGACTGCATAATGAAAGCATTATTAAATATGTTCGACTAAACTTTTAATTGATCGACATTGTATCATCGGCGATACCATCGCAATACTATGTGTGGTCGATGCGACAGGTTTTCTGCAAATTATCTGTATCGTATATAATCTCAGCATTGATATTTTTTACGTGCTCACAATTCTTCTCTTCATCTGTAGAGTTTAGATGGATTTTGCAAAGAGTATTACTGTCTGCATTTCTATTGCTCTTCACCTATATTCTTATGATATCTAAATATGTCTTCTTATTCACAACGTTTACAAAACTCGTAGCTTTACTTTAATCTCTTAATTCAATGTTGATGTAAACAATCATTTGGTTGACGTTAGCGTCAAGTAATAAACGGATATCTTGGCTCTAGATGTAACAAGTATCTTGCGAACGTGGCACTTACAGGTGAACGTAAAAACCCCATTATCAACTAACGGCAGATTACAATATAATCGGTTTTATTATTCAGTGGCTTTCTGTCTATTAACGACAATGTCGTAATCACTTTGGATAAGACCGTTGTTGTCGCACCAATATAAGAGTACACCAAACCAGCGTTGCCAGACGTCCCAATTTTGGGGGGACGTCCGATTTTTAAATCAAAATTAAATATGGACAGGCGCAGTCCCGCGTTACGGGAATAACTCGAACGTGCGTGCAGCGTACTATTAAAATACATTTTCCGTGAATATTTTTGCTATTATCACGTTACTGTAGTTTGAATTGAAATATAAAGATAAAATACTTAAAAACCTTTGATTATATACGTTTTCGACGAAAGAATAACGGGATTCTTTCACAAAAGGACCAATGTGTGCACTTCTACTATCAAAACTTAAATTTGTGACAGATTTAGAGTTCCAGGGCAGGTTTCTAAATAAATCTCGAAATTATCCATTACGTTCTAAATAAGCCAAGGAAGCCTTTTTTTGTAGGTACTTGAAGTAATGATTATTGAATACGAGTTCCTTATTAGATACGAATATATAATTTATTTGTGTCAGCTTTTTTCGTTTGAGAAAAAACAAAACCATTGTCATTTATCATCTAGTTGATTACTACATCGTTAAGGTGAATTGTTATATACTGTATTGTGATTTTATTTTATGTTTAGTGTATACATTTGTTCATTATAATTATTAGCTTTATTGTTCTAGTGTTCATCTGCTATGTTACAGTTATTATTAAATTACAAATTCCTAGATATTATTAATACATGAAATGCAATGGTTTGGTATTTATTCGTATCCTATTTTGGCATTAGAATGAACGTGCTTATCTGAAATAGTTTAAGAGACAATATCCGAATCGGGTTTCTGTTTCAACATTTCTCATGCATAATTTCACAACTGCTGTCATTTCTCTATGTTTGAGATTGAAGTAATTGTGTGTAAATAGTAAAATTTATGTGTCTCGATTTAATATCACCTATTTAATGTGACAGTCGATTATACAAATTCAATGTTCGCTGCCGGTGTAATGTTTTTCAACGATTTTCTGAATTTTCTATACTATTAGGTTTTCCTCTGTTGCTTGGCTTTGTTTGTAAAAGTTCAACGCAACAAGCTCTTTTTTACGTCGCTCTCATATCATATCTATTTTTATGTGTCGCTTATTATGTACTTCTCAATCCATATATAGACATTTTTGAGTCTTTCTTAGAGTCTCTTCGACCATTTAGGAGATGCTAATAAATATTTTTGTTTGGATTTGATGGGCTCAAATTAAAAATTTATCCGTGACTATATGCATTGATTAATCTATTTCACAACCATCAGAGTTAAAACAGTGATATGTAGAAAATAGTAGATATGCAAGTGTTGTATAAAATTTATTAAGACTACTAGAAAATGTAGGATTTACCGAGGGTGACATTTGTATTATATGAGTATTTTAATACCTAATTATATACAGTTGCATACAATACTATTATTATTATACATTTGTGATGTAAATCAATACATAGTATAAAACAAAGTCGCTTTCGCTGTATGTCCGTATGTATGCTTAGATCTTTAAAACTACGCAACGGATTTTGACGCGGTTTTTTTTAATAGATAGAGTGATTCTTAAGGAAGGTTTGTATGTATAATAAATGCATAATATAGTAGAGAAACACTGATAAATTTAAAGGTTTCTAATGTGATGTCGTAAATAAGCACGTTTTAGTAGTGCATCAAAGCTACGCTAAGGCGGTACGAAGTTCGCCGGGTCAGCTAGTATTCTATAAAAGGCTCAGATCTAATAGGATGTTTTACAGTTATATGTAAGAATTATATATTTATATGGAAATATACACCTTCCTTATTATTTTTAACTTAAAATAAATATTATAAATTAACTAAAAAATAATAATTACGGTGTAACTAGATACTGTAAAATTTTGTTTTGCATTTTTTATAATACTCACTTCAAAACTTACTTAACGAAAATTTGTATATTTTAACATTCAATTAGAATTAGTTATTGTAATGGTTATATCACACTAGCTTGTTTAATGTTGGCAATAATTTCAAAACACTATGTATAATTAATGGCATGAGCGTATATAATATATAATATAATATATGCAATTTAAAAATACATATATTACGTTCAACAAATTAATATTTGCACGTAACTAATAATTTTTTGGTGTACCTCTAAATAATTTTTATCTCGTCGCGCAATTTAAATAATTGCGAAACGAGAATCGGAATACGTGCTTAATAAAACAATAATTAATCTCGTCTTTATTTTTGTTACAGGTATGAACTAGTTCTGATGGTTGTTAATTTTTAAGAGCGCAGTTGCTGAGCACAAAGTAAAGAAGTTAGTAGAACAAGTAGGGTAAGTATATATATATATATATAAAGGTATGTCTGTATGATGTTCGTATACAATATTTAAAGTGTCACTTTATTCAAAGTTGGCGGTTTTTCGCATTAAACTTGCCTTACGAGCTAATGCATTTTTAATTCCGACATCACAGGATAATTATTGATGGGTGTAAGTCATAAGCTGTAGCAGGTTTAATAGATTTGAATAAGAGTCTTTAGTATTATTTTAATTGTGTACAACTTCATGTTGTGGAATTCATTACGTCATATTGTTCCTTCACTGGTTTCTGATTAAAGAAATAGTGAGTGGTTCACTTAATTTTTAAATACTTTACTTGAATTATTACCCAAATACAATCATTTTAAATGTTAGTGTAAGCAGGTTCAAAGATTTGTTCAAGAGGTATTTTTATATTTAGATGCGCGTAATTGCGTAACCGCTGTGTCGTCTCGCTTGCAGCTTTGAAACACAATGACTTTGTGTCACTTTTCCACATGACTCACTAGTTAGTGGTTTTTATTTATGCCCATTCGCATTCATCGCCGAAACTGCGACCGCGGTGACTCACCAGACAACCGTCGAAGCTGATTGAGCTGTGCATCGACAATGACACAATGCCCATACTGTTTGCGCATTAGTAATTTAATAATCTCTTAATATTTACTACGTTTGATTAACAAACACTTCGCCGTATTCGTAAATAACTCGACCTATGTCTTCAGTGGATAATTCTGTTGTGTTCTATGTTTCATGTTCAGTCTTCGAAATTTTAGGGATTCTACATTAAAGAAATGTACTTATCGATGTTGTTACTGTATAAGCATATCGATAATACTAGTGCAACGGAATAGGACGATCTCCGTTGGCGAGTTGGAAGTACGCCGCTTTCAAAGTTTCGCCATCTCTGAGGTCCCGGTTTTGATCCCGGATTTGACCTTGGTCGTGGCCTAATATATCATCATTATCATAATTTTAGCCAATAGACGCCCACTGCTGGACATAGGCCATCCCGGTCTCGAATCTCTACATCGGTCGATCCTACGCTGCTAGCATCATCGCCTTCTTGCGATCTTCATCAAGTCGTCTGTTTACTAACTCTACAGTGTCCGCAATATGCTTGCCGTTCTGTTAATATTGTATATTTCTATTTGATTTTTTTTTCTATGTATGATTAATATATGTATGTTTATTCGTTACCTTAGATAACACAAGCTATAGAGTGCTTACTTTGTAAAAAAATATTTATTTAGATACTAGTACTCATATACTCATCGATATTTTACGTATTAAGACTTAACCAGATAGTTTTAAAGATGGCACTATGCTTTTGCCGCCGTGACAGAAATATTTTTTAATATCCTCCCATGTATTTATTGCCTAATGCATGTATCAAATAACATGTTACAATTATAACGACCGTATGTTACTGTTAATTACAAAGAGACGAAACGCATGATATATAAATGTTTCGATGCAGTGACCTAGTAGTGTCTGGACTCGTTACGTCACGTCACAATGTTATGTTCATGTCTGATCAATCCAGATTCATATGGAGCTATCTGATTGTTTATTTGGTTTAAACACATAATCTACTTCATCATTAGCACTCTATTCAATACTTTTAACATGAAAAACATCAATTTATTCTTGCAAGTGATTGAAGTGAATGTCTAGTCGTTTCCACGTTTACGGATTTCACACGTTAACCGCCGGCCGTCGGCTCATTCAAAGTATTTTGATTTATGGCATTCAAGATGACAGTGAAAGTGTTCGATGCAACACTAAAGACTCTTTTCAACGAACCTTAAATGATTGATGTGGCTTATTCAGGCGTAGGGACCTTTTGATCGTTTTGTGCTTCTTACAGCGTGCAGAGATTGTCGTTCGTTTTAGGTGTTTTGTTAACCCCAAGGTCATTGGGTTTGTCGATTTATTTTTATATGTGCGAATTGTTATCGTCTTCTTCCAGATTACTAACGTTATTATTTTATTTTCCTTTGATAATACTACTTTGATATATTTTTACGCTGAATCAAGCCTTCGTTACAAAAACTAAACAGAAGTAACATTTATAAGCTCAGGTGCGGAGGTAGTCATGACACGGAATATCTAAAACCCTCAAGTTTCAGATATTCCGTAAATAATGCAAATAGTAATTATTGTAACTAGGCATTCTTGTCAAAAAAATTCTGCTCAATAGAAAATCGCATTTATTTAAGTATGTATTCAACTTCACTTATTCAAATATTTGATTAAAATCGGAAAGCGCTCCGAGTGGCGTAAGAACGCTGTAATTAAAATAAAAATTACATTATGGGCCAACAAACGTTGCGTTGGTCACGCCAGTAGCCAGACACGCTTTGTTCGCCGTTTTTGTGATTATGTGTGAATGAAGAGATCATTATCAGATGCAGTGAATCTAGAACATTCACAGTACACGCAATCAGGCCTTTTATTTTTACGTGTATTAGTTTGTTATTATATCCATCGGTTTTATGCGGTCTGTCACTGGACCCAATGTCGCTCCTCATTCTGTACCGCTCTCTCTCTATACCGTCGCAGGCAGTTATTTATATAACTACACTAAATTCATGGAATTTAAACTGGCGATTATATTTTCTATTGATTATAGATTTGTTCTATGAATGCCTTTATCCTATTCAATATTTGTATGTAGGAATCTTCGCCTTATTTCTCCTTGATACTCAATATGCCTTGCAATTGTTTTGGCTAGCACATGTTCATACTGGCATTGTCTTCTTACTGTGCAACTTTTTCGCACGCGTTTAATTACAAATCGTATCGTTGTTTTGGTGAGGCATAGTTATTTATAATTCGCACTGCTTATTACATCAATCAATGACCTCACCTTTTTAAATATATTTAAAAAAAAATCTTCACTTTGTGTAATCTTTACTGTGAAAACCATTGTAATGTATGTTGTCGTCTAAATCTAACGATTGAGTTATGTGGGAAATTATTAATGATTTTGCATAAATATGTACACATTCAAAGCTACACTTCAAACTAGTTGTAAAACTAATCGGGCAAATGTTGAGTACGGTACCATTACAGTTCCAGTGAGCTGGATATTTTGGTTCAATGCTCTAACCTAACGCAATTCAAAGTCCGAAGCCTTTGATATGTTTAGGCGTTTTGATCGAGCATTGGTTAGTCGTGGTTCACTTTACCACAAAATTACTCGTATATTGATGTTTAGTGAGGTGAAATATTTATAGAGCTTTAATAAACTTTCTCGGTACCAATGATCATCTGCTTCCTATCCTTATATCATTGCTATGTGGGTTCGGCGCAACAGATTTTAATCATCCAATCATCCCTCTTATATGTCATCTCTATCCCCCATGTAATTCTGACGTCCATATCATTCACAATTCCTGCAATCCATCCACGCTTTCTCTCAGCATTTATGTTTCTTGAGTCCATATCGTTCACAGTTCCTGCAATGGACGGATTGCAGCAGGTTTTTCACTACCTTTATTTTAGCTGACATTTGTCTCCACAATATATGCACTTTACTCCTTATGGACACTGGACAGTGTTCATAAGAATTTCGAAATAATACGGCGCTCATCTCCCGATGACCAAAACATTACAAAAATGGTTGATACAGCCATATGCGTGGTTAGTGGGTTTGACCATAATTGCTTCAACGAAAAGCCTTTGATTAGATGAGAGAATCATGTAGAGGATTGTGATTTTTTTTATTGTTGCATTTGACTAGCTACTTGACCTCATCTCGCCTGATGATAAACTCAGATGAAATCTAAGGTAAAGGCCAAATTCAAAAGAAGTCTTTTCACTCTCGACTTTCATTCATTCGCAGCCCGCATTATGAAGGTGGAATCAAAACGGTTCGTGCAGAGGGACGTGTCTACTCTACAACGTCCACCGCATACAGCAGTAGTTAAAGGGTAATAATCTAGCTTTTGCTCACATACAATTTGCAGTGAGTCGGTATAGTTAGGTGCATTAAAGTTGTGATTGTTGTTCGCGTCTTAAGAAGTAGTCATCGACCCTTCTGACCAGCCTGAGCAGCTGCCGGCAACTTCCGCGCCGCGGTTCAGCTCTGCTTAGCATGTTTAATTGTTGTTTGTATTTTGGCACACAACGGGCTGCGTATCTCGACCGTAAAACGGACGGCGAATTGTGTTTACTTATGCGTTAGAAATGCGACCGGTATAATTCGGTGGTCGCATTGAAAGCTTTTTGGAGCGTAACGTTTGCAAACTTACAGCTAGTTATCGGTTGTTCAGTGGCGCCTGTAACTTTTTGTCTTAATAGGTAAGAATCAACTTTTATTTTTAAATCTCTCATATCTATTATGCTACAGTTGTATAGTTTCATAATACTGTAAGCGTTTGTAAGTTTCGTAAATAGGAAACGTATTGACTACGTTTGAACTGTTTCTATGCAAATTGAGTCAGAATGAAGTATTAAAATTAGAAATATTCTCATGAGAGGTTGATTGGCTATAGCAAGTCTTACAAATGTTTGTGTTAAATTTGACAGTAAGATTTGTTTTTTCAGTCTTTATCATGTTCCAGAAATAATTCATTTTAGGATGAACCTGTATTAAGCTTTTAGCATTTCCTAAATTCAGCTACAGGGTCTATACTGCTGCAGAGAGGGGAGTCAGAAACAACGCTCGGAACTTGTGACTCAAGTCTTTACGACGCTTCAGCACAAGTAGAGGTAGAGTCAGGACTCTACCTAACCATATCTAATATGGTTCCACGGTAACCGCTTGATCCGATATCTTTTAACAATATATATGACATATTTATTTGTACTATTGCTATATTACTGATATTTCTTCCATTTTATATTTTTTATTTCCATTTATGTAACATAACTTGTAACCAACAATTAACAATAGTAGTATAATTACCAAAACAAAAAAGTAGGACCTTAAGTAACTAAGGATGTAAAAATACCAAATATCATTTATGCTGTACAATTAGATTACCACTAAATTTCTGACATACAGAATCGATTGCGCGCAATTTCCACGTTACGTCGATTTAAAATGATGATCGATCGAGGTTGAGACAATAGAAAAATCAACAGCGTGCTTAAGCAAACAATGTTCAATGTTCATCGACTGTTCAAGCAAACACCACATCAGTGTTCATCATTGCAGACGCAGCGCAATTAGAAATCAATAAACAAACACAGACTGTTTATCACCCTGAGGAAATTGGCGGTTGTTGTTCACATGTTCAATATGAATAAGACTTATTAACTCAATGTTTATATTAAGACATATTTAATTAATTGGCAGACTTATTAAATATATCTTAATATAAACAATTAATAGTTATTCTTATTATTAATCTTATTCTTAATCTTGGGCTTGTCAGGAAAAGGAGATTCGCTTTAGTTACATTGCGAAATTAATCGTTTGTTTTTATACGCTCAACGCTACCAGAGCAGGACCGATCGACCTCCCCAAGGGTCTTCAATCCTTGGGCATGCCTATCTTCAGCAATATGGACGTCTACTATCTGAAATGGTGATGACGATGATGTCTTAGTTAATCTATCGCCATTGGCTTTAGTCGGCTACGATATTAACGGGAAATAATTTTTGTATTATTCTAGTCTGCTCATATCAACATAGTAACGTAACTACAAATTGATCGCTATTTTAGACTAAGACCCTCGTTTTAGTATCTTTTTGAAACAATATTTTATTTTTTGGACAATCATGATAATGAATCATCACAGCTCATGACATCCTCGCTGAGGAGCTCGAGCCTATCTTAACTATATCAGGGTGATTAGAACTTAGGCAAACACGATGTCCCAGCACGGATTAGTCGACAACACATACGTTGAATTTTTTCGCAGATGTAAAGCAAAATCACTTAAGTACAGAATGATTTAACCGTCAAATCCGTCGTAAGACCACTGGTGAAACCACAGCGCCACCAACGCCGGTACGCTATGTATGAATGCGACCTTATGAATTCATAAAGCTATATTAATGATAATGACGGAACAACAATGCAGTTGTTCACTCGAGCAGATCGTTGTCGTGCGTTTGGACAATACTCGGTTCGATCGGTGCTCGGCGCGACAGCTAGTGACCACCACGTGCGAGCACCACGTGGAAGTGACGTCACCGCCGTATTTTAACACACCAATACACGCCGTATGTAAACATTTGTCGTATAAATAGTTTTACTGTTAGATCTTGAGTGTTAAATAAGATGATGGTGATGGATAACGCGAATGATGGACGCTTGTCGAATCCGTGCGTTCACAGTTTTGGATGCGGTCTTCGATTGGAGTAAATATTTGTAATTTGGTTTCTCGACACGTGTTTCTATTTATCAGTAAATGTAAATGTATACTTTATATTGCTGGTTGATAGCTTATTATTAAATTTACACAAAGTTGCATTCTCTATAGAAGTTCATCCGCAAATTACGTCGCGTGTGAGGGGACGGGAAAAGTTTGTCATATTTAAAATATGGGGACCCGAAGAATGTTCTGGACATGCAGTCTCACAAATTTGACTAACTGACAGACCGGAAGAAACGAACGACAGCGGTTGTTAAGATTTATAAAATTTCTGTTACTTTTTTTGTGGATGACCTCTATTTTTTATAGTCTTAGTCTCTGTATTTTCTCGTAGGGTTGTTCCTTAAATAGCATAATGCATTCGATAGTTTTTTATCTACCGTGGGAGAGCCATGCTTCGGCACGAATTGG
Source organism: Scirpophaga incertulas (assembly GCA_036419045.1). Lineage (NCBI taxonomy): Eukaryota > Metazoa > Arthropoda > Insecta > Lepidoptera > Crambidae > Scirpophaga > Scirpophaga incertulas. The sequence goes on along the minus strand of CM071635.1, from coordinate 22,351,432 downwards.
GCGGGCTCGACCGGAATGATACCACGGCCTCGCAGAAAACCGGCGTAAAATAACGTTTGCGCTGTGTTTCGCCGAGTGAGCGAGGGTACCGGAGGCCCAACCCCCCTTATTCCCCTTATTCCCTTTTAAAAGGCCGGCAACGCATCTGTGACTCCTCTGGTGTTGCGGGTGTCCATGGGCAACGGTTATCACTTACTATCAGGTGATCCGTTTGCTCGTTTGCTGCCCTATCCTATAAAAAAAAACACTTTTTGTTTGTTTGAGAAATTCGTTTCGGTTGGATTTACGAATAATCTCGTAGATTTATCCTTGTGCTATTCGTTAGATTGTAAAGTAAGATTTTACATAAAATTTCTAAACATTTTCACAAAATCACTTCATTATAATGAACATAACTTATTTATGCGCAGTGAAGATAAACGCGTTACCAGCTATTTCTTTGATCGATCGCAGTAACTATTTCATTGAAAAACAAATGTTGCACAACAACTATACGCCTGGAACGCTCATTACGTATCGCCCTACAAAAGCTGGCGATCGGTTTTCTTTATTTATTTTGGCCACAATAGCTATTTTAGATTCTTTGATTTGTTACATAATAAATGTACCAGAATACGTGCGGCGTATTCAGTACAGTCAGGGAAAAAAGTTCATCTCAATTTTTTTTTGCCATATTTCGTCACTCATAATAACTGAATAATGCATCCAAATTACAACTAACATTTGTGTGTAATTGTTAATATAGAAATACGCCTAAAATGTATCGCAATAAACAAGGTTTCATAGCAACGATATGATGAATGGTCAGACGTTACCCGATTTCACAAGACCCTCGTTTATGACGAAATTCAAAGAATTTTCGCGAAGGAATCTACAAAATAAACCACTTTTTTTATTAAAGCAATAGACACTGTATGTATATAGAGATTAAGTATACAACTATTTAAACTCTTATTCATATCAATGAGAAAAGTTGTGGTAATTATAATTTATATATAACAGTTTGTTCACTGTCACAATTCTAAAATGTGACGTGTGTCGCGACATGTAATCGAATCGAATTGACAACTGACAGACCTTTCATTACGCTACTGTAAGTACATTGTTTACGAGCAACCGAAACTGCGTTACAAAACCGGTTTAATGTTTAATTAAAATGTCATCAACACTTATGAATGATGCAAACGCAGCTGCAATTTGTTAGTCTAATGCGGTGTGACCTTTTTGTTTAGTTGCGTCGAATATATTGTGTTTCTTTCCATTAAGAACATTAAGAGGAGTCGTTAAAGAACTGGTTTAATACAATTATGGTAAAAATACTATCGAGGGAATTTTTATTTGTAACTGGTTTCTTTTAATAATAAATCGATTCTTTACCCACGAAATTGTCGGTTTGCACGGAGATTTTTCCATACTAACGTTTTCCTTAATTATTTATAAACTGTAGTTTAAATACAAGAGAAATTTGATTAAAATTGTAAAGAAATTAAAACTATAAAAAAAAATGTTATGCAACACAACATAACTACCATAACACATGTAATATGTAAGTTAAATATACATCTATACTATACTAATATTATAAAACTGAAGAGTTTGTTTGTTTGAACGCGCTAATCTCAGGAACTCCTGGTTCGAATTGAAAAGATTTTTTTTTATTGAATAGATCATTTATGAAGGAAGGCTTTAGGCTACATAACATCACGCTGCGACTAATAGGAGCGAAGATATGATGGAAAATATGGAAAAAACCGGGAAAATATTCAGGCGTCCGTTATGTGCGCTGCGAAAACGGTTCAACATACCAAAAAAATATGTATGAGAGAATTATTCCTCTTGAAATGATTTAAAAAAATGCGCGCGACAGTACGAGTATATGTCTATCTTTGGAGATCAGGGCAAAAGTCAGAACTTTTGCCCTGCTCTCAATTTTATTTCGAGTCGGCATAACATGCCTTCCTCTTTCACTGGCTATTTCGTCACTTACTCTACTCTTCAATATATCCTTCACACAGTCCATCCATCTTTTCTTCGGTCTTCCTCTCGCTTTACGCCTATCCATTTTCATACATACATATATACATATATGTCACGCCTTGTTCCCAATGGGGTAGGCAGAGACCACCTCCACTTGCTACGATCCTGGCACTTTGATATCCATAACTTACTAGTAACAGGATCGTTCTCTCTTCTTCATTCGTGACCACACCAGGAAAGTGTGTAATATATACAACAATGTCTTATGTAATATATGCATATTCTTTTGACCACTTATCCGCACAAATCATTGCCAACGTATATTGCTGTCAGTGTCAGTGTCAGTTGTTCGTCAGAATGAGAGATACAGGTTGTTTCCATGGACCTATTTCTTCCACAGCAAAACGAAACATTCCATAACGCAAGTTGCGCGGCTCGTCTACCATTGTGAATAATTCCGTGTAACAAAACGCAATTTTCTTATCATAGCAAGGTCATCTGAGCGTCTGGTGTGTTGTCATGCCCACGCCCTATAATTCACTGCTCATAAACGAAATTACAGTTAAATTTCTTACACAATTCTCTCTTATTAATAATAGTATGACGTTTGTCCTTTTCTTGTCAAGGCAATATAAGTATATCAAAGATAATATGTGTTTGTAAATTATATAAACTATATAACCATAATTTTGTTGATGTTTAAGGGAATAAGTTGATGTATAGAAAACAAGTTGCACCAAACAGAAAACAGATGAAAGTATAAGTTGATGATAAAATAAAAGTATTAAAATCAATAATAATATAAACAAGGGGAAATGTTTTAATATTTATAACGACACTACTGATTTAGAGTGACTAAGATAGAGTAGATGATAATTATATAAACAGATGAAGGAATAAGTAACGGCGATAAACAAAACAGAAAGAATAGACCATTATTGCATTGACAAACAGTTTAACTTTTTAATAGGGAAAAGTAAATGACATGTTTGGAAAATAGTTTTTTTTTTTTCATTTTTATTTGGTTGATAAAGCCAATGCGCAAATGCTATTTACCGCTTGATATTATTTACTTTGTTAATTAACTAGATATACTTGCATACTATGCAAACGGTTCGTCGTTTCAGCCAATAAGCCGCCTACTACTGGACATAGGCGTCCCCAAAGGATCTCCACGTCGGTCGGTCCTTCACTGCTGGCATCCAACGCCTGTATGCGATCTTCACCAAGTCGTCTGCCCATCTTGTGGGAGGCCTGCCATCGCTGCGGTATCTTGCTGCATATGCTTACCATTCAAGGACCTTTTCGTCCCAACGGCCATCTGTCCTGCAAGTAATGTGCCTTATCCACTGCCATGAAAGATTCGCTGTTCTTCGGGTTGGTTGGTTCTTCTGCGGATTTCATAATTTCTAATACGATTACGCAGAGAAACTCCGAGCATAGCCATAACATTGCAAATGGTTACAATGTGAACATTTGAGTACCGTTTAGTAATTTAATATTATAATTATATATGTAATATTATATTTACTTACCGATGTCTTGTTTGATCAAGACCTCTTAATGTAATGCATCAAAAAGTATTGAAACCTAATCCACGAATAATTGTAATACATTGAAAGTGAGAAGAGTCAACGGATCTCTAATGTCACTTTCGTTTCCACAATTAGCACAAGAGCTAATCAAACGGCCATTTGCAAACAAATGGATGATGCTATTCGAATTATGTTAAACTATTCGAAGCTGATCAGCATATCCGACATTGAATTAGTTCGGTTGATGTATAAAGTGGTGGCGCCAAGCCGTACCTACTGCTGAGTCACTACCGTCTCTTGGATTAGTCAATCTGCGTAAATTAAAATTAATGTATGTAATTTATTTCGTTGTGGACTTTTTGTTTCGTTTGTTTCCTTTGTTTTCTTGTCATGTTTGGTAACTTTCTTATAGATGGCATGCTATTTATCCTGAAATTCGAAAAGAATTCCGTTTCAAATAAATTTTTATTTATTACGATGCTTTAGTTGTTATTAATACGTTACGAAGATACTCATTAGAAGGTGTAATTTCACCTTTTATATTCATATAGATATTTGTAGTAAATGATAGACATAATATTATTTACGACCAGATAATTCGGTTATTATTATATACTTTGATATTTTAATATGTAGAGACTCGGCCGTTATTTTAGATTCAAGTTTGAAGGTAATTACGTGATAGAATAAATTTAGATAAATATTATTCAATATTTTAATAAGAATCATTACACACACACACACACGCACGCATTACAATACAATACTTCACTAATTAGACCACAAGCAAACAAAATAACTTAATAGCTGTTAAGTAGCAAAATCTATATTCGATACAAAGTGTGTCAATAATAATACAGTGGATGACAATGACAAGTCGTAACTTATGTTCGTAAACTAACATATTCTATGGACAATTGCACATTACTCAGAACTGGCACTAAAGAACCGATTAGCGCTACAAATGTAGGACAAGCGACACCATATAAAGAGTATTTGCGATTCCAGTCAATTGTCATTGGAAATAATTAAAGTCTCGTTCAATTGACTAACGACTGTTCGTCACGAGAAATGTAACTATTAGTTAAGGGCTTCAGGCACTGATCTAGAATAACGCTATCTATTATAACGCCATCAAAGAAACATTTTAGGTGACTTTGATTATTAGGGGTAGTCTCAGGATCTGCGGAACCGATTTTAAAAATTCTTTCATCAATAGAAAGCCATATTATTGCTGAGTGTCATAGGTTATATAAAAACCGAAAATAAAAAGACTTTTACGTGGTAGTCCGTTTTGCAAAGTGAATCGGAGAAAAAACGGTCGAATGAAAGAGTTTCTTACGAACGCTGCCTTAACTATGAAATATATATTTTTGAGTTCTAGAGAAAAGATGTGTAGCTTGAAAATGCCTACAAAAAAATCAACGACAGCATATTTCTAACTTTTATATTTAAGTTACAAAAAGTAGTTTTTCTAATATTAGTATAGATAATTAAATTTTTAATATTAATAAAATAATTTAAATCATTCGGTCATATTTATTAGTCATATGTGGGCACGGGTCAACTAGTAATCAATAAATTTAAAATCCAAGTTGAACTTTTTAACAATACAACAACTTTTGTTTAAGTACTCTTTCAGCAGTATAATCTTTTACAATCGAGATTGAAGATGGGATGTTTGTCTGTTAAAGGTGCAACCAGGAAATCTACAAGAGTACATACATATATTATTATGCGGTCTTAATATTGCTTGTTGTAGAATCAAAATGTCTACAAGTCCAAAGTCGCGCGCATTTGATACACGAAAGATCACGTCTCATTCAAGTTCTATAAAGTCGCATATATTATGTGTGAATTAGTCGTACACATTTATATTCTATGCAATGATGTTTACCTATAGGTGACACGTCTCTATACAATGCGACGTGTAAAAATTGACCCCGCTTTTCAGCTACATACTCCTGTTTCATGACATTATTAACGAATGAAATAGTAGAATCGGATATCTTTTTTTTTTTTTTTTATAGGATAGGGCAGCAAACGAGCAAACGGATCACCTGATGGTAGGCGATAACCGTTGCCCATGGACACCCGCAACACCAGAGGAGTCACAGATGCGTTACCGGCCATTTAAAAAGGAATGAGGGGAGTTGGGCCTCCGGTACCCTCATTCACTCGGCGAAACACAGCGCAAGCGCTATTTTACGCCGGTTTTCTGTGAGGCCGTGGTATCACTCCGGTCGAGCCGGCCCAATTCGTGCCGAAGCATGGCTCTCCCACGGTAAATATATATTCTATTTCTCATTACTATGATATTCTCGGACTCTTATTACCATGCTACTGAATAAACTTACACCAATAGCCCTAATTTGAACTAAATAGATATGGCAGTGTGAGATGAGCCTAAGTCATACCACGCGCAATCCTCATGTCCAGTTCCATATTTTATCGCAGTCGCTTCCATTCTCGACCCAGCCAACAGTTTCATAGCACGCTCAATTTAGATTCGTTCATCAGTCGTCGTGCCTTAAAGGTAATAAGCATTATGCATTTTGTTGTGTACGGGATATATTAGGGAACGTACCCATACTACGTGACCCATTTTACAATTTTTACCCCCCCCCCCCCCTCGGTGACTAGCCGTAGTATATGCTAACCCCCTCCCTCCCCCTCTAGTTTTCACGTAGTAATTCATAAATATGGTTTTGAATTTTTTTTGCAAATAGAAAGTTTAAAAAATATTAATTTTTTTCATATTTATCTTTATTAATACGGCGCTTGCCTATAAACCTATAATCACAAGTTAAAAAAATATTATTAAGAAGAATAAACATACGTAGTCATATTGTAACAGAATCTTAAATCACAAAAAACAAAAGTGTGATATGATGGACATGGACTATTATATGATATATTAAGTGGGCGTATCGATAGTCCAGAGTTGTTGTCACGATTAATATTTAACACACCTAAGTACCGCACAAGGCATACTCCTATGTTTTATATCCCTGGACATATCACATGTTATGGCAAAAATGCAGTGATTACAAGAATCATGCGAGATATAATGAATTCTTTAGTGATGTTGATCCGTTCATTGTAAACAAGAAGTCCTTCATGATAAACATTAAAAAAATAATTTCAAACGTTTGACCATTGTTATAATAAGCATATTAACTGATTCAAATAATAAGTCATATATTAAAAATATCCGTAGTGGCGACAGTCTCTTTACAAAATTGAAATGTCTAGAGTGTATCATAGTTGTATAGAATAATGAAATGTTAAAACAAATATAACTTGTTACAACTGAATTACAGTTGTTATTTGGTTACTATAAGAACTTAAATGGTTATGGTTATATATTTTGTTTCGATTCATTTATATAATTTGTTCATAGGAACATATTAAAACAACCCAAAATTCATTAGTCTTTTTTTGAATTGCCTGCATTGACAAGGAATCCTTGTAGCATTTAATAAATGCATTGTACAATCGATCTACAACGACATGATTGCACAGGTATGTATTACAATATGGACTACACTATAAAATATCAGCTTTGTTGTTGTTGTCAATTTCGTCCATACGGACAGGCGAAGGTACTAAGCCATACTGCCAAATCTATCATTATCAGCTTTGTATCAGCTGACTTTCTGACATATGTGCGTCAGTGTTGCCACCTATGAGTTTGAATTTTTTTTTAATCATTTATTTTAACGGCTCTTGATACAGGTCCTTTTAAGCCCTAATGAGTTTGAAAAGCGCTAACGTTGCCCGCCATATTTGAATATAGCTCGCAAAAACGCGAGATTTTCCTAAAGTATATTTGATTACGTGACGAAAACTTAAGGCCCCCCCCGCCCCTGTGCCCAAGCGTGGTATTTGACGACCCCCCTCCCCCCCCTAAACGGGTCACGTAGTATGGGTACGTTTCCCTTATGGACTGAAGTCTAAAAATATATTTGTTACAACTATTTTAGAGCTGTCTGAATATAATACTTTATCTCTGATTACAGTTCTTTTAATTTTAGTTGTTTTCTCGATATGATTTTTTTTCATATTCTTTAATATCTGTTACATTATGATTATTGTAACTTTTGAAAAGAGCTCGTTATAAAAAATGTGTCTTTTATTTTTAATTTTACGTTTATGACAAGCAGTATGTAATAGCTTTATGAACAGTTGTGATAAATTTTAAGCTTTGAATTGAATTGTTATTATGACAGTGGATTCAAAGAGTTACTTGTAATGGATATCTCTATCTTTATACTGAATAACATGAGCCATCAACTGCGCAAAATGGCGGAATTTTAAAAATAAATAGTTTCTACTATCATTTATCGTCTATTTTCACTGCTTTTTCTAGTATTCTTGACGGAACCGAATACAACAAATATGGGATTACTTAAATCGATTCAGCTTTTCCTGAACTTTATATATATATATATTTATAAGTCAAGCAAATTATCCTTTGTTTTATGTATATAAGTCTCCATTCCGTAGTTAACCTTGCAATAAATTTGTTTTATTTTTTATTCTGATAGAACAAATTCTATTGTCCTTCGTTCATCACCGTTTATCAGGAGAAACGAGTACTTACTGCAACCTCAATAACATATGTCGAATAACCCGATTGTTTGAGAGGAGTCGACGGTTGAATGGCGCTGCGATAATCCTTCTTCGCAACAAGACGCGTAGAGATGCAAACTATACGTCTCTTATTTTTAAACCGCTTTTTTATGCCGAGCCGTTGACAGTAACTCGCCGTCGCTACCATGTATTCGATTTAGTCTCGTTGCGTTACCTGCCCTTTGTGTTACCTGCGTCGTTTGAATGGCTCTTATCTTACCTGGCTTACGTTTGTTGGACGCATTTACAAATAATGAATGTCAGGAGTCCTCGAAGCTCTGGTTTAATCGCAGACTTTTTTACGCATATTCAGATTAGTACAACTTGGAGCGTTTTAAACTAATGTGTGGCGAGCATGTTATTGGCACAGCCGTACTTTTTAATTTACACAAAGTTGATTTGTGTAACTTTTTCTTATTTTTCTTTAATAAATCAATAAAACTAATTATAATTTAAAAAAAAGCATAGCTGTTGCAAACGAGTAATAATTACAAATAATATTTTATTCTAAGTACAGCCAGGAAATGGAGAAATTAATCGATGAGCAAAGGACAGCAAGGAATGTTGTTTTGATACTATCGCACTTTTCTATTAGCAGTAAATTCAGTTCAGCCGCATTGGACGCGCAGTTACGCTAGGCGAGTTTACTCGGTGACTTTATCAATTATTGTTAGTTCAAATTCAGTTACCGTGCGCAAAAGTAATTTGTTCACTAAGCAACACTTCTTCTTTCTCCTGCCCTATTCCTAATTTTAATTAGGGTTGGCGCTCCTCTACTTTCTTCTATCACTCGGCATTTTGTCATTCACTCCCTCCATCCATTCCATTCATCATCATTTCATCCATCTTTTCTTCGGTCTTCCTCTTCCTACGTGCCCATCCACTTTCATGTCCATAACTTTCCTGGTAACATGATCGTTCTCTTCTGAATACGTGACCATACCAGGAAAATCTGGATTTTCTTAATTTAATAACAATAAGAGCTACTTTTAATTTTTCCCTGACATTCATTTACTTACATATTCCTTTCTTATCACACATTGCTCAAGACCGCCTCTGTTCCCTACGTAATAAAAGTCGTAATTCAGCTGTTTACTTTGATGCGGCTGATTACACTTTTTGTATGTAAACGACAATATATATTAGACTACCATAAAATACCAAATCTGTAATATATATTCTAGGCTTTATGTTCGTGGAATAAGGTGAAATGAACATTGAAGAAGTTTGACTGTATCGTTAGTTAGTTTGATCTGCTGCGTCTGTGCTCCCTTTCAATCTAAGGCTTCGCCTGTTTTATATAGGACTATTCCCTATTTTACTATAAGACAAATATGTTTTCCTATGGTTAAAACTATCATATGTCCTTTCCCTGGTTTCAAACTAAGCTACTAACTACATCGCATTGTAGATATCGTTCAATAGATTTTGTAGTGATTATACATATTTTGAAATTAAATATGCGACGTGGCAGCCCTGTTTATTACTCAAATCAACATACTACAATGGTTCTGCTGGTTTGACTTTAGATGCTATGTTACAAGTATAAGAAAAATGTGCTTCATTCACACCACTTACTACCTTGTGCTATGCAAGGCAATAAATCATGCGTAACCAGTGATAATGGCTTGGCTATTTTCGGAGCAGCATCGTCTAATTAGGTAACCAGTTCATTTACAAATTGCCCCATATTTACGATAATATGGGTCTATGATGTACTGTGGCAGGTGTAACCGGTGTCGGTCGCTTTGACCCTTAAGGAGTCATGATAATAGAGTTTATCCTTTTACAGTGTTGATCAGTTACTTATTGTATTAAAATTGTTAGCAAAGTATATGTGCGCAAGGTATTTTTAGTATCTGGCAAGAATATCTGTATAGATTAATGTAAGTGAATATTTACTATGGTTTTACATTGATTACGATTCACCTTCTGTAAAATATACACAATTTGACAATATTCTTAATCTAAATTGATCTAAATTACATATTAATGTATTATGTGTTTATTATTGCTTTATATTGACAAGCTGCCTAACTGAGCGCACCCAGAGGAGCAAAGGCCGGGTGTCCTCAGGTGCGACACTCGATCCTGAGGACGGCCGTCGCTGAGGTTTTTAGTGGGTAGGCCTCCCCCTTCTGGGGAGAAGAGCCCCACATAACCACTGGCTCTCTTCGCAGCCGGGGTATGCAATTCAATGCATTTTCGTCAGCGGAAAAAAAATTGGTCAGTAACACAATCACTTATATCTGGTTTACTGGACAGGTTAATCTCGATTTTATAACATATTTATTCGAGACCAAATTGAGAGTCCTCCAAAAAGGAATAATGAAAGGGAGAATTCGCAATTATTCCACCAATAACAGTTTTTAGTTCTTACTATATTTATGTATAGATTTCTTTTTATATCGATTTTTATGTGCAAGTGTATGAGTCACTTGTGGATAAAGCCATTGAGGGCGATTGACCCAATCACCGGCAAATTGCGAATGGCCGAGCTGTTGTGTCGTTCACCTGCTTTGCGCACCTTGCGAACGGTCGAAAATTGATGGGCCTGCTGTAGATACAATAGACGCTCCATGAAGCAGACACTGTTCAACCTTTGTTTGATAACTATAAAATTACAATAATACTTTACCTTTATATTGTTATACCATTTCGCAATTAATCTTGTTAAAACCTTTATTTGGCACATTAAATATTCTATCAATATATTATTCATATAATATCGTTTATTTCTATATTTTGTATAATTTATGTAATACTAGCGACCCGCCCCGGCTTCGCACGGGTGCAATGAAAATATGGTTATGGTGGGTCATCCCTAAGAGATAGACATATACCATCGCGGACTTTTTTGTTGAACTTTTTAAGGTGGACAATACTGTAGTACATTATTTTGGTCTATCTCGTAGGGTTCAGCCAGCGTTTTTTGCAATATAAGCGCAAAAAACGTGCTTATTTACGACAACACATTAAAAACCTCTAAATTTATCAGTGTTTCTTTACCATATTATACATATAAACCTTCCTTAAGAATCACTTCTATCTATTAAAAAACCGCATCAAAATCAGACACACAGACGGCGGATAGCGACTTTGTTTTAGTAATGTAGGGATGATGATGATACATAATAAATATTGTAATTGCAAATACTTGTAAATATAATAAATGTTCGTAGATTCTAAATAATTTAGTGTTTTCTTTCATACTAACATTTTCTTTATTTAATAACTAAGGTAAACTTTATGCAACTTTTCATCATCCACACGCCAATAGACTTTAAATCAACTTATTATTTTTGCAAAGTTATAGTCGATAAAGTACAAAATCGTTCGTCTGTCGATAAAAATATTTAACAAAGTGGGATATTCAATAGTATTTAATTTTTCATTGCACTGTAGGTTTAAAGGTATTGCAAAAATAGTTGCTGTAGCTCTTTTATTTGAAACAATATACAGTTAGATATACGAACGCGAAAACTGACAATGTCGTAGTTAAATATAATATTAAATACCATGTTTAATTTCAAATATTCCCTAGTCATAAATATTATAGCATACAGGATAATTTATGTTATCTCACGAACTCGAAGATATACGACATACAATATGTATCTCGAAGATATGTTATGAATAAAATATCTCATAATATCTCTCATCACGATCTTTATAATAAAACAATAATTGATTTCCTGTAATTTTGAATGAGTTTTCGATTGCCGACTCTAATGTATCGTGTAGACTTATTGTACATTCTAATTGTGTTTCAATTTATCCCATATCGTCTGTGTGTGTTTCAAAACATAAAGCATTATACGTATCTCTGATCTTTGGCTGGTATCCACCTGCCTATTAAAACGGTAATATTTACCTGTTACGCCGGAAACTGTTAACTGATTTGTAACATTCGACATAATTTATACTGTTCCCTGGTGGTTTTGTTCTATTTAAGTAACTTCGAGAATGAGGTGTTGTAAACTAATTTGGGTCCGTAACTTTATAAATTCTGTAGTTTGATTTGATTTTCAGTCGACAAAATTTTACCGTTCTGTTTATTCAGAACAAAAGAATAGGTAGACTGAACATCAGAGTACTAAACTCGGCTTAGAGTGCTTTTTGGAACTCGGGTTTCCTTTTAACCATTTTTGGTAATAATTGCGTGTGCAAGGGCTTGATAAAGCTATTGTTACTAGGTCTATAATATTCAAGGTCATTTCAGTTCACGTCCATTGTAGGACATCTACCAAGGATCCCTAATCGATCCCGCCTTACTAGCATCCATCCAGCTCCTATTGAGATCTTAACCAAACTTCCGTCCACGCGGAAGATCTACTAACGCTATATATAGTGTTATATAATACATGTATGTTATATAACATATTAATCTTATAAGAATAATATACTTTATAAAATAATATCAATGTTGAGTTCAGTGTGCCAAAAATTGAAGTAACGATGATAGATAAATTGTGCAATAGTGTGACTATTAAAAAGTACGATGCGAAAGATGTAGTGATAGAAACGACAAGTGAGTGTTTTGATGACTTGGGCATTTAAAAACAACGACGACTTATGAAAACAATATATACTTCTTCATACGGTATAAAAATACCACGTATATATCGTTTATTATTTACCATTAAATGTTTTTCAAGTTGTTAGGTAACCTAGTTGGGGACCTAGGCGTACCTCGATCATGGCTCAATCAAGATTACCTTACGACCGAAAATCTCGACCTAAATATGATTGATTTTCAGATCGTAGCAAATTATTAGATTACCTACGATACTACGGCCATTTTAGTTGCATTTTTTCCTTAAGAAACTGTGGTCTCTTAATAAAGCAGTATGAAATAATCAATCAATATTATATTACATTTAATCATTGATGTAGCCTCCATAAATATATTTTTTGTAAACTTTCTTTGATACTATCAAATAATAGTTAGCTTATCCCTAACGTGGAACAGAGACATTAATTCACAATATACTGCGTCGAGACGCTGACTAATTTCACCAAGGCCGGAGACGATACTTTATTATTTATTACCTTATAAAAGCTGCTGCCATACCCTACTGCCTAACCACTAAGCTATAAGGTTGAATTTACTTAAAAACGAATTAACTGTTAAGCCCTTTAATACTGACGCATAATTGTAACATTGGGTTGCGTTATAAATAGATTGAGAAATGGCTAATTTCTTTTTGCACTGACAAAAAACATGTTGTTTATTTGACGCAGTTACTGTCGCGTTTATTAGAGGAATATAGGTTTTAGATATACGTTTTATTTTTACAAAGCCTTATCTTTATCTACACACGTGAAACTGATCATCGCCGTCAGTATCGGCTCAAGTCAGATAATGTTTTTCGGAATACTTTTTCAGTTTTGTTTTATTATTTTGTAGTCCAAAATATTATATAATATTTCTTTATTCTTTCTCTCTAATACAAGATAATATTCAAACGGGTTCAACTGTATTACAGTGAGAACAGTGTAGTTCACTCGTTTCAAGTTTATCATAAGAAACAAATTGCATTAATTAAAAGCTTTGATTTGGTGTTTACAGTTCAAAATAAAGTTTAACATTAATGCTGAATAGTTTCAATTTTTTTTTATTTCATAGTCGTAGATAAAGTACTGTATGCCATGGCACGTAATTAAACATTGCAACACACTAACATTTTTAAGAACTAAGTTTAACTATATTTTTCCACGATCATTTTCATAGCTTGTGTGATTTATATTTTTATACGATACATATATACATTATTTTAGTGTGTGTATTAATATTTTTGATATAGTAGTATTTTGTTATAGTATATACATATATGGAATATAATTTAAGATACAATATATACTATTCAAAATAAATAAGGCCTCTTCATTGAATGTAAAGCTTGGTTTTGATTAAGCAACTTTCAAACTATATCGAGTTGTTAATTGTATAATGTAACCAAAATTGCGATGAATTTCTTAAAATACAAAAATATTGTTGGCCCTTATTTTCTTTAGTATATTAAGTTGCATACTTCCGATTATTTTAAAAAGATTATTTACTGCTTAGGTATTCCTTTGTAATGGAATATTTTGGGAGTGACGGTCGGTGAAACCGATCGAACGATAAGATTGTCTTTCCTCATCCCAACTATAATATTATAAATGCGAAAGTGTGTTTGTTTGTTTGTTTGTTACCTCTTCACGCTTAAACTACTGGACCGATTTCAAAAATTCTTTCACCTTTGGAAAGCTACATTCTCCCCGAGTAACATAGGCTACTTTTTATCCCGGAAAAATCGACAGATCCCACGGGATGCGCAATAAAGGCTTCGCTCAAAAACTACTGCACAGATTTTTATGCGGTTTTCATCAATAGATAGAGTGATTCTTGAGGAGTTTTGCGGCATTTTTTATCTCGGAAAAACGGATAGTCCCACGGGAAGCGCGATAAAATCTTCGCACCATAAACCGACTTCCGCGTATATGTAGCCGTGGGCAAAAGCTATGACCCTTAACCCTCTATACACCCAATCCCGAAATCCACGCGGGCGAAGCCGCGGGCAGAAAGCTAGTATTATATATTTGTTGTCTTGTGTTTGGATTGTGTACAATAAAGTGTTTTTATTTCTATCTACAACATTTCAACAAATTCTTCATATGATCAGAAATTATTATTAACTAATATTTATTTTATATTGTATCCCACCAAAAACATACATCTAAAAAATGAGAGCCAATTTCTTTTTTACATTCTTTGTGTATTTTATGTGTTCAATGAAGAGTTATGTTATGTTATGTTAAAAATTATACTTGACCGTGGGCTTCGCCGCAATAAGAATGGAGATTTAAATGAGTGCCAAGTTCTATGCATAATCGAAATATATATTTGCATATTGAATAAATTAATATTATTAACAAATATTAAACTCTATTTTTTTGCTTTATAGGATACCTATAACAATTGTTGTTATTTAAAAATGTGAGATTTGAAAGTAGGTTAGATTTGACTTGGCCAATTTTCATTACATCAGTCATTTTATAAACTTATTCAACAGAAGTTATAGAAGGGTCAAAAGTGACACCAAGTGGTTCGTATAATATTACACTCGGCACTGGCTAGCCAGTTCCTTTGCTTGAACTTGGCTTGACGCGCTGTGTCGCGTGTCTAGATCTAGATTTACGATTTTGTCAGTTCATGTACAAAAATTACTGCATGTTTATCATTCGTTACCTCGTTACCTAATATTTAATTTCTATAGTTTTTGCCTTCAAAAACATTTTTGACTAACTTTATAATATAGTCATAATAGCGAATTTTTCGGTCACGTTTTTATTGATTTCCGTAAAAAATGCGACAATTCACATTTCGAGTCGCCGTGCAACCAGAGCGTGTTTCCACCGCGATTATTTACGGAAAACGCAACTGGTTCGTGCTATATTCGGCCGCATTGTTTATTTGGCCGACTCCGAACTAGAGTTGTATCGAGGTTTCTGATCTGATCGGTTTAGTATCGAGGCAAAATATCGATATTTTAACAACAATCAATCAACATATTTATCGATATTACCGAGATTAACTGAAGTTAATTTTGCGACAACTTTATTTACTGGTTTATAAGTTTCCTTTCGGATTTGCTCTTTTTACTAGTAACTAGTTTTAGAAGTTTAGTCTTGCATTTAACTAGCTTTTAAGATTATTTAATAAGATTTTTTAATATTTATGTATAATATGTATAAAAATCTGTCCCACAGACTTTATCAAATGACGTAATAATGTCGGAATTACAAAATTGATATTACAATAAATACTCGTAGATACCATTATTCGTAATTTTTCGGACAGAGGCAAAAACAAATAAATAAGTAAATAATAATACCGTCTTGGGTATACAATATGATAAACATGTAGTAAGTTATCAAACTTACGCTATATTATTTTATGTGTATAAGATATTTTTCAAGTATTTCATGTATCGATATTTGATGAGTATCGATATTAAACTAATCCCGTTCCAATCCAACATAGCAGGGTTATGGACAGCGCCGGTTTTACTTAAGTAATACAATCATATTACAGCATTTTCATGATGTTTGGGGTATATCCATCCTCATCTGTCTTACATCTGTTCCGCATTATCTCGATGAGTGCTTTGAAGAGTATCGTGAACTAATAAGGTAAACATTGGATTTAGTTTTGTATTGTTGTCAAAGTTATGTTATGTTATATGTCATATATATATATGTATCTTGTGTAATTCAATAAAACCCTTTCAGTGCAAACTATTTCTTGCAAAATAGCGTAATAATTTTGAATACAGCGGGAGTGTAGACGCTACGTTACTTATTGGATCTCTATGTATAACTGATAACTTAAAAGCTTTATAGTTTTCTGACTATTACATATATTTAAATAATTATTTCAATGTGTTGTTTGTCCAATAAAAGCTTCATTTTAAAGTTTATTATTATGTAAACGTACAAATTCTTTATTGGTATTGTAGCGTATTTAATGTAAGCTGATATTTATCTACTTGTAAATTAAGTTGGGTTTAAACTCTGAGGCCAGCGATTCACGACTTTCTGTACAGGGAGAGAGAACCCGCCACTTGTAAGCCATAAGCTTGACTTCTTTCTTGTTCAACATTGTTTATGTAAGCCCTACTTTGATAACATTTACTTACCTTAATATTTAGGAATATTATGTACTGTCAGCAACACGTCAATCTTTAACTAGCACTACGATAACTATTGCTATTACTAGCGTCATAATACGTGTCACAAGATAAAGATGTATTAAGAATTCTTAAATAAGACATGTCTATTTAAAAACAATTTTTTTCGCTATCTATTTTTATTTGCTGATTTCGCCTTATTAATATTCTTTCGTTTGTTTGCGATAAATGTGTGTTACTGAATTACGTAAAAAGGTTTACTGATCTGGGGTTTCTATTCTTTAGAATTATTCATTATTCTGAAGAATTTTGTTACGAGTAGCATTGTAGCTACTCTCGGTTTCATTAAAAGTACAATTGAAGTATTGCGCTCATATAAGGGCCTAAAGGGCATTTGTAGGGACACAGCAGAGGAGAGCACTCGAATATGAATGGCACTATTGTTGAAACCCTTTGTCAAGAACGCCTGTTGAGCTTTTAAATGTGAAGTTTGTAATTATACTTTTAGATTATTATTTTTTTATTATTAAGAATCGAAATTATTATATGGGTCCCTCATTATTTGTAGCTGATGGTTCTAAACGGTAGAAAGAAAAATTGACTGTGAAACAATATAAATCTCTATCCGTTTCTTTATTTGCCATAGGCTTTTACCGTCAAACAAATATATAACCTTATACACGGAAAAAAAGGTTGTTTGCATACTCCATCTTATAGTCTGCCGCAAAATAACAATGTTCACATTGCTAATGAAATCAGTGGATACGGTGACTTTTTACAATTTTCGCATGTTGGCAACATTCTCTGTAGTTTTTGTAGGGCTTAAATTTAAAACGAACCACATGTATTATAGGCGACTTACCATTTACCAAACACTTACCAACCTGATGATAAGCGGATCACCACTAACCAGCAGGTTTGCAGTCTGCTTGTTTGGCACTATATTATAAAAATAACGAATTTGGCACTATATTATAAAAATAACAAAAAAAAAATGTTACGAAACTATTTTAATTGTAATTTTATAATTAAAAAAATTACGCAATACCTGGGCACTCGTGATAGTGCATGTTTGTTCCACGAACACGTTACGTGCCGACGGTAACTTCAGATTGGTGTTTCGTTGAGGATTCAAAGAAAAATCGTTGAGTAATCGTTGAGACAAGTTTTCAGTTATTAATTAATTCCCAGGTATAAAGGGTTAGGAAATTAAGCCTTTAGATTTTGAGAAATGTATTTCATAAGCGTGTATTTGGTCACTTAGTGGCAAATTGTGTGCGTGAGCGCCTAACTGACGTATCAATATAGAGACAACTACAAAACTCCTGAAGCAAAAAACAAAATCGTTATATGAATTTAAACACAATTCTGACAGGATGTGACGAAATTCTATAATATGTAGACAATACGAGGTTCACCTGTACGTCTAGATTCATTTAATATTCAACAACATGCAACCCAACATTATTAAGTTACACAATACTAATTTTATTTTTACATTTATTATGTGATCAAATCGCGAAAGTCTTAAAAGTTACTTAATGATTGATCTTAAATTAAAATCATCTCTTCTATAATGTTGTAAATGTGACGGTAAATTTGTCGGTGACGTTTTGATTTTTATATTTGGTATTGGGGAGTTTGAGAACAGGGATATAGGATAATTTTTACTCCTGGAAAATATGTCCCCTATAGCAAAATCCGGAAGAAGTGCTGCTGCAATGCTGCTCTCGAACTATTTCCATATCACGATCCGAGGATATAGGATTATTTTTACTACGGGAAAATATCTTCCTATGTGAATTCCTCGTAATAATGGCTCAACCCGTTTTTTATGTAATTAGGTATGAATATATTTTGAAATCCGGGGAAGAACATATCATATTTGTTTTCGACAATCCTATAAATAGCGGGCGATCAGCGAACTTAAATCTAAATTTCTTATAATAATAATTCCTTTGTTCCAGTTCTAAATAAAACTGTCCCTAGAACAATTGTCTTTAATTTCACACATTATTAATGACCACAAGGCTCGCTCAAGTGTAATCTAGAATTACACATTGAAGTAAATATTAGCAACCTTTTTTTGCAAAAATTAAGTGACGTTTTCATGATTTACGAGTTGCGATTCTCCGACATAGTTGATCTCACATTATTTGTGATCTTCAGATGTTGATCCTTTATAAATAGCACTCCGATTCGTTCGGAATGTCGCTATATCATCCTCAGTGTAATTTTGTATTCGTGCGTGAATATTTTGTTTGTGCGTAGGAAATAAGAGTTGTAAAAATGAATATAACACGGTGAATATTTTGGACGCGGGCGGAATTTGAACTGATGGACAATTCCACTGTATTGCTCATAATTTTTAACGTGTCCCGTAGTGGATTTGATTAATTATTTGATTACTACGAACTCAGTTTTAAATATGTTTGATAAATACGAATCCCAAATATGAAATCTTTGTATGTACGAGTCTGCCATCTCAAGTATGTGGATAAAAACGAAATCGCTTCTGGAGATTAACTGGATGAATGTACTATTTATTGATACAGCAAAGATTTTTTTTTTTAGCATTATAGTACAATTTTTCTGATAGGCTGGCTTATAAAATATTAATTAAATATATAACCAATTCTGCAGAGTAGGGGACAGTCCCAGTGTCAATTTATTTAATATGCTGCATCACGATATTTAACAGATCAGCAAGAAGATTAACGTCGGTTTTTTAACAGAATTGTATATATTTTTCAAAATTTCTTTCAAAATTTGGAGCTTTATACATTTTAAGTATATTAAGTTATGTGTGTTTATTCACAAAGTGTACGTAATAAATTTTACTTTTTATATTCAGGTCGGTCATTTCTGGCAACATAACAAATGTTAAATAATGACCCTGTAATTAACAGCTTAATCTATATTTAGCTTTGTTTGTAACGCCGCGCTATCGGCTCGTAAATTAAGATGTTTGGACACGGGTTTTTCGATAGAACGGTCACCGAATCTAGTTGTTATTAACTAATTATCACCAGCTACAAGTCGTAAATTTCAATGATAAAGAATCTTATCTCGCACCCACGTGGTTGGTGCTACGTACTACGTACGATTTTTATTTTATAACTAGCTTTTGCCCGCGACTTCGTTCGCGTGGACTTCAGGTTCGTCCGTCTAGTCTAGTAATAAGTAAGTTGTTTTGATCTATCTTGTAGGATTCAGTCAGCGTTTGCAATGTAAGCGCAAAAAATGTGTTTTTTACGACCTCACATTAGAAACCTCAAAAATAGCCTATGTGTTATTCTGATGTATAAGCTGTATTGTGTAAAGTTTCATTCAAATCCATTCAGTAGTTTTTACGTGAAAGAGAACAAACATTATAATTGAATATTATCATGCCTTGAGTTCATTAAAATGACGATAACTTTTTTTTTAATGACCGATTTTGATGAAACAAAGTTTAGATATTATTCTGAGTTAAAACAAAGCAAATAGTGAAAGTTTCAAGCAAATCGGTTCAGTACTTTCGGAGATAACGTGAACAAACATACAGACAGACAGACAGACAAAAATTCCAAAAATTTTTTTGCTTTCTAATAATATTTAATGCCCTCTATCCATTTCAGTCAAAAATACTAAATGTACAGACAAAATATTTTACTGTCTTATTATAGTGTATAATATGAGGCATGTATGCATCATTGTTCAAATTGAGAATTGAGTTGGATTGCTAACCCAACTATTCCAATAGAATATCTTCTAAATTCATCGCATTGAGAATTTAAATGCTATAGTCAGTATTCTGAATAAATTAACTTGGGCTATATATTTCTACTAACTCCGCCGAGTATAAGGAAGGATAACAGAGGTAATCATTAGTACAAAGTTTCTTTTTAAACTTTTACTTTGATTTTTGTAAAGCGGAAATCAGTAATCTTTAATCCTAAAAGGCTCTCGTAGTAATCTTATCTTTACATTAAAATTCCAAAGAATTAAGAAGCCATTAGAACTGTAATAGATTTTGAGACTAAGTATATTGCTATGATAATTACACCACTTCATCTAATCTGATCGAAACCTTTTCGATGCATGACGTGAATTATCCTAATCTTATTTGGTGTAATTAAATAAATAGTCCTTACATTCGTAATGATGCCGTAATCTGGTGTAATTGGGCCCTGATCCCTGGCCTATTAGAGGTGAGAGGCCGATTCAATTAGCCGAATCATTTCCGTCTCAACGCACTGACACGCTATGTGGCGTGCGAATGCTGGCTGGGTTTCTGAAAATGGCTGAAGTGCAGAATTTTAAAATATATCCAATTAAGAGGTTGTTATATTTTTTTATAGCTCTATCACTTTCTGCCGATTTAAGGAAAATATTGCTTCACTATTCTTCTATTGGAACACATTCTGGATAATAAGTGATGATTGCAAATTCGATTAATAGTACTAAGTGCTGCAGGTAGAGGAGGGAGAAGACTATGCCAGCCTCCTCTGCTTAGGTACCTCCGTCTCACCTGTTTTCTGCCGCAAAATAGCAGTGTTCGCATTGCTATGTTCCGGGTGCGCAGGGTAACAAAGGCAGTGAAACTACCGGGTATCGTGATTATATCTTTTCATTAGGTAGATGAAGACTGCTTGCTTGCCAATATATAATTTAAAAAAAGTATTTACGCACCCAAACTAGAAATGTAGGCACTTAAAAGTAAGATAGTTAGATATTTTATGGCTTAAGACGTTTTATTTTATTTTAGACGTTTTTTTAAATAGCATTTTTCTATTTTTATCCTTTGTTAATTCGTTCATAGAACAAGGAAACGACAATAACCATCATGTGCTAGGGTTATTAGAGATTCTTTATATCTAAATCATGCAGCTTGTCCCTAAATCCATACAGTAATGTCGTGAACGAGACATTAACATTCAGCTGTCAATAAATATTGACCAGTTTAAACTGTGCCTTTGCACCTACACATGAAGTGTTCACCAAAACAGGCTATGATAGCTCAACAATAGCCCACAATATGCCGTTAGCTTGTAAATCATTGCGCACAATAAAATAGCCTGTCTCGAACAGATTTATAAACGCAAGCGCATAATCGTTAGTTTTTATTTATCTTATATGGCAATGAATTTACTCGCCTAATATTGATGAACTGGTGCGTCCAATGCTATGCATTATTAACACCTAACCTGAGTTCGGCACCTTTAAGATCATTGAATGATAAATCGTCGCCTAAGGTCTAACACTGCATTACTCAAAATATCGACGTATTCGAGGGGCAAAACGAAAACTGTCTAATCTTGTTGCATGTTATAAATTAAGTAATTAATGTATATATGGCTTAGTTAACAACTAAAATTGTTCTCTATCAGTCGACCAGTGTGCAAAGTAGAAAAATTACTTCTACTTTTCACAATACACCAGACCAGGTGATACAATATACCAGGTGAAATATAATATTTACAGAAAAATCTATTTTTCATCCAAAACTATAGATACAACCAAGTAAATATGATAAGATTTTCTTGTGCAAATATTTAAAACAAAACAATTTTGAAGTATTTGTGGCAAAAAACATATTCGTAGCATGGCTACAAAATGTTATAATAATGTTTTTCGTTTCTTGTTTACTGTGTTGAGTTACACGTTATTAGTTCTAATAACGTGTAGCGACGCAATATACTATTTTAAAACGAATAATATATATTTGACTTTGTTAGACGATGAATAAATAATGAGAGATTTCGGAGCTTTTGAAAAAACATACAAATAATTATGAATTATTTTGAGACACTTGGAGACACGAGGTTTTTAGACTTAGTTATATTCGCATACGGGTGGTGTAGAAGCCTATTTTATTAGTTACATCATCACGCCCATGTGATGAGATGTGAGAGTAATTAAATTTTGGCGCGTAATACGAATTTCGCAAATTGCCAATTACCCTGAATAGCGGAGATGCGTAGATGACAACATAGACGGTGGATACTACGTGACCTGCCTCAATAGGGTTCATCGACCTTTCTCGCGTCATCATCTCTAGTTGCACCCCCGATGCTAAGTCGACTGCACTCGAGGCACCGACGGAGATAAAACGAGAGCACAAAAGCACTCGAGCGCACCCTACCGGGCGGCGGCGGGCGCTGTTTCATTTTTAAAATTGGAACTGCATTTATGCATCGTCGCACGTTTTGCCTAACGAGCGAGATGCGATTCAAGTTTCGAGTGCCTTCTGTGAATTATTCGCGGGGATTTTACCTCCGCGTATTTATTTTGCATAATGATACGTACCTATATTTGTACGTCATTACATCTTTGCTCTTTGTATGTCTATAAATGTAACTAAAATTCGACCATTTTTATTATTTAATTAATTGGTTTGTTCCAGTCTAAATAGGTTGTTCATGCAATATTAATAGATAAGTTGTTGTACAAAGGTACTTGTGTTAATCTTGTTTAATTTATTAATTTCTCGTATCCTGTAAATCCTAACTGGTAACTTATAGTTGAATCTGATTTTCATTCTGTGGTTAATATAATACTGATAGCGTTAGCTGATGTTTCTATTGATATTTTATTCATTACAGAAAAGTGGTTCACACAGAAAAACCGTACTAATATTGCCATTGCCAAATTGCCTCCTACTTGTCATTGTTACTCAATGTCTTGACTTGTCATTGTCAATTCTCACTAGCTACTGCTTCTCATATCAACATTAAAATATAAATTTGTTACATTATTATAATATTTATATAGTGTAACGCTA
Organism: Scirpophaga incertulas; assembly: GCA_036419045.1. Lineage (NCBI taxonomy): Eukaryota > Metazoa > Arthropoda > Insecta > Lepidoptera > Crambidae > Scirpophaga > Scirpophaga incertulas. The sequence goes on along the minus strand of CM071635.1, from coordinate 22,327,844 downwards.
TGCAACGTTACACGTATGCTATGTAAATAAGCGAAATTTTTAATTCAATGAAAAATTCTGTACAATAAGTTACTGTAGCTTACACCACCTGCTGCAGTCAAGAGCGTCTGACGAAGATAAAGCCGAGCCTGTAGACTTGTAGAGGACCCTTCAAAAGGATACCTTCGCGCATACGTTGGAAAAATCTTTTTGCTTTCAATTTTCCAGTCATAAGGAGATAGTTTTTCTTTGTTTTGAACGTATAAAATTTGCACGTCACATTAATAACTTAAACTTACGTTTTCTCGTCGTTGCCTTTTATCTCTTTGATGTAATTTTTCTTTACTATTCATTAAAATATTTGAAGCCTATTTTGTACAAATAAATCATGATTAGATTTATAGCTGAGAATGGCGAGTCCAAGATACAGAATATTAAATGTTGTAATTTATGTTAATTAATAAAGTGACTAGCATACATCCTTTTTTATATACGAAGCTAAGGAATCAGTATGCATTAGCTAAGTAAGGTTGTTTCTTTTGAATATTTAGATGCTCCATCATAAAATGCGATGACTAAGAAACTGCTCAAGTGGTAATCAGTTGAGACGACCCTAGTCACGTCGCCGTCTAGTCATTGTACTAGGCACGTATTCGCAAATAGCCAACAAACATCATAGTAGTGCTATTATTAGTAGCAAGGTATCCCCACTGAATTATGCATTGTGCTTCCGTTCTATTTACACATATTCAGTCAGAGCTAATGAATTCACGTTATACAAACCGAGATCAAAAGATACACGATCGAGCTATAAGACAGAACATGTCTTAACATCGAAAAGAATAATTACTACCTTATCTCTCAAGTTATAAGTACGATATTTGCTGACCTCGTTAAAATTGCATCAGTCATAATGTAAAAGTGCATCTATGATATTCGATATTGATCCTTATTTCCTTCCAACAGAATAGTCAGGAGATGAATTACTCGTGCCGACGCTAGGTGAAACAGTAGTATAGCAGATACTGATTACCGTGGAAGTGATTGAAAGTACTCCCTTGACTGCGTGATAAATCTCGCATGAACCGCCATAATTTATACTCCGGTGGAGATCAATATCTGAGATAAGGCGCTGGTTGAAGCGAGTAATGGACAGCGAGTGTTTGTTGTAGAATTCGGTGCGATGGGCCATGACGATATGGCAAGTGATTTACTGAACTCGAATGGACGCATATTAATATGCATTACTTACATTAATATTTAGTAGATCAAGTACGAAGCCTCAAGCAAGGAATCACCCTACTCTTAAAATAAGATAAGATAATAACGCCCGCGTTATATCGGACTTTCTCTTAAGAATTTTGCAGTGATCAAAATTATCATATGTCTACTTGGGTGTCAAATCTCGTCCCAAGTTACATCAGACTAAACTTCAGCTGTCTTGACGTGAAATTGTAACAGAGTGACAGATAGAGTTTCCTTTATGTATATAATATTAATAAGGATTTGGTGAGGTTAAGTTCGCACTTATTTTGTTGCAGTAATAGTCCAACCATTTCCTCCTAATTGCAAATAAACGATCGTAATTCTTGTCAGTGTATCAACAAAAATGATCTTTCATAACTGAATCATAAAAGCGTTATTGTGTTCCAATAATTATGTAGATGCAAGATTGCCAGTTGAAGTAGCGGCTGTTGTTGAAGAGTGTCTATAAATATTTACAAAGCATTCAAGTTTTTGTATAATACGCATTTAAGCACATTTTGAGAGCATTGAGCACTACTCGTTGAAATAAATAAATATTTATTACACTATTTAGCAGTTTATGTAGCCCAAAATGAGCACAGTAAGGCTTATGTTATGAGATCTATGGAATGGATAGACATATATTATAGATATATAAATAATTTTGATAGAAATATATATTACAAGCATGATTAAAGCGCAAATGCTGTATTCACGCTAAGATCTGCCCCACTCAAACCCGGTACCTCTGAGATGGCCCTAGAGAAACTACTAACCAGTCAGCTACTTAAGTAGTTAGATGAAACAATTTTCGGCCTATTAACACAAAAACATGACGTGAAACAAAATCTGCAGTTTGTTAACAAAATTTAACAAAACACAAATTTCGAGAAGAAACGGAGCACAGTAAGGCTTATGATATGAGATCAAGGACTGGATAGACATATATTACAGATATATAAATAATTTTGATAGAAATATATATTTACAAGCATGATTAAAGCGCAAATGCTGTATTCACGCTAAGATCTGCCCCCACTCAAACCCGGTACCTCTGAGATGGCCCCTAGAAACTACTAACCAGTCAGCTACTTAAGTAGTTAGATGAAACAATTTTCGGCCTATTAACACAAAAACATGACGTGAAACAAAATCTGCAGTTTGTTAAACAAAATTTAACAAAACACAAATTGATATCTTATTATAGACTTCAGCTGTTATCATGAAAATAATAAAAATCCAAGTCCGACCACGGACTCTTATAATCCAACTGTCAGTGAGATTCGGACCACATAAATATATAATGTCGGTAGTAAAAAAAACTAGTACAAAGGTCTATAATATCGTGTGGACTAGGTGTGACGTACCTTGACCTTTAGTCCTATTTTTCTCTTTATTTTAAATTTAGTTTGACTTCAATAAGTGTCTATAAAGATCTATATTTAATAAAGATTATAAAATTTGCTATTTTGACGTGACAACGTCTATTTAATTGGTACTGCGTGGAGTCATTCTCGAAAACACCGTACGGCCGAATCTGACGCCACACGGAGCCACGCACATTACTACTCATAATAATTAATTATGTATAATCAGAAGCAGAAAATTTAAACAAACTATTACATAAAAATATAAATGTTATACATTACTATTTTAAATAATTCATTGCACTCAGAAAAAAATACCATGTAATAGACGTTGTCACGTTCAAATATCGGCAGTAGACGGAGTTCTACAGACAACCAATTTTTTTTTTAAATTTGCTTTTTACGTATTTATTTTGCAATCCTAATGTTGCATCATCCGTAAATACATGTATTTGTTTTAATATCCCAGGCAAATGTAGAGCACGTCACTTCCGCTGCGTCGCGTCGCCAGCACTAACCCAGCGCTGCCGGCACCAGGAAGCGCAACAGTTATCCGATATTAATATGCGAACCATTTACATCCAGCCCGTTGCGTAGATGAGGAATATGCGGTTAATCTACAGTTATAGTTATAACAGATTTATCAATGTCCAGGCAAGTTAGGACAAGTCAGAAGTCGTTTAGACTTTTCGCAACGTCGTATGGTTACACTTTCGTTTGGCATCTATTTTGCTAGTTTAAACAACGTAGTAAGAAACATGTCTAATTTTAGGTTTAAGACATTAAAATTAATACTAGGCATAGTTAGGAAATTTATGGCCCGATTATGTCGGTCAAATCTTTCCTTTTTTTGATCTTGTACGAAATTAGTTGCGATAAATTATATTTTGCGCATCACAAAACAGCTCAAGGAACTGCAGCATATGGCGATGTAATGAATATTAAAGCATAAGCATTATATAGTTGACTCATGCCCTATTATTATTTTAGATTTTTTAAATTAAGCTATTTTGTGCTGGGATATGTACGCGGCATTGTATTTGATATTATATAAATTTAAGAAAAGTCACATTATGGCATTTTAATCGCATTTAAAATTTTTATTTCGTGATTAATCGGTGCTTTGATTTATAGTTAGAAAATGTCAAATAAATTATTATTTCAATAAATACTGTAGTCATCGTATTGAATAACAACATAACAACGCTGCATTTCTATTAGCTTAGGATAACTCTGCACGTTTTAAATGATGTTCACGTATTTCTTGTGTCCTTTGTAGAGGCGCTTCAGAACACCCACGACTCAGATAAAAAACCAATAATTGCATGTTCTGAATGTGAAGTAACATGTTATAAAATTTATAGCAAACAATTTCAAATTTACCGCTAATTTTAAGAGGGATAGTTTTGACTTATTTTGTATGCTGCAAATGTCAAAATTAATTTGTAAAAATATATACGCAAGTAATGTTATACATGTGACGTACAAAACGGAGCTTATATTCTGTTATTTAATGTTAGGGACAGTTCACTTCTACGTACTGTAGAGCAATAGTCTGTCTAATCCTCGTTGGAATTTGGACCATATCATTCTAGTCAGAAACAGGGAATTTATTTTAGAATCTCATGTATATGGCGGAACATAACATTGTAACTGAGCTGTGCTAAATTGCTTCCAAGTGACGTGAAAGATTTCGGTTGCAGAAAGTGCGATGGTTAAAAAGTTTGCAGATCAATTCATCAACGAACTGATAGAGAATACAAAGAGAAGTGCAAAGTTGAGGTCTTCATTAGACCCGTGATGTTGTAAAACAATAAAAAAATTACACGTTTAAAATTATCAGGATTGCTTCCGCATTTTATGATTCATTCAAATACAAGCCGAGAATTTTTCACGTAAGTCGGGTAATCTTGTTACGGGCAGTTTGTGGTCTTCGTCTCACACGTGCGTTTTTCGCGTGAATTCATCATGTTTGTACCATTGATATAAATCGGATTGTTTTAACAGTATTATTTATTTGTTTGCAGGTATGACGGGTTCCGTTTCCAGTTTGACTTTCTAATTCGAGGAGTATCGTGAGTTGATCTATAGATTAAAAGATGTTAAAATAATAACGAAAGATTGATTAACTTGTTCCGGTCATTAGCGAATTATGCGTATGCTACCAACAATTGAGAATAGTCTTTATGTTGAATATAACCATTTATACATACTAAAATTGAATATGAATACTATTTATACCTATTTACATGCATAAAATTTATTAAGTGCAGCTTGGTTTATGCTAAAGATTGATTGATATTATACATTAATGTTTGTCGTTAATTAAATAGCGCTAAATAAAGTGTGAAGATGTTTCTATTTTAATAAGTAGCTATGAATGTAAGTGCTTAATCTGATTTAGCTATTCTACCGTGTAAAATGTTTGCCTATAATCGTTATTGCGTTTAAAATTATTATTTGTCTATTAAAAAATCTAAGTTATTAGATGTTTGATGTTTTTTACGCTGATTTAATTTTCGTACATCTAACGAAACGTATAATCTAAAGAAAGCAAGTAAAGGCAGCTCTGAGAACTGAAATGGATGTAAATCCGTGTCCAACACTGTAAACATTCGCGCATGCGTTGCGTGCCGCACCCGCCGCGCTCGCGCCGCCGCCGCTGCGTCTGAGCAAGCCGCGCATCCTATATATAACATCTGAAGGGTTTCCTACGTTCGTTTATATTAAATTTATACGTTTAAACTATTTGTTTTCGCCTTCCACGTTTCTGGGGCGTTGAACTCTTGTTTTGATTTTTTAAAAATTTTGTCCTAGAATTTGTTGTTGTGACAGGATTTTAAATATGTAAGTGGTTGAAATACGATTAGCTCGCGACTAACTGACATAAGCTTAATAACTTAAATACCTTATAAGATCCCAGAATGGACAAGAAATCGACTGCCGCCACGATGGCCATCAGCAGTGTTCCTAGAATATGTCCAGGCCATTTCTTCTTTTATTTTTGTTCTTTTTATAGTTTATAAGTCTATCTCTTTTTTTATCATCCTTGTATGTAGGTTTGCAGGGCGTCCCACGGCCATGCCACATGTAGGAAAAGTACCTTAAATATTGTAGATAGAACATTTTAATGAAAGAAGACATTATTTAAATTTCAAAAACAATTTTAACTGCATTCATAGATTTTTGAATAATTACACGTTTGAACCGGGAATCGAACCCGCTACACAAGAAAAAAAATACTTATTTATTTGTTTGTTCCGCTTTCACGCCGTAACTACTGAACCGATTGCTTTGAAATTTTGCAGACGTAAAGATAAAAGTCCGGATTAAATAATAGGCTAGGCTTTTTATCCCGGAAAAATCGACAGATCCCACGAGATGCGCAATAAAGGCTTCGCTCAAAAACTACTGCACAGTTTTCATGCAGTTTTCATCAATAGATAGAGTGATTCTTGAGCAAGGTTTTGCGGTATTTTTTATCTCGGAAAAACGAATAGTCTCATATACCGATTTCCGCGCATATGTAGCCGTGGGCAAAAGCTATGACCCTTAACCCTCTATAGACCGAATCCCGAAATCCACGGCGAAGCCGCGGGCAGAAAGCTAGTGCACATTATATATTAAACCTTTTTATTCCGTCACCGCATCGCTAAGACTGGGCAAGCTTTGAGATAAATAGATATGACGAAATATTTACACTTCGTTAACGCTTAACCGTAAAGTTTAGTAAATGACCGCTTATTCATCATCGTAGACTAAGAGGCCAGTGTCATTCCGAAGCGGCGTGATTAATAAGTAGCAGCAGCTCACCTGCAGCTGAGAGTAAAATCAATTTGCAACGTGTAAATTGTAGACTGGAGAAAATTGCGAGCCTTGTCCAATGCTGGCTGATGGTCGATGCGATTTGAAGCGATTCGCTGCGATCGCTCGTAAGATTGCCGTTTTGTGTCAGAGTTTATCAGACCCTTGTATGGGGGTGTACTGTTCATCAAATCGAATCTCATATACTGTCAAATTCATCTTAATAATGCTTGGTCCGCTTTTTATTTAATTATTCTAATTGTTGGTACTAATTTTGTTTTATCGTATGGCAGCAATGATTAGTTAATAAATTCAAGTATTAACACATTTCAAGAAAGAGAAATATTATTGTCATTCATATTCCGTGCTGTAAAGTATTGAAACAAATAGAGATTTAAAATATACTTGAAATAATTTTGTCGGACTATTTCAACTAATGCATGCTTACGCAATCCATATCGGCCGGACGGACACCTCACGTGTGGTCACACTGTCATTACCAACGTGGTTCTATTGTACTTCGCCCTCACACAATACACAAAATTACCATGCCTCACGCAAGCCGATCTGGCTTTTATCAGTAACGTTATAAAGCAGAATCTAGAATGATCATTGCCAACAAAAAAAATGTAATTATCTGGTGAAATTCGGCGTAATTTATGGGAGTCCAATGTGTGATTATGAAACAGTTTTTGTGGTGTGTGTGGCAATAGCACGTGTCCATTTTGAAATGTTTCATGGTCTGCTCACGCGGCCGCCTAGATCTTTAGTACTACTAATCACTTATATAACAGACCACGCTTTAAATTCAAAAAATACTGCATTCTTTTATTTATAAGACACATATGATATGTTACAATCGGAATGATCTATACCCAACAGGGTTAAATTAGTAAATAAGTCATTTAATAAATAAAAATCCCTCAAAACATTTAAATATGTAATTTACGTCTTAATTCGATACGAATAAAATTTAATTACACCAAAACCTCTTAGAATTGACGTCACACTATTTATATATTATGTTTCTTTATAATATTACAATGTACTCACTTGTACAGCAAAACGTGTGAACTAAAAACAGCTTCTATTGCTTAACCGTTAAAGTCCATTGTCGTGTGTACTTAATATAACTGTCCATCTTGATTAAGCGATAAATTCGCATCATTGTCAAATCTAGTGACATTTTTAGACACGGAAGTATCGAAGCTTTATCGAAAGGCATAATCTGATGATCACGAAGTAAGTCTTATTGTTTTGTACGTACAGTCAGAGTCAAAAATAGTTATCCCGATCAAAAATGGTTAATACTATTTATAATAAAATAGATATTTCGAAGTATATTATTTTATTCCATGTTATCAAATTATACTCGTTCTGACGATAGATGTCACTATATCTCAAGAACTTTTTAAGTGCTTAACTGTGTAATATTTATCAAAAGTAAGCAGACGGAGGTTTTTGCTACTAGGTAGGTATATAAAATACTCTTACTCACCAACTAGATTTATAAAGAAAACACAAATAATACAAAATAACAAAGTTACTGATTTATTAATTTAAGTTTTAAGTTTATTAACAATATATATTTAAGTTTTTTTACAATTAAATAAAAATAAAATAATACTCAATTAGAAATAAGTGTACTCTTTTATGTACTTAAAATAACAAATTTGAATTATTAATCACAAGGGCAGGTTGGTTCTGGTGCTGTTTGATCAATCTCGGCAAGGATATTTAGCAACAATGGTTGATCAGGGTATTGAAATAAACTATTTAATTAAATGGTAATTCTAAAATCTAAAACATGAATTCTTAAGCTAGATTCCCATCCCCCGGTGGTTAGTACTGAATACCTTCCTTGAGACTGGGTCCAGACACTCGATTTTAACTCTTCTTTTAATAAATTGCAATTATTCTTCTTCAGGTTTATATAATTTTCTCCAAGGATATTGTAATTTATAGAGGTATGTTTTTCTTACATAAATTTGTAGGGCCGGGCCTTTCAGGTATAAATACCTCCCGGTACCTTTTTGCCCTGTTACATATCATAAAATGCTACATTATCATAGTCATGGACTCACTGTGGGTGGTCTATGCGGTTCAGAAGGAACCCATATACATTATTGTTCTTCATACAATTAAATCTGACAACTAGGTTACAAAGAAAAATATCAAACATGATCTATTGAACATTCATCAAATTATGGTACATTTACATTTTAAAAGAACAAGAATTTACATTATTTATATTATTATGATTAAATACAAACACCAATTACCTCAAATACATGAGATTAGCATCTGAGCAACTAATTTCAGCATGATTTTGTATGGGTGGTTAAGCCTACCCGCTCAAAACAAATATCAATAATTATTTGTGAAAATCATTACTATTGGGAACAAATTGAAATTAAAGAGATTAAAGAGATAAATGCAACTATTACTGACCTTTTTATCGGGCTTTCAATATGTAAATATTTTAGTTTATTATTTTTCTTCCTAAGTGCCGGTGGCAACTAGGTTAAATTATGTGTTCCAACAGATATGGATAATTTTGTGTGAAATAAAATACTCCTGAAATTTGTGATCCTGACACCACTGTCAGTAACTTTTATACGATTTTTATATCACGAAATATGCGTGAGATTTTTACAATAGATCGATTCCCAATTTCCAGATTTCAGATCTCCCAGTCACAGATTAGTATACCATTACAGATTGCTTACCACCGATGAGGCAAAGACTATATAGACGATGTATAGTATGTGATGTTTTTGTGTGTTTTTTATTTGTTATTAAATGGGACTAGGATGGTGTGGAAACTATGTCGATCCGCCACAAATAAAGGAAAGGAAGAATTGATCTTCCTAAATTTAAGTTTAATCCTAAACGATATTTTTGTAATCGGCAGTGCAAATAATTTGTTGTTAATTAGTATCCGGTATATAATCTGTGGGCAGTTATTAATCTACGACACTGTTTTTAATCTATGAATTCCGGAGTGATGTTTCAGTATTATTAATAAAGAACCTATCTTTGTAGACGACGCTTGGCTAGATTTGGTTGCCTAATTTGCCCATAGATAATGGTGTTAGGATCATGATAAGCGGCCCACACTATAGAACTGTCAATGTCAAAGTAACAATTCGACGAAAACATAACCAATGCAAGATACAATTGTAAATGTGAATTTAATCAATAGGTATGAATAAAAAAAAAAAAGTGTCTTTAATAGTACTTAAAATCAGTGAAAAAAAAAGTGTTACAGTAGGTACTGTATCAAGTGTACAACGCGATGGTGTTATATGTTTTCATTAAATATATAAGCATGTACTATTATCAAATAAATTGTGCACCCCTCTCCCGAGGAGCGGTCGCTCTCACTACAAACCACGAGGTCATTAGGACCAAGGCTTTAGGCTGAGTTAGGTCCCATCGGTCGAGCCGCCTCAATCGGTTTCGAGTCCAACATAATCACCACATCTGGTTGCGGTGATATCTACCTGGATTCTTAGCCTCTCATCTGCTAAGGAAAAAAATCTTAGCTAAAAAGCCGAGATGCATCAAGAAATATGGTGTTTTATTCAATAGATTTTGTTCAATATTTTTTATGGTATATATATTAAGGGTACATTATTCACCCTTACTCATTATATGCCAAAGGTTTATATTTTGTCATTTATTTGTTACTTGAAATCAAGTGACTATATCTTATATATCACTAATGATTAGTTTTTCACATAAGCGTACACTGTCAATTATAACAATGCATTCAAATCTCCGCAAACCAAATAAGTTTTCGGACTATTAAGGAATGATTGATAGTGTGTTAGCGAGCCTCTATGGATTGAAGTAGTTAACCTTTTTGCTGTTGGTTTTGTGATGGTTTGACTACATAATGGTAGGAGCATAGCTGAGGGCTGCGCAGTAATGGCAGTGAACATGCTAATGCCATTATACTTAGAATTACCCGTTCGACCGGTGGCTAATTAAACTTAAACCTTAATTCTGTATATATAAGAGGTTACTGTCTGACTGCTCCGTGAACGGACAGCTAAAACTAAATTACAGCTAGAGGTTAAATTAGGATACTAAAGTTATTACGACATAGACAATACATAGAGTAAGCAACGCTAGGTCAGGGCGGATTGTTCGACATTTGAGTTTCTTGTAGGAGCGTCAGGTAATGAAGAATGAAGTCTGTCAGTGTATGTTGCTTGGTACATTGTAGCGTATTCTGCTGACACAGACTTCAATAATACATTAAATTTCGCTTAAATGGCCTCTCACGTTGGATATGTATCCCCGGCAACGCCTTATAAAAGATCGTGTTTTATAAAAGCACGTGATATAAGCGACAATAATAATTGGAACTACGTTGTGTTATCATAAGGGGTCATCCATAAATTACGTCACACGAATTTCGTGTTTTTTTGTCCCTCCCCCCGTCCTTGTCACAGCTAGTCATATTTGTGAGACTCCCCCCCCCCCCTAGTGTGACGTCACAAATTTTGAAATTATAGAAATTATTGAATGACAAAAGCGGTATCGCAATCAGTTTTATTTCCATTTTAAAAATTAACATCAAAAAAAAAAATAAAACGATTACTTATATTAAATAAGTATATGGTCATTTCATGATTCACATATTATATTTTTCAAAATCACCTACTATAATCAATTAGAAAAATGGTACCTTTCGGGAGTACCCCTATTAATAGATAGAAGAAGACACTATTCATTTATTTATTTATGAGAGTATACAGACTTTACAATAAAAGTTAATATTTACAGCACTTTTCATACTAATAGTAATAATTTAAAGTTTGTGTTTTAACAGTTAGCTTATTTGATTTAATAGATTTTGTAATGTGACGTCACGAAATTTAAGGTCCCTCCCACCCACTTGTCACACTTCGTCATCCCCCTCCCTCCCCCTAACCGTGTGACGTAATTTATGGATGGCCCCTAATTGTTTTGGTGCATGTTAGTCAGACGAATTGAGGATTTCCTCATTTTTTGGAGTCGCTACAAAACACGTTGAAGTTCAGTATTGATTCACATCGAGCCACCGAAGCCCTACATTTACTATCGAAGCAACATATAGTATTAAACATAAAATAGACTAATGTTAATGAAGTATTAAACATTTTATGACTTCTCGGAATGCGCCAGTATCCCTATAATGGCCACATCCCCATTATCGTAACGGCATGAGAACACAGATGGTCTTCTTTGCCAAGTTGCACACATAGTCCACATTTCGCGGCACTTAGAGTCTACGGCGCGGTATTTCACACTTTGCCGATGCTATTAGAAGTAATCAGGCGAGCACATCTCAACTCGTGACCGGCGTCTTCCCATTGTTGTAAGTGTAGCGGATACACATTGTTGCGAACACTCGCTAACTTCAAAGCAAATGGCTTATGTGAATTGTGTAAATGTGGTTCTGTCACTAAATTCGTGAACTGGATTTATAGTTATTGCTTTTTTGTTTTGTTCATTCACGAATTGTTCATTTAACTATTCAATTACTTGGAATTGATTCCGAACCCTTGAAAGTCTAAGATGATTCCATCCCATCCATGATAGTGAAAGTAGAGACCAAACAAAGCTGAATGTCAGTGGTAACCTGAATTTTAACGGTAACGCTACCTCGGGTAATATGTGCAAATATTTTCCCTCCTTGTACTAGTTGCCAATATATACCTAAATACATACATTCCAACAAAAGTATTATATTTATCGTGTCTTAATCGTGTATTAATGTTAGACAGTAGAAACAAAAGTTATTCGAGACATTTCAATGTCGTACCCTTCTTAAAATTACGACGTACTCAAATGCCATAAAGAAATTTCGTTGTTTTTCAAAAAATATTGTAATATTTCATAATCCTTTATTAAATTAACATTGCCACTTAATTTCTTATGATTAACAAAGAAAAAAACTGTTTAGAATTAATTCGGGCTATTTTTTTCTTCTGTATTAACGGGTCTGAACTCGTTAATTGTAAGGTGATTTTAGAGCGAAAGAGCATTTGTATGATTTGAAAAAAATAATTGTCTCACTTTCATGTAACATTTTGTCCTTTGTCTTTTATGGGTTCAGTAGGTACATTAAATACATTGTGAAATCGGGCTCGTCAGAATTAAAACGTATAACTACTTAATCGGTTCCATCGCATCCATCGTCACGAGTCTGTTCTTATTCAACGTTTTTTATGTTCGTTTGTCGGAGACGTAGCAAATTAGTTACATTCTCTGAATAGTTCATTTTACAGATCGTGACCGTCTTCGTGTGCAATGTGATACGGAGTTTCTTCAATGTCGCTGGAATCATTCTCTAGCTAATTATTGTTATCTCTCTTAGATACATCCATCGTAATAATATAGACCATCTAGAAATTCATATCTTAATAGAACCTTCTTTTCTTATATTTCTAACTTCTGAGGTGAGTTACGCTGTATTGACAATTTTACCTGGGCCCACAGCTTTAAAAACTAGAACAAATAAAATATTTTGAAAGAAAAAGTAAAAACAAGTTCAGAGCTACTCTTGTTTTAGTAGTAGTAATTTTGTATAAGTATCAGTAATTTTGTTGAGCTTTAAGGCTTTGAAGTATTTAACATATATACTCTTACATTTTAATTGAAGTTTAAAGATACAAATTTTTCTAAAGAAAATAGAACAGTAAATTGTCCTTTTATTTGTTTTGGTTGATTTGCTTCAAATCAATTATAATGTCAGACGTCCAAATTCGTCCTACATTTGACTTACTAAACAAAAAAAAAAAAAAAACAATTCATAAATTGACTGAGTGCTCGCGTACTAAATATACAAAATAGAAACATACAACCGAATTGATAACCTCTTCCTTATTTTGAATTAGTGTAAAAAGGCAAAATTATTATAAGGTACTTTTTTTACTTCCAAGTTTTTAGTTCTATAGTCTCTTAGAATCATATAAGTTTATGTTATATTAGATCAATGATCAACACAATCGGGCTTCTGAGCTTTTTGTTCTTTTTGTTCTGAGCTGTTCTTCTCGAGAAGAGCCTTCCAATTTTCGAACAGGTGTACAATATTTTTTTTTTCGTTCCTTTTTCGTATGCACGTACAAAGCTTTGTTCTCTTATGCTTTAATTTAAATAAGTGCATGTAAAAGGCTACAAGGCTTACCTATGTTAAATAAATATTATTTTGATAAACAAATACTCGTCGCATTTTCTCATCGCGTCAATCAAATATTTATTACCGATATTTCAAAATGTTTAAATCAAATTGCTTATTTTTCTTTGTTATCTTTCTACTACGAGTAAAATTAAAATAAAAACACACGTACATACACATTCAGTGCTAGTTATATTAAAATGAGTTCTAGCGAATCAAATTGACGAAGTTTCGTTTTCAGATAAGACGTAGTAAACCACAGCTGAATAGAAAAACACTTTTGCGGGAATATTGTTAAATTGCACGCGGTGAAACTGTAATTGCTGGCTATTCACGACGATATTCCGTAGGAGCGATGAATGGTTGGAATTAACTTCTTTGCCCGTGTTTGCGGTTGTAACGTAATTTTCACTTTCCAACTCGTCATACATTACAGCTGCACCCATCTTTAATGAAGGATATGTATTCGATGGATTGAGAGCTAACTCTATTTCACGGTTCAGGTCTCTTTCACTTTACCAAGTCGACCTTTGTTATCTGTATTACTTTGTGGGGAACCATGATGGAGGTAAGACGCGGGGTCACGTTAAGTAACAAAATTTTCATTTATAGGTGGATTTTAATAATTTCAATTGTTCATGTTGCAATGTAAATAGTTCAGTAAAAACCATGAAATCAAGTGGTTGTTTTAAATTCGTCAATCAAACTACAATTCAATATCCTGCGTACGCGTCGGGGAGGCGTGTCCGCGGGTGGTGGGCCAATTAAACCGGGACTGTCAGGAGACACTCAGGTCTATAAAGCGAGACTTCAGGCAGAGTCGTTTCAGTCCAGGGCGGACAGCGACCAACAAGTATCCGACGAGGTATTGGAGCGTGAAAGCTTGGTCTCTCGCTTCGGGCAGACGGATAGGTAGGAGAAGGCGAGCACACGCAAGAGCAGTGCTCGCTTAATGACCCTACCGCGAGGCTGCGTGCGCGTCTGGCTACCGCGCACGCCGTGGTGATGTCTCTCCGTCTGGGGGACTGTCCAGGGGTTCTCGGACAGTCCCTCCCTTGGCGTTGGCTTGATCAGACCTAGGTCGAGCCGGCCCCAGAGCACATGGCGGTAGAATCGCGAAAGCGCACCCCGCCATGTGCCCCGCATGGGCCTAGAGAACTCAGGGGGGTTTTAGTGGGTAGGCCGGTCCTGTTGACCGGAGAGCCCCACACACGGCCGCGCCTAGCCAGCGCGGTGTCACGGTGCAAAAGGTGCATTTCCCCTGTTAAAAAAAAAGCTTGGTCTCTCGCTTCGGACAAAACCAAGTGTTCCGAATCTCAGGGTGAGATTTCGCGAACAGCTACAATTTATAAAGATAAACGCCACGCTAATATAAGCTACTCGAGACAGACAAGTCGCGGGCACTAGTTAGTAACAAATATATCTTAGCATTGTAATGCATATGGACAATTAACTCGTCTTTATCGTATTAACTTCAGAGAATTCATTGGTGAAGCACGTTTCACATCACTAAAGAAGCAAGGTATAGTGGAACAAAAAACTGGATAAAGAGCGTATCCGTGCGTTCATTGTCACGAAACCAGCCTTGAAAAAGAAACAAAAAATAAAAGGGCGTGTACCGAAAAACATCATTAAAATTTGTTAGATTTTTTGTGCACTAGATAAATGGTGATAGTGGATAGTGTGAATCATGGTCATGGTGTGTCATTGAACTATCCACAATGGTTTTCGCTAGCGACGTACCGATGCGTTCTACCAAAGCAACACATAGTGTTGTTCTATCATCGATGAGGTCGATATTATTTTGATAAATCCTATTCTATTAAAAAAATAGAAAGTAAAATTACAGTGAATATTAGAAATGCCTTAAAAGTTTGGCTTGTCACCGAAATTGTATGTTTGTTATAAAAAAAAATGCCGATTGAATGTTATTGTAGTTTATAGGTATCTATCTGTAATATCTGACATAATTTAAAAAATGCGTTGTTAAAAAAAAATACACTTATTTTTAAGACAGTGGGACGAGCCGCTCTGCTTGCGTATGCAGGGCGATCTTTTAAATTCCGCTGTAGGCGCTACTGACCGTGCTCGTCTCCTAGCGTCCTTCCAAGTGGAGTCCGGATACTGGCTGCAAGCCCTTCCTTCAGCCAGTGTCGGGACGCTGCTTGACAGGAGCACGATATCCCTCGCTGTATCGCTCAGACTTGGCGTCAAGACTAATCACCCCCATCGCTGTCGTTGTGGAGCTCGTGTCGGTGAGTATGGTCACCATGGCCTCTCTTGCCAAAAAAGCGCTGGCAGAGTCTCCCGCCACGCCTGCATCAATGACGTCATCCGCAGAGCTCTTGTCGCAGTCAACGTGCCAGCGCTTCTTGAGCCTAGTGGTATCTTTCGTGACGACGGCAGGAGACCTGATGGGATGACGCTCATTCCATGGAAGCAGGGTCGTCCTCTTGTGTGGGACGCAACTTGCTCTGATACGCTTGCTCCGTGTCATACAGGTAGTACGTCCCTTGCTGCAGGCGCGGCGGCTGCCGCTGCTGAGTGCTCTAAGCGGCGTAAATATTCGGCTCTCAATGATAGCTACATATTTGCGCCGTTTGGTGTAGAGACAATGGGTCCATGGGGTCCAAGCGCTCGGTCCCTTTTTAAGGATTTGGCGAAGAGACTCGCCGAGGTGACGGGTGATCAAAAGGCTGGCAGTTATCTCGGTCAGCGCATTAGCCTCGCCATCCAACGGGGAAATGCTGCCAGCCTTTTGGGCACCGTCAGGGATTGACGGCAGCACTGGAGGTGAAGTTTTTTTTATTTTGTAAATTTTGTATATTTTATTTGTAGTAATTTTTAGTCATTAAGTAGTTTTAAGCTTAGAATATAGTATTTATGTCATTAGTTAAAATAAGTTTATTATAAATATTCTAAATATACAATAATTTTTAAAGAGTTAAATCTGATAATTTATCGGTTTAAAATACTTCTCGTGCGTGAACTAGCTATCGGAACGCTAATATTATTCGCAGTAACGCGCAAGTTCCTAAAATTTTAAATGTAACAGTCAATAATATTTCTTGCTCGAGGAATTGCACCTCAGCCATACCATCAGGTTAGATGGAGTCATATACTTTGCCTTTTTATATTACAAAAAAAGTGTCTACGTAAGTGTACAGATCACGAAATCCTCTTGGCACACAATAATCATATTAATGCGTGTTTAATACGTATTTTAATAATTTTATTGAATTCATCTATTTCAATGTTCAACTAGATTAATATTTATAAACTAACAGAATCATAATGAGCTCATGTATATGACACGAGATTAATTTCTGTAAATATCGATTCGATATCGCATTCATTCTACTGGAGCATCTGCCTACAAATTACTACGGAGAGCGGTTCATTGAATTTGTATGGAGCCGCGTTACTACGCATGGTTTTGGCGTCCTGACGTAATTTGTTTTGATTGATCGAGATACTAGTTTTTACGAGCTCATTCTTTTCCACTCGGGATACGATTATTATGTGTTTCTCCGAATCGATCCACGGAATGTATTCATCTTGATTAAGCCACAATTAAATCGAGCAATGTATTAGAACCGAAATCTTTAGAACATTTCATATTTATTGTCATAATTTCGCTGTATACGATTTTTATACAGTATTTACTGATTCTAATTATTGACTCATAAAATAAGCTATTTATGTGAGTAAACATAGAAAGGAGATGTCCCATATTGGTTTATAGTAACTAACTCGGGTAAATTTAATATATTTGGATAGAAGGCTCTAAAAGAAAGTAATCGCCGTAAGTCATGTTATTTTCAAGACCCCCGATTTTTAATAATTCGTATTCTAGTATAATAAAAAATGAAATATCTTTAATGCAATAATTACACATTGCTTAAAAAAAAATATCAACAAGCCTTTTAAAAATCTAAATACATACATAATTGCTTTAATGAACCGAATATTTCTAATTTTGAGAAGTTTTTAACTAACAAAATATAGGGACTGCTATGTTACTTAATGTATCTTATCTAGAGCCAGAAAAAAATATTAATAAAAAATCAACTGACAAGTCAGACACCTGCTGTCAATGTCATAGTTTTGATTTTATGATTATGATCAGACCAGCAATAGTATATTAATCTGTGACAGAGTAAGATACCGGTAGACACAGATTAATAAAAACATCATTAAGGTGTTGCCATATGAAATATTTCTTATAAACATGTTTTATTTATTTAAAAATAATTGGGGGTGGTAAAAATATTTCTTTTATTTGTTTCATACTTCATATTTTTTCGGCTTTCAATTTAATGTAGTTTGGTGTTTGTTAGTTAACGCTGAACACAAAAAACCAACCTCCTTGTAATAAGAGGACATCTCCTTTATATTTATTTTATTATTTACATATTACGAAACCTAAAAGTAACACCGACTGTAGGTATAGAAATTAGCTTGTCTTAATGTCTTGAATTTTTTTGTCGACCGAATCTTGTGATTAAAGCACACTTTAATTTATGTTTGTGCAAAATGATTATAGCGTAGCAGTCCGGGACTAGAGAATACTGTTACATAGGAAATTACTTTACAGCTTGTAAATGTTACTCCTCCAGTGTTCGAAGTTCGTTTATACTGCGAACATCTTATTTGTAGTAATAGTAATTTGTCTGAACTGTTATTATGAATCATTCTAACTGTGTATTGTAACGATAGAAACGTTAAATTATGGTATATTTCGTTTAAGATTAAAAAGATACCGCTTTTTGAACTTTGTCTGTATCAAATTTAAACTAACAGATAGTGCCAATATCAGGGGTTAAAGTATAAAATTGCTTTTTTTTTGAGATTTGAAAGAATTTGGCCTATTCCATACAAGTTTTTCCTCGTTTATTTAATAACCTAAAGAAGCCCTTTATGAAATTGTTACACACGTCAATTACAAAACATTAAACTTATGAAATTGATTTAAGTGTTTAGAAATACGTTTATAAAATTTACAACATCTTCCTATATCTACTTTACTGGCCTATGCCCAGCAGTGGGCGTATCAAGACTAAAATATTGATGACAATAACATGTGAAGTTCGCTACCATTTATATCCTATGCCACGTAACATTAAACCAAAGAATTTTATTGAAATATGACAATAAATATTACTTTATATTGAGTTAAATATATTTTTCGATAACATCGAAGCTTGAGAGCAGCTTTCCACGCGATCTCGGTATTCTCGAGCCATGCCATAGATAAATAATCTGCTGTCCATTTTCCCCTCATGCTTTTAAAGTCGACATCAGAGGTGTGACATGTGAAGTGCGTGAAAAACTGCAGCCATTCCGGAATCTAGCTGTCGAAGATAACATCAATACGTGCTATAAAACAAATACCCTGTAGTGTCTGTCTGTATGCTATTTATTAATTATTGTTGGTGGTAGAATACCTGGTAAACAGTAATATAAGTGGCAAATTGTCAGTGATAGCTTGACCATTGGTACCATACTTCAAGCAAGAGCTCTCTGCTTAAGACCCATTTGAAGCAAACGTCTTAGAAACGGAAACAATATAGCTGGGAGCTTATTCCAGTCTGCACAAAAATTAATCGAACTATAAAACCGAACTGTGCTAGATCAGATCGTTTTCAGGCGATACAGATGAATTCTACTGCGGTAATGCGATAATTATAATGTAACGAAGGTGATATGTTCCACAAAGATCTAACTGTCGAAGAGCAAATATCATTAAGTAAAAAGAAGATAAAGAACTCCATAGTCGAGTGGATAATACACCGGTTTCAAGGTGTCGCCATCTCTGAGGTCCCGGGTTCGAATCCCGGTGGGGGCAGATGTTTGTGTGATGAATGCGAGCATTTGTACCTTAGTCATGGTTGTTGATATATATTTCAATAAAAATTATTTATATATGTATAATATATGTATGTCTATCCGTTACCCTAGATCCCATTGCACAAGCCTTATAGAGCTTAGTTTGGGCTAGGCTAATTGGTGTAAGTGTAACAAATATTTATTATTATTATTTATTATTATAACATCCCTGCCCTATTTAAAAAATATATGCATGTTCTAGAATTTTCTTGAGAAAAGATAATACAGCGTTCGAAGTTGCGGTTACAAAGCTAGTCTTCTAAAATCAGTCGTAAAACGGCGCGCGCGCCTGTCGCTTTGTATCGGAAGCTAGGCACCATGTAGGGCGAACGCCTGAACGTCTAGCGTTATCGCCCTACTTTCCAACACTGAATTATTGATGATGTATAGATTGACGTGTTACGGGCACACTCGCAAGGTGTTATTATAAAACCAACTGCAACTGCAATGCATCGAAGAAAGAAATCATAGAAATTGATCATTTCTCATTCAATATGCTCGATTCTTCAGTTGAAATTGACAATGTATTAAAAAAAAAGAGAAATTTGTGTGACGTTTCGCTTAGGTACCGATTTTCGTTTTATTATTATTGTTCAGGAGAAAATCTATAAGCTTTGTTAGCGTACCAATTTAAATAAAGACATCCTTAAAATTTTATTACATTATTGATGATTACCGGTAAGTAATTTTTTTTTGTTTGTCGTTAATTGTCGTATTAATGTAGTTAACACTTAGTAATGATAAATTCAAACAGAAATAATTGGAATCATTTGTATCTGAATTCATATTTTCTATTGTATATATACGAGTATTAGCTGCATGTCAAGCAGTCAATGTTGTCTGCTGTCGTACTTTGGATTGACAGAACAAATTGGTTCTGTAAAGGCACTGAACTACATATATACATTGCAACCTTGTTAAACTCCTTTTGTTAAACATTGTCAATCGCATTATTGATCTGGCAGTTGCATTGAGATCTAATTACGTAGATACAAAAGACCAGTTTTCAACTGCAGCTCATGGCAACCTTGAAAGTAAATTGATTTCTATCTTGGATCGTGAAAGAAATGATAAATGTTCATATTAATTGCTCTGCGTTCAACAATTAACTAGGCGCCGGGTTCGCTTGATAAATATCGTCTTTACTTCCCGTTGGCAATTTCTTACAATTTAACATCGTGATTTCGAAATTTCCCTTATTTCGCTACATCTGGTTCTGCTTGTCAGATTATCCATCAATCAGGATCGGAGTAAACTTGCCACTAGCCAATGTCTACTGGAATAGCTATAATAGGTAGTGCCGTATCTAATTTATCAACACTTGCGTTGATCTTCCTTCACGACAATATGCGCTTTATTGTAAGGGAGAAGCGGTTAGAAACGATTGGCGTGCATCGCTAAGGGCTGTATAATTCTTGCCGGTGATAGAACAAATCACGATTATGCCCGACCACAGTTGGACCTCTTGCCTTACTAGAGAAGTGATTACAGATAGCGAAGCCTTTATGGCTAATAGATTAAGATATGACGCTTTAATACTAAGTTGGCCAATGAAATCAATAATTCATAACTTAATCATCAGAAACCTGTTCAGAATTAGGTCTTAGCTTAGTGTAGAACGTCATTAAGTGTCCTAATGCCACTTAGAGAAGATAAACAGTAATTCTAATCCAATAACTTCAAGGACAGAGTTTATTGAACTCGAACAAAAAACCCACGCGAATGTTCATAAACTAATTACATAGTATCTATCTACATACACAGCCCACATTCTGACAGCTTTGATGTGCTTAATGTAGCATACCTTGCAAATATCCGGCCGTGTTTTATTTTAATTAGATTTTGTTTATTTAACAATGTATCTACGCAAAATTTGCAATTGTAGCACTTGGTTCAAATCAAAAGGCCCGAGACAAAAGTTTTTGGTTACTTTGTTTATAGTAACTTTACATTTTTCATGTTCCTTCCTCATACCTTCAAAATTAGCATCAGTTCATCGTCATCGTCGGATCGGAGTCAATCTCTTGCTTTAGTTAAAACATATTAGACCTGCAAACGGCCATAATTATGAATACCAATAAATACCAAGGAACATAAGTAAGGAAGTAGTTTTGAGAAGAAGTCCAATTCATTTACTTAGGTCAAAGTTATCATAAATGACACAGCGCATTGTTCTGGTGGTAATGAAATATATGGGAATAAGTCCGTAAATTGAAATCATTTACATACATTGTCGTCAGATATCGAAACAATTTCGATAGCGAATCGAACGCGAATGATACTTTAGGGCCTCAACTGTAGCGACGCCCCGGCGCTTCCGACCTCAACCTTAGCAAATCGAAACAGAATAACCAAAGATAAAAAGCCTAGTAACAACACGACCGAATTGTAAATAATAATATGCGTGGGCGTACTACGCCTCCGTATCGGGACTACTCGCTAGCGTCACCAAAACAAATCTCATTCAAGTTACAATAAAAATCTCAGATAGTCCGATAAACTAATGTGAGTGATTAATGTTTTGTTTTGAAAACGAATTGTCTGATTGCTACTGCATACCGTTACTGTTCTCTGTCGTGAAATCAATGATCTTTGACACGGCTGTTGGTTGGTTTTTGAACCTTCATTGTTTTAGAGGAAGACAAGTGCGAAGTAAGTGCGAGTAAGAAGACCCTTGCATGAAAGTTGATTTTGTTATATATATATATATCTATACTTCTATACTAATATTATAAAGAAGTAAAGTTTGTGTGTTTGTATATTTGTTAAATTGTAAGGGGTAATCTCAGGATCTACTGAACCGATTTTAAAAATTCTTTCAGCAATAGAAGGCCACGTTATTGCTGAGTGTCATAGGTTATATAAAAAACCGAAAAATAAAAAGTTTTTTACGTGGTAGTCCGTTTTGCAAAGTGAATCGGAGAAAAAAACAGGCAGCGGACGGCGCGCGATGGCTTCGGGTGTATATATATATCAAAATTATATGTTAACGTATCTACTTAGTGTACCACTTAGGTACACTATTATAAAATACTCATGAGTTATATATGGATCTTCTGTTTGTACGCGGTTCTACATATGTGGCTCTTTTGTACTTATCTACATCCCTTATAAATTCAACCACGGATAATTTAAATAATGTTTTTAAACGATCTGTTGGATTAGTCTGCATTAAGAATATAATATTCGTTTTTTTACAGTTTTAGAACTACGCCATCTTCCACCCATTGGCTGCTCACGTTATAAATAACCAAACCATCTCCTAAAACTTTTTCATTTAATTATTTAAATGACATGTAAATATTATTTTTGATGAGGTTAATTAAAATTATGCATAAAATTTAACTGCAAACTCTATTCATTGACTTCTAGGTACGAAGTTCGCCGGGTTAGGGAGATGATGAAATGAACACAAATTAACACAAGAAAATCAAGTACGATTAAACATTTAACCTATTCGGGATTTCTTAGTTACATAATATGCTAATACATTTATCTAAAGTAATTAAGTAAACAATTCCTTACGTATATAGCAGCCTTAATGCATGTCTCAATGCTGTGCCAAGTTTACCTGAAACCAGTTTGAACTATAAATAATAAGGTAACAGCCAATAAACACAATCAGTGTTGCGCCAAAGTTTTCTCAGTTAATAGATTTGGATTTTAAAAATACAAATCAAATCTGTAATGTTTCTTACGCTAAATGAGTAAGAAACATTACAGATTCAATTCAGAGTCAATTCAATGTTATTTCAGTTGTTAATTTCAATAAATTTGTGATTATGTATTAATGACGTTAAATAAAATGTTCATAATAAATCTTCATTTTATATTCACAAATATTTTGATAACAGCTAATCGCAACACATATACATACGTCCTCATTGACAGTTTTGGATGATCAGGTATAGGTATTCTGAGGTGTTCCCAGGGGAGTACATTATGGGATTCTTCAAGACGGTAGTAGCTTAGTCAGCGACAGATCAAGAGTTCTGACCGCCCTAGGCTAATTGTAAGAACGCGCCCCCGACAGGTGTGTTACGGTCGGCCTAAAAAGAACCGATTCGAGTCAAGTCAGCGTTTGTTTTACGCGCGTTTTTTTAATTTTTTAATTTTGTTCCTCGCGCCCTATGCTGCAGCCTAATTAGCCTAAAAGTTAATCAGGCGCTGAGCTTAGTAAGGCAATAGGTTTCCGAAGGGTCGGCAACGCGTTTGTGACGCCTCTGGTGTTGCAAACGTTCACAGGCTTCGGAGATTGTTGTAAGCAGTCCGTATGTCTTTTTTGTCTGCCACGCTCGTTGTAAAAAAGGCGAATGAAAGATCTTAGAATCTAGAAGTATTGACTTTCACAATATTCCTGAAAATATCGAAATAACCACTCGACTGCGACAACGTTGAGCTGTATCTACCAAATATGTGCATGGTCGTGAAGTAATATATTTCCTAAGGTCCACCAATGAAGACATTAGAATTCTTCTCCATTTTAAGGCATTGCCGTAGCTAGTTCGTGTTGGACATAAATATTCAATTAGGCTATGTGGGCTTTCACGCCGCCAGATGGTCTGCAGTACTGACCTTAACATTCCCGGCTCCAATGCTGACTATACTGTATTTTTCCTTATAATTGTAGTAGCAATATTGTGTGAGTTTTCCTTGGATCTTACAGCTAAATCAATGCGTTGGTGACATCATTTCGAGCTTAATAATAATTAGTAGTAATGCTTTGGTTTGTCTTGACGTTTCTCGTTTATATACCTAAAGATTTATTTTTTTCTGAAGGGACACTGTTGCAGGTTCGTCTACTTGGCCTCACATTCTTACTTATTTCTGCTACTTTTAAGGATAAAATATGGCAGTAAAATTTTCCACATGTACATCAACTGAAATACGGAACACAGCTCAGACTCGACATGAGACATGACATCTATATATGTACATATATTATCAGATAATATTATACACTTTTATCAAATCGTAGATATACGTTGTAGGAGATGTGTTACTGAAAGTCCTTTTAAAATCTGTCAAAGATTTTTGCCCGAATAGCCATTAGTCTTGCGAGCAATGTGCCCTATCCCCTGCAACTTAAGGTTCGCAATTCTTTGAGCTGTGGTGGTAACCCTGATTCTTCTTAGGGATTTTATTTGATACTGATTCTCCTGCAGATTTCATGGACCTAAATCAAAATTACACATTTAAAAAATGTAACGCCGAATACCTAATAAGCACCAAAATACAAGCGTTGAATAAAAATAATACACTTTTTATCATGCAAAATACTAAGTCTAAACAATAGAATATTAATTCCCTTTCCTGTTGTTTTAAACGGTTTCAGCAGAAACGCATCGGCTCCTTTGAAGTTGGATTCGTGGAGTGAGGAGTGCTCCTTAGCTCATTTGCCTCCACGTCACTACCATTGCATTGATGACTGCGTAGAACTGACGTAGGGCTGTCTGTACTTGGGATGAAACAATTATTTATTTAATTTGTAAGAAAAATAAGTTTATTTAGCGCTCATATTTCTTCTACAGAATCTTCAATTCAGATGGATACATTGAATCTTATTTTAGTGATCCTGAAACATTTTATAAGCTGTGTATAAGTTGTATTGCTTTTGTAGTCTGTGCATAGATCAATTGTGTTTAACAATTGTGCAGAAACCAGACTTTCCTTAAAGGAACGAGGCAATTCAACAGGAACGTTAAAATTTAAGTTCGCTAATCATAATTCACATTACGGACTCCCAATTTATTTAGGATCGGAGCGGTATATCTTTCCCTTTCATTCCGTATTTCTTATCTGAGGTCCTTTCATTCACTTCACCAACTTTCATATCACTTTTTATGCAATCCATCAATCATCCTTTATTCCTCCATCCACTAGCAAGACATCACCTTTATTTTGGCCTTTTGGCTTACCGTCCACTGAATATATAGTAAAATGTGCTGGTACTAAAATACTGTTTTATTAACTAAATTTAAAAAATACCTCTATATCTTAATAGTTGACAATTTATCTCACTCTAGTTATATAAATTCAGTTGGAAACAAAGAAAGAAATGTCAGATTCTACGGTGGTTAATGCTCGTGAATCACTTCCTCTGGCTAGCCGCCAGGAGTTATATCCTGACCTTGGTTCCGGATATTGATTGATGTTGCGTCTAATTGTGCTATTTCCTTCGTCAATGAGCTGAGGATGAAACAATTATTCAACTTTATTCCTAGCTCCGTTTTTGTTACCATGGATAGAACTACAGCACTTTCGTACAACACGTGTTTTGCACATGTCGTCTTCCGTACTATTCTTATATATCTATGCTATTATGTTTCTCGATGTGTTAGTTTGTTGTTAATTCAGGCGAAATATATTCCTGTCTCCAATAACTACTAGCAACGTATTTGTATTACAATTTTACATACTGAAGCTTTGATGTAATGCTAAATGACTTTTAATTACGTAGCCCAGTGGTTTTAAACTGAATCTTAAATTACTGTAGATAATAAAATCCAAAAAGTCGAATAATTGACTGACATAAAATATCGTATGACAAACGTATAAGGCTGTATTTATACATGTATATATTTTTTAATATACCACATTTTTATATAAAACAAAAAACACTATGAGCCGTCAAAATATATAGCAGCATTCAATATGGAATTATATGCTTTATTATATATCAACATTTTTTCTCTTTCTAACTTATGTTATTTATAAAAGACTAGCGACCCGCCCCGGCTTCGCACGGTGCAGTGAAAAAATAGTTATGGTGGGTTATCCCTAAGAGATAGACATATACCATCGCGGACTTTTTTGTGGATTTTTGTAAGTTGTACAATACTGTAGTACATTATTTTGATCTATCTCGTAGGGTTCAGCCAGCGTTTGCAATATAAGCGCAAAAAAACGTGCTTATTTACGACATCACATTAGAAACCTTTAAATTTATCAGTGTTTCTCTACCATATTATGCATTTATTATACATACAAACCTTCCTTAAGAATCACTCTATCTATTAAAAAAAACCGCGTCAAAATCCGTTGCGTAGTTTTAAAGATCTAAGCATACATACGGACATACAGCGAAAGCGACTTTGTTTTATACTCTTCAAACGACAAGTAAGCTTCCTAGGATACGTGGTTTCGGAAGCGGGTGTCCAGACAGATCCGCAGAAGATCATCGCCGTAAAGGATTGGCCAGTTCCGAGAGACAAGACACAAGTAAGAGCATTTTTGGGTTTGTGTTCCTACTACCGGCGATTTGTGAAGAACTTTGCCGACATTGCCAAGCCTCTTCATAAACTCACAGAAAATCACTTTTGAAGTTTTACTAAGCCACCGGCGTAACACTATGTATTGATGAAACGAAACAACAATGTAGAATACTCAAACCCTTTTTTTTTGTTATCGCTGAGGAAAATGCATTGAATTGCATACGCCGCACCCCGGGAAAAGCGCAGAATTATGTATGGCTCTCCTCCCCAAAAGGGGGTAGGCCTACCCACTAAAAAGCTCAGCGATGCCCCTCCACTGACGCTTGCCGCGGGCGCTCGATCGACAGCGCGTCCGACATCGCCGCCAGACGCGACGAGGAGAACTGCCCGCGGCGTGACAGGGCCATGAGATACCGTGAGGACACTACCACGACCCTATCGGCGTCGGCTCACCAGTGGTGAGCCGCTCATTCGCCTCCCCGGTGACTGGGGAGGCCGTTCCGGGGATCGCCGACTGACAGCGATCGGTGCAATGCAAGGTCGGCCTTCCCGGTGGCCGGCCCCGCTGGTCGCCGAGAATACTTAAACCCTAAACGGTTTTTATGGTAATGTAATCGGACAGTCTTATATACCAAAAAAATATATATATTTGTATATTTGAAGATCATAGAAAAACGGAAGTTACAGTACCGCATAACTCAAAAGGGTGAACTTACAGAAGGCAAAGACAAAGTTTGATTTACAAAATTACACTTGTTCTTTGCCTTGGAATGTGTATTTTTTTGTTACAAATGTGCATGTTAGAAAACCACACAAACTTTATTTTCTATTCTGATAAGTGATTAAATTTGGATTATGCGGTGTTGTAACTAAACCGACGACGATCGGTATTGATAATTTTCATATCATTACTCGCTTTGGTAACACATTTCAACTTCTTGAGAATTTATTACACTTGATAAATTGATTATTTAACTTATTTATACAAATATAACTTTATTATTTAACTTATTTATACAAATATAACCTTATTTAAACAAATTACACAAATAACGCATATAACAAAATTGCATTTTTTTATAAATGTAATATTCAAATTAACATTCATAAAAAGATAGCTATGTACCAAATGTTTTCAATTGTGCGTTCACCGACAGTCTAAAAGAACAAGCTTTTAGTGCACAGGCTTATGAATAGAAATGTAGCTCCAAATGTTAGGGGTAAAGACACTGTTTGTTCGTGTTTTTAATTTCCGACGAAAAAGTTTTATTTTTCAGTGAATACCAGCCGCTTTGCAGCTGCCCATTAGACGGCCATTTTTAACCCTTTTCACTGGGGATTTCCACTGCTTTGGTATAAAAGAAAAACTCAGACATCGTTTACGTCATTCTTTCAGTTATATGAGTACGTATTAGGTCTATACATATGAAATTGTCGTCATGTCTTTAATAACCAAAGAAATCAAACTTTGTGAATCAATAGACATTAACATAATTAATGACATACATTTTAAGACAAATTAAATTGTTTTTACATAGTTTCAGCTTTTAAAGGTCAACATTATGATTTAAAACATAGGAGCTTTGTGAGATTATAGAGTAAAGGAAAATAGTAATTTTCTCTTATATTAAAAAGTACATAATGTAGTAAGTATATGGCGGTTTTTAAAAATTTGCTATTTCCATACTTTTTTTTTGTCCCGCTGAGGAAAATGCATTGCATACCCCGGCTGCGGAGAGCCGCTGGTTACGTGGGGCTCTCCTTCCTTCTTCCATACCTACAACCTATTTATTTAATATAGTGACAAACAAGCAGACTGTTTCTTTGAGATTCCTAGCAAATCTGCATCCCCAACTAAGACCACAGTGCTCATTGCCAACATGTGTTTGTTTTTCTTAATAATTTAATAACTGAGAAACCAAACTACGCATGTAACTGAAAACGTAAAATCCATTGTTCTAGCTAATAAAATAATAAATTGTGACGAAACTACTACGAGCTATTTTTCGAGGTTTGTTTGTTGTTGAATAAACAAGTGGTTACATTCGACAGCAATATAATTTACACAGTAATCAACATTTGATTGCAACATGCTGTGTAGTACCTGTTACGTGTGTGTACATATTGATTATATATTATTTGTACCTATACAAAATATAATCATATACATTAACATAAATTTAAAATTATATAAATTAAAAATGATAAAGAAACAAACAAAACTACTGCCAATTCTACCAATAGTAAATTGGTTCAGTATATGTAAATACTTCTTCTTTTCTTTTTTTTTTTTTTGTAGTATTATATATTATTCTTTAGTATTAGTTCTTGTAACTCGCTCGTGGAGATAGTTTGTGCGCCAGGTGCAAGTGTTTTGAACTCTCGTTTTTTTGACATTCAAACATTAACTAAAATTATATACGTCTGTATACTTTTCATCCATTAATCAAATAAGCTCGTTTTAATAAAGCACAATGTGCGTTAGATAAAAACAGTGACGAATCGAGCTGTCACGGGCAATTGTATCTCGTGGCGGACTTACGCAGCACATGAAGAACGACATTTCGAATGGAATATATATCTTATTACACTGAGTTAGAGATGGCATAAGCTTTACGTTGTCATAACAGTGTGCTATTGTTGTATAGGTACCTCAGGGCGTCGAACCCGCGTTTTATCACGTGTGAGTGACGTTACCTTGCGAATTATACCAATGAACATGTGTAGCGAAGTGACATAGTATAGAATAGTCGGTTTGTTCGTAGGTTTTCTTCTAGTTCTTGCAGGGTTTTCTCCTGCGGCCTGGTTGCTTAGTTGCTTAGTTATACATTTTTTTTGTGATATATTTTTTAATATGTCTAAATTTTATATAACCTATGAAGGCTTATAATTAGTAAAATGATATGATGTTATTAAGAATTCAGATAGAATATTCGTTTTTTTATGCTGATGGTTAGTGACAAACGGGTGAAAGCTTCATCTGGAGTCGTCATCATCTGAGAAGCTCGCTGTCCCACCTCTAATTAAAGGAGTATAACAGTGCTATTAACATTTACAGTATGGCGGGCGACAAGGTGAGACGATGGAACCTACAGCAACCAGTCTAGGTAGACAAATAGAGATTGTTTATTGCATTACAATACAATGATTAAAATTCAGACATAATAAATAATAATAATAATAAATTCATTTATTTGCGTAAACATGGTATACAAGCTGTCATATCGTTATATTATTGATCAAACATGTTTAGCTAATCTCATAGCATGCAATGTTGTACTATTGACGATGACGACCTCCATAGTTTCGAGTGGATAATACACCGGTTTCAAGGTGTCGCCATCTCTGAGGTCCCGGGTTCGAATCCCGGTGGGGGCAGATGTTTGTGTGATGAATGCGAGCATTTGTACCTTAGTCATGGTTGTTGATATATATTTCAATAAAAATATTTATATATGTGTAATATATGTATGTCTATCCGTTACCCTAGATCCCATTGCACAAGCCTTATAGAGCTTAGTTTGGGCTAGGCTAATTGGTGTAAGTGTAACAAATATTTATTTTCTTTATTTTATTACATTGATGTGTTTAGGTTCAAAAATTCCTGGGCGCTATAAATATTAAATTTACAGAATTTTCCTAATACATAGACATGTTTAGATTTAGAAATTCTTGGACGCTATAAAAATTAAATTTACACAGCCATTTATATAATTCCTTTTTAAAAGATCTGATATTAATAGTTTTTTATGTCTTTTGGGATTTTATTATAAATTCTAATACACATATTTAGTACACTTTTACTATATTTTGCTAATCTCGGAAAATCATCCAAGATAAGCCTACCTGGATCTCGACAATTTCTAGGAAATTTATCACATGCAGTTTTAAAAAATACTCCTGTCTTTTCACAAACACACCGACTTCATAAATATATAATGATGGTAGCGGTAACAAACCAAGTTCTCTATTGTATAGTTCTCATTGGCTGAACGTATGTTAAAATTACTGTAAAGAAATATTTATTCTAGTAAAATAAACAAGTCTTTTTAGTTCGTTAAACTACAAATTTAGTAAAATAAGTGTAAGTTGCAACAAATATTTTAGGTTAGATTACAAATATCTGATATATATAATTCGTGAGTCAACCTGCATACGCCTACGGAGACATTCAAAATTAAATGAAGAGAACCAATCCGCACTGGGCCAGTATGGTTGACTAAGACGTAATCGCCCTAACATATGGAAGGTTCGTGCCCTGCGGTCATAATGACATATATCTCACGCACATTAATGTAATAACATAAATTAATAAAGCAATAATCAAGTATTGATCAAAACCGGTATAAAGATACTGATATCGATTTTCCAAGAGCAAACTCCTTGGTGCGGCCCTGGCGCGCTGAGTAACTCGGTAGCGACATTGACCGTAATACGAGAGTTCAAATTGCCTCACATCTGCGTAACTTCGGCTCAGGCGACCGAGCCCGCCGCTTGTCATATATTTTATGATTACGTCGAACAATCCCAAATTCGACCGATTACCTTCGACAATGTCGAATAATAAAGCACAGTTCTTAGTGTAAGTTGTGTTGACAGGGTTGACTCGTCTGATAGGATAGATAACATTTATATTCCACCGATTACAATCACTAAAATCTATAAAATAGATATGGAGATAGTACAGTTCAGAGTCTCTGGAAATATTGATAATCAATTTGCCAGAAATTCGACTCTAAATGCGACCCTGTATCATCAAAAACTATTATTTTTATTAGATCGCAAAGCAACGCAAAGGAGGTCCTTTCACCGGAAAACGACATATTAGGTCTCCAAATTATTAATAGTCTGATCCGTTAGGCAAGAGCTTTGCACTTCCAATTTTTAAACTTCAACATGAGCATTGACCTGTGAGCCCTATTTTATTGACAAGGGCAACCCAACCTTAATTCAACTTTAATTCTATAAAACCAATTAATCCCAAAAATTAACAAATCCCAAAGTTGTTGGATCTTGCACGTGTCAAACAATAACGCATCTAATTAAATTCAATTGTTGACTCGCAGCCCTATAACTTCGATACGCGTTATAGATGCGGCCATTTTAAATAATATCTTAAGACGCGATCGACCTCATAAATAATCCAGGCCGAGTTATTATGTAAATATCGGTGCCTCATTGTTTCTTAACCGACACCGGAACGGTCTGATTATTAGAAAGTTAATCTTAATTATGACCATGTATTTTTGATTAATCTCTAAATGCATCTGTAAAGCTTGATTGTCTATAGGGTTAACTCTTCTTTCGACGATCGCTTTTAATTAAGTTTACGCTGCCTTAGTAGTCACATGCATTGGGCCTCGGAATTACAAATGCTTTGAGCTAAAACTTGCATGTGTTCCGTGGTCTCACGTATCATTTACAAATATTTCCGTTGATTTTATTACAAAAATTACCTTATGAGTAATTTATATCACTCGCTTTTTTTCACCGCAGAAATATAGTAGCAAAATTGCTGAATTATTTGCCTATGATGTCTTTTATGTCTATGTTGCTCTAACGTAGGGTATTGCATTTCCTAAAATGATTACAACTAACGATTAGTGCCTAGGTTAGATGACAGTAATCATTGTTTAATAAGAGCTGATCACTGATTGAACATTAGCTGGCCATTGTGAGTATAATCCATTTAGATCAGCTGATTGTGGATCATACTTTAGATTAGAGGTTCCCAAACTTTTTTGTGTCGTAGATTCTTTGCCATGTTTTTCGGTTTTGGGTAGACCCCTACTTACCTACAACTTACAAAATTTTATGAACATTATAATATTTTTTTTACTTCATAGGTAGTTTTATAAATAATGTTATTTCTTTATATTAGAAGATAGTATAATGTAAGTAAATAGGTACTATCCGTGTAAATTTTTATTTCATGCACCCTCAAATTTTTGGTTCGCTGACCGTAGACTCCTTATAGGTTGTTATAGTCCCCTAGGCGTCGATATAGACCACTTTGGCCACTTTAATCACTGCTTTAGATTAAAAATATTTAATATATTTTTAAGATGAATGTACCGCAAGTCTATAAGGGAATAAAATTAAAATCGCGGTAATTTAGCAATTGCTGCTCGATCGCTCAATTTGCCCGCGTAGTCGGATGTATGTTCCTACACGCAACGTGTAGTACCGTGCATACGACTTACTGAATCAGATCAGATTGGTGGAATCATCTTTAGATATATTTCTGCGTTAGAACAAGCGAAGCCACTAAAAATACATGCGACGTACGTAGGACGACGTGGGAAAATTGTGCAACGGTTTCGCTACAATAATTTCGCGACGTGTTGCGATATCGATATCAAACAAAATGGCGAAAAACAAAGATATAGCTGGCGTTGGAACTAGATCACGTTTTATAGCACGCGAAAGAGACAGCACTATCCGTTTTTCTTCACATTGGAGCATACACGCTGGTTATAATTTAAACGCGCCGTGCGATAGACAAAACCAACGAATCGTTCAGCGGATTCGCTATTGCATAAGAAATTAATAGTCCTGATTCTGTAATTTACAAGATTATAAATATCGCAGGAGCTTCATTTTTAGTAAGTAAACACTTTTTATTAAGGTAACATATTAAAGCCTGTAAGCCTCTAGGTAAATATCTGAAGCATTTAAGCCGACTTTATCATGTTTACGTCAAACTTTAACGAGGTATGTAGCAAATTAATTAGTTTACGCTCTGCTTGCTGGCTCGTAGATACCGACCATATTTCCACGAGATCAAGGTTGCCCGAAGTTACTTAACGCTGGTTATAACATTATGTAATCAAATTTAAACATCTTTTGTACATTACTAAAATTGAGAGCTTCTCATAAATTTTCATCTCATCCTGCTTAGTGAGCGCAGTAACTTAGTTATGAAATGTGAACACACAGACGTCTGGTCGTAACTCACCGAGTCCAACAATGCGAATTAGTGTCATGTCAGTATTTGGAGTAAAGACGGATAATAGCCATACTGATTTACTGTCTAACTGAAGGACGCATTATGTGCCGCTCTCAATGGCGTAAGTTATTGCGTCCTGAATGTCGTAGAGCAGTAGACTGTGCAGCTTCTATAATAAGGCATGGTTTCCTTCAAAGGGTATGGAATAGGCGCACAGGTGTTACTTTGTCGAAGGGATAAGGCGCACACGTCACTTTCCCCAATGCGCTTGCGCAACTGCCACTCGGGGAAGAATTATTGGCGCCCCACATTCTTTATATGTAAGTATTATGCGTAATACGAACAGCTCTTGGACGCCATACATATCAACTGTCGGCCATCGGACGGATGACCTGATGTGGCCCTTAATTTCAGATGTCAGGTTACATAATAGTTGTCATTGCATATTCTTCGCCATTAAAATGACACATTTATATAGTTGTTGTATAAATAAGAATTGAGGTTTGATTGCAGATGAACTTTAAATGTGTTACCTTAGATAGATTTGCACAAACAACCGATAATGAGTTGAACAAGAAGAATTAAAGGCCTATCTGGCTCTGAGATATTGGTTATCGAAATGGTGACGGTTTTGGGAATCGACCACACTGCAAGAGCTTACG
Organism: Scirpophaga incertulas; assembly: GCA_036419045.1. Classification (NCBI taxonomy): domain Eukaryota; kingdom Metazoa; phylum Arthropoda; class Insecta; order Lepidoptera; family Crambidae; genus Scirpophaga; species Scirpophaga incertulas. Next base: position 22,293,561 of record CM071635.1, on the reverse strand, counting down.
TTATTGTCTTGGATCTTGGGTCGAACGGTTTGGTGACTCTATTCTCTACTCTACTATTCTATTCGACTGCTAAAACTCATCTGGATCGATCGGCTAAACTAGAGGACCCAGCATAGTTTATACATGACACATCTCCTTCGATGTTTATACATCGAAAGGAGTGAAGGAGAACTGTGAAACAAAATAAGTTGATCTTTAAGATGTCGAGATGTGGTTATACAGAAATAGTAGACAAGTTACCTAAGATGAGGCTATTGATTTACCCCACATTACAACGAAGTTTCTAAGATCTTACTATAATTGTATAAGCGGATCCTATTGCTATCAGGTTATGTTCATAACAAGATGACAAAAAAGTAAACAAGCGTCTTCCCCTCCAAATCCCGAGCATAATGAATTAATGGCCCCGTATTAATGTCGAATGGCCATTCATGGCAGGAATGCGGAATGGCTTCTGGCAATTGACATTATCCACTTAGCAGCTTCTGTTGATCCACATAGACGGTGGTCTAAGGGATGGGAAGTAATTTCACTTTTTTTTTAGAACTAGCATCTGTTTTCCGCATGCGTTACACATATATTGATAAGGTTGCTTAAATTAATATTTTTAATGCAAATATTATGTTGTGTATTAGAGTTGTAGGGGTATTCTAATATTGTGGGACACAACAGTACAGCCTGTATAAATGGAGTGAAACAGGAATTAGTTCATGTAACAAAAGGTTACAAATAGTTGGAAGTATTGAACAGATCTAAAATTTAGCACACTCTAATTTATTACATGGAACTACAGACCTATAAAGACGCAAAAATAGATTTTTGTGTTTAAATGAATACCTTACCTTACTGGAAGGAGATTATACCAGAGTCCTCTGATTGGAAACCTATTGGTTACCTATTTCTGCCGAATCCCCATTCCTGTGTTCTGGTGTAAAGTGTAAAAGAGGGCAGTGAGTTTATATCTGTCACAAATTGGCAAAGTACTCGTACGCACTGTCAGCTGGACACGCTGCTTGTTTGTTAATAACAAGATTGTCCTGAAATATTACCGCTGCTTTCCATCCCATGTACCAAACAATGATATGTCTGCGGTCTGCCTGAATGTCGTAATATTGTATTAGGGCCGGCGAATACCAGTATAATATAGTAGGAACACTCCGACGACTGCTCTCGAGTCGCAGATGAATGCTCGTATCGTAATAGCCAAGAACTCCAGTTATCAATATCAATGAACTGTAATCTGTTATGTAAGGACTCGAATGTCGGGTTGTTAGGATCGAGATATGATGGACGAGTAAAATAAATAATTGACGATTGAGCCAATCGTATTTCTGTCTCGTAATTAAATATGAATGTTGTTTTCACAATATTTAAATGAAACTTTTCGGAATTAATTCGCAGTTATTTTGCTGTTAAATAAATCTGGTTCGTTTACTTGTGTACCATTTCGAATACATTGCAGCATTCGTGGTCACGGTATTCTGTCATCCCGTCAACTGGGTGTCATAGTGTGAGAATAAAAATCTAAATATTTAACTATCGTCTTCAGTTAGCTTCAGTCAGTTTCAGTGAAAATTGATAGAAACAGAGTTCTAAGTACCCGTTACACACTACATTCAGCGCCTGTATTTTAAATAGGTATGTAAATGTCTCGGTAACGTAGTGTTATTTTCCGTTATATATTATATTGATTAAGCAACACGTAAGTTTGAAAGTCAGAATACGGTCAGCTGTTTTTATAAGGTTTTCCAGAAAATCTACAGGATTTTTTATCCCGTGATTAAAATTATCCAATCTAATACCTTGGGTCTTAAGGTTTCCCCACATCTATCCAATTTCATCAATCCGTGGAGTAGATTTTGTGTGAAAAAGTAACATACGTTCGCATTCACAATATTGTTAAATATAGGATTTCCAATCGTCTAAAGCCGAGTGCGTGCTAATATAGCAACGACGTATGCGCGTCTAGACATTTTACGACTGAAATAAAATTATCACTATAAAGTTATCTAATCTTGTGGTGGACCGTCTGGCGTAGCTGCATAAAGATTTACAAAAACATGGTCCACATGGCAAATAAATACTACGTGACGTACACATTGGTTATCATGAAACACTTAAGTAATTTCAATACGGTTGAAGATATAATATACCTATTGCTTCACTCCGAGTGGGAACAAGAGACACACGCAACGTTAACGGTAATAAATAAATACATATTACCAATTCCGTGTCGGAAATTAGTATTCCGGTAATTAGATTTTTGATATGTTCTTTGTAACATTCTTTGTAACATAATTTACTGAGAATAATAGATAAAAATTAATAAAAAAGTTAGCTGAGTGTTTTTATAACAATACAGTTTCACACGGGGTAATAAAAATTAACAATAATAGGGAATTAATCTCTGTTTTGAAAAGAATCTTAATTTGATCCTTGCGTGTCAGTAAACCATATACTAAAAATATAAAAATTTTATACACTCGTTAAGTACTATAAAAATTGCATAAAAATTTAATATTTTCAAATTTCGCGCGTAATTAGACGAAGGCGCCGCACGAGTTGTTACTCTGTAGCGATGACGTCAAATACGGCATGTAAATAATAAACAAAGCTCTATGTTTGATGCTATGTATTATTATATTCATAATTTAAAAATGAGTTATTATCTTTTATATATAAACAACTAATAAAGGAATAATAATAAAAGAGTAATACTGACATCGTTGTTTTAATACTCCGTAACTCGGCAGAACAAAAGTCGGGATTTGCAGCAAAGAATTTTCCGACCATTAATGCATTTATTTTTGGTAAATTCGTACTATCTCCTTTTACAAAACTGCTTTCCATAGTGTGATTCACATGCGATTTCAATTTAACTTACGTATTTATAACGTTCTCTTACATTAAAAAAGCAACCTACAAACTTATTTTTTTATTGTTTTGCGGCTTTATACGTACTGATTCATAATGACATTGACACTATAAATTTACAGTACCTTATGACGTCACGACATGGCGGCCTATGTTTCGCTCTTGTTTTACGTATAGATTAAAAAAGTGAATACTTTGAAACTATTTTTTATATTATTTTTGTTATTTTATGTACTCAAACATGATGGTTCCGACTATTTAATGCATAAGCTACCATAGTTATATGCTTTTAGATCTTTTCTAATATAGAGGGAAGTACCCTATTATCACATGTCTACACTTAACATTATCGCCTGTGACAAACATTGGATTTGCGTCGCCAATATTTCCACTATGTAGCTGAAGTGAGAATCGGTGAGAAACGCCAGATACTGATTATATGCCTGATTGGCAGGGAGTATTGTGTTCTTTGAGTATTGTTAGGGGCCCCATATATGCATTATATAAAAATATTTGCAAAGTTTTGTTTTATTTGTGACTAGCTAACCCGTGCCCACTTCGTTGGGCATAATACTAATATCCCCGAAGCGAGCACGAACGCGAACCGAATTAAACCCGAAGCCATCGCGCTCCGTACGCTACCCGTTTTTTCACCCATTTACTTTGCAAAACGGACTACCACGTAAAAGCCTTTTTATTTTTCGGATTTTAATATAACCTATGACACTCAGCAACATTGTGTCTTTCTATTGGTGAAAAAAATTTTAAAATCGGTTCAGTAGACCCCGAGATTACCCTTTACAATTTACAAACACACAAACTTTACTTCTTTATAATATTAGTATAGATATACCAGTTTCATTAATAATGTTACAACAACCTACAAAAATTATCGACTCGAGCGTGTTGTGTTGTTCAACATATACCTTACTAGATTTAAAAAAGAAATAAATCACAAATTGTTTTTTTTATTATCACTCTTTATCTACAACGAATTCTTACTTGGATATTAGTAAATATTTATAAATAGTGAATAAAATCTACTTTGGCTTAAAATGGTAATAATTGACAATACAGTTGTGAATTTGGATCAGTGACGTGGTTTTCGATACATATAGTAAACTACTGAACTCTAACGTGAAAGAAAAGTATTATTAAGTTCCGCTAGGGGTGCTGTAGGTACAAAGATCCCGATTCCACTGTCTCCCTCAGCCTTTATACCCCAAACGAGCATGTGTTAATAGAGCACTTAAGCAGCCTTGGTCCAACACGCGTTACCTTAGGAATTCGTTTACGGTGTCAGCAACGAGGCTCTGGAACCAATTGCCCGCAAGTATTCGCGACAGTTTATCCGTGGATGTTTTCAAGAGAGTACTTAAATTTCATTTGCTTTCTACTCTCCCATAATCATAATGTAATACATGTATTTATGTATATATTCATTTATTAAAGGCATATACAGTACTGTTATTATGTATTCATTATTCTATAAGTAATATATTATTAAATAAAAGTTGCACATAAAGCTTTCCCGCACATTTCTTTCAGGACATCCGTTCTGGTTGGCTGGAAGAGATCTCTATTACAGATAAGTCCACCATTGTACATATTCCTTCTTATATATTTTACATTACCTATGTCTAACTGTGCAATAAAGTGTTATATATATAAAGATTACATACAAAGATTTATGTTGTCAATAACTTTTGCAAACGAATGTAAACTCATGGCAACATAATAACAATGTAAACGCTATGTAACGTTAAGGACTCGGCGGTCTAATTGGTTATGGTGTCGATTCGTATTGTTGAAGATGCGAGTTCAAATTCTGACGGAATCGATAATTTCTTATATACTTATTTTATATTTGTCTCGGTTTGGAATCACAACTCACCGTCATGGAATTGACTAACCGTCCGTCCAGTTTCAAAACGCTCTCACCGTTCGTGTCTGACGGAGGATATAAAGCGCGTTTGACGGCGCGACACTTAAAATATTAACGTCACTTGTCGTCTGCTGACCCAAATGCGACCACTAATTATGCATTCCTATTTATAAACACATAGCTTGCATAATTGTGTACTGACACCTTCACCAATGCCATAACTCAAATGCTTTGTCTATCTCCGAGTGGGTCTGTCGTCCTGTTCATCAGTTTATGTTTTGATGATGCAACATACAATAACAGTATTTCATATATTTTAGAAACACTAAAATTTATAATAAGAGTCGCTAAAATTGGTCCGGTGTAGATCCAACCGTTTGTCGAATATCATATCATCGGTACATCTTTAATAAAACATTGTAATAACTGCAAAAAAATCAAAGGATTCTTTTTCATAACAAAGCTGTAGCACACTAGGATTATTACCCTTTGTCGTGGGTGCAGTCTCGTGCACATCCTACGCTCAGACCGGAATTTTTGTAGATCATACAAAATATCTGACCTACGCTAAACGTATCCTTACAGGTAAGCTGTATGAAGTAAGCTGATTCAGTCTGAGCTAGCATGGTTATCAAATGTCCAATCACCCTAACATAGATAGCCTGTATCCCTCGATGGGAACTGATATAAGCCGCTGATTGGTAAACATATTTTTTCTACAGCTAAAACACAATAAAGTTAATTTACAGAAAAGATTGACATAGTTTTAAAAAGTTTACAGAATTTTAAGTTTCGTAACATTTAAGAGAATTTGATATAAGTTAGTAATTACAATGCTATATGAAGTCATTTATTTACAAACAAGGCTAAAATAATCTTTAAGATTTAAAAAAATACTATAATTAATAGATGATGTATTAGTAAACTAAAGAAACAAACGAATAAAGTGTGTATGTGACATTAATGCTAACATGATTGAGTGACGTGGCCCAAATGAACAAAAGTAGAAATGAGTATATCAGAGGAAACCTGGCAGTAGCACCATGGACAAATGCTGCGGAGAAAGGTAAGACCACAGATATGACAATTAATAGAGCATAGTATGAAGAAGAAGGACTGAAGAATAATGGCGTGTGTCAAGGTACAACAATGGTTGCTTTCTTGGTTATTAAATAAATAACGAAACTCATATATGATGCTAAGAGTAATTTTTTGTTACTTATTTATTAAGTGTATGTACCGTGAACTATATTATAGTTTATTCGTTACAAACATAATAAAAATCTTTACAAAATTATTCCTTAATATCTTTTAAGTTTTACTGCAGTTTTAATGGAATATTTTTAACTAGACACTCCAGACTATACATCTGTATCATCGGCCACATGAGTCTAATTCGATGAAAACACGAAAATATGAAATCACTGTTGTATGGAGATGATGGAGAACTGTGCTTGTTCCATACTAACGTTTTCCTTATCTATCTTGATTATAAAACCAAAAGGGGAAACAGAAATTTTTACACATACGTCAATAGATATTAAACTAAGTAATAACATTTGAAGCCAAGAAAATTAATAGCCATAAAGTTATAGTCAATAATGTACAAAATTCTGACGTAAAACAACAGCTGGTATTTATGAATCTATTTTTAGCTTATAATATCCTAATTCGCAGATTTAATTGATTTAAAAACTTGCATCTTAGTGTTAAAAAGTAAAGCAAAAATATATATTTTCTATTGCACTTAAATTAAAAACTTATAAAGTTTTAAGAAAAAACCGCAATTGTATGGTTAAGTACCATTTATTATTTTTATTCATATGTTATTTACCTGTGTGCTGGCATCATTTTAAAGTTAAGTGGAAAGGTTAGTGAGACGAAATGGCCCGTAAGAGGCCCGTGTGCAGTAAAACAGTCTGATTCGTGTTGCGGCCATAAAGCCGAGTGTGTTCCGGTGTACCGCGTGCGCTGGTGCACTGGTAATGATGCTCATATCGCCGCCGCTGAATCACCCTTCGTGCACTTTTTACGTTAATGCCACCGGTAATACGCCATCCGTGTGCACTTTTTACGTCGATACCACTATTGGAGCTTTATTCGTGCGCAGTCCTTTCACTAAAAACTGTATTGTTTAAATAGTAGCTTTACTGCGTCGAGTTCAGTAATCTTCAAATGTATTCACTGTGAGGTTCATTTATATTTATGTAAAATAATAATAATAAGTTGATGTGTAAAACCAGATTTTGGTAAGGGTCAAAGAAGTCACAATTTAGGGGCCATCCATAAATTACGTCACACGGTTAGGGGGAGGGAGGGGGTTGACGAAGTGTGACATTGTGTGACAAGGGGGTGGGAGGGGTCTTAAATTTCGTGACGTCACATTACAAAATCTATTAAATCAAATAAGCTAACTGTTAAAACACAATATTCATTCAATAATTTCAAACTTTGTGACGTCACACTAGGGGGGGGGGGGTGTCTCACAAATGTGACTAGCTGTGACAAGGACGGGGGGAGGGGCAAAAAATCACGAAATTCGTGTGACGTAATTTATGGATGACCCCTTAGACCACTTTCAATGCCATTATGAATATTATAAAATTTGTGTATGTAAAGACGTCTGTGAGAAATGTGATCTATTTTCAGTCTTGTAATGTTTTAATATGTACTTCTGCAATGACATGAATGATAATGAAAGGGGTTCCCAACCTTTTACCCTATGCGCCTCGCCCAATATTATGCTAATACCCCCCCCCCCCCCCACTAGAGGTCGAAACGGGAAACCCGTATAAAAAACAACTTATTTAAACAATTTTAATAATATTTTGGTTTTCTGTAAGCCCCCCTAGTGGAGCGTGCCTCACTGATTGGGAAACCCCGATCTATGAGGTTCATGATAGTTCCTTGTTTATTGAAACAAAAATGCACACAACACACGACTATACTGACTGAACGAATATTCCAATGCAATTTGGTATTACTTTATAATTTCTTTTATTTCATTCATTATTCATATAATTAAAGATTATAATTATAATAACCTTGTAACATTTTACAATAATGTAAAGGACATTGTTCAATTTTGGCCTAAGAACTGATGTGAATATAAATTATACTATAATTTTTATTTATTTTTATATTATTTGAAACATATTTTAGTATTCCACGGACACTTCAAATAAATAAATTCCAAATAAAAAGTTGGGTCACAATTATTGATGCCGTATAAAATGTTTTCCGTCAGCCAGTGCTGCCAGTTTCGGAAGTTTTCGCGATTTCGATAAATACGGATCGAATTGAAAACCTCCTCCTTTTTGAAATCGGTTATTAAAATTAGTTGATAACACTTTATTCATTTAAATACCTAAATTGACTAGCTAGAAAAAAACTAGTATTATATATTTTTTAAGCGAAATCGCGAATTTCTAGCTTGGCATTCAAGTATTATAGTTTTCGTAACTGGTGTACTTCATACCTTATCTGTGTCCGTTTCATTTAATTTTTGTTTGCTTTGCGACTATCGTTTCTTTTGTGATTTTCTATGCGTTTCATGGTTTTATTCTAACAACTTTGGCTTGATTACGGACTCCGATTACATTGCGTAGGTACTTGGTAGACTCGGATGTGTGTAAAGGACTGGATTTTGTAAAATGATAATTGTCAAAGAATTATCTTAAACTTGACTAGGTACTATCTCTTTTCCTAGTATCTAGTAGAGTAGTCCTTTCCTAGTTCTAGAAGAGAACATATATAGCTGTACATAGTATTGTTAATATTACTTTGATATTACTACTCTGATATTTCACGCAAGGTTGGTTATTTTTTATATACGAGTATAACCTCAAAATATTAGCTTTTTTCGTAATTATTTTAGTTTGCTGAAGTGTCCGTTTGTGAAAACTTATTTCATAGGATTCCATATAATTTTAAGAGTTTAAGTATATAAGTCACTTTCGATTCGAACGGTTCTTAGGCAGAACATGTATGGAGCCGGAACAATGTCCTTTATATGTACTATGTTCCAGTAATAGCATCACTAAAATGATTCTATAATCTAAGCTAGAGAGGGGGAGATTGGGATACCTTTTTTCATATAGGTGTAAGGACTCTCCTCGTAAGGCATACCCACTAAACCACCCCGATGTCCACCTTGTCCTTAGTAAGGACAATCAATGGCCTGGGAACCCAATTTCTCCGGATCGAGGGATATGGAGACCTAAGTCAAAGGCGATTACTAATACAATTAACATATGTTCTACCGAATTTTCAATAATTTATATTTAATTTATAAACTTTTCATTTACTTTTATACAAATATAACGTATCTTAGAATTTTAGCGTGGTCTAAATAATCGCGACATTTCTAAATGATCTAACGAAAACGGTGAAAAGATCAATTGTAGTGTCAGGTTCGAATTTAGACCAACACGATTTGGGTTGCGCAATTGTAGAACTCTGTCTCTGCAGTTATTTTTGTCTGGACAAATAAATACGAGTGCCATTGCTAATTTGGCATTTAGTTAACTAATACGTATTAATAGTTAAATATATAGATATTTGCTAGTATTAATAAGATTATTATTTAATAACCGTTACCAGAGTTACTAGAGCTGCTCGGTATTCGCACATGCTGAGCCGCAAGTCCTCCAACCAATACAGGTCATTCAAAGCAAACTATTGCATAGAATGGCCAATGCCCCATACTATGTCCGAAATGCTGATTTGCACAGGGACTTCGAGCTCCCTACAATTCAACAACACTTTAAGGAGTGCTCCAAGCGGTTCTTTAGAGCTGCGGAAGGGCACATCAACCCGTTAATACGTGAGTCAGTAAACTACCCGTCAACACCGCCAACAGCGAGTCTATCTCAAGGCAACACTAGTCACTACCGGCAGAGGATACGTAAACCGCGACATGTCCTTAGCGACCCCCTAACCAACTCACGCAGGAACTTCTAGACTTGCAAGCGGCGGCGTCTGAGCCGTCGCCTCCCTTGTCACCCCAGCCCAGCCCAGCTTGCTAACCGGCAGCCTTCTGATTAGCCACGTGTAGGTTCCCGTCAATACAGGCCGGTCCCACTTTGGAGATTCGTGCCTTCTTCTAGCGCTTATGCCCTCACCATGGGGCATCGCTAACCGCGCCTCTCCTGAGGTGCGGCCCCCTCGTCAATAAAGCCAGTCAATAGGACCAAAGGCTAGGCTGAGTTTAGTCGGTAGGTCTGAGTGGTCGAGCCGCCTCGACAGCACCAGGAGTCCGACATAATCAACGCATCCCTGCTTGCCTGTTGCGTTGGTATCCATGATGGATTCTCAGCCTCCTCTCCTGAGGAAAAAATAAAAGTTACTAGAGATAGACTACACCGCCGGCACGTACGTCTATCCTATTTCTGCTCGCCAATTAGAAATGTTAGCATTACTGGTGTGAACTTAAGGTAGGCATTGAAATTACTGGTGACGAGAGCAGCGCATTCACATCTGGAACATCAGGGAAAGTGGGAGTTGCGGCAAGGTATACTAAGGGTTCCCGTAGCCCCGTCACTTTTTGATGCAGACGCGAGGTCCGTAGGGTCGAGGTATGCGTAACTGCATTTCCCTACGTTAAATAAATAAATAAAAAAATACTGGTTACTGTGACTTTACATTTTTCTCGTACATCTTAACAATATACTATCGATTGCTTTCTGATTTTTTTAGGTTTTGCATATTTTCTGTAATTCTCGCAATGGCATACAATAGGTAACTGTAATAACTTACCATTAGATGGGCACTTGCTTATTTGTTAATATACAAAAAATAACAAAGATACTTGAATATTCAACAAATATATGTGCTAGAAAGAACACTCGTACGTGTTATTAAAAAAATATACTGAAACTAGCTTTCTGCCCGCGGCTTCGCCCGCGTGGATTTCGGGATTGGGTGTATAGAGGGTTAAGGGTCATAGCTTTTGCCCACGGCTACATATACGCGGAAGTCGGTTTATGGTGCGAAGATTTTATCGCGCTTCCCGTGGGACTATCCGTTTTTCCGAGATAAAAAATGCCGCAAAACTCCTCAAGAATCACTCTATCTATTGATGAAAACCGCATAAAAATCTGTGCAGTAGTTTTTGAGCGAAGCCTTTATTGCGCATCCCGTGGGATCTGTCGATTTTTCCGGGATAAAAAGTAGCCTATGTTACTCGGGGAGAATGTAGCTTTCCAAAGGTGAAAGAATTTTTGAAATCGGTCCAGTAGTTTAAGCGTGAAGAGGTAACAAACAAACAAACAAACAAACAAATAAACAAACAAACAAACAAACACACTTTCGCATTTATAATATTAGTTGGGAAGTTGGGATTGTTTTGCTTATTGGTTTAAAATACCCATACTGAGATTTTTTTAAATTTCGAAATAATGATGCTGCGTTTTATTTGAATTAAAGACTAATTTATTGTTTTATCTTGTTCCAGGTAAATAATGAAGTAGCAGGAATATAAAAAAATGGAGGTGGGAAATTGGTAATATCTAATATTAAAAGGTATTATGCGGAAAAGAATGCAATAATTACTCAGAAACACATTTAGCAATATAAATGTTTGTAAATTATTGCACTGGCGATCAAAAGTAAAGAGATTGCCACTTATCTTTGTCTAGTCTTAGTATCTAAGTAAGCGTTTTGCTATCACAAAGTTTGCAACACTTTTCTATTTTCAAATCTGTCACAATGTATTGTAAATTCAAAATGTGATGTGAGTCGTGCACGCGATATCTCGAGCACACAGCGGCCAGGAGCGATGTGTTACTGGTGTATTTCTGGCCCGTTTACGATCGTCCAATATTGATTCGAATCGCTTACTGGACACGCACGATAGACGTTCGCCAATGACCAATGATGCAAACTGCTACGCGGGACTTGAAGAAAATAAATTAAATAATTTTTTTTTTACCAACGAACCTATTGGAAACGTGCAAATATGTAATATAACAAAACTAACTACCCTCGAGAACGAGCCGAATACTAGTGGGGTAAAATATTAGTTGAAATAAGAATGTGTTTATTAAACTGATACAATACTTTTTACAATACTTACACATGCAGTGTATATTGGATTGGATTCTTATAATAAAAATCATATAAAATCTACAATACCAAAATACTAATATTGGAATAAGTTTCTTTCTTGACTTAAACACTTTTTATGTATGATGACTGTATTGTATTAATGTTAGTTTCGACCAAAGACCATATTGACCAAATTGGTCATTGATCAGTAATAATTGGTCTGTACTAAACTGTCAGTTCGTTTGGATTTGATTAAAGTCATACTTACATAACATTATCTATGATAATAAATCTAACAGATAATAAATCTAGTTTATTCTTTTATAGAATGTCGTTTAAGAGCTTTAAAAACAAATCACGCAAGCTTATCTTCTATTAAAAGAATAAGTAATATTTAGGAAGTAGGCTGTTCGCCATGAATTATCACAAAAGGTTTTAGACTATTCTATTTTAGCGTATCATTTTTTTATTATTTTTATGTATTAAGAATTTGAATCGATTGTATGTTACTACATTTTGATGTGTTTGGATAATTTTTTTGAACACCTAACTCATTGTATCTACATACATCGCCTAAAAGTTGACGATCAGAAAATGCCCCGTACATCAAGTCTACTTCTATCCACTGATATACATAAACTATAGATAAATAATAGGGTCAACGTGAAAGTCGGTCATTTTTCGGTAATACGTGAGAAAATCTATAGAGCTTTGACAATAGCGCCTTGAAAGGGAAACTTGAGTCCGGAAAGTGTCCATTAAATTCGTCACGCAACTCTTTGTGCGGCTTCCACTTCTGTGCTAATTTAGTTCCGTTGTTATTGATTCTATTGGCGGCACGCAAAGAATAGCGCGTAAAAGGGTTAGCACGAGTCCCTTTCCGTTAAGTGATTGTGAAAGCCTATACGGAATGCAAATTAAACTCAATTTTTTCGTGACATTATAAAGGAAAGTAAGAGGGGCGGATTTAGAAGTCTAACATTGAATACTCGTAGCAAACATCTTCAGCTTAGTGCTACTGCTTGCACTAGCGTGAAGCTCTTGTCCCGTAAAATATTTTCACTTACATTTTATCACTGTGTATTTTTTTTTTTTATGTGATAGGGGACAAACGAGCAGACGGATCACCCGATGGTAAGCAATTACTGTATTTAGCACTGCCAAGGTATTGGATCCTTTAATCGCGACTTAAGGAAATTATTACTATCCGAGTCCCAATCTGAAGAATGTGTCAATACTTCACAAATATTTATTTACTAAAAAATATTGAATTATATATACAACTAAGTGTATTATATTATAAACTAGCGACCCGCCCCGGCTTCGCACGGGTGCAGTGAAAAAATGGTTATGGTGGGTTATCCCTAAGAGATAGACATATACCATCGCGGACTTTTTTGTGGATTTTTGTAAGTTGTACAATACTGTAGTACATTATTTTGGTCTATCTCGTAGGGTTCAGCCAGCGTTTGCAATATAAGCGCAAAAAAGTGCTTATTTACGACATCACATTAGAAACCTTTAAATTTATCAGTGTTTCCCTACTATATTATGCATTTATTATACATACAAACCTTCCTTAAGAATCACTCTATCTATTAAAAAAAACCGCGTCAAAATCCGTTGCATAGTTTTAAAGATCTAAGCATACATACGGACAGCGAAAACGACTTTGTTTTATACTATGTATTGATTGATATTAATATTAGTGTATTTATTTGTGTATATTATATGTATGTATATTCATATAAATATACTTTTAATATCTTTTTAATGTCATACACGTAATGCAATATTAAACAAAACTTCTCCTCTCACAAATCTGCTGAAAGATTTTCTTTTTGTGAAATAAACAGGACATTTTACTTTTAATGTTGTTTCGGCTTAAACGGTTTATATGTGCATAAGTTGTTAAATAAATATGTCTGGGCTAGCATGCGCTGATCGTTGGGTCTCTATCGTTCGGAGATCTATGTCCAACAATGGGCGTCACTTATCTGAGATAATGATATTATGTGATATTTAAACGTGTAGTCTGAGTATTGTAGTAGAAGTAAACTTAACTTTATCATAGTTAATGCAAGTGCGAAACTTATTAACGTTCTTCCGTTTCCCTGTCCCTTTTGCAAAAAAAAAAAACTGTGAATTTTTAGAAGCTTATCAAAACAATTTACCGAATAGCCATTTTTAGCAAAACAATTGTATGTTAGTAATAATGCCAAAAATGGTAAAAAGTTTTCTACTGTGGTGATTAGCGTGAAATAAATAAACCACAAACTTTTATTTTATTTCCTGTGTACGTCGAGTTTTTGTGTGACTATTTTTGTACTTAGCTAATCAATACAATGATCAGGTTACACCAATTAATTAACGAGGTAAGATCGACTCGAAAAAAATGTGTCAACTTCAGTAGGTCGGCTCGCAATACCGGCGGGTGTTTAGTATTGCCTAGTCGTTGTATTGTGTACTCGTCAAAATGAAGTCAGTAAAAAACCAGAAAGAAGAGAAAAGAAAAAAAACATATCCATTCTTGTCATTGTTTTCGTATTGATTGAATATATCATTAATTACCATACAGGTTTACCGTATCCAATTATTATTGTTATTAATTAGCTTTTACCTAATTCCTACAATTCAACTCTTATTTTATCTCCCTACGCCCTGGAAAATGTCAGAGCTTTGTCCATAGATCAGTAGGGTAGCATCATCGTTTGTTCAATTTGTTTTCTTTATGCCGCAAATTTAAAGATGAATCTTGACCTTGTACTTATCAATCGCTCCCTACCAAAATAAAAACTATCAAATTGACGAGTACATGCCGAACCTGGCAACATTACGTCAGTCAGCCGTCAATACAGATGTCAACTGCGGTGGCCGCTCTAAAACCGCGCTAATAATATTTATTAATGTGTGTCAACTCGCGTCGCGTTCTATTTTCAAAGCTGGATGCGCGAACGTCGCTGATTCACGGCCGGTGAACTGGTGCATTTCTGAAACTTAATGAACCGACGAGTTGAGACATCGGCGCTGTGAAATGATATCTAGTATAATAAACCTACTCTGCCCCATCTGTGTATGTAGGCGGAGATATTTGTAGCGAAGGCTTATAAAAGTTTTTACTATTCTAAGCAGACTTCAGATAACACTGGACTTTGATGATGTGGTCTTTCGACACAAATCAAATGATTGTCGCGGATCCAAATCCGTTAGCGAAGAACTATGAAACTGTCCTTCAAATGCGGTCTAGTGATCTCACTCACACATAGCCACACCGCAATACCGTGGAGGTAATATATGTTTGGAATGGCGTTAGAACTGCCTATTCAGTCTGGTTGCTCCTTGAACATGTGAATATATATCTATTTAATTATTTCACATGTTATAAAAATTTTCACAGTAATGTTAAGACTGACAGGGTACAACTTTTTCGCTATGATTAAGCAACGCAATTGCGGTTAGGACTTGCGGTTTCATAGTAAACTATATGTTTAGGGTCGGGCAACGTACCTACTTTTCCAAGAACTAAGGATAAACCGTATATAGAGTACGGATTAGTAAATATTTATTTCGCAGTAAAAGAGGACTTTTAATTCGTATTTACTTGATAAAAGAAAAACATTCAGTATAGTTGGTAAGTTTAGATAAGGAAAGTTGTGCGACAAGCTATCGCAGTAAACAAAATGTCCTGCTTAAAAATACAGCGAAACGTGCGCCTGAATTCTTCTCCGAAATAAATGTTGGCATAGATTGCTTCCAAAAGCCGACGTCGTAAATCTTGCTGATTGACAGTGAGTGACCGACTTTGTCCTCGGTGACCGTCTTCGAGATCTAACAAAACTTATTTTCTAAATTGAGGAAAACTTTAGAACTCCATTTCGCAATGCAATGCTTATGAATTGGAACCGTGATACTTGATGGTGTGGGACATTTACGGCTGCAAGCAGCAATGTACTCCGAATGATGGACGAATACTATGTTTAGTAGACTTTCATTCTAATGATATATAGAATAATTCTATGTCTTCATTGTTATCAAAAATATGAAAGAATACGATACATTCAAGAAATTAGTGTTATTTTCTTGTTCGACAATCGTCTCCGATTATTTCTTTTAAGGATTCCGATCTAATCTCAATCATTATTACTTGATTTTAACATAATCAGTTTGAGTATTGATATGTATATAATTTAGTTTGGTTTTTTTAGTCCTTGCTATACTTTATTGTGATCCCAGCTAGATCGACTGGAAGAAATCTGAAAATCGTTTTATATTAACAATATTCAATAAACCAAACACAGAATGTTCGTAAATGTGGCAATAATATTGATCGATCATAATTCATAAATC
This sequence comes from Scirpophaga incertulas, assembly GCA_036419045.1. NCBI lineage: Eukaryota > Metazoa > Arthropoda > Insecta > Lepidoptera > Crambidae > Scirpophaga > Scirpophaga incertulas. The sequence continues at coordinate 22,277,408 of CM071635.1, read as the reverse complement.
AAAACCCAAATCACGAGCCTTCCAAAACCTATTATTTGAGACTGTGTGACAACACGACACTAGCGGTAATTGCGCCGAGTCACACCATGCGCTCGTTACAGATGGAGCCATGAAATCGAAAGTTGACATAAGCACAGTTTTCCGACGTAATCTTTATAATGCTGCTAGATGGGAAATTGGAAATTTGACACTTCATTAGTTTCAAGATCGGAGGCCCGAGGGGAATCATCTTTTCACCCTCGAAGTCATGCCTTGATACATTTACAAAATATTTTCAACTACTTCGTCTGACAAGTCTAACAGTATGTTTTACGTTTAGTATAGTTATATTTGGGAATACAGTATGGGGTACTTTAAGAATGGAATAGGAGAATAGACTCTTGACTACTTGACGTTCATGGGCTATGAAACTGAATGGTTATTGAAAACAATCGGCGTACTATATTTTCGTTGTATCTTCTACTAACACTGTTTTTTGAGTTCGTTACTTAAAATAATAATATTATTGTGTATTAATATGTATATATATATATTTATTTGATTCGTGTAATGTTATTTCTGTTGTCGTTTCTGCTTTATCTATATTTCGATTTGCAAATATTTGCACATCCTTTCGAATAACTTTTCTACATGCACAACATTTCATGTTATGCATTAGTGTAAATAAATAAATAAAATATATTTTTTTATTTATCTGTTCTTGACGGAGACGAGTCCAAGAAATAAATGATAATTTTAATGGATTTTTAAAATGGTAATTTTTTTATCTTTCATGGTTTTGTTTTATGTACCATCTAGATTAAAGCCAGTTACAATAACGGTCTATTGATAGAGCCTATGACAAATTTTCTTTGACAAACTGTGTAAATACGAATTGATGAAAAATAAAACTTACTCAGAATATATGGGCAGTAATAGAAAAATCTTGTTTGTGAATATAACGAATATAACTTAAATACAACGTTTCGTGAATGAACTCAATCAAACAATCAATGGAAGATATATCACAAAAACTATGCATCAATATTAACAATCGCTTTACGTTCATTACACGTACTCTCGCGTAGATGACAATCGACAAAAAGTTGCGTTATTTTCACACCGATACTGCGAGAAATTTAATTCGTAACTGTGTATGTAGTCTCGCGTTGTACCACAAACAGTTATTACAGCTAATTACCAGTTGCCATGACATGCAAAGAAAGCTGAGTGGCAAGAACCACAGAACCTATAATAACAACGGCAGTTACGTGTGTCTGAACTAACACACTATTGAGACTACATAAGTAGTTTGATAATTCCTAACGTCAGTCTCGGTTGCTCTTGTTATGAGAGCTCAAATATGATAGATATGGCATTATGTCATGTAACATCATTTCGTGCACACGGCGGCATAATAAATAACGTATCTTCAGAATATGTCAAATGGACTTTTAGTCGTCAACATTTTTTAAAAAGAATTATTTTTAAATAATAAAGCAGCATATCGTCTTTTTTTTTTCTTTTTTCCTCAGGAGAGGAGGCTGAGAATCCTCATGGATACCAACGCAACAGGCAAGCAGGGATGCGTTGATTATGTCGGACTCCTGGTGAATCGAGGCGGCTCGACCCAGCAGACCTACCGACTAAACTCAGCCTAGCCTTGGCCCTAGTGGCCCTACGGCTTGAACGGAATGGTTGGCGCACCCTCAGGAGAGGGCACGTCGGCGCTGCCCTCCGAAGAGGAAAGAAGGCTCGGTACGCCAAAGTGGGTCCGGCCTTGAAGTGATGGGGCCTACTCGTACATGTGCAGCAAGCTGCGAAGTATGGACTAACTAAGGGATGCCGGCGCAGATGCCGCCTCTCGCAAGGCTTGAAGAGCCAGCGTTAATGAGTCGGGAGGGTCGGAAATGACGTGCCTGGGTCGACGATATTCGGTATTACGCGGATTGACTGGGAGCATATCGTCCCTTACGGCTATCAAGACAACGCCCTCTGCGTTGTTTATTCAGTTATTTCCCTTCGCATCTTAGCTAACTTAAATTTTTAATCGCTGATTCTTGTGAAATGCAACTAGTGAAGATGTGTACTGCTGTGGTGCAGTCGTGAAGATTACTACAAAAGTCACCTCTATTACGAGCGACATTAGAGCTGTGTCAAGGTCAACGTGTAATATTTGACGCGTTGCTGTGTGTGTACATTTAAAATTTGAATCACGTGAATCCTGTGATCCATCAATATAGGCCGGAGCCATTTGGATGTACCGTGTTTCTTCTAACGCATATGCTTTCTTTATAGGGCAGCGCTGACTGTGCCTCTCCTGAGGTGCGCTCTTCCTTGTCAGGTCAAGCCATAGGGTCATTAGGACCAACGGCTTAAGCTCAGATTAGTCGGTAGGTCTTTCAAGTCGAGCCGCCTCGATTCGTCAGGAGTCCGAAATTTTCACCGTGACACTTGGTTGCGGTGGCATCCATGAGGATTCTCAACCTCTCCTGTCCAGAGGGGAAACAAAAATGGCCGGACTGAAAATATTGTAACATGTGTTGTGCACATCCTTTCTTTTCTTTACAAAATTTTGAAGGATCCCCAAACTCCTGCTTATCTCCGCTCCCGCTTCCAATTGCTACCTCCTCCTAACCGTCCTAAACGTTCTTGTATAACAAGAATGCTTGAGCTTCCCGTTACTAACTCCCGTTTCTTCTTTCACTCGTTCTCCGTTCATGCCGCTCAACTTTGGAATAAACTCCCAACTAATATACAAAACTGTCCATCCATATTTTCGTTCAAACGTCAGCTTAAAAATTATTACCTTTCGCAAATCAACACATAGGTAACGTATGTCATTATATTTCAACAACTCCATCGTTTTGTACTGATATGTAAATTTTTTATATTATCTTATTTATATATTATTTATTATTATTTATGTAATATGTATGTAATATAATATAATATTTATATATTTGTGTTTAATATTTATGTATTAATATTTATGTATATATTATATCTTTTATATATATGTAAGTATGTATATACTGTATAGGTGTTATCTTTTAGATATACATATTGTTAAAATAAATATTTAATTAAAAATTAATACTAGATTCGAATACACTTGAGTCATCTCACCATTCTACTACTTCCACTACTTAGGGCTGACTGGAAGAAATCTCTTTTAGAGATAAGTCCTCCTTTTGTTTACTTTATAGTCTTAATAACAATATGTTTTACTACATGTACAATAAAGTGTATAAATAAATAAGTAATTCAAAAAAAAAAATTTTTACAATCGCTTTTGCATGGTAGTACGCTATCGGTTTACAAGTATACAGCGGGAGACCTTTTTTTCTCCCTGTAATTTTACAGAGGTTGTCTTCAGATAAATAGTCTGACACGAAGTTCGTATACGAGTTTAAAAAATCTGAGAATATAATAATATGTATAGAAACTGTAGTTTCATTGTTTTATTTACTATAGTCAAAATATTCAGCGACGTTAAAAATAAACTCAAGTATTGTTATAATTTAAGTAATCCTTAACTGTATAATAACCGTTTTTTATTGATTAAAATCTGTATTTAGGCAAATCGGTAACACTTTCTGGACTTTATTGTAAAAGACTATGTGTTTCCCATAGCAGTCTCTAGTTTTTTGTAGAACGGCAAGCTGATTTATGAATTGGAAATGTTTCTCAAATTTGAAATTTATATCTAATTCATTACAGTTTATATGAATGTAAATTAAATTTTCATAAATGTATTGACCTGCTTAGGTCAATATACTAATTTCATTAAATAAGACTCAGAGATTCCCTTTGGATTTTAATTTATTTTTAACGCCATCTAATTAAACGGACAGTGCCGCTGTTGCTGTGTTACTGTTGCTGAATTGCCTTTTGATAAGTTCAAGGTACATGTTAAAAAGCTAATGAGTAAGGGCTATTACAAAGTCAATGATTATTTAAATGATGCCAATGCTCGGTCTTGATTTGAAGATATTACATTCTGGAGTGTAAATATTTGTTTTCACGTATAAATTGTAAACACATATGTACATTGTATGATAACGACATAATTTATTGTAAATGTTGTTATTACTTTTGATAAAGCTGATTAGTTTCTTGCGGCCATTCTTCTTATCAGTTAAAAAATACGTCCTGAATGGGTGGTAGGGAAAAAAAATGTTGACGATTCAAAAGAGCTTTCTATAAAGTCATATTTGAATAAAGTTAATTTTGATTTTGCTGATTTTATTTTATTACTAGCGGACCCGACAGACTTCGTCCTGTCAAAAAGATTTGTACAGTGGCAGTTTTTTGTTCCTAATTATTTTATAGATAATGTCGCATAGCCAACCAAATCACAAAAAAAGTCTAAATGACCTATTACATTTTGTGGCTATTCAATTTTGGAACGTGACATTAAATCCTCCAACGATGTATTCTGTGCTCCAACGCACGCACGCACACTGTTTTGATAGATATGATTGAATTTCAACTATATGTAGCGTTAATAAAGCGCAAATTGACTCTTTGATGTTAGGAACACACCTTCATTGCTTAGACAACAGTGAGTGCTTGCAATATGAACTTTATACAATAACAATCAAGCTCAATTCGACTGTACGTTTTAGTTAGAAAACGTTTGCATGGGAAAATAAAAGGGCTGTTTTTAGGGTATTTCCGATAATTATTCGAATTTTCCTCATTGTAAAAACCCTCCTTGAACTTCAACGAACATTAACAAAAAAGAATTGGCCAAATTGGTCCAGGCGTTGTTGAGTTATGAGCTTACCAACACATTTTGCGATTCATTTTTATATGTAAGATAAAATGCACAATGACTATTAACGGCTTAGCAAGTCGAACCATAATTGAAATGTGATATACAGCTCAGCAGTAAATCTGCAGCGAGAGTATATTGAGTCGTTCAAGAGTAAAATCGAAAGCTGACGGCTCATTGACGATGATTGTTGGTTTTTCAAATACACCAATTACCTAGTGTTGCCAGTATACTAGACCCACTGCTGCTCATTAAGGCCAGGCACTTTAATGTGGCCAGTGTTGCCGGTTTCTAACGAATCAATTAAAACATATTGCCCGTATCTACTGTAAAAGTTGCTTGAAGTTAGAAATCTAGTCTTTAATTTGACATTAATATCTGCTATAATGAGTGTTGACATCCTTTTATATGGCGTATGCGCATAGATTATAATTAAGTTTTTGCAATGTTTTTTTTTTCTAATTCTATATACACACGATTATTTTGAAGATACGAGACTCGCTCGTTATGACGAAAGACATTATGACATCACAATATAGATAATTCGCCTAATTTACATTAAAGTTTTAAAAAAAATGCCAATAACTTTATTATCAGTAAATTTGCATGTATACTTGTTATATTGAAAAAGGTTACATTTAATGTAAGAAATCTTAAAATAATTTTGTCTTATTAATATAGTTATATTAATTTTTATTTTGGTATACAATTATGGAATTAAAATCACTCAAATTGGACAGTTACTTAAAATATTTTTATTTATATGTAGGAATATACCTAATTATGTAATTTAACGATAATCATTTTAGGATATTTTTTTTATAAATAAGCCATTATCAAAATACTATTATTTCATAATTCGAATTACATTTCACTACGTTAACAATAAATATAAAAAAAAAACAGAAAGAAATTTTTATTTGTATTTACTCTTGCAAAGAGTTAATAATTATCTGCCTACGCCTTCATTATCAGGCACTCTGTCACTTCGCATTACTATCGGCTTCCGAATACTTTCGTAAGCGCACGATTGCATTAGCGTAATAGTAACCGATTAATCAAGGCTACAACTTACTACTGCCCGAGCTCCAACGGCAGACCAAGTTATCACGTTCTAATCAATTAAATACTGACATAATCTGTGGCATTAGTCAGGAGGCCAATACAAAACGGGAAGCCGACAACATGTCAATGTTCCTCAGGAAAGAAACTAATTAAATAATTGTATCAATAATACACAGTATTACTTTCATAAACTCTTAATATTTAATTGCTATTAAATATATAAAATTCGTTTTTGACTTTACCAGTTCGTACTCTATGGAAAAGTTTGCAAGTCATTTGTCAGGAACTTAACAACGTTCATGCTTCTTGAGTCCTACACTAGACATTTTATACATTGTATAAAACTCACATTTGTACATTTTATAGTGTATATATATATATATATATATATATTATATATATATATATATATATATATATATACACCTTCAAAGGCTACAAAGACCATGCAACTCAACAACATGTTACTGTTGCTAGAATAAGTTGTTTTTGGTTAAAAATTAGGATCTTTAGATTATTAGTTTGTTAGTATTGTTTATTCACAATATGTAGTTGATATGCTTAGTATTCTGTAGTTTGTGCATGCTGATTTACCTGTAAGTGTTTGTTACATTTTTTTTTTTCAATTGGCATAGTTTAAATTTATACAATTAACAATGTAAACAAGCGTTGGTGAATCTCTATAAATAAATAAATAAATAAACTCGCCTGAGAAGTGCCTCTCTTGAGAAGCTGTCGCTTTCATTCTCAGCAATAGTTTTAACAAACCTCTTAGGCTCAATTTAGTTTGTTGGCAATGCTGGTCGACCCTCCTCGGCCAGCATTGAGTCCAAAGTTACCTCAGTATTTGACTTCGGGGGTATCATAGACACATCTTGGGAGTAAAAAATAAGGTCGACAATATTTTTTGTATTCTACGAAATGTATTAAGACTTTCCTTATAACTTCTAGAAATTTCAAATGAAATATTTAATCATTATGAACGCTTATCATTTTCAATATCTATTAAATATAATATAAAAATCACTAAATGAAAAACATTAAAATATACCTGTTTTGTTTTGGTTAGTGTACTGAATAAGAACTATAGGTAAATGTACATATTATAACAGATGTATTTAATTTGTACGTGACAGGTGTCAGCTGTTGTAGAGTAGGTGAAGTTTGTTTCCATATTCAACTATGTATTTCATCAGTTTTTATCAGATTTTCTAAATTTTCTATTTTTATTTATAAATTTTAAATATAATTTTTCTGGTATACGTTACGTTACACAATCAACGCAATATTAAAAACGTCTAAATCTTGATCTTACATAAGATTAAAACACAATTGTTTCTATTCAAGATCTTTGGATCATGAAATGTTGAAACTTTATTTAATGCTGTCTCCACACACCGACCCGAGCGGGTAAGAGCGAGCGGAGAGCAAACTGTCTTCCGGTATAATCTCATCCTCACTTTACATTATGTATACGAGATATGTAATTTTTTCAACAGCCCAGCTGTAAAAACATTATGTTTGGCAATAAAAAACATGTCCGGCTTTTAAGGCAAAATGTCCGGCCTTATATAATGCGAAGTCCGGGTTTTGCATTTTATGGCCTAGCAACCCTATTCCAGTATAATTTCTTACGTGGATATGGGGGCATGAGCACAGCAAGTTGCCGATTTTAAGCTCATCCACCGTCATAATAGTAAGTAGATAGTTATATTATAATAGAATTCAGCTACATCATTCAAATTAGACGACAAAGAAATTTATTTAAATTTAGTGACGTTATTTAGTTATATATATAATTTACTAGCTTTTGCCCGCGACTTCGTCCGCGTGGAATAGTGACTTCCGGCAGATTTTTGGTTTTTCCCACATAGTTCCCGTTCTTGCGGGATTTTCGGAATGGTCGAGTTTCCGCAGAATTTTTAGTATTATTATGTTGATACAACTTAAACAAATTATTTCGACCAAATTTGGTACCATAAAAACGGTCATTGTGACTAAACCTTAAAAGATAGACATATGCCGTCGCGGACTTTTTTTTAGATCATGTATAGAGGAATAATTCTTTCATACATATTTTTTGTGTATCTTGAACCGTTTTCGCAGCGCACGCAAAGAAAGCCTTCAAAAATGAATAATTTTCCCCGTTTTTTACACATTTACCGCTCTGTCTTTGCTCCTATTGGTCATAGCGTAATGTTATTTAGCCTATAGCCTTCCTCGATAAATGGACTATCCAACAAAAAAAGAATTATTCAAATCGCACCAGTAGTTTCGGAGATTAGCGCGTTCAAACAAACAAACAAACAAACTCTTCAGCTTTATTATATTAGTATAGATTAAATATAATAAGTAAAAAAAAACATAAAAGCTGCCGTTTGTGAAACATCGCTTTCATTTTTATCGTTTTTTATTCGCTTAGGTTCACGTGTAATTATAGTTGTTTTGTATAGATTTAATTATACAAGTAACGTTTCTCGTAAGCCTAATACAAATATTATAAATGTTATTGCTTGAATACTACGTATTAATTTGGTGCGATCTCGTAATCGATCTAGACCACAATTAAGTCATTATCATATTAAAGCTAATAAATGGAGTTTCGAATGGAGTGGCTCTCTAGCCAGTGTGTCGCCGACGTATCGGCGCCGGCCTTATATGGGATGCTTCGGCCTTGGAGGACTTGTCTAGCAAACTGTTCTCTCATTGTTTCCCTGCCTTAATTATCAATATTTTCAGTGTGGAACAGGTTTAACTTGTCTGCGCTAATAGGGTCAAAGTGGTCTGAGGACTTTGTTCCGATTTACATTCGCACTGTATCGCTAATTGGATTTATTTCATTACTTCCACCGAGTGCTTTAAATGTCATTGAAGGTTTAAAATAAAAAAAAAGCTATAGTCATTTCCTCCGTCGTGTCTAATTTGTATTTACCTCGTTTGTTTAACCACTTCTCATTGTTAATAAAGACAATATGACAGTTGTGAATGCAAAATACGTTATAGTATGTGGGCTCTAGTGCATTCACATTTGTTTCGTATTTCATTTATCGCTCGACATACAAAAAAGCCACACAGGTTTTAATGAGTTGCGCGTGTCCTACAAATACAGTCATCAATCCGAGGAAATATGGGTAGAACCGACAGCAATTAACCAATACGAGAAATAATGAATAACGTCAACTCGTCTCACGTCATGTTCACCGGCCGTGATACAATTAACAATATTACTTCCGATTTAAACATAATTTTTATGGACAACCGTAAAATTCGTTGTTGCGTTTTCGGGTAGGAATGTTAGTAGGTGGTCGTAAGTTTTTATGGTAATCACCAGCGTTAAGTAAAGGAAAGTATATAAAACTATTCATACGTATATCCGGAAGTCGTTAAGAGTCAATAGTGCATGCAAAGTTATTGTTGACCTTTCTTTCATTTCAATTCGTTTGATGAATTTTACTTTTATTTTTAATCGGCTCTTGTTTAATTTTATTTTAGACTTTGAGGGAATTATTAAAGTAGAATTTTACTATTCAATATACCGGTACAATATATAAATTGTATCCATTAAAGATAGCGTGTCCGCCCCCAAGCAAAAACCCTACCAGCTCATATTTTATTAAAGATTATCTGATTTTATCACTGAAATCGTTTAAGATTTTCTCTCAGATGGTGTTCCAATTATCAATTTTGCATAATTGTTATAGAGTGTAATAAATCTTTCAGATGATTTTATTACTAGTTGCTCGACACTTTGATTTAAGTCTGAATTTCTAGTTTGCCACCAAAAAGATTACATTTTAATAAGTCTCTTCGGTAATCTTTTCACAGAAACAGTATAAAGCCACTCTGTAGATTTACGTTAATATTTACTTTGCTATTTTAAGTGCAAAAGTTAATATCGAAATCTAACGGATCAATCATATTATTCACAATTTTAACAATCAGGACATTTTATGATTTGTAAGGAACGTCGGTGGCACTGGTTTACGAATAGGATGATTCGAGTTTATCTCTAGTTTTCGAGTTTATCTATCTAACGATTCTACGGTGAAGAGAAACATAGCGAGGCAACCGGCACATACCTGCGAAGAAATTTCAAGTATGTAGTCAAGCAACCGTACTGGGCCAGCGTGGTTGACTAAGGCCCAATCGCTCTAACAGAGCTGTGCTGATGATGATGATGAATCTGTTCCTTCAGATTTTACAGCTAAGACTGTACAGTTAATATCTTGTGAACAGTCTGTGTAATATGCAAGAACAATCATATAATTATATAATTAAGACTATACAAGATCCACACCTTAGCAATATGTACTCATAATATATTGTTGATAGCGCGGTTTTCGAAATAAAGTTAATTATAATTCGTGCCTCTTTATAAATTCGGTAAATTGAAACGCAGCCACCCGTAACAGTCACCTTTGAAAATGCTAAATCTATTCTCCCGGCCGAACATAAAGCTGGCGTAATTTAATTTCGCTCCCGAAATAGAAATATGTATTTCCAAAACAACCCAGCCGAACGGGTTCGTTTCGCCTCTATTGAATTGTGGGTAGGTACTTACGTGTTATTTATTTATCGGCAGGCCGTTGACCCTGGGCCTCGGCTTGGCTCGTAAACTCTGTTTGCGAACAACCCCTAAGGGTGTACCTACGACGAGCCTTGGGTCGTTTTATTACAGGGCAATTCTCTAAGAACAACTTGATTTATATATTAAGGCTAGGTATATTTGTTTGGTAGACAAATGTTTGCGTTGTTAGATACAGATAACAAAAAAAAACCAAAATACTACTTAATCTGAAAATGAATGAATTGTAACATGTACGAGTATGTACCTAATGAAATCATTAGTATGTATGCGCTAGATAATTTTATATATCAAACATTTTACATTGTAATAGGACTAAATAAAATTATTGCACCACGTCAAAACCATCAGCTTAACATTTCAATTAAAAACTATCAAACATCGCACATGGAGCTAGAGTAATCGGGAATGGATAAAGTGAATTGATGCAAATTCCGAAGTTAAGAAAGCAGAACTACAAGTTCCGCATATATTCTAAATTCTATTTCAATACGACATGAACAAGGAGTTTCTTTAACTCCACTAGACGAGGCGTCTAGAACTTAATGAAGCGTGAATTGATAAATTGTTTCCATTAGCCGCGCTCCTGTCAACAAATAAATGAATCGAAGTTTCTGATCTTATTGTTTAAACTAGTGGTTGACTTCGAGTTGAACTACATACTTTATAATTATTCAAAGGACATGTAAAATAATGAAGTCAAAAAAAAAGATTTGCGTTGAACACCTATTTTTTTTTTGTTTTCTAGCTAGTGGTTTCAAAACAAATTTAATGTTGAGGTCACTATATTGTCAAAGAAATTTAAGTGTTTGTTTACTTAACTACGTAAATTTACATACATAAATTTTTTGTACATTAGGATAGAATATGTCCTTACTGCCAACAAACAAACTCGAAAGTTTTAGAACTAATGGACATCTTATCATTAAACCACACCCTGAAGCCTTCCGATGCTTTTAAACTTTAGGAATTGAGCTTTAAAACATGTATGACGAACCTCAAAAATATTTTTAAAGCACTCGGGAATAAACATTTGCTAGACATATTTTACGACCTGTATTCAGATACTGATTTCTCACAAATAAATGCAGTGCCCCATGACGCTTATGCGATGTGAGTGGTTCCACCGGCACTCGGGCTTGTCGCTCTCAAATCGGACGTTTAGGCGTCGTAAACGTTACGTTTAGTGCGCAAGTGCTGACCATCAATTTTTATGAGCCACCTGAAGCAAGGACGCGATACGGTCAAATTCGTTGGCTTTTTTCGTGTATGTGTTAGTGAATATTTCATGATATCTATGTATAATCTTAAGAGAAGTGGCTGGAATGACGATGAAGGATAAAATGCGAAATAGTGCGATAAAGGAAATGTGCGGTGTGAAAAAACATGTAGTGATTAAAATCAAAAAGGTAATGCTTAGATGGTTTGGACATAGAGAAGGTGGACGAAAGACGACTGACGAAAGAAATTTATAAGTATTATATAAATGGGCCATTTGGTAGTGAACGACCAAATACTTGGACCAAATAGGCGATACATTGAAGAAAGGTCAGGTCATGAGTACCCGTCACCAACGAGCATGCATAAAAGTATTAATAAAAATCGAGGAAGCTTGGGAAGTATGTTTATGTTTGGATCGTAGTAAGTGGAAAACTGATCTCTGCATACATTCCCATAGGGTACTATGAGAAACAAGCTTGAGTATATGTATGTATGTATTATCTCATAGGAATGTTTCATAAAATCTTGTAGGTTATTCACATATTTATGTTACGCGTAAAGTCGAGTCCCATATATTTGTTAAAGTGAAAGTGATAAATTATCAATCAGCTGTACCAAATGAGATCGCAAATCTCAAATTGCGGCCTCTCGCTTATTTCTAGATCTGGTTTGTTATCTAGAAATAGTTAAAACGCTACTCAACCTTCGAATATAACCACTAACGTTCGCTTATTATTCGAGAAAGTTTGCGGTCAGACATTAGCTTTAGCTCTTACAAATGATACGTCCGTAATATCTTAGTATGTTTTCGCTACCTGAGACATGCCAGATAAAGAAAGTATTGGTAAAATTGTCGTTGGTATTTGTGTAGGAACAGATACTTTTTATATCCACATTATTAATGATATGTTTTTATAGCGTTTCGTTTTATTATACCAAATATAATAAATTGGTATTGAGCTGGAATGGGAATTAACATAAAAGTATATGGGCGTGTGAGGAGAGGAAGAGCAATGTTGCGCCGATGCCAAATAAAATTGAACAGGACAAGAGAAAGAAGAGGTGTTGAGTTGAAAATTGTGTTTTCTATTACGAACAGCAACATCAAACAGTGGCCATTCGAACCAGATCCGCGAGGGACCTGACCCCGTGGAATAGTTGAGACATTGTACCTAGGCCAAGATGAATATGGGTCAGAGATACAAGGGGGGTAGTTTGCACCGCCCACTGCAGAAGCTTGTGCTGCTTTAAAAGGGGTAGGACTATGTAAGACACTTAGGATACACGTAGGATGTTTTATATCCATATATTTTATTACCGCCATATATAATTCAATTAAACTAAATTAGTAACAGAATTTTTTTAGAATTGGTTTAGGTATAAACAAGTAAACGGTTATTAGAATGTAATATACAAAAATACACTGAAATATTCCAGTAGAGTATATTAGTATTAACGGGTAGCTCCTATCACCAGCACGGTGTCTGATGACTTGAAACACAAGCTACCAGCTTGCCATTAGAGAATATGATTAATGGTAAGAACCCAAACGGAGAGTACAAAACATTAGTTTGGATAAAACATGGCTATGGGAATTCATAGCTTATTAACTAATAGGTGTGTGTAGTGCCTGACATTATTTTGGGACTCTAAGATAATTTTGGGAAGATTATATAATTACTAATTTTATCGCTGCATGTGAAGTTTATTAATTCATATAGAAAACGTATACAATTTAGCAAAACGTTACCTAGTAAGATTTTAATAGTAACACTTATATATTTCAAATAAAAATCACAACAGAGTCTACCTTTTTTTGCTTTAGCTTTAACATATCGGGCTCTTTGTAAGTATTCAGAGAGTATTCTGTAGTGATGCTCGTTGAAAAAAAGATGACATCGAGTAGCCCCACAAAGCCGGAAAGAGGGAACATGGCCAGTAAAATCTGGTTACTAGTAGTCTGCTCACTGCGTAATCTCGGTAACTTGATACATGACGCTTAAAGGGTACGGCTTCCAGGCGGCATGGTTTTTGCGTAGGAGGTACACTTTATTTCAAAGCATTAAGTACCATTTTTTGAATTGAACTTGGCCCACCAATGTTTCGTATATTAATAATATGATACACGACCCACGAACTCCTGACTCTAGAAATTTGTTACGATTCATATCAAAATATCTTCAATTTTGGTTGATCTTTATTGGTTTGCTCCATTCTTAGTTGTAGTTGAACTAGTAGAGGTAGTAGTTAAAGTAGAGATTAAACTATATTTTGATAGAACTTTAGGTCAGCGTTTGACTATTTTGATCATATTATAGTTATTATTCATGGGTGTCTCATTATAAAATAGAGGTCCTCTCGTGGCTTCGCCCGAGTTACAGCGGATAATGATAAGAGATATTTTGCTTAATAAATATTAGCCAATGTCTTTCTCTATCTCTAAACTTTGCCGCGTACAATAAAGAGACATCAATGTTGGAGTAATAGTACTGAAGAGTTACCCTGACTATCAAGACAGTCACAGATCACAGAAAACTAATCACATAAAGAACAAGTCCCATAATAAATGGAACTAGTCTCTTAAAATGGTCAGATTCTAGCAATTTCCGGCATTATGAATATATCTAAATATTTCCAATGTATGGGTGACACATTAGGATTAAAGTAACTGTGCATTTTATTAAAAGTCGGCATAAATGTGGCGTTTTCCACTTGAAAGCTACGTATACGGCGACAATATTTGTGAAGTTGCTATAAGCTGATGCAAGGATCCTAGGATTATGCACTTGTGAAATGCAAACGAGCCTTGAGCGGCGACGGGCGTGGGCGGACACAGTAATCCTCGTAACGACAGCGGACACCCTGACATTCGTCGGATTACCATTATCGTGCATCCGTATGCTTTTACTGGTTGTTCCATGTACTGAGATAGCCTGCATGGACTTCACACGGGGTAATTCAGCCACTGAATGTAGTCTGTATTTCCTTAATGCAGATTAAATAATAATTCATATCCGCCTATTTCTGGGATTTACTTAATTTTATATTCTTCAGATCCCGGCTGTTTGAATAAGAGAAGCTTATAAGAAGAGTATCCATGAATAAATTAGATGTAAAATCCCTACAACTTTTTACAATCTCAATGGCTTTAAATCGTTTGTCCCGTACTACTAAATTTAGTATGAGAGAGAGAGCACATGTTAAAACATTAAACCGAATATAAAAATCAGAGAAAAAACACAACAGTTTTCTTTATCTATTTAAAAAGAAAATGCACGACTTCATCGAGTTATTGTTAGCTTTTCAAGTAAAAGAAAAAAATTTAATATATTTCGTAAAGTAACTTAAATAATTATTAGATTTATCTATGCGATATTGCAGAAGAATAGTTTCTTATTTTAGTAGTATTTTTTAACGTTTCTCTCAGCGGACACCTTAAGCGGATTTTAGATTGTTGATTAGACAGAGAGTGCCTCTTATTTGTGTTTACTTAACTATATTACCTGGTTATATCCTATGCAGGTGTTACCGTCGAATCGATCACCCCTATTCTGAATTAGGTTTACCTGTCGTATTTTAATAGGTATGAAATTGGAAATAACGAAGCAATAACTGCCACGCAAATAACGATAAACGTCGGTTAAGTGGAGCGACATTTCAAAATCCTACGTCACTATAAACTGTTAGCTTTTTATGGCGTGGAAAGTGGGGTAGGAGCCTTCTGCTCGACTGGCGCGTTCCATTGCGTACTTATAGTGCAATTTCTAAGGCTAAACTCCATTCCCTTATCTAGTGCTGGCAGAATCTAGGGTAAATAGTTTAAAATTGGTCTTCAATATAATTAAGTGTGAACTATTTGAATATTGATATGCTTTGATAGGAATAAGAAATATAAATAAGAAATTTAATTTTTACGAATTGATAAAAATAGAATAAGAGTGTCTTTTACGAATTTGTACGAAGAGTTTTTAAAAATGTATTAACCCAAAATAGCAAGAAATAAACATGAAATAATTAAGTGATTGCCGCAGTATCCAATCAGTTTAATTTAAATGAAGTGGACTCTTTAGTTTGTTAACTTAAGAGCATATAAAACTATCCAAATCTGTCTAACTTCTTTGAAAGATTTTTCACTTATTGTCTAGCACATAGACTTCAATATGATTAGGAAAAAATAATTAAAATTAGATTAAGCTACAAACTTGATAACATAATCAAAAACAAGGACAACGAATCGCGAGCATAGGAAATAAATCGTAAAAAAATTAAAGCACATTAAATGAAGTTGAAATCATAAATTATTTCGGGAATTGCGTTTGACTAATCGTTAAACACTAAAATAATTGATGCTCTTTTTACTTTAATTGTAATTAGAACGAGCTCTTATCTGCCATTCGTAACCTTAAATCTAATTATAATCTGTGCTATATATGTATACATTATGTTTGTAAAGGTGACTTTGAGTTTCATCACAGTTCTTACGATATTCTTCTTCCCTGTAGGAGCGACGAATAATTGTACAATTGCACATTATGGCATTCGAAATTTAAGCGACTGAGTTTTTAATTAAAAAGCCAGTATCAATATCACAGCGTTAGCGACCCTTATGTCGAACCTGCATCAAATAATCGGAGATTGGCCAACATAACCATTGATCGACTGGAAACTATGAATAAAAAGTGTAACGATTGTTTTTGGTTCGTCCACAGGTCCAGCCAGCTACACACTCGCTCGCACTGCCGGCGGCTAGCGCCGCGCCCGCCCCGCACTCACCGCCCGGTGCAGCACCGCGCACCATCGTCATACAGCGACCCGACGCGAGGCACGGGTTCGGCTTCACGCTGCGACACCTTGTCGTTTACCCGCCGGATTCGCTACAGGCGAGGATTTTTTATTTATTATGTTTTTATTTTCTAAATCAAATTAAGTCTTTTAAAAGATTTCTTCGAATTTCTCAGTTCCTAAAACTGTAAATATTTTATCCCACCAAAAACATTCTGTAAAAAACTAGCCAAGTCTCCATGGAGCTGCTAGTTTATCTCTAAAAAGTAATTAAATATAACAAAGTCGTGCTAAGTCTAAGGTTCCTTATTGCGATTTCGTAATTATTATAGTTAATGTTGTGTGACTTGGTCGTTGAAGAGTAACACCACGTTTTCCAAGTGGCAATTTTCCATCGTCAATGGGTAGCGGTTCTGGCGACGGATTGATGCAATGGTGTCATGGAGCACTTGGTTTTGTACCTTTGTATACCCTTCACTGATTTCACTGCTTTTTGTAGAAACTTGGGAATATTAATTTATTTTATTAGATTTTTTTATTTGACACTTTTTTTTTTCTTTTTAGGAGTAGTTTTTTCCTAGTTTTTATAGTTTTCCCTTTATGTGACCATAAAACCCTAACTCTGTACCAAATTTCAGCTCTCTGAGGTTATGGGAAGTACTAGTTCTATTTTGATGATCATAAGTGAGTGAGTGTCATAAATGCGAAACTTTGCTTTCGCTTAACTTCGGAACTAAATGACCTGTGGACTTGAAATTTTGGATTTTAGGTATGTGATTATAGCTTACTGGATGACGAAAATTTCTGCGTTCTGGTTTTATCCAGAGGTTCTCAAATTATCCAGAGGGGCCTGAAAAAGCGGCGAAATGGTTCCAGTAAAGGATGGTACAACAGTGTTTGCTTCGCGCTCGACTTGGCGGGGGTACTGCAGTGCCCCCAGATTGAGAATTAAGGTACATAGTATTCTATGTCCAGCAGTTGGAGTCTTATGACTGACACGACGATGATGATTATTTTTCTTACCTCAATTTTACCTGCGACGTTTGCGTTACTTCAGGAGCTGTACGAAGATGCCCGCCACCTGGCGGTGGGCGCGGTGGGCGCGCCGATGGACACAATCTTCGTGAGGTCGGTGCGCGCAGGCGGGCCGGCGGCGTTAGCAGGGCTGCGCGCGGGCGACCGCGTGCTGGCCGTCAACGGCGAGCCGGTGGCGTGCGGCCGCGCGCGTGCGCCGTACGCGCGCGTTGTTCAGCTCGCGCAGCGCGAGCCGCGCACGCTGCGGCTGACCGTTGTGCCAAGGGACCACGATCTCTTGCAAAGGGTAAGTTCGGCATGTTGATTTGTATATACATACGATTCTGAAGGTTCTTAACATTTAAAACCCACAACCCTCCAACCTCCGTGAAATGTACATAATAAACGAGGAAGGGTCTACCTCTACCCAACATATTGTATACTCTAAGCATGTATTTTTGTTAACACATATTTTTGTTCTTTGCATTTTTATACTAAATTTAATCTACATATTAAAAATGAACAAAACACTCATCATTATTTTATGCAAGTTCATAGCATTTATATAATTGCAATTATCCTTGATCCCTCAGTACATATATCATAAGGCAAACACCAGTCTAAAGCTTTAATAAATTGCCTTTGTACTCTTTCGATATACAATTAAGAAATTATTATAATCGGAGAAATCGATTCGTCTGGCTTCCAGTATTTCAGCGAGGCAGCGTACAACCCGGAGTCCAACCAGCGGCCGGTAGAGATGCCGGCGCCCGTGTCCGAGCACGAGTCACGTCTATTCGACGCGTACCGGCACCGCAGCGCGCGGCTGCCGGCGCCGCAGACGCAGCTCGCGCAGCATTCGCCCCACGCGCCACACTCGCCGCGCCTGCGCGACGACCCCGAGTACGCGAGCGTCGCCTCGTTACCTCCCTCAAGGTTCGACGCGAGAATGGGGCAACACTATCTGCTGCACGACAGGTTCGTGGACACATTGCATTTTATACATACTATAATAAGTCTTTTGGCCTACATTTCACCTGATTCGCAACAGACTTGTGTAACTCCCGAGTTACACAAGTCTATTCTCTGATTCTAGCTCCTGAGTTATTGATAAAAAAAATAAATGCGACGGAAACAATGATCTTATTAGAATTCTTCAGTTCAAAATGTAATTTACAGCTACAATCCTAGAGGTAAATTATTCAACTAGATCCATGAACAACGCCGTGTCCTCGACAAGTTATTCGTGAAATATGGCCATGCTAGTTTAATAAATAATTTGTCTATATTATTTCTCTTAATTATATTATTAAAATATACAGCGTACTGTTGTAAAGGTTACTGACATTGGCTAAATCTAATTGAATAGCATATAATCTTATCACGATACGCCTTAGCAAATTCACACGATTACCCGCAATCAATTACACGCTTTTCGCTTGTCTGTCCGTCTAACCTTTGTTGCAACGGTACGCCCAAACAGGCGCTCTGTACCGTGAAGACTTTAGCAAACAAAATTAGCTAGGCGATGTCAAAATATTAAACGACCGTTTCTAATTGCAGCAGACGGGAATCGGACACGTCGCTGCCATCGTCGGCGGCAGAGAGCAAGGACAGTCTCGGCTCCTTCGACTCGAACTCAACGCTCACCGGCAGAGAATTAGACGACTCGATTATCCTCTCACGAATACGAAAAAGTCTCGAGCAAAAGGAGGCTTTCCTCCGACGTCCGAGTCAGCCGACCGGGTGGGTGACGCCGGAAGCCGCGCCGCCTATAAAACAAAAAGAGTTTTATCCTCGACCAGCACAGAAATTACAGAAGCAAGCGTGGCCACCACCCGCTACCTCCCCCCCACCTGCTTCATCCCCACCACTAAACTCGGACCAAAAGAAAGAGGAATGCTCTGCAAGCGTCGACAGTGGAACTTTCAGCGGTTATGGGGAAGTCAATGGCACCCACATAGACAGGAACAGGTTAAAACAGGACAAGAATCAATTCGTATCCACGTTGTCGAAAATACACGAGACGCCGAGTATCCAGAGCACAATCATCGGCACGGTGAACGGGACTTCAGATAACAAGGATGATCCGACGCATAGCAGTCAAGAGATCAGGTAATATACCTTCTATCATCCTTAGCGTAAAAAATATATTTCACCAAACAAGTAATCATAACTTCTGGGGTAATCTAAGCTTATTTGTCGATAAAATTAGAACATGTGTTTGATTAATACTGCCACTTCTAAAATCTGAAATATTTATAATTTATTCTTATTAAATTATGTCTTAATATACTAGTAGAGATCGAATGACAACTTCGAAGCCATACAATTGTTCTGACTTTTTATTGGGTTTTTAATTTTAATGGGGCCAAATTACTTTCTATCATCCTTAGCGTAAAAAATATATTTCATAATAAGCTCGTACCACACTGAGAAAAAAATCCTGCTAAATTAACAACAAAAAGTTGATCCGGGAGAGCCGTTCATAGTGAATTGCTACCATAACAATTTTTTTATTGCCAAATGAAATCGACAATTAGGTAGATTCGGCAACAATATTATGTTGCTAAAACAACAATTGTGATCTTGTGCCATATCACAACCCATATTAGTTACTCCAACAATTTAGCTTTGTCACCATAAATATTCCCGTTTTGCCATGATTAAGAACGGACATGAAGCAGGTTGGGTGAATCGTTGGGGTTACCTACGAAATATCGTATTCCAAATGATCGAATATCAAAATATTATCAGTGTATTTCGATATTCGATCATTTGGAATTCGATATTTCATAGGTAACCCCAACGATTCACCAACCTGCTTCATGTCCGTTCTTAAATCTAAGCACTAGTTGTAAATTGTCTTGCTTTTAAATTCACATTAAATAGTAGAGCAGAAGTGTTTAGTGTTCACAACCGTGATTTAAAGTATATTCCGCCATTGTGCTACACCGACACAATACGCGCCCGCTCGAACATTCGCGAAGGAAATGGACGAGCCGAGCCGAGTCCTGCGTATATAAAAACGAAACAACTACTCGAAAATTGTCACATAACACTAATTTATTTGCTAAGCAAACAATCTTAAATTTTGTTAGTTTTGAATATTGTTCATCCAGCATCGTAATAAATAAACATGACAACAACTTTAGTTTTGTTACAGATTATTTTGTCATACTATAAACACTAAAGTTAATATTCGAACAACAGTCGCGATTGCTGTCTTAACAACGTTAATAAACATTGTTACTTTGATTCAGATTTCCGAAGCCGCAGGAACAATAATTCTCTAACAATAAAAAAATTGCAGAGGGCACTATGAGACCTTTGTTATTGTGTGTCAAGTGTTTTGTTGCAGTTACTGTAATTATTTAACAAAGCTTTTATGGACACTTTATTAGCCATTTTTTTTCTCAGTGCAGGGTTCATGATGTGTGAAATGAAAGTATTGACGTTTCTCGGCTGAAATGATGATGAGTCTATTCTGATTGCACACAATTTGATTGCAGATACCCAGTAACGGAGCTGCAGCTAGTGACGGCGCGCACGCGGCAGCTGGAAGAGGCGCGTGGCGGCGACGCGCGCAGGACGGAGGCGGCGCGCGGTGAGCTGGCGCGCATGGCGGCCGCGCGGCTCGAGCCCAGCGTGGCGCTGCGCAGGCGCGAGTTCGAGGGTCGCGCCGCGCGCCGCTCGGCGCGCTCGCTCGACGTGCAGCCGTGCCAAGGTCTCCGTCATCAATTTTATCAATTAATCATTACCGTAATAAGGTGTACACCATGCATACGGTTACATTACGGTTTTTCGAGCCGGCGAATCAGCGGCCTATGGATCTAATGCTCGAAATTTCTCCAAGATTAAAATCAACGTTATGACAAGGCTCGGAAACATAAAATACAATGACACTGAACATTTGGTTAAAACTCTGTCACACTATACTGACTCTGTGTATTTTACATTGATGAGCCGATCAGACATCATTAAATAAACTTATCACTTTTTATATATTCGTAGATCGAACTAATATAGGTACTATTTAATAACTGCGTAAACCGGATTTATACATAATATGAAAAATGGATTGATTTATATTATCCTCGCGAAAAAATAACGTTTTGTACGTAGAACAATAAGAAATATTTGGCGCCCAACGTGGGTCTTTAGTTTAGTAAAGGTTCTCCCCACTTCTAAATAAAATTCCATATTGTTGATGCGGCTGAACTAGAAAAATAGTGAAAGAAATAATTTTTGCATGTCCAATATAGCAAAATGTTTATTATCAAACTTCTTAATTTTACTTTTGAAAACGTTACTAATTTTTTAGTTTTACTTTAACAGATTTAGAGCATGACGACACACCCTTAGGCGGCAGCTTATCAGGCAACCAGTTGATGATCACCGGCAGCAAACACCTCCATTGCCCACCTCCAGAAGGATATGTGCCCGGTATGTCTGATTCTAAAAACAAAACCACACACATCATGTTCCAAAGTCACACTGCTAAAGAAATTCGAAGTTTTGTCATCATTCATTCTTTTAAATTCGTTCCATTATTCTTACTACTGTTTGATGTTCGACTTACTGTACTTACTACTCTCACTTTCGGTAAGGCTGTCTTCAAAACATATGGAGCACTTAATTATTGCTACACTCGTATATCAAATCAGACATCTATTCAAGGAAATATATATTGGTTTTCTTAACATTTAACGTATTGTTGATTGATTTTTAGTTTGCAAAAAATAGATCCGCTTTTAAGTTCTAACGTGCGATACAGAATAAATCACATATCTCGTAATGGCTATAGGTCGTAATGGCAACTCTTTGCCCACTCTGTAAGCGTTTCAATTACAATATAGATTAATAGAAATCTTCTTGCGCTGTATTCTACAAATAAGTAATGTATTTCGCAATCATTGTTACAGAAACAGAAAAGGTTCAAATGCGAACAAGGTCTAACAGTACCGGTAGCGAAGGGTTACCCATCCGAAGACAACATGCCACAGGTCAGTATTTAGTAACTCAATGGTGTAATTTTTAATAGAACACTTTCACTATCTTCACCAAGTTGTTTGTTTCTTAAACACTTTTCCGTACACAGATGCAGCTCACTTCCCTATTTAACTGTGCAATTTTATGCACTGACAACACTTTTCACACCAATCACCCTAATCGGCATAAGCTTGGTGCCTTGACACGCTTACTAGTCACCAAACAAGTAATCATAACTTCTGGGGTAATCTAAGCTTACTTGTCGATAAAATTAGAACATGTTTTTGATTAATACTGCCACTTCTAAAATCTGAAATAATTATTAATAATTTTGTTCTTATTAAATTATGTCTGAATATACTAGTAGAGATCGAATGACAACTTCGAAGCCATACAATTGTTCTGACTTTTATTGGGTTTTTAATTTGAATGGGGCCAAATTTATGAAAACAGACGTATTACAGACACTCAATAATATATTATTTAAGACGGTATTTTATTTAAAATTTATAAATCTCTAAAATTATGACTGATTTTAAATGATTAATTGAGATAGTTTTACGAGTTTTATGACATGTAATACAGACATTTTTAACGAATTTATAATGAATATATATAATAATTATGATTGAAAAGCCAAAAGTTTTTAGACGTGGCGGTATGCAACTGGGTACCTACGTTTCTGCGTTTTAACATGACGGTAAACGGCCGTTATAATCGGGAGAGTAGTTCGACCGGTGAACACAGCGAACGAACGTGGCGCCGTATGGCCGTTAAATAGGGAGGTTAGTCAGTAATAGCAATGTTCCGCCTCAAGATGGCAGTCACGCGAAGCGAAGAATGGGCCTGAACAGGGAGGAAATGGAGGCGATGAGCCGCGTGCTGCTGCGGCCGACGCACCTCAGCCTGTCGTCGTCGGCCGCGTCCGCCGGCTCGCCCTCGCCCACGCCCAGCACGCCCGCCGACTCAGGTCCCGCGCCGCCGCACGCTACCGTACACTACCGCCCTTCGCATCTGACTAATGCACTTTGACAGCTGTCACACACATACTCTATCTTGTTTTTTGTTTATTTTCCCATTCTGGGAAGGCAAAGGGAACGATGCCCATACAGCCAACATACTCTATCTGTTATATTTTTACTTTTTTTTTATAAGTGGCCAGCTGACCCGGCCAACGTTGTTCTGCTCTTGCCATATTTTTTGTCTTACACCCTAATCAACTAACGTTATGAAATATATTTTATTCCTGTTCTTATAGCACTAAAAATATAATACATTAAACATCGTAAAATCAGTTGACTCGTTTTATAAGAGTGCAACAAGAAACACCGTGACGCGAATTATGAATATCAAAATTATGTACGGATTCTCAGTTTGAAAATATTAAAAACAAGTTGATGTAGGACATTTATTAGTCAGAATTTTGGGAAGTACTTTTTAATTTAAATAACCATCATTTTGACATCTATAATTTTTTTTTTCACGAAGCGTAAGATTTTCTTTGCTGAAGACCAGTTGAATGCTTTGGTGGAACCAAAATCATTCTAGTTGTAATAGTTGATAGCACTCTATAAATTCAATTTGGAGAAAAGTAGGTATTTCAAAGAATATGACAGGTGTCTCGACAATTAGAACATATTTTTAAATCATGTCTTATGAGGAACATTTTACTTTTAAGTGAATTGTTTCGATTGGGCTTATTGTCAAATATCGTCAAGTGTATTGAATTCACTCGTTAACAACAGTTTGAATGATAGATTATGGACATAACACCTGTCAAAGTGAACTTCTAAGATGGTTGAAGACTTAAGCTCTCGCTGCCTCCCTGCCTACGCTTCCAGCTCGCAAGCGATCACAGCCTATATGCGATTAATAAATAATATAATGTATTATCTCGTTAATACGTCAATCGAGATATTGCGTCGCTATATAAATAAAATATCGGACAATTATTTCAGACAACAATAACAAACATATTTGTTACATATAAAGTTTTAAATTATTGATATTTAAGAAATTGTACTATATACCGACTTTGGAATAACCCTGCATTTTTTTAAGAAATTGTACTATATACTGACTTTGGAATAACCCTGCATTTTTTGACATATACCTTAATATTCACAACACATTCTTCCTTCCCTCGTGTACAATGTGGTCTGTAATCACGAACTACTGTATACATTCGCCTGGATTATTGGGCGTTTGCTGGTTACTTAATAAATACAGTTTTTATAGCATCTTTTTATTAATATTCAATATTATCATATAGTATACTTAATTGCTAATTTTTTATTGTATGTTAAAGATTTAGATCAGACTCAATATCTCGATTCATTTGCATAATAAATGAAGCTTCATAATAAATGCCGCAAATTATATTAAACATTTATATGAACAAAATGTAAGGGAGGAAGCGACATGGATCAAACCTATCTTCTCTGTCCAATTTGTTATATCGGAATGCAATGTGTGTGCTTCTAGGTGTGCTACTAATGCGGACTAACCTTCGTGATCATTCGGTGTCTAATATACTAATCGTTCGTCTAAATGTCCCTAAATAAATACTAATGAAATTTTTCGTCTCAACAGGTTTTGCGGACGATCTGGTCACGAGGAGACAGAAAAAGGATGCTCAAATTGGTGGTAAGTGAAAATTTTAATTATTAATAATAATAATACGAGCAATGCTGAAGAAGCTGAGTCAAAGTTAAAAGTTAGTAGAGCTAGAGAAATATATTTTTCACTTCAGTAGCTCAAACATGAAGGTTTTGCTGCTTAAAATCAGTGAGTAAAATCGATTTTTACTCACTAGTGAGACAAAGCTAACCACAGATTATAGTAACCTATGTATAGTAACTAATGGGATAACCATACAGACTATGTAGTTTCGCCCTAAGATAATATGCCCATGGACATTGGATCTGCCTGACACTTCTCATTGTTCCGTGTCACGCATAGGTACCACTTTAAACTAAAGTAAAATAAATTGGCAAGAAATCAGAAAAATAATTGTAAAAAAAATGTCTCTTCGGAACGGAACATAATAAGTACTTATTAAAACCTCAAGAACGATGCGCGGAACGGAACTATTGACAGAAGTTCCTTTTCACGTATCATACATTCTTGAGATTTTAATATTTTTTTTTATTTAATTCGCTTAATTTACTAACAGGGAATAATAATAACAATAATTTACTTACTTATTATTTTTGAAGACATATTTTAACAATTATTTTTCTGTTCTTTTGACAATTTATTTTACATTTGTTTAAAGTGGTATGCGTAACACGGAAAAACGAGAAGTGTCAGGCATAATTATCACCTTAGAGCAAAACAAAAAAAAAAATCAAAATTTGGAATTCGAACTCGTTTAACTTTTAATTTGTTGTATAATTTTGAATTTAAATAAATGAGTTATTTTACAATATACTCGTTCCTGTGTCTTATTTTATTTCCAAAGTAGGTATGATATTTGTTCTCGCTGCTGAAGTGAAAAGTTATGTGTGTCACACGAGAGCAAAGTTGTTTGCATCTCGTGCCTTTGAATCCCTCGACACGCTCAGGATTCTACTCTAGAATCACTCGCTTCGCTCGTGATTCAAACAGAATCCTTCGCTTGCTCGGGACTCAAATCAGCACGCGCAGCAAACATCAAATTTGCTCACTTGTTGCACAAATAACTATTTTATCTATAACTCAGGAGGCGGAAAATTTCTACACCAGATGTAGATATAATAAAATGTTGCTGTGTGCACTATGTTCAATTAAGTCTAGAATCATTCTTGCACTAGTTTGGAGCTACTTTTTTTTACATGAGCACAGATAATATAATTCAAGTTAGGAGAAGACAAAGGAATCTAAGCGCACACAATCTTGATTGATTAATTTTTTATACTGCACACTCTACTCCATATGAATAGTATACTTGAAAGCCTAACACGTCAAGCTGCTAGTTATATTTTAAATTGATCGCTTAGTCATACAGATATGAGATAGTGTGAGACCATAAACAAACTATATAGAAATACTAGCTTTCTGCCCGCGGCTTCGCCCGCGTGGATTTCGGGATTGGGTGTATAGAGGGTTAAGGGTCATAGCTTTTGCCCACGGCTACATATACGCGGAAGTCGGTTTATGGTGCGAAGATTTTATCGCGCTTCCCGTGGGACTATCCGTTTTTCCGAGATAAAAAATGCCGCAAAACTCCTCAAGAATCACTCTATCTATTGATGAAAACCGCATAAAAATCTGTGCAGTAGTTTTTGAGCGAAGCCTTTATTGCGCATCCCGTGGGATCTGTCGATTTTTCCGGGATAAAAAGTAGCCTATGTTACTCGGGGAGAATGTAGCTTTCCAAAGGTGAAAGAATTTTTGAAATCGGTCCAGTAGTTTAAGCGTGAAGAGGTAACAAACAAACAAATAAACAAACAAACACACTTTCGCATTTATAATATTAGTTGGGATTAATATAGAATCTAGCCGTTTGTATCTGCCATTAATACTTTATATAGTCTTTTATTGAAAACGTTATAAATAATAATAAGATGATCTACCTATGCTATAGAAATAAAAATGTATTACGGCAACATTAAACAAAATCAGAATTCCTAGTAAAGTTGCTATTACGTTAACATAATCGATAATTTGCACTTATCTTAATTTTAGTATGTTATTATACTTTCTAACTGTATACATAAAAGTATCGTGTTTGCTTGGATTCAACTTTCTGGAATATTAACGCAATGTTGCATGAAGACGGCGACGTTACAATGATGACTGTGGTCTTCTATAAGGTTGAGGTGCTTCAATACAGAATGCAGTTAGTATAATTGAATATACTGATAATCTGCACCCGATTCAAACTTATTGTTTTCCTTAAGCAGAAGAAGAGCGAGCCATGAGAAGGGTGTCGTACCTCAAAGCAACGTGGGGCGATCGGTTGCATTTGGATAGTGATGTTGAGCCTGACGCCGACCACAACCTAAGAAGGTAAATATCGCAAGGTTCCTCCGTACTCCGACTACGTCCTAAGTACAAATCTCCAGAATGACCATTAGTACAACCCTTTTTACATATTTATATAACTATGATTATATGAAATGACCTTGACTATTGTAGTGATTCTTTAGAAGTTAACCAAATTCGTAACTATTAAAGCTGAATTCGATCAAATTCTATGACCGCGATTAACGCTTACTGTCAAATATAAATGCTCAAGGAGTACTCCATAAGCATTATTTATTATATAAGTATCTGAGAATAAGGCGAGTCTCGCATCACGTCGCAACACGCAGCAGTTGATATTGAAAATATGTGTTGTATCTACACGCGGTTATGCAGACTCTCCGATTGCAACCAGAAACACTTCTGGAGACGTATTTTTGAATCATTAGACGTGAATTTGGAATTCGAATACGAATGCAAATCGTGCGCGAAATTATTTTCTACTGCTTACAATTTTATAGATTTTTGAATCACTCAAATTTAGTGTTGTCATTCAAAACAAATTCTTAATTAAATTCCGTTTCACGCAGAAAAATGCAATATCACAACAACAAAAACAAAAAACCGGCGATGACCCACACGTGAAACGGATCACTGTCAAGGTCACTTCAGCGTTGGATATTCTACCAGTAGAAATCAAAAACGAGTGGGTTGAACCACTCGTTACACAACGCATGAAATTAAAGTCCTGAAATAGTGAATTCGGTAATTCGTATACGAATCTCACGATTTCGAATGCGAATTGCTTTTCTATTGTTTCAAAAATTCGTCTCCTGTTCGTTGATGCGGAGTGAGTTGTAGGTCATTTCATACCTTGACCGCAACACATTGAGTATGATGAAGTGAAGGAACAATGAGATTTACATGGCAAGACCAAATTTCACTGTAAAGAATTGTGCCTGCAATCTCACGCATGCCTGCGTTCATACATATCGTTCGTAACGTTGTGTGAAATAATGTGACATTCGCCTAAGCGTTAATCACGGAATAAAAGTTGACGAATTCGACCTAAATAACATGAGCAGTTTAGCCTTCTTATACTTCATATTAAGATTATCGTAGACAGTGTTTTTATTATATCTGTAATGGTGGTAGATAGTCTATATCTATATTATGATAGTGAGTAACATATAGCCTAACACGGTACGAGTGGTAAATTGATTTGGTAATTCAAATAAATTCTGTATCCTTAATGTAAATATTATTCGTCCTTGTATTTGGAGACTAACTGGGTGACTAAAATTGGGTTTTGGGATATGGACACGCAGTATTCACCGCAAGTGGCGGCCGCCGCGGTTCACGGACGACATAACGCCGCTGCTGCGCATATTCGACCCCCACGCGGTGCTGCCGACGCGGTACGTCGCATGACGTCACAGATATAATGTCCCCTACTTATTTGTTCAGCTGAGTGTTGCTAGCGATGCGTTTGGTGTTGCCATTCAAACAAATAATGATACAAACGAAGTAATGTCGGTTATTATCATATCAGTCAACCCCTACTATATTAGTAAACATGTCTTTCTTATGGGAATCTCCGATAAAGCTGATGGGATGATAAGAAGCTATACATAGTTCTAAAGTTTTTCTTGAGATTTTAATATTGATATTTCCTTTTTATCATTTTCTAATTGTCTGCGAAAATTCTTTCTAAAGGAGACATTTTTTTTTTGGGCCCCATTTTTTATTATTTTTCTACACTTACTGTGTGATGTTTTTCTGATAGATCTCCCCTCTAAGACAAAGTTTCCACAAAGAAAAAAATATATAAAAACCTGCGAACTTTTGAAAAATAATATTTAAAGTCTCGAATATTGGTTTCTTTCATAAAGCTTTTTTTATATTTATTAATAAATTCTGATAGTAAATATATGCTCTTACTGCAGATTTATTCCTGAAAATGAAACTGTAGATGCTGGCTGTATTTGGTAGTTCCTTTGCATTTTTATTAAATAATGAGAGTTAGCTCCCATCGTCGTAATGTCATTGTCAATGTGACAGTGACATCCTTCTATTTTAGTAATGGCGGTGAAGCTTTTGACATCGGTCATGTCACTCATTGTGACAATCAAAATCGAAGTTGCCAATACAAAAAAAAAGCTTTGGGTTGCTGTTTTATTGATCTTAATTTCAAAACCTTTTCTTTTTTTTACAATGTTTTGCAGGTTTTAAAGAAATATCTTCTTACGGTTAAAGGTTCCTTATTTTTTGTTCTTTCCATAAAATATTATTTTATTACTGTAGGCTGAGAGGGGCCCAGTCTCCATACAAAAATCAGAACATCTCCTTTATTAGAACAAACTTTAACGCTTCGGTAAAGCCATTTTGAGGTTCGTTTTAAACCAATTTAATTAGATATTAACTAATAGCAGTAAATAACGTTACACCATCAAGGGTTACTGAACAGATAAGTTGAGGGCACTGTACGCTGCTGGCCGATAGATGGCGCTTATGACGTGTGTGCGATGCCATTCAATATACGCCGCGAGTGGTAGATTTGTGCAAAATTCAAGCGACAGAAAGACACAAAATGTATATAAAAATAGTATTAATTACAGATATTAATGTCTTAATACGTCAATGTTGTATAAAATTGTATAATTTTGGTGAATAATTTATTAACCTGATGTCTGATGATTTGTCGAAAATAATCTGCTTTATGTAGTATACTTGACAATATTGTCCAATTATTTATTATTAATGTAGGTAATAAATTTAGGAATATAAATATAAGAAAGTAACTTAAGTTACCAACATAATAAGAGGTTTGCATGTATGCTGTATGTTTCATTAGCATTTTTGCATGAACGTAAGTTAATGTTCTAGTGTAAATAATTTTGTAGCATGCTTAGTTTCTTCTCGATGTTAGTCTATAAGATTACAGGGAATAGTGTAACTGAGTAAGTACAGATCAATTAGAAAATAAAATATGAAACGAATTAGAACTTACTATAAAATATTATTAAAGATCTAGTATTTGTTACAAAGCCAGAAGACCATTAAATAAATTAATATGATTTGTATGAAATGTTACAAGGAAATCTATAATCATTGCTAAGTGGGCTTAATGTGCATAATAATGATTCATATGAAACCATAGCAAAGACTAATGAAATATAATAGGAAGTACCTTTTATTTATATATTCAAAGGGATTTAATGGAGAAAATTGTAATGCTTCGCGTAGAGTTTTTGAGTGTGATGGCGTGCGATGTAAATATTTGTATGATCAGTCTTGTAACGCGATGTTTGACATGCTCAGCTCGGAGAAGAAGGGCGACGAGGCAGTGGAGGAGCCTGTGCCCTCCGAGGACGACGTGCAGGGCAACGTCCAAATCAAGATGGTCGTCAGCAACGGGAAGGTATGCCCTTGTTGTTTCTTATATTATTGTCTAGTCATAACAAAGACATTTGACTACCTAAATTGTCTAGTATTAGTAACTAGCTGTGCCCGCGACTTCGTCCGCGTGGAATAGTTATTTTGAGCATCATATTTATTTTTCTCAGCTGTTACCCGATCTTGACAATCTTGGCAACATATCCAAATTTGATTACCATAAAAACGATTCTAGTGAGTTAACCTTAAAAGATAGACATAATCAGTCTGGACATTTTTTTTATCATTTTAAGAGGAATAATTCATTCATACATATTTTTTTGGTATCTAGAACCGTTTTCGGAGCGCACGCAATGGAAGCCCTCAAAAATGAATAATTTTCCCCGTTATTTCCACATTTTTCATTATTTCTTCGCTCCTATTAGTCGCAGCGTTATGTTATGTAGCCTAAAGCCTTCCTCCATAAATGGGCTATTCAATAAAAAAAGAATTTTTCAATTCCAACCAGGAGTTCCAGAGATTAGCGCGTTCAAACAAACAAACAATCAAACAAACAAATTCTTCAGCTTTATAATATTAGTAATAAACGTAGGTGTCACTCTATTGTTAATTATAACAAAACAGTTAACGGTTGATGGTGTCACTGTGTATCCGGCTTACCTTTAAACAATCTGAAATGTCATTTAACCGGAATATATTGAGCCAATTCTATTATTTATTCATAAACGGGTATTGTTTTTAATTTAACTATCTGTGGATTTACATTTTTCTCAAATTCTCATTTAAATGTGGGTATATTCTGTTTTGGCTCAACAAAGTAATTAACTGTTTGGATTAGATTTCGATGACCATATTAAAAAATGGCGAACCCGCGAACACCAAAACCATTGCAAGAACAAAAAATTGATACTTTTCAATTTAAGAAAGTGGTCGAAATTTTTTTCTGTTGGTATTGTAGCTTAGTCTAAGGATTTACATTTTCACGAAGAAAACTATCAAAACATTGATTTGTCACTTAATATTAGACAAAATTATCCATGCTCAGACGCCAGATTTGTGATAATTCTTAAATTCTTAAAACAAACTCAAATATGACTTATAGCTAGTTAGCACCAAATGTACAGATGCTTATATGGTATACACTTTGTAGCTGCAAACCTATTAACAACTATTATGTCAGGGACTCTTCTTTCCCCGAAATAGAGCTGAATTTTGCCCCTAGTCTAGACTTCTCTAGAAAAATATTTTATTAATGGGGACTGTAACCTCTTCTTTTTTTACTACATGTATGTATTACCATAGGAATATTCTCTGGGTCTCAAGCCAGAGCGATTAGTTAATCTCGCTTATTTGCTCCAGATGACTGTAGTACCTTTCGCTGTTGAATGACTCAATTTAGGATTGATTGAAGAATTGGTTGTGAAATAGATGGTAGTCACAGACAGAGACGCCACAAACGCAGCAAAAATCTTGAAATCCCCTCTTAAATACACCAATTTATTCTTCAATTAATGAAAGGAACATATTGCTAATGCAGACGATTTTTATATTGTATATGAATTATATATTACAAGCTTTTATATTAGTTTCACTTGTAACTATATAAGAAAATCTTGGAATCTTAATTTGACCCACTTCCCGCACAATGCATGGTTTTGTGTGATTTAGAATGACGTCACGTCATTCTAAATCCAACATGGCGGCATTACCAAGATGGCGAATTAATTATTTTTAATGCATCCCTACAATATGAGTATAAAATGAAAGGGCTTGCAAAGAACACCTTGATAAATAATGTGACGTCACTCTTAATTAAATATGGCGGACTTTCCCAAGATGGCGGACCAATTATTTATAATGCACCCCTATAATATGGGTATCAAATGAAAGAGTTTGCTAAGCTTTTTTAGTCGGAAAATAAATTAAAAGTAGTTTTTTTTTAATAGAAGCTTTTATTAAATGCGCTAAAAAGAACAAAATAAACTTTTACATATAAAAGCTTGTTGTTAAAAGTATTCAATAAGTAAGTAAATCTCGCGACAAGCTTTTATATTTAAAATTTTATTTTGTTCTTTTTAGCGCATTTAATAAAAGCTTGTATTTAATTGTTTTTTTTTTACTTTTAATTTTATTCTTTCTATACTCTCCCTAATAATAATAATCTAGCTTTTCTCAACCCTCCCTCCAGCTTAGATAGTTAGAGGGAGAGTAGGGAGTTCGTTAGTCGCCCCTGACGACGACAACGTCTTGAAAGGTGTTCATTGTATATACAATAAAAAATAATCATACCGAGAACATAGTTCATTTGCATGTGTTTTTAAGTTACCTAGCCTTATTTATTTACGCGATGCCAGTATCAATACGATATAATGAACCCTTAATCTTTAAATTGCCCTTACGATATATCGTCTACGAGATAGCCACACATTTCGTTCTAACCTTACCATTAGCTTGATAGATTATAGATGATAGATAGATGCTAGAAAGTGGCACGACAGCGACAACGATATATCGATATTTCGATGACGTCAAAATCGACTATAGCAAGAACTTGAACAATGAAAATTAAACTAAAACGTCGTACTGATAGAGTGTATATTTTCACAGCGCGCAAGCGACAGGTCCTGGAAGCAGGTGTGGGCTGTTCTACACGGCCCAAAGCTGTACCTGTATCGACACCATCCCAGTCAGGTAAGTTTTGTTTTCAAAATCACAAGCGTGTTTTATTAAATCAGAACTTTTTGTTACCTAGTATTAACACCGAGTTGTACCAGTAGCGACTACTGAAACGATATATCGAGATTCAAATGTTAGGCTTTCTTTAAAATATGTCAAACGGTAAATCCGTATGTTGACTGCTTTTCGCTTGCCTAGTGGCAAGTATGTAGTATTAAAATTTAATTGAAAAATTAACTTTCACCGATTCTCATACACATCAACACTTAGAACGTCGCCTTTATGCCACGTCTGTCTGTAGGTCTCGTGACGAGTTGTTTATTGATCAGCGAATTTTTATCTTAAATATGTTGAAGATGGCGCTTGGTCTTAATCTTCCGAATGACTGACAATGGCTAATAGTCCGTATTATTGTGTTCTTAACTGAAGCTGATTTTCAGTTAAGAACGATGATTCTTGACGAAATTTCTTTGACTGCATTGCTTTAAAAATTGAATGTATATTCATACGTTTTATCTATATGTACATTTATCAAGATTCCCTTGCCTTAATCTCTCAAACATTTTTATACTGTAATATTTTTTTTGCAATGTATACGTACAATAAATGATTAAAATTAAAACTTCCTGTATAGTTCCAAGCAATGGTCCGATCTGTTTTGATTGCCGGTTCCACTTTGTGTGTCGTTGAGAACAATCACAGGCGCGGCAATTTTATGTCAACCCGTTTTACACCAAATATAATTCGAATATTTGTGCAGCTGTACGTGCAAATATCTTAAATAACAGATATAATGGATTCATAGCTGCTAGCGTGAGCACAGTCACATCTGATTTAAGATGCTATTAGATTTGAATCGCAGGATCTATTTGTCAATAACGGACGTAGCAAAGCTTTTTCAAAATGTATACACAATACAATATTTTGTTCAGATTCGTAGAATGTTATTGCTACTTAAGTTTTACTTAGGAATTAAATCGTTATAGGTATGTATGTTACACAAAAAAGTAATGTGTATTATGTAGTATAAATTTAATGTTTTATAATTTTACAATAATAGAATAGAATAGAAAGTATTTATTGACCACAAGCACAATACAATAAGCACAATAAAATAAGATAAAGAACAACGCAGCAAATGGCCAATTAGGACTCGCCCTCAACTCGCTGCAACAGACTAATCTGTAGCAGCGCTGGTGTTCTGGCCGGACCTAAGTGGGATGATAAATAATTAATTGTAAAACAGCACAAAACAAAAAAAAATAAAAGTATACACAA
Organism: Scirpophaga incertulas; assembly: GCA_036419045.1. Lineage (NCBI taxonomy): Eukaryota > Metazoa > Arthropoda > Insecta > Lepidoptera > Crambidae > Scirpophaga > Scirpophaga incertulas. Next base: position 22,242,693 of record CM071635.1, on the reverse strand, counting down.
GAAAACAAATTTCTTGGTTGATGGACATGTATCCCTTTGCCTTAAAACTTAACTATACAATCATAATCTATACATATAATAAGACAGTAAAAATATTTTGTCTGTACATTTAGTATTTTTGACTGAAATGGATAGAGGGGCACTTAAATAGATTATTAGAAAGCAAAAAAAATTTTTTGGAATTTTTTGTCTGTCTGTCTGTATGTATGTTCACGTTTATCTCCGAAAGTACTGAACCGATTTGCTTGAAACTTTCACTATTTGCTTTGTTTTAACTCAGAATAATATCTAAACTTTGTTTCATCAAAATCGGTTCATTAAAAAAAAAGTTATCGTCATTTTAATGAACTCAAATAAATAAAACTGGAGTGTCATCTGTGAAAATTGAAGACGGTGAAATTTTAATCAAAAGTACTGTGAAAATAGTATTTGTGGAAAAGCTCATTGTTTTGTGCCATACTATACATACATACATACTAATATTATAAATGCGAAAGTAACTCTGTCTGTCTGTCTGTCTGTTCCGCTTTCACACCAAAACTACTGAACCGATTTAAATGAAATTTGGTACACAGATAGTCTGGAGCCTGAGAAAGGACATAGGCTACTTTTTCATGCAAAAAAGGTTGTAAAGGGTTGTAAAAGGTTGAAAGGAGGGATTATTGGTTGTATGGAAATATTGTTAAAACTACTGAACCGATTTAAATGAAATTTGGTACACAGATAGTCTGGAGCCTGAGAAAGGACATAGGCTACTTTTTCATGCAAAAAAGGTTGTAAAGGGTTGTAAAAGGTTGAAAGGAGGGATTATTGGTTGTATGGAAATATTGTTAAAACTACTGAACCGATTTAAATGAAATTGGTACACAGATAGTCTAGAGGCTGAGAAAGGACAGAGGCTACCTTTTAAAGCAGAAAAGGGTTGTAAAAGGTTGAAAGGAGGGGGTGAAAGGTTGTATGGCAGTATTGTTAAAACATATCCTTCCTGTGGGAAATTCGAATATAACGCGGGCGAAGCCGCGGGCGGAAAGCTAGTAAGAAATATGTATTATGTGTATGATGCGATTTGTTTTGACAGCATTCACGTGGTGTTATCTAGTTATGCTGAGAAATATTAAAACAAATGTTGAGAAAAAAAAAAACAAAAAACTGTGCCAGTGCGCTCTTTATTACTAAATAAGAATTGTGTATTAGTGAAAAATTGTATCACTAAAAGAAAGTCAAGTAAAACTAAAATAAAGTCAATACACACATTGTGCAACCATTCCTTAAACTATGCAATAACGTCGTAATCTGAGAGTTATAAGTCCGCATTTTCCTATACGAAAGCATAATATCTGATGTGTTATTATAAGCATCGCCTTACTATTCGTCGCATTGTTAGACTCGATTATGGCATTTATTCATTGTTTATACACGTCGAAGCTTTGGACGACCGCCCAAAGGTGTTGAGTACGCATACATGAGACTGACTGAGCAAATATTTTGACACAACACCGGCCCAACGATGGAATATTTTTTGCATACGATTCCACGTAAAAGCAGCCCTTGTTATTCTAACCTATTTTGTTATTGTTGTTGTCACTGTTTACTTATCGCGCGAATCGTGGGCGGTTTAATTTATTTTCATTAATTAGCGATCCACGTCAGTCGGATTTCGCTGACCTCTGACGCAATTCAACTTTTATGACGAACAATTTTTTACCAATTGCGATATTAGGTTTGTAATTAAAAATATTAATTTGTAAGGACATTTTTAAGAATTTTTCATTCTAAAATTTTCCTTATTTGATAACCAACAAGTAAACATTTTCATTATGTCATATTGTTGTATAATAATGGCGAGGAGAGTGAAAGAGGAAGAGTTGTTGCGCCGATCCCCAACAATATTGGGAACAGGGCAGAAGAGAATAGATGAATACTTAAACTTTTTAAAACTTTTAAAAACATACAACGCTGTTTTCGCTTCAAGATATCTATTTGTATTATTACCATGTAGGTAGTGGTTTATGTGATACAAAGAACTTATTAAACGCGATTACTTCTCTGAATAAACTGGACAAAAAATTAAAGTAAGCCGGGAACACGTTACGTCCAATATAAAAACCATTATAAAACCGACTACCATCTGCAATATCTCAATTAAAATAGCAGTATTTTAATTAAAAATGTATTTATGCTGTCTCGCTCCTATGTAGTTATGTTCCTACTAGCGTGCGTTATGCGTCTCTTAAACGATCGATATGTGTAATTGATCTGTAGTAACAACTTATAATAATCAATCCGGATCCTATATACTGCTATCCAAAAATAACAAGAGGTTTACTATTACAGAAATTGTATAACAGTAAGTGAGTTTGGTTTCTTGAGAATTGATCTGTCTTTGGGAGTGCGTAGCACGGTTCGTAGGTTAACTGTTTGTAAGCAATTCATACTCAATCAAGATTACTAAAAATTACAGTTTCTTCAAGTATAGATTAATAAATATATGGTTAAGAAATTATTGAAATGGCGCTTATGAATCGAATAGCAGTTAATAGAAAATTTATGTAGAGTTATAGGTGACATTCTCCCACTCGTAACTACAGCCACAAATAATATGGCTGCAGCAGTCGAAGTGCACCTACCGATAAACAGTAGGGTAACTAAATATTCCGCGGGTCGCCGGCGGGCGCGAGGAAGTCGCGACCGCTACGGCGACCCGGGATGGACCACACCCCTTCCGTGGCCGGGGGGCGTCGTCGGTGGAGGAGACCGGGGGAAGTAGTGTAGCCACCCCCGAGGAGGGCTCCCCTGTATCGACGGGGGAGCGGAGGCTGGGGGTTCCCGGAAGTAGCTTGGTAAGTTCCCGGGGGCTCCCTTCATGCCTGAGGAAGGCCATCCCTGAGGTTTTTAGTCGGTAGGCCTCCCCCTTCTGGGGAGGAGAGCCCCACATAATCGCCGGCTCGCCACAGCCGGGGTATGCAATTTAATGCATTTTCCTCAGGGAAACAAAAAAAAAAAACAAAAAAAAAAGGGTAACTAAATATACAGACTGTATTTATAATTATTGGTAGATCGATGCGCGCGGCAGAATGTCAGATCAACAACATTCGTCTTCCAATACGATCGTCTTAAAATTCAATTGACGTACACAAGATTAGTGATCCGATAACGAGGCACTTCCTCCCGCACGCACACCTGGCGCGCGCACGCGCCGCCCGCACCTCGCCGGTGCCGCCGCCGCCCATCCGAGTGTGACCAACGGTCGCGCACCGCGCCGCGCCAGCTGTTGTTTATCTCCTTATTAACATATCTATCGCGAACGCAACAAATATGACACCGATTTGGCTGTAACGTATTGTCGTGTTAAAGTCCGTGCGGTTATTTGGCTTCGCTTTGTGCCCCTGACTTGAAATCTATACTAATATTATAAAGAAGCAAAGTTTGTGTGTTTGTATATTTGTTAAATTGTAAGGGTTAATCTCGGGATCTACTGAACCGATTTTAATCATTCTTTCACCAATAGAAAGCCACATTATTGCTGAGTGTCATAGGTTATATAAAAAACCGAGAAATAAAAAGGCTTTTACGTGGTAGTTCGTTTTGCAAAGTGAATCGGAGAAAAAACGGGCTTCGGGTTTAATTCGATTCGCGTTCGTGCTTGCTTCGGGGATTATTAATATTAAGCCCAACGAAGTGGGCACGGGTCAGCTAGTAGTGTATATTTTTGTTGAATTACATAATTTTATGACTTTAAAGGTGTTTACAGATTATTGTAATGCGCGAAAAAAGTCGTTCTGTTGATTAGTACTTTTATTTATGAAAAATTACAACTAAAATCTTTTCCCGCTCAGGCAGTTACCGTTTTGGTTTATGCTGTCACATGTTTATTGTCAAAGGTGGAAAGACAAAACACGTAATAGTAAATCCGTGGATTATAATTATTTTAGTTAAAAAACGCCCTCTAATGGGTCTAAACCTCTCCGCACCGATCGATCCAGCGCTATTAACATCCAGAGATTTCTTGCCTGTCCGCCTTAACAACTGTCAGGTCTGCATGCACTTAAGATTCGCAATTCTTTGGGCTATCTCGGTGACCTTCGATCATTGTCCTTTGAGTGTCTTATAAGACGCGTTGTAATTAGCTAGACTGTATGGGTTATGGGCAGTAGGTACATACGAATGAAAGGCTTTCATCTTGAGGCGCTGCGTTAGAATATGTCGCGAAATTCTCAAATGCTGCCCGGCTGAGCTGAATTCGTCGATTGCTTTCTTGCTGGAAGTTGGACCTGCCTTGCCAGACTATTTGTCCTAGATAATCGTCAACAATTTTAATGAATGAACCTTCAATAAAGTGAGTTTCGTCTTCTCCATGTTTTTTTTTAATATTTTTATTTATAGGATAGGGCAGCACACGAGCGAACGGATCACCTGATGGTAAGCAATAACCGGTGCCGATGGACACCCGCAACATCAGAGGAGTTACAGATGCGTTGTCGGCCTTTTAAAAGGGAATAAGGGGGCAAGGGGGGGTGGGCCTCCGGTATCCTCAGTCACTAGGCGAAACACAACGCAAGTGCTATTTTACGCCGGTTTCTGTGAGGCTGTGGTATCACTCCGGTCGAGCCGACCCAATTCGTGCCGAAGCATGGCTCACCCACGGTAAAAGTGTTAGAAAAAGTATGTTAGTTTTAGGACCAATTTGGTGGGAAACTACTGAAGTTTTCAAGCATTATTGGATCTTGGATGATCTTCAGTATAATATTTTTTACTGACAATGACTAGACCATTTTCTAACAAATATATATTATGTTTTTCTTTTACACAAAGAATCAAATGTTAATAGTTTGCTCCCTATATTGGGATTTTCGTTAACATATTATATATGACTTGACAATTTATCACTCGATATTTTCCTTGAAATTTGTTAGGCGATTCGATAACGTACCTTAACAGTTCTTCTTTATTTAGCAATGTTCAAAAACATATAAATCACCTAAAACAAACAAATAAACAGAATCTTGACAATCCCATGCTTGAGTTTGTCTGACGTCAGACAACGCGGACAATCAAATAAATTTGAGCGTAATTTATGCATATCAAGGTGTCTTGCGAAGGGACGCGGCGTCAATCCGTCAGCGCCGGCGACACCGCCTAAACACCGAAGGCTGGGGCGAGCGTCACGCCGGCAGACAATCCGGGAAAGCGAAATATTTTCGGCCGCGCGACCTCTAGTCGTGCAACGTAAATGTCATAAATGTTATTTGTGTAACGCTAACGCCTAAGACCTGGTGCACATTTGGTTTAATAATATTTATTTTTTTATTAAAACGCATAGTATCATTTACATGAAATATTAAAATTATTAAATAAGTACAAAATTAGTTATAGACAGTACTACTCTTTTAAGTTATTCTTACGTCGTGCTGGTTATCTAATTTTTATTGTAGTCTTAAATATACGGATTAAATTACTTGGTCTTACCAATCCTTCATTTTCACTATACATGTATATCATATATATATATATCACTTTCTTCATGTTTCGTCGAATTATAAGAATATTATCGCAACTGTACTAAAATCTTATAATTCAACATCACAGCTTATATTCCTAAGGTTTCGTTAGGCTTATGTTACTACATTGCTGAAAACTTTTCTTGAGATTGGTTAATTCACATATGTTTTTCTGCATTTAAGGAGTATCGGATAAAAGTATAGTTACCACGACGTCAAGCTTTACTTTTGCACTAATAAAATTGCCGCTGTTACAGGCATCATAAGAACAGTCTCAAGTTCAACACCAATAAAAACGTCAATAACAATCGCCGAACCGCTCGATTAGGCCAGTGCCGATGCTATAACCGCCGATACTGGCATTTTCTTTTTGCTTATTTTTTTATAATGTATTTAATGAGTGTGTTCGCTTTGTCAGCTGCAAATATAGCGATCAATTTCCTTATACAAAGGAAACGGTAATAAATCAAAAACGTTCAGTGGAGCCCGCGCTTGATCCCTGCGGGCCGTTAAGTTGACGCTTTACGGGCAATCTGGACGCGGCCGACAGCCGCGGCCGCATCGCGATTGCGCAACCGGCCGCCGCGTTGCGCGCTGCACGGCTAAATATACTACTTTATGATTGAGTACGCGAAGATAGACCGATTTATTTTAGCAAGTGAACTCGTACAGCAGTACCAACAATTAACTGCATTAAAATTTGTATTGTTTGGGTCGGTTTGGTGATTATTTCCGATCTAAGCCGAGAAAGCGCTTACCTCTTGATGTCTGCTAGAATCGAAATCAATTTTACCGGAGGCATAGTTCATATCAGTGCTAAGCAGCAGTGCTCGTATTGCTGCTGTGTTTGGATGTGAAGAGTAAAATAGGCAGTGAAATCACTGGCTATTGTGACTTTTCATTGTATGTCATATATATAGCTGTGGTTTTTGTGAGGATTGCAGGATCCATATGCCGCAATAACACATAAAAAATATCAACAAATTAACTTTTAAAGAATTTCCACTCTTTCAAAGAAAAAGGATAGCTGATAGTATGTATTTTTGGGATAATTTAAGTTTTAACCCTGCATCACAAGGACATCTTATATTAGTTTTACAATACATCTTCATTCAAAATTTATTATTTCTTGTAATTGTAACTAATAGGCAAGCAATACAAAAATTTAAACTCAAGAAATAAAACACGGTTCAACTTGCATCGAGCATTCAATGCATCATTTTAGCCCTCTTACAGCTACAAATATAAATCTCAAATTACCAGGACTTTCGACTTTCACGGAAGACATTCCACTGTTGCGATAGATTTAGAAGTTCTGAGAAGAAGAGTTGATATTACGTTCGCGTTTTTTAAAGCGAGTGGGACGCGGGACGTTACCGCTGTGGAAATCCCAAGGGCGGCTTAAGGCGACTCAATCTTTAACATAGTGGGTAAAAAGAGCGCGTAAGAAAGTGTCAAACGGTACTTGCTCTAGTAAATTTCAACTTGAATCAAATAGGATATTACCTACTTGAGAATACCGAGTTTGAGTTTGTTTTTAAAAAACAAATTGGGGACTTTAAGACTCAAATTACGTATAGATTTTAGTATGGGATAATGTAGTTGCGATTGTCTTAATGTTATTGCAATTCCGTCATAAATCGACTAAACATTAACAGAGTGAATTAAAAACTGTACTGATCTCATTTAAAGTGCAGATTAACATCAGATGTATGTTTTAGCACATTCACTTCATTTCCTAAATAGCGGTTGGGTTTCATAACTGATAATCGATAAATTATGTAGTACGGTTGCGCCGAATCTGAAATTCCGGTATGACATTTCAACAACAGCTCCCCACATCTTGAATAAAAAGGAATATTCCCAGTGTTAAAATAGTTGAAAGAAAACTTTTATAATGATATCTATAATCATCTTACGAAGTTATTTATTCGAATATAAAATATATTCGGATAAAACATCTTGATTTCTAGTCGGAATATTTTATTGTTTCATTGTTAAAGCCGCTGAAACCATATTATTTGCGTTAAGTATTGAAAAAAAAATCGTATTCATGATCGCTCGACAAACACATTTTAATGAAAAGAGAAGATATATAATATACGATATATATAACTTATAATATATATAACTTACTTATGCCAAGCAACAATCTACCGATAAAACATCTGTTTTTTTTTATGACTCTTAAATGTTAACCGTACGATTAGGTACCAAATTAGGTACCGGACAATACTTCTTATGTAAATATATTTAACGTTGACTCTGCTAAAAAAAACTTGTAACAAAATACAACCGTAACTTAATATTAAACTAACAAATATATCAGTGATACGTGAATCAGTTGCGCATAAGTGCATCACTAGTATTGTCAATCTGACATATGTCATCTAGAAGTTTACACCCTACTGTAGAAATAGTTCATTGATCGAAGAAGGATAATTTTGGCGACTCAACCGTACCTATTGTATAAGACCTTTGAACAATACAAATGGCGGGCAATTATCGTAAAAGCCATCAGGGCAGTACAAATAGTTGCAAAAGAACTTAGCGCCTATTGCGCTGTCGTCGCGGGCCGGTATTCAAAATCGCGATGTAACTGTACCACTTCCCTTTGTCTTTTGTAACGAATAATTCAGCTAATTATATTTGTGTCGTAACGTCAGTGTAAACAATAGACCCACGAACGTAACAGCTATGCGTTCGAGATAATGAACTATACCAGAATATTTGAACGGTTATTTGACTATAGTGCATTTTGTGTATGACTCTATCTGATTGTTGTTTTAGATTATTTTCTTAACATTCATACAACATAAATAACGTCGATAGAAATAAAAAGTATTTACAATTATATAATGCTTATGACATTTGACATTTTGTACTGTTGCCAAGCGTTTTCATATCGTAGTGTTTTCAATCGTAATCGGTTCTAATGGACGTGAGAGGCGATATGAAATGTTCCGGGCGACGCAGCACCGTGCATATATATATATATACATACTAATATTATTCGGTATACTACTATTTTCAGTATACTACTATACTATTTTTGAAAAATAGTAATCCCAAAAAGATTGCTGTTCTTAAATTTTCTTATAACGCCTTGAACAAAAAGAATTGTATTAACTCGACTGAGGCATAAATGCGATATTGCGAAAACACGTTAAAATTTATCAATTCAGAAAAATTGTTGGTGGTTCGCTCAACGTGATTTTTTTACAAGTCGGCAACAACCAATAACGTGGCGCGGTTCCCACTTACCACTTGCTCGTCTGCCACTGACACCATGGGAAAAAGGTTCTAAGTAATGGCTGCTTCGCATTGAAATTGTCTATTAAGCGTTGACATGCAATTGCAATGAAATAGATCAGATTCCAGTGACCGATCAATTCTTATTAAACTTTGCAATAAAAATCCAACCTATGCACTATTAAAATTACTGCATATAGAGCATCCTTGAATTTAATGCAAACTGATTTACAAGTATATTGAAATATATTAAGCTGCTTGTTAATTTACTAAAGTTTTTGTTTGAATCAAATTAAATTTTGCAATTAGATTTAACCTATTACAATTGTCAAGCATTAGTATACCAATTCATCAGCGTCTCTCGTTATGAGGTTATCTCATATTTAGAATATTTTATAGCTCAAATTTGGGAAAGCCTACCTCGTTGTTTGTAGTTACAGTCGCCATTAGTACAGGTTCTTATGAAATTCAGCTTTTCTGTTACCCTCACAAGAATCAAACTGAAGATTCCTATCTTGTGACATATGATACAAAGTCGCGGTATGCAATCATTCATACCCTGTTAACCAGAACAGCAATGCAAATCGCAGAAATAGGTAAGACGGAGGTGACCCTTAACCACAGCCCTCAACTCATGCTGAGCAAATGTCTATCTATCAGTAAAACCCTGATTATGATGAATACCTTAAATATCATATATATATCGCGAGCAGTCTAGCTAGTCTTTTGAATAACAAAATCGTTTGATGAAATACGTCTTTAAATGTAATAACCGTTCTGACAAGAAAACCTGTGCAGATGAGTAATAGCTCAGTTTCTATTATATAGCGACAAATCTGGATCGTGTTAATTCGAAACAGCAGGTTACACGGCCCTGGTGAGAGATTTACGCGCTTCCCAAAATTGAACAAGCGCGGCTCCGAGAAATATCTGAAATAGCGGACGGGTAGCACATTCCGGACCGTTAACTGGCAGACTTTGTAGCCAACAATATTTCACGAGCGACAGCGATTGCCATACTCGAATATAGTTTTGAAAATAAATATGGTGTAAAGTGTGTTTTTAGCTTAATTTACCATGCCCTTACTATGTTGTTTGCTCTGCTGTGGGCAATGATATTAAATACAAGCAAGAGGATATATTGGAGGAGATATTGCACTAGCGCGTCCAAACTTCATTTGTGAAGTGAAGGTTCTGCTAATGGGCCCGATTTTTTTACACATTAAATTTTCGTGATAATATATGGTAAGCTATGAGACTTAAAATGATTACATCGTTTAAATTTCATAAACACTTTAGATTTTAAGTTTCTAGATGAAGGCTTTTGTAAAAGTTGTATGTTACACTTTAAATCATAAAGATAGATTGAACTGTTCACAATGTTTATACGTTAAATTATGTACATTACACTAAGATGTGTTATTTATAAAAGTAATCTAAAAATATTATTTTTATACTTCTTTGTATATTATCTCCGTATCAGCTCTAATAAGACATGAGTTAAGCGATAAACAAAAGGATACGATGATTTCTAAAAATTGTGTTATTCGATTTTTAATTACTACGATCTTCTTTTGAATCTATACTAATATTATAAAGCTGAAGAGTTTGTTTGTTTGATTGTTTGTTTGAACGTGTTAATCTCTGGAACTCCTGGTTCGAATTGAAAAATTATTTTTTTATTGAATAGCCCATTTATCGAGAGACGCTTTAGGCTATATAACATCACGCTGCGACTAACTGGAACGAAGAAATAATGGAAAATGTGCAAAAAACGGGGAAAATTATTCATCTTTGAGGGCTTCCGTTGCGTGCGCTGCGAAAACGGTTCTAGATACCAAAAAATACCGTAAAATACCGTTTTAAATTTTGTGCCGAAAGCTCCCGCCCCCAAGCGATCCTGTGTTACTAAAAATGTCCTTGAAATTCCTAAGTCCAATTCCGTATTTTTTTCAAAAATCCTTTTCCGTTCGTGCTGCCAAGCTGTGGAATAGTTTGCCCGCTTCCATTCGTGAGAGACCATCCCTTATTACATCTTTCAAATGTCTTCTGAAAGAGTACTATCTGTCTAATTAATTGTATTAAATTATATAATTATTATATTATATGTATGTATGTATTTATGTATATATATATATATATATGTGTATATATTTATTTATGTGTAAGTATGTATTTGTATATATATGCTTAATGATGTGTACATTTGAATACCAGGTTAAACACTTAATTACCCCTGCAATTTTAACGTCTTGCACCACTATTTGGGTTGGCTGGAAGAGATCGCTTTTAGAGATAAGTCCGCCCTTGTACTCTATGTATAGCTACAATTGTTGTTTTTTTTATTGTACAATAAAGTATATATATATAAAAAAAAAAATATGTATGAAATAATTATTCCTCTTGAAATGATCTAAAAAAATGTCCACGACAGTATATGTCTATCATTTAATGTTAACTCACTAGAATCGTTTTTATGGTAATCAAATTTGGATATGTCGCGTTGTCAAGATCGGGTAACAGCTGAGGTGGTTATTTGCAAAAATAAATATGATGCTCAAAATAACTATTCCACGCGGACGAAGTCGCTGGCACAGCTAGTAATGTATAAAACGTTTATAAAAAATTAACGCCACTAAGCAAATTTTGAAGGTCGTTGGGCGGTGTTATACCCTTAACTGCTAAATGACATATGGCGGATGACCTAATATGACCAACTAGATTTTCTTTATGTCCTTCCAGAATTGCCGTGAAGAATACAAAAAACCTGGAAAAGCTAGTGAAAATTTCATTTCCTTTTTTAGTATTTAAGATATAAATTTACAGCCATAAGAACATTACAGCACCATTCTTTATAGAGATTTGCTTTGATTTTATTTTTAGATTGACAATCAAGCAGGTTGCACTCGTCTGTAGTACAGGTTCCTATGAGATTCGTTTCACATATGCAACCCCCACAAAAAGCACATTGTATCCAACTTGTAAGATAATATATAAAATCACGTTGCTAAATAATTTCACTGCCTATCTCATTCTTCATGCTAGAACACAGCAATGCTGTTTTGCGGAAGAAATAAGTAAGACGGTGGTACCAAAACAGACCCTGATATAGAATTATCCTCCGGAGAAAATATTTTTTTTTACATAAATAAATAGCTGCTGTTATAGAAGACGTTATAGAACTTGCGGATGTGCGTTGTACGTGGTAGATAAGGAACAGTCTTGATTGCACTATAAATCGCGTAAGGACGCGTTATCGCCGAAGTCCACACCTACACAGCGCCTGTCTTGGCCTGGATAGAATTAAATACTAAACGCCGGCGGCTCAAGGCTAACTGATGGTGTATTCAAAGGGCGAATAATTTACGTTCCATATTGAATGAGCGTTTTAAGTTTAGCCCTCGGACCTGTTCGACTGGATATTTGCCATCTTTGGACGATAATTTACATCTCGACCAAAAGCTGATTGGCTTTGGTGTTCAGTTGGTAGGGCTGAATTTATTAATAAACTAATTTCTATAGAATATATTTTTCGTATAGTGATTATAGTAGTTTATATTACTGATATATGTTGAGAGGTTTTAAAGCATGAAAGGCGACTTTACATGGTGTACCCCAGCGGTTACCTACCCTTGTGTCGATCGCACCCTAAGTTGCTTAATGTTGGTGATTGGGCGAGAACCGATGTTCTTCACGTGTTATGGACATGAGTAGGAAATAAGCCGAACTCGAGTTTCATAATAAAACCGCAGAACTGTTTTTACCTATTTACATACAGTTGCATACATTACTATATCTACACTATGACAAAATGTCGCCAATAAATATGTAACACACATTTTAATGTTCGTTTGTAAATATTTGACTCACTGTTAAAATCCTTATTCTCATCATCCCTCAACTTCCAGCCGAGAGATTGGAGCTAATTGCTGGCCATACGGCTGAAAATATGAATGAACTCGGACTCTTCTATATCTTAATTGGTTTTTTTGCACGTCAAGCATTTACATTGGGGCAATCGACATTTCGATTACTGACAGTTTTGCATACTGCATGTTATTTTTTGTTTTTCTATCTATAGAAGGTTATCGCAATGTGAATATGTAAACACTGCCAGCAATAAACATTCCTTTGTAAATATATTGACATATATCCATTACGATAAAAACAGGAACTGTGAAAAGTATTTCTATATGCACTGAGACCGCACAGCGTGAGAGGATGATGGAGTTATGGACAAACAACCTGAGCGCTTATTATCAGATGGTTACGTGTATATATATTCGACATCTGATTGCCATAACATATCATATTTCTAATATAGTGTCTGCAGTATCACTTCGAGTAATATCCTTAGAATATATCTACTTATGTGGTTATTACTATAATTTGTTATAATGAATTTATTTATCATAAGGTAGAAGTTGTCACAATCACAAAGGTAATTGTGATTTTTGTATTAAATAATGAATAGAAAGTGCTATAATTATGAATTTATGGTATAATTTATAAAATACTGTAATTATCAACTTTAATTCTTATCTTCCGTTCATTTGGTTCATAATCACATCAACGTCATTTGTTTTAATTGTCTTATTTCACGCACAAATTAATCCCCGAGTGCTTTACGTCGGACAGTTACATAAATAGACTGACTTGGCTATGGCCAGCGCTCGACCAAAACTTGATTCGTTTCGCTTACGCACGTTTTACTTACTAAATGCCAGTGTTCAGTACTAAAAATGGTGAGGATATGCGCAGACGAACAACACCTCTTTTGACATGCCGACTGACAGCTTCACATGAGACCGCTTCTGCTGATACGCCAATGATCGGTACTGAACTATTGTTTTCAATAATTATAACGGTCTATTCTTTGACTACTCTTAACTCGATTGATATATTGTAATTTCTTCCTGCTTTCGAGATACAGTACTACTGCCAATTTCGATTCATGAAACCTCGAATACAACGCACGTACAACTAACTGGTGATTGTCAAATATAACAGCGACATTACAAAATCTCTCTTTTTGATTATGCTATCGACCCTTCAGTAGAAAGTACTTCTACCTTGGTTCCTTGTAATTGATATCGTTTATAAGTAACGCCGCATGTTGTATTTGCCAGCGAGACGCGCAACTATAGTGATTGGTATAGGCCAGGGGTGGCCAACCGGTACATCGCGATCGAGCAGTTGATCTTGACAAGGCAAAAAATATTAATACGTAGAACAGACTGCACAATATAATCACAATCACTAACTGCTGCACCTATCATCTTGTATTGTATTGTCAATCGCCGTTCCGTCAAGTACATAATATCCTCTACTCTACGCGGTTTTGCTAGCTCTTTTGTTTTCGGTAAGCATGAACAATAAGGACGGGATGCGTGTGGCACGCGGGGGCGCATAGTAGTATCGACGAAATGGCTCTAAAATTTGCAGATACAATTCAAATGGACCACATTATACTTCAAAACGAAATTATTACACTGCGCTGCGACATATTTCTAAAAGCAAGGTCATCCTCAGGTCTTGATTAATTTCTGGGCATTGGTTTCCTATGAGACATATCCGAATTTGAAGAAATGTGTTGAACAACTGCATTCGTGTTTTGGTTCAACATATTTATGTGAGTCGCCATTTTCCTACTTAAAACAAACAAAAAATAAACACCGTTTATTTTTTGTTTGTTTTAACTAGGAAACACTACATACCTGATTTTGCTAATCTAGTGGAAGATACTCAAGCGCAACGCTCACACTAATATAAATAACTAATTAAAAATTATTTAATAATTAATTATTTTTTATTTTATATATTTTCTTTTAACAAAATATAAACTACTACTTTATTTATGTAATAAACTATGCAGTTCCATTTAAGTTTTCAATTATGTAATTGGTAGATCGCACAAGGTTTCGCCAGATAACAGTAGATCTCGGGTCTGATCAAGTCGGCCACTCCTGGTATAGGCTATAGGCAGTTGGAGACGCTATATTTACATAGTGTTGTTAGTCAATCGCTATATACTTCAAACTTGAGTATCTTGAGTGAATTAAATGACTCAGAGATTGATTCATTGAATAACAGATGCCTGAAAATGGATCCAGAATCAAGCTCATTTTGACATTAAGAGTAAGGAAAAGCTTAATGTCAATGAATCTGTATTGGATTTAAGGAAACGCCTATACAGCACCTCATTATACACGCATAATACGCATTCCGAGTGAGCAAACAGATTCAAACAAAACAGAACAGTCAAAGATTGATTTGTCAATGTCAAACGTAAAGTAATTATTGGAAATGTCGAATCAGTAGAACAAATTAGAGAGGATAACGTTCCAAATTCCAGGAAAGTAGGTAATGGTACGAAATAATACGACGCAGTTGAGGAATCCATATAGAATAGATTTTAAATTTCTTGTTTATAGATTAAGATAGAGCTAAAGGCATATTGATTCGCAGTCTGTACAAAGTGTCAAATGTACTTATTGTTTCGTTAAAATTACGCCGTCTATTTAAAAACCGATACCGGACAAAAGTACACAGTTAAATTTACACAGCCAATTAATGCACTCAAAATATCCCAGTGTTGATAGTTGAATAGCTACGAACGCCGTGCGCTCATTATATACCAACAATGAAAGTATGTACGTTACGTTAAAATATTATGCGTGGATGATATTTTCGTAATTATTGTTATGTTTTCTATTTTAACTTCTATTTTCACTAGAATTTATAGACTATGCTATTAATATGGTAATTTATAGTGATGTGCCGAGTCACTGTTTTGGTGGATCGAGTCGAATCGAGTCAGTTTATACGGTATTCGAATCAGGACTCGATTCCCTGATTCGAGCCCAGTATTTGAATTCTATGTTTGGTATTCGAATATTTCTATAGTCTAGAAATTCGAGTCTGGAAATTCTAGTCCAGTCCAGAACTAGAGTCCGATTTTAGAACAAAATAGAAACAAAAAGTAGCAGGTTCAAACTTGTTTGTAATATTAGGCCCGCGCCACTTCATTGTTTATGTAAACAGTTTGCGAGGACAAGCGAGTTAACCAAACTCGAATACTAGACTAGTCAGTAGGACTCGTATAAATAGTCGAGTTAGCGAGTACGAAACGATTCTTACTGACTCGAGTACCGGAATCGAGTCCAGCGTACTCGAATCAAAATAAATTTGTATTCGAGTAGGCCTCCGAGCGCCGAGTCTTGGTCGCAGAGATCGGGCGAGATCTGTGTCCGCCGGCATTGATTGCGGCAATGCTGGCGGACGAGGGAGGTTGGAGGGATGTGGCCTCCTTCTGTGAAGCAGTAATGCTCCAGAAGGAGGCCGCCGAGCGGGGTCGGGAGATAGCCGATCCCGCTCGAAGGAGGCGGCGCCGGGCACGGTAGCACAGCTGCGGCGCCGCCGCGGGTCGCCGGCGGGCGCGAGGAAGTCGCGACCGCTACGGCGACCCGGGATGGACCACGCCCTTTCCGTGGCCGGGGGCGTCGTCGGTGGAGGGGACCGGGGGAGGTGGTAGCTTCCCCCGAGGAGGGCTCCCCTCTAGAGAGGGGAGCGGAGGCTGGGGGTTCCCGGAAGTGCCTTTGTGTTCCCGGGGGCTCCCTACATGCCTGAGGAAGGCCATCTCTGAGGTTTTTAGTGGGTAGGCCTCCCCCTTCTGGGGAGGAGAGCCCCACATAACCCCGGCTCGCCACAGCCGGGGTATGCAATTTAATGCATTTTCCTCAGGGGAACAAAAAAAAAAAAAAGGCGAGTCCAAAGCAATCTAGTCTGACTCGAGTCAAACCGTACTCGGCACATCGCTAGTAATTTAAATGCTTAATTAATATAATATTGATGACTTTCTTAGTCGAGCGGTTAGTACGCCGGTTTCAAGATGTTGCTATCAATGAGGGTCGAGTCCTGGTGAGGGCAGATGTTTGTGTGATGAATACATATATTTGTGCCTTAGTCCTGGTTGTTAATATTATATATATTTCTTGTGTGCGTGTGTATGTGACTGAACTCCTCCTAAACGACTGGACCAATTTTGATGAAATTTTTGTGTGTATTCCAGGGGGCTTGAGAATGGTTTAGATTCACAATACGGTCATATAGATATTGTTTTCAGCTAAATTATTTATTTAAAAACATTTGAGACAACGTGAGACAACGTGACATTTGAGACATTTGACATTTGAGACATTTGACAGGACAACGTCTGTTGGGCCAGCTAGTATTATATATATTTCTAGCAATATATATGATTCATATTTGTCTATCCGTTACCCTAGATTTCATAACACAAGCCTTACTTTACACAGTACTTACTTTGGACTAGGCTAATTAGTGTGAGTGTAGCAAATATTTATTTATTTATTGACTAACTTATTTGAAAAGTTTTTGACAGTTGTTAATTTATCCACTTAAGAAGTATAGTTTTATTTTATTAATCGATCGATACTGTTTCACATTCGTAGCGATTGACACGCGCTTTTGCGTTGTATCTGTTTCTTTGTTAAATTATCAAGATATATAAAGGGCTAAAATATGTAATAAAAGATTTGTAAAATATATAAATTTTTGACCACATGTATTTTTAAAATTTTATTCTACTTACTCCGTTTCTATTTCAATACAAGTCTGTGATACCAAGAACTCACGAACGACGATTCTAGGAATGGTTTCAATAATAGCTGTCAAATCGTTTCAGTATTTATCCTTTTTACTTGTAAATAATTTTGAAATATATAAACCAGGCTTAGTATCTACTGGATTAAGCCGACCACATTCGGGATCCCGAACGTGACCGGTCCTCTCGTCCAATGTGTAAAACTGGACGGCTATTTATAAAAAGCGACCTTGGAACTATTCTCTTGAAGCCCTCTTGCGGCTCATTGGTGCACAAGTGATCCACGAAAATAAAGAGTTCCTCAGACAATGCTTTGTCGTGGGCGTAATTCAACTATAAAAATAAGTTTGATTTTCGTGTCAGTCGATCTGTCCAGCAATTAGGATTCTTTCTGTGAAGACAAGGCGACAGGTGTCATCCGAGAGGGAGGTCGGGTATTGAACTGTGCACGTGACGTCTCGGGTGGCTCGTAGTTGTCGTGTCGCCGCTGCTTACGTCACGGGAAGGGCCTTTCACCTTCAACAAGACAGCATCAGAGTGGTCAGGCGAACGTAAATGTTGTATTTTAAAACATTAAAATGTTTTATTTTGTTTCTGGATTCAGATTATTGATATTATTTATATAGTTAAAAAAATAAATTGTAGCAGGAATGCGATACACTAATAACAGAGACATGGATTAAAACCTATCTTACATTCCCTCATTTCGGCCGTATTGCTTCGGCAGTGGTCACCTGCTGACTAATGATTAGATGACGTCTCGTCTTTGTTTCTTTCTAGAGAGGAGAGACTAATGGCCGTTTTCACCAACCTTGTCTTAGCTTAGGTGACTCCTAAGTGACATGCTGTCACTTTTTATATTAACTGAAAAGAGTGAGACAGCATGTCTCTTAGGAGTCACCTAAGCTAAGACAAGGTTTGTGAAAACGGCCATAAGAATCCTCATGTCACCGCAACTAAGTGTCACAGTGGTCATGTTAAATTTCAATGCAATCGAAGCGATTCGACCTATCCTACCGACTACAATCAGCCTGCACCTTGGTTATAAGGAACCTATGACTTAGATAAAAGGGACTCGTCTCGTCTTCTAAGGAGGAAACTTTAGAAATCGGAACGTTAGGTAGCACGGCTTTTGTGGTTCATAATTTGTTCACGCATTCATAATTTCTTGTTCCTGTGTTCTGTAAGCTTAAGCATCTTATAACATGATACACGTTTACTGGTGGTTTTTGTAAATTGTAGCGAGCACGCCATGTGAAATTATTATTAATTCTCCTAACCCACGCTTCCTGACTCTAATCCATTCCCCACGAATGACCAAAGCAGACACCACTTTATTACAACATCGCCTTATTGGATAGATCCTTATTGGATCTATCCAATAAGGGTTTTTATTCCATGAGTACGACAGGCTTATTCTAGCAAACAGGTCTTGTAATCCCAAAGAGTGCAAATCTTTAATATTCTTCGGCTGTGATCGTATAATTTTTACGCAGAGTCGGCCTTTGTGTTTAAAATATCAAATAATATTGTCATAGAGTTGGAATCGTTTACTCGACGACATTCGTTGTCCAGTTGAATTGCTTTATTTCGAATCGTGCGCCGCTGTCTCGCCGCTGGATTTATCGCTGGCTACTCACTTCCTGTCGCGGTGATTACAAAAATAAACAATAATCGCTTCCTACGGTTTTGAGGCAGGTCGCCGTGTGACCGGCGGCTCGCTAGTTAATTTGAGGGCGGCGCAATCGATGCTGCTTAATCGGCGATATCGTCGTCTTGTCGTCTTGTGTGGCGACCGCGCCGCGGCACCATATAGGGAGAGACGCACCCGCACTTGGCTCTACCGAAGTCAGACGCGATTTTTAATCGAGCCTCCGTGTAATTATCCCACCCGCTTACTTTAACGAGGTCTGATTAAGTGGGTGGTATTATTGATGAGGTTTGGGTGTCTGGTTTAAGCGTAAAGAGATTACTTTCTTGTTGTTTTTTTTTTTGTAAAAGACAATTTCTCTTTATCAGGATGCGTTGAAATATTTCTTAATTTGATCAAAATTCTTTGTCGGACTCACTGGCCCTCCGAATTGATAACCTTCAGACACTAACACTCAATTGGACTACATTGTCGCAGCTTAGAACAATCTTAAGTGGTACGCTGTCACTTCCTGTCTTATATGAAAGTTTTGTCACTAAAATAGAAATAGTGCTTTATAAAACATATTTATACTTATAAGTTGTTGCTTTGTTATTATAGGACAACCTGATATTTACACGACAACTTTAACAACTTTCTAGTTGGCATTTTGTGGTAAGGCTAAAAAAGTGCTTGTAATCAGCATATTTTTTTTTTATAAACTCGAAATAAATCTCTATAATAATAATAATAATATGACTCTGTTAACTGCTTTGCATTAAATAATGGGGTACAGTTAGCAAATGTGTAAACTACATGGTTTCGCTTTTAGATAAATGTTGGGACAGCACCCTTGCAGCGTGAAACGTTAGGAGGGTTAGCAGATAAGACCCACTTTGGATGGATGATTGCATTCGAGGCGTTGTACTCATTATAGTGTACCGACCGAAGTGTTCGTTGGCAAAGCGTGTGTTGTTAGTTCTTTCGTACATTGACTGGGGAGTCTCAACCATTTAGATACGGTCTCAGGCACTTCAAACGACAATTTTCTCCGGTTTATTTTTAACTTTAGAATAAATGATTCAAAGATCACAGCTATAGAACACGAAAGGAAGGTAAGGTATTATAAATACCAAGCGAAGGTACTAAATATCATCATCAATTTGTTGTAACAATCTGTTTTGGTTAAGTTAGGTTGATTTGACATAATGATAATTGTATTTATTTAACATAATAATCCCCGAAGCAAGCACGAACGCGAATCGAATTAAACCCGAAGCCCGTTTTTTCTCCGATTCACTTTGCAAAACGAACTACCACGTAAAAGCCTTTTTATTTCTCGGTTTTTTATATAACCTATGACACTCAGCAATAATGTGGCTTTCTATTGGTGAAAGAATGATTAAAATCGGTTCAGTAGATCCCGAGATTAACCCTTACAATTTAACAAATATACAAACACACAAACTTTGCTTCTTTATAATATTAGTATAGATATAATCCGACTATCCGTGTATTATTAACATTTGTCTATTTATTATTATACATTATTTAACACTAAATATTATTGATTGAATTTATTTTATATGATTTGTAAATTTATAAATTAATACTTACATGTGTTGATATGTGTTATTACCTGAAATAAATGACTCGGCAAATTTACAACTTTGTTATTAATCTATATACATTCATTTACAATAAAAACGAAAGTCTTATTTTCATAAAAACAAAGTCGTCTATGTCTTCTAAATCTCATAGTTATTAAATGTAATCAAAAACTTCACTTGTAAAAAAGCCAAATCTTACAACTCAGTTCATCCACCGTGAAAGTTATGAGATCCATATAATAGCAAGTCTATTAATTTATTCAATGCTTACTTAAGGGACCTTCTGTCTTAAGTTATTACCTAAGTAACTAAACCAGCATCATCTTATAGTGATCTTGTCATTATTAAAAAGGTTTTTGTTTTAAATAAATAAATTGACTTGGCCATCGCTGATGGGGAGTTGGAAAATGGCCTGTTTTGTTCGACTTGCCAAATGATCTGTAAGCATTTTATTTAAATATTTTCAACTCACGCGCTAGAATTTACTTGGAAATTGTTCTCATGCGATCACATTTGCACTCAAACGATTAGTGCAAGACGAACTATGCAAGGTCGGCCGGCCACTATGCTCCTCAAATTGAAAAAAGTATACAATCTCGAAAAAATCTCCTTTATTCGTCAGAATTGTGAAGTCGGAAAGTATTGCCTGCAATCTACTAAAACACTTTTTTACCTCTAAATTAATGTTATTACCCAATTTGACTAATGACATGTATTTAAAAGTTTCAGAAAGTTTGCTTTCATGGTTAGTAAATAAAGAATACTATTTATTATTTATATTCGTGACTATTTATCAAAACATAAAAGTCACGAAATAAAACAGCAATTTGATTGGCAAAATATTAATATTTTCATACTACATGTCATAGGTCTTATTTTTAGGACTATAGAGTATATTATAAATTGTCCCGTCTTTGGCAGTTGTTGTGTGTGCCGTACATTAGCAATTCGAAAAATTACAATTCACTATTTAATTTTTAATCTTAACACAATGAATATGTGGTTCCAAATCGATTGAGAAATTTGGACAGTTTATATTAGCCTGAAAAGCGTCCTGACATGCGTATAAAATAATATGTGGTAATCGAATAATCGCGTGTATTTTTCTCGTTCAAGGTTAAGTTGAGTGAACTGGCAATAGACTGTTTCTTTGTTTTACACATTACGCAAGGAAAAAATTGTTAATCCTCTGAAGAAGTATCTTAAAATGACCAGCTTATAATTAAATAATATTTAACAGTTGTTTGAACATATGAATATAATCAAATTTTAATAAATATTGTTACCTTATACATCTCTCTTTCCCACGTTTGAGCGTTTGAAAACTAAATATTTCCACGGACTTCCTATGTTCTTCTAAGCAAGGAGCTAAAACAAGTGGTGTTGTAACCAATGGCGGAGCAAGACGTTAATTTGATGTATGCAAGATATATTTTGGTCCTTGATGAATGGCGCAAGAGGACTGTTGATAATACTGTTGAGATAAAAAAATATATACTCAAATTTTTATTGAAAAATGCAAACTTCTTCATTTTAATAACTTACATTATTAAGTATACCTCGACAAAATATTCGGCATATATTTTCGGCATTCAAGCTTACTGAACCTATTAACTGTGTCGTAATCAAGATTAGATGTTATATTTGTCTCGACAGATAAAACTGCCAGCATCCCAGATAGATAAAACTGCAAGTCTTTCCGGACCCATTGTACGTTTTTAACAATTTTAATTGTAGAGAACTCTTTTCAGCTGCAGTATCGATAAGAATTCGGCTATAATTCTCTAATATCGTCAGATTCTATGCAATATACTGAGGAAATCAATGCATATAATAATCTTATACGAAAGCGCTTAGCAACCACGATGACATAGAACTTCAGCCCCGTAGGCTTATTTAACTCGGCGACCAATCGTGATCGTGTCTCAATCCAGTTGCACATCAACCATTGATAGTTTTTCCTCTCATACAAAATATATTGAAAGCCAGCAGTTGATGGTGGATGCGCAAATGTCAAATTAAGCGATAGCGATGCGACCGGGACTGGTTGCTAAGTTACACAATAAACGTAATCCTATCCTATCATCTACTGGAATAAATACATACTTAGTTATAACGTACAATTTAAATAATTATATTTTTATAGCTTTATACTCTTCCACACCAAATGACCTACTTGCCTCCGGCTCAAAGCAATTTGCAGACCGTCCCTCTGATCTTGAATTATGTTTAAATCAAAACTCCTATCGGGGCGTAAGCGTTCGCTGGTAATAAATGAACTTAGTCCAAAAGCAGGCCGCTATCGGCGTGCTCCAGACAGTTCTAGGCCGTGCCTGATAAATATCGTGTTGCCATCGGCCGACCTTGGCTGTTGCCGAACCAATTTGCGAGAGGGCCGCACAAACGCAATGTAAGGGCACGCCACAGACTTACCAATAACTATTAATCAACTTGAAATCTTCGATCGATTTGTGTATGTTAATTATAAAATTAGAACTAATTGATATGGTAATACAGTTGGCAATGGTTATAACTGTATATAGAAATAATTTAATCGCGTAATTATAACCGATTCATTAACAGCTATAGTGCCTTTGTATGTGTATATGTTACAAAAAATGTATAACATCAAGATTGTACACAATTACCTTCAAACATTGCTATAAAATTCTAAACATGTGTAATACATAGAATTATATTAAAAATAAGCTAAGTTACAAGCTATTCTAAGCTATTTTATTATTAGAACGAGACAAATAAATTAAACACGCTAAAAAAGTCAGATTTGAAATATTCACGAAGTCTCTCATTGACATATGAAAATTTCATTTAGTAACAAATATAAGTTTTACAGACAATTTTACTTTGTAACGTTTAAATACCAGTTTAAACCATCAACTACAAATAACGAGTGACCCATATAATCATTTCGTCTCTTAATAAAAAAAGATTAATCTAAAAGTATAAAACTTCACATTTAAAACTCAACCGGTGTTCTTTGTAAAGGGGTTTCAACAATAGTCCCACTCAGTCTTTGTTAGCATTTGAATCTGACTATACTTATGATTTCGATAATTTGGTACTTTCACCCATGAAAATCAGAACTCTTGGCCAAAATAGATTTAGAGCTCACCAAAATTACTCGATTGCTTATTTTGATAATATCCATGTAACCGTTTTCGAATAACATAAACATTCCAGCAGATCGGTGAACTAATAACAATGTTAGCTAAACTAGCGGGTGGATTCTGGAACAACCGGGAATAAACGGGAATATGTAATTAGAAAACTCCCTAAGCTGGATCTCCGGATCGCCCTAGATGCGTAATTGTTATACTATTTTAATAATTTGGAGAATAGATTTATATTTGTTTGTATATTAAACAATCTCTGAAGAACTGGGCCGTGCTTAATAACTACTATTAATAAAATATCTTACGGCCTTATTAATAATAATGTTATACATATTTAATAGTAATTAATTAACCTAGAGCAAAGTAAGCACTGTTAAGGCTTGTCCTCTTATTGATTCTATAATATAGAGTGACGCTCGCAGTCAGCACACAAATATCTGCCTTTACCTGGACTCGAACTCGAGTTCGAGTCTTGAACAATTATAATAACCACTCGGCTACAGTGGTCGCCTTATTGAATTGATTCAACATCACCACAGCTCATATCTCGTACCGTAACTATGTAAGGGCGATTAGGCCTCAGTCAATCAATCACACTGGCCCAGTGCGGATCAATTGCTTACATATTACTACCTTAGAATAATTTCGCAGATTTCGATTGCCTCACGCAGTTTACCTTCACCGTATGAGCTACAAATAAATATACATATAAAATCGAAAAGCAAAAATCAAATCGGTACATAGACATTCGATGGAAAGTGTCGAGACCACGGCGCCACCGACAATTGTAACATAATCAAAATTTATTTTTAATGTATTCATGCAATCCTACTACTATTATAAAGGCGAAAGTTTGTAAGTATGGATGTAGGGATGTTTGTTACTCTTACACGTAATAACTGCTGAATGGATTTGAATGAAACTTTACCACAATATAGCTTATACATCAGAATAACACATAGGCTACAATTTTTGACGAACCTGAAGTCCACGCGAACGAAGTCGGTGGCAAAAGCTAGTGTGTTCATATATATGTCTAAATATTAACTAGATCATTTATTTGCTAAACATATAAAACAATTCATAAAAATCGAGCTGTTTCCGACCACAAACACCGCGACAAGTGACTGTTATGTGCTCGAAAATAAATTTACTTTCAAATCCCGCACACCGTAAATATTCGGTTTTCTATGTAGAAGATAATTCTATGCCACATTCTATTATAATTGTTTCGCTTATAGCATGCAACATGAGAAATAATGCGAGCGTAACTGAGTGTTTATACTAGTGTCTTTTAAACATTCTCGTAATCCGGGCAAATATCTGGATCACGAAATAATTTCAAGTTGCTCATGTTATAATTGAACTTGTTCCCTAGATACCTGTTTGAGTTTACACTCGAAAATAGACATTTGTTTGATAGGAAATAAAAAAGAATGTTTAACTGTTTTTTTGATCAGTTTTTGTTTTCAGTACTCATTGAACACTTATACCAAGCTTGCCATGGTTTTGGTATTATGCAACGATATATGTTATTATTATGTTTTGTTGTTGGTATCGTTGTGTGGTCCATAATAAATTCATTTCTTTCTTTCTTTCTTATTTATATTTCTTTCCCTGTTTTCGGAATCCCGTGGAAATATAACCGTTGGTATTTATATATGAACTGTACTAGTGTTTATATTTATTGATACTTTTTTCTTTATTCTTTTATACATACATTTTTAGTACTTGATAAATTATTTGAAAAATACTTAGACACAACTTTATTTGCAACCATGACACACAAATACAATAACACATTATTACATTGTATTGTCTAACTCTTATCAATATATTTTAGAAGTAGCGATTGATACCCATACTTCTATCGCTATGAGTATCATGTAAATTATATCAAACATGTAATACCATATATTAATGATTTCATCAATTGTAATATATTTAATTCATTTTATTTAAGTATATTACAATTAATGTATTTATTTATTTATTAATATATGCATTTTCCCGTGTAGCAATCATTATAGATTATATTTATTTATATATATTATATTAATCATTATACAAGAAGCGTGTACATTAGTATTAATTACAAAATTATATTCAATGGAAGTTCCATTACAGTACAAATAAAAATATAGTTTCAATTGTGATAATTAAAAAAGAATTCAACAATTCCAGTAAAATTACAATACGAAATCAATAATGTAATTTAGAATTAATTTAAATCAAAAGTAAATAAGAGCGTCGGTGGCGCTGTGGTCTCGGCACTGGTCTGTGCGCCGCATAGAATCGGGAGGCCCGCGATCTAATCCCCGCCGTGTACCAATATAAATATAAATATAAATATATAAATATTTGTTACACTTACACCAATTAGCCTAGCCCAAACTAAGCTCTGTAAGGCTTGTGCTATGGGATCTAGGACAACGGATAGACATACATATATTATACATATATAAATAATTTTTATTGAAATATATATCAACAACCATGACTAAGGTACAAATGCTCGTATTCATCACACAAACATCTGCCCCCACCGGGATTCGAACCCGGGACCTCAGAGATGGCGACACCTTGAAACCGGTGTACTATCCACTCGACTATGGAGGTCGTCACCAATGTGTTTGTCGTTCCGAATTTCATATGTACATTTATCCGACGCTCCTAACGCTGACGCTCCTGACGCTCGGTGAAGGAAAACATCGTGAGGAAACCTGCTTACATAACCCGTACTGGGCCAGCGTGGTTGACTAAGGCCTAATCGCCCTAAAGTAGTTTGGGTAGGCTCGAGCCCCTCGATGGGGACGTATATGAGCTGTGATGGAAAAGTAAATAAATATTTTAGTTCTTTATTAATATTTGCATGCAACGAATTATCGTTGCATGCAAATATTAATAAAGATTTCTTGTTATTAAACAAGAAAGCTTCATTTCCTCTATTTTATAAGTTCCTCTCTCATTCCAATAAAATATTACTCACTGTTCAATCTATTTTTGAGGGATCTTCAACTCCTATATTAAACAAAAAAAATATCCTAATTTAACTTCAGTTACGTATAAACATCAAAAATAATTTAGTTAAATAAGATAACACGTACCACAAATAAAACACACGTATCAAAAATACACAAGGGATTACTCGTCATTTATACTGCAACGAAGTGCTGGAATAATCTACCCCAACCTATCAGGAATGCTACTTCGATCTATTCCTTCAAGAGCAACTATCGGAAGTATATGTTAAATGCCCAAAATAAAATTAGTTAAATATGTGGCTCGTATTAATTCTTAAGCAGGTGTCCAAATTATTCTGTGCCCGTTGTATATAGTTATTATATAGTTGTATAATGTTCCTATTGTTGTTGGGTTTGTAATATTCTTGTACTAGTTTTAAGTAATATCTGATGAGTAGTGTAAGTTGTGTCATGCTTTGGAGGACGTCAGAGGTCTGCGCATATTCACGGTGATGGAAACCCCGCTGTCGTTCTAGTGGCTTCACTGAAAATCAGCGTCACAGTGTTCTGTGACTTAGAGCTGAGTGGAGTCGGTTTTGGTCGCTTATATTATTATTATAATTTGTTAATTTTGTTCCTCTTTGTAAACACTACTAAGCGCCAAATAAATATTTTTTCTTTCTTTCTTTCATTCGTCGTCTTTAAAACGTGGATTCATTTTGCAAGCAGCGCAGGACAGGACCGGAACGATCCTAATGAAATCGAATCAACCCGATCAATTTGGAGTACATTATTAATTCTATTAGGATCTAGCACACGCAATAATTTAAGAATCATTTCTCATCATTAAATTAAATAAGTTTGATGTGTGCTGCAATTTTTAATAACGCATTTGTAAGAATAAAAAGCTTGTGAATACGGATGGTTGTTGGTTGTTTGTCAGACACACAAAAACTACTGAACGGATTTTTACCGTACGTATTTCTATCATATTCTCTTTAACCGATTTCTTTAGAGAGTGGAATGCGCTGTTGACAGATTATATTGGCAACTGTGCGGATATTAAAGAACTCCAGTGGAAATTGTAATTTTGGTAGTGGTATTATTTATATATAAGCTTTTAGCTGGTTTAAATTATTAATCTTTGGAGTGAGTTGTATTAACCAGTGGGTTCAAAACAAATCCAATAAAAATCGTATTTTTTATTTAAAAACCACTGGCATGCTTCTATCGTATATCAGCTGATATAGACAATATTTATTGAGCTCTTTTTTATCTTTACCCTATTTCGCACTACACAGTTTCTATATTTACTCTTTAGATTAACTGTATTTAGATAAGACGTCTACTGTTTCATAATGTAATAGGGAACTTTGTTGCACTATAGTTTCCTGCCAAGTACCAATATGTTTTCGAATTTCATATGTACTTTCGTTATTCGAAGCTCATACCGTGAAGAAAAACACCGTGAGGCAACCTGCATACACTTGCGAAGAAATCCATAAGCGTATGTGAAATTCAGAAATCAGTTTATGTTATATTTATCGCGCTAATTTAGAGTAATTTGTGCACCTCGGTAGGAACCGCTATGATGATGGTGGAATGAACATTTCCTATTCTTTGTGTTGAATGGGAGTACTCTTGGTTTATTATTGTGGCAACTGCATACAATTTAATTATATACATTAAGTACAAACTGTTCATGACTCAATGCAAAAACAGGTCGAACAAAACCTGAAAAAATATTTTACTGCGAAAAAACGAATTCTTTTGGATGAGTAATTTTCCGTGTACTTACGACAATCTCGTCCAAAGTCTGTGAAGTTGCCCACAAGTGGGACATTACACGTAGCACGCTTGCACTGTTATTTTTTTAATTCCACCTAATTTTAATTCCAAAAGTTCACACGGAAATTTTAAAATCTTTGCCACCGACCGTTATTTTCCCAAAATTGTTGTAATAAGACCATTTCACTCCCGCGTATTTAGACAGATTTCCTGGTGACTTTCTCTGCCTGTTATCTAAGAAGCTGACCTGGATACATCCGATACGATCTTATTTTTCTGGACTTTGTCCAATTCGCAAACAAAAACTTGTCAAAGTGTTCGTAAATAACCAAATAACAATTGAATTTAAAAGGTTTTCTTGCGGTCAAATGTTTGTGTGAAAATGTGATTGAGAAAGATTAATCGGGGGTGACAATCCTTGAGTCACGTGCGGAATCCGCGTGTCACATTAACACGATATTTCCACAACATATAGAATGAAAACTAATTAGGCCAGACGATTCCTAATATCGTCGAATTGCCGGTCAACCCATCTACGGATAGGGTTGTCAAATTTTCCGCTGGCCCCACTCACGGCTGACCTACAAACAGGATGTTTACAAAGGCCGGCGCAAGGGTGACAAGCATAAACAGATCCATTTAGGCCAATCGACCTAATCGACCCGAAATGTCCGTTTACGCGGAAAATAAAATTAAGGGCACATTGAAAAGGGAGAAAACAAGAGATCTGATGTTGGGAACGGGTATATATGCTTGCAATTTGATCGTTTCAATATCATAAAGAGGTGATGTATAATATTTTTTCTTTGCATTAGAATCAAACTTTCTTCGACAGATAAATTCAAAGAAACCAGCTCGGAATATAATTTTGCGACTAAGTTCACCAGTGAAACGCAGACAAGCTAGATCAAACTACCCAAAACATTATATTATTTTTTAAAATTATCTTTGCAAATGGATGTTTTCTCATGTAGCATTTCACGGGATTAAAATGTAATCGTGTTTAAGGGAAGCATACAAGTTGCACCATAAATAAAGCTTAGAGGAGTAACTGATTGCGGCTTAACCTGTATATATTTAAATAATAGTTAATCTTTTTTATCAACTTACCTTTATTGTATACGTATTTCGATTTCATGAGCTATAAAAAATATAATACCAGTTATCCGCTAATAATAGCCGCGTTAAATACTTAAGTAAATATACAACAGAGATTATAAATATATATCTAATTAATACTAAATTACGCAAAACATCGTGATTAATATTAATGAATTAGCTGACGTCAATCTTAAATTTGTCGCCTTGTAGGACTTGCCGATGAGTCCCAAAAGTTCGCAGATTAGCTTAAAGGTCGTATTCAAGTTTCAAGTAAATTTGATAAAAGCTTATTTTCGTAGTAAAAGTGCTTTATTAAAATTTTAATACGATGCACAATTTGTATAGAAAATATTTTAAACGGAGTCAAAGGCGAAACTAGTAAATGGAAATCGACAGTTTTATCGGACATCAGAAGTTGTTCAAGAGAAATTAATTAAAGAAAACTCTTCTTCGCTGGATTTCACTTTTGCAGTTATTATTATTTTTGTTAGAGGTTGGAATTTTGTTTATGATTAGCTGTTTGTCAAAATACAAATATAGTTCTATGAGTTTAAAAGAATATATTGTTCTGTCTTTATATTAGACTAGCTTTCTGCCCGCGGCTTCGCCCGCGTGGATTTCGGGATTGGGTGTATAGAGGGTTAAGGGTCATAGCTTTTGCCCACGGCTACATATACGCGGAAGTCGGTTTATGGTGCGAAGATTTTATCGCGCTTCCCGTGGGACTATCCGTTTTTCCGAGATAAAAAATGCCGCAAAACTCCTCAAGAATCACTCTATCTATTGATGAAAACCGCATAAAAATCTGTGCAGTAGTTTTTGAGCGAAGCCTTTATTGCGCATCCCGTGGGATCTGTCGATTTTTCCGGGATAAAAAGTAGCCTATGTTACTCGGGGAGAATGTAGCTTTCCAAAGGTGAAAGAATTTTTGAAATCGGTCCAGTAGTTTAAGCGTGAAGAGGTAACAAACAAACAAACAAACAAACAAATAAACAAACAAACAAACAAACACACTTTCGCATTTATAATATTAGTTGGGATACATTGGAAGATGAAATGGCGTTTGGAGGTTTTTGGCATTAAGTTTTATAGGACTTATTATTTGTTAAAGTTTTATAATATGTAATTAAATGGTTTAAATATATTGTGTGTGAGTAATGATGTTATTTATTTTGTATAATAAATATTTTCCCTACAAGAATTTTAACATATATATATTACATATTTGTTTCACCTTGAAAGGTTAGGTAGTAATAATATCCACTATGCACATTTAATTTAGTTTCATTGTAATATACTTAGGTCAAACCTATTGTGGTTATTCGGCCAGTTCACAGATATACTATGATTACAGTACTCTTAAGTCGCATCTCACGACTACCTTTGGATAAAAGAGAGAGTATTCTCAATCCTTGGCCGCATAGAGGTTATATATTTTACTGTCTTATACATGTACCAGCTCCGCAAATCTAGGTATCCATTATATCCTAGTTTTGATAGAATTTCCCCGGAAGCCGAATGTTTACTTACGCTAAATGTATGTAAGCCTGATCAATCATTGCTTCGAGGAATGGGTTCACCAAAATTAGATTAATATTTACATGTGTAAATACAGACTGTGCGTATCTTTACCACTGACTAAGGTTTTTAGACTTCCGTAGCCGAATGGCAAAAAACGGACCCCTTATGGATTCGTCATGTCTGCCCGTCCGTCTGTCCGTCCGTATGTCACAGCCACTCTTTTCGGTATTTATATAAGAGCTATACTGTGGAAACTTGGTAAGTAGATGTATTCGGTGAACCGCATTAAGATTTTCAGAGAAAAATAGAAAAAAAAATTTTTTGGGGTTCCCCATACTTAGAACAGAATCTCAATTTTTTTTTTCATCAAACCCATACTTGTGGGATATTTATGGATAGGTCTGTTTAGTCTTTAGTAGTTTGCGCGAGAGACGCTTCCAAAGTGGAAAAATGTGTGTGTGCCCCCCCCCTCCCCCTTCCCTTAACTTCTAAAATAAGGTAATGATAAAAATAATATATGATGTATATCACCACAAGCAAACATCAACCGAAAATTGGTTTAAACGAGATCTAATAATTACTTTTTTAATACGTTATAAATCGTAAACCGCATTTCAATCGACTCCAATATAATAAAGAATAAAGAAAAACATTTATTTAGATGTATAGTGGTACGGAACTCTACGTGCGCGAGTCCGACTCGCACTTGGCCAGTTTTTATGCATTATTCTGACAAACAATCAATGTGATCACCTGCCTGGTTTACCTGTGGTTACATATGGTCTTTGAAAGATACACACAAGAACCCCATCGTTTTATATCACATGATATAAAAGGAAACTATCCTCTCCTGATGGAAAAAATAAAAATTATTATACTGCCATTCCTTACCCTAACCTTACCTAACCCGATAACAGCAAGAGCAGGCACTACACCACTTTGCTGCAGAAATAAGTACCTAAACAGATATTGGTATAGAGTTTCCCTCCAGTTTTAAGTTTTAATACTTATTCCCCTTACGCGGCTTACAACTGAAAACTGGCTCCATTCCATTAATAGCAGAGAACACGATAAAGTCAAAAAGCTATCCTTTGCGTAATAAATTGCTATAAATTGTAGTATTTATAGCAATTTAAATGGCATAACAAAGCTTTGAGTTTATTTGAAGAGTAAAACAATCTATTTTGTTCACAAACTTCTTTTCAGTTTTAATCCTACTTTATTTTATTATTATTGATTAATATTTTTGTATAACAAATCAATAGAACTTCATGTTTCCTTGTCTCCTAGCATTCTTTGATAATCTATATTTCTTACACTTTGAGGTTTCTTTGTAATCTTGCAGGACCGATCGTTACGGAGGTTCTGGAGGCGTCTCACATTTTGAACACATTTTGATGCAATGGCGAAAGTTAGACAATTTTGTATTGTATTGTATAACCACGTCACGAAGCCATTTCATTATATGCATTGAAGTTGTACACCTTTTCTCGTGTTATTGTTTGTGATGTTGATTGAAAGGAAAAATTGCACCCCGCAGCGGACTCTATTAAATTAGTTTGGTTCATGTCAACAAACAACATGCTATATACTGTACCTACTTAGATATTTTGCGTAATCCAATTGAATTGAATCATTTAAAGCGTTTATTGTTTTTTTTGTTAGTTTGTCAATTCTGCCGTTTTACATTGTTTTTTTCATTTTTAGGTTTTCATATGTACTGACGCTACGGTGAAATAAAAATATCGCGAGGCAACTTGTGTAAAATTCAAAGCTTTATGTGTATTCGATCAATCCGTATTAGGCCAGTTTTTATCTAAGGTCTAATCACCCAAACATAGGGTAGACTCGTGGCCCTTGGTATAAGCTATATTTGTATCATTATCAACATAATTCAACGAAAATTAACTGTGAATACTTAGGTGGTAAATCTTATTTTTGTTCGATCGCTATATAAACAATCGCTGTAACCCATTAGAGCGAGAAACGTCACAAGCTCACATAATACCGTCACTTTCCACGGAGCATCAGCGTAACACCCTTCGCAATTATCGTCAAATTAACTCTGGCACACCTTCGTTATCGGCCGATTTAATTACGCGCAGAGTTTTCACAATCCTCACTTGACGCTGAGCCAAAAATAGACTCGGGGCATATGATGTGGAGTACGTATCATGTAGCCCCCGCTTTATCGCTATTTATGGGTTTAATGTCGGTATTACGTTTAATACAAACGTATTCTACGTTAAGGGCAAAAGTAATTTTTCTGTCCCATTTATGTCATAATCAGTTCTGCTGTTAAAGCCAAAATTCATTAAAGTTTAATGAAAACATTTTTGAGATTATCAATGTACTTGGTTACTAGGATAGATGATTAGTTTCCCCCGAGCCAAAAGGGTGGCGGGCGCATTGCATCGCCTGCTGCCCAATCTCGGGGGACCGAGGGATGGAGTTCGCCGCCTGTACGAGGGCGTCGTGCGATCCGTGGCCATGTATGGGGCTCCCGTGTGGTCGCAAGACTGCGCGAGGTCCCCCCGCTGCAGAGCTCTGCTACGGAGCCTGCAGCGGATAATGGCCATACGGATCGTACGAGGCTACCGTACAATCTCGTACGAGGCGGCGACGGTTCTGGGACGCTCCCCCCCATTCGACATCCTGGCCGACATGTACGCGGCGACGTATGCGTCGCGGCGTGTCGGCCGGGGGGCGATGGGGGGAGCACCCTGGAACCCGCGCACGAAGTGCCTAAGCGGGAGTGGCACCGACGGATTGTGGTGGCCTGGCGTGCGCAGCTCGAATTACGGATCTGCGCGCGCCAGCGGGCCGTCGGTGCCGTACTCCCGCACCTCGAAGCTTGGCTCCACGGGAAGGAGGAGGTCACCTACCGATTGACTCAGATACTCACCGGGCACGGCTGCTTCGGTGAGTATCTGTGTCGAATAGGACGGGAGGGATCGACACATTGTCACCACTGCGCATCCGACCTTGACTCGGCCCAGCACACGCTGGCGGAGTGCCCCACGTGGGCCTCCGAGCGCCGAGTCTTGGTCGCAGAGATCGGGCGAGATCTGTCTCCGCCGGCATTGATTGCGGCAATGCTGGCGGACGAGGGAGGTTGGAGGGCTGTGGCCTCCTTCTGTGAAGCAGTGATGCTCCAGAAGGAGGCCGCCGAGCGGGGTCGGGAGATGGCCGATCCCGCTCGAAGAAGGCGGCGCCGGGCTCGGTAGCACAGCTGCGGCGCCGCCGCGGGTCGCCAGCGGCCGCGAGTAAGTCGCGACTGCTACGGCGACCCGGGATGGACCACGCCCCTTCCGTGGCCGGGGGGCGTCGTCGGTGGAGGAGACCGGGGGAGGTAGTAAGCCTCCCCCGAGGAGGGCTCCCCTGTGTCGACGGGGGAGCGGAGGCTGGGGGTTCCCGGAAGAAGCTTTCTGTTCCCAGGGGCTCCCTACATGCCTGAGGAAGGCCATCCCTGAGGTTTTTAGTGGGTAGGCCTCCCCCTTCTGGGGAGGAGAGCCCCACATAACCCCGGCTCGCCACAGCCGGGGTATGCAATTTAATGCATTTTCCTCAGGGAAACAAAAAAAAAAAAAAAAAAAAAAAAGGATAGATGATTAGTTGGAGTTTGTCAATATATATTATACTAAGGTTACTTGCCCATAATGGGCCGACGTATGACCTAATCCCTCTCTACGGTGGAACCTACCAACGCCTCAGAATAAAAAAAAATCGCCGTAACAGTTAATGCAAGCTCCATCTAATAGAGCGTTCAATCTTTTGAAAATCGAATCAAAACTTGGTTGAAAACGGGGCCCTCCTTGAAGACCCATTAATTACATTACGCTCCTTTGCTTGTGGCTTGCAAAACAAAAGACTTATTCCCTGATGACGCGCGAACACGTGACGTCACCGTGACGCTGTTTCACCATTAAGTTTATAGTCTGTCGACACGCGAACCTGTAGACAAACCTATAAATGGAATTAACACCAGAAGTAATTATTATTATTGGCCATATTGTCTAGGACTTTTCTTGTTATCTGACCATTTCCTAACAGGGGGACCTGACCTGGAATTACCGTTGAAATTCGAGCTTTGATCTTTCGTAACTATGTCTTATTAAACAATTACGTTCAGGAGCTTTGCTTGAATACGGGCTAAAATCAAATATGTACTTATAAAAAACCTTCTTAGAAGCGGTTTTGACTATAATTTAATCTGACAGATTAAATCATAGACAAAACCGCTTATGTTGTGTAAATAAATATTGTGATATTAAAAATTGTACGTCGTATATCTAATTAGGGAAATTATTCCAAATACTCCGGCAGGCATTTCATAGTCTCTATGAAAACTGTAGCGACCGCATAACTGCAGGTATTAACATAATAATCACGTAACGGCAGATAAGTTAAGGCAGCAATATGCACGCACATTTTAGTATATAAGCTCTATATTTTAACTCAATAAACCAGACTATATCAACACCACTGAGTCTCATTATGTCATTGCCCAAACACTGGCAAATTGGTGACCCCGACGTAATTATTATCTTAATACCTGCAGTTATGCGGTCGCTACATTCTTCATCGCTTTGCTACAAAAAACTCTAAACCAGACAGTAATTATTTTCTGTTTGCGTCATTAAATCTGTTGATGACGTTTACAAAAATTTATGTAGATTTTAAATTTCTACTACTCTTCATATGCCTCGTTGTGTTTTCATATAAATGAGTGCTAGCAGATCTTTAAATGATGACCCACCTAATGGAACATTGACAATCAATGCTTTGCTCAATAACGTTTCCCAAACTTTTTAAGGTTATATGAGTAAACTATTCTGTGGTGGCAGGTAGCGCGACGATAACACAAACCTGCCAAAATAAACGATTCCTCTGAACACTCTTCATTAAGCATTGACATAGTACATTATTTATTTATTAAATTTTATTTATTCATAGTTTCTTTATAATTTTTGGTGCATACCCGTTATTTCCTACATGTCACGCTTTTTCGAATTAACACTGTTACGAGATGTCTAATAATCTAAACTTACATCACCGGATATAAAATGTTTACTTTCGAGTTCCTCTGTTAGCCATTTGTTAAACAGCCTAATAAAAATTCTTAATGTAAATGAATTTATATTGAGTAGCAAAGAGGTTCTTGCGTCGTCACATTCACCGCAAATGACCACATTTCCGCGTGAAGTCTTGACAACAGTAAATTGTCGTTTCGATTCGACAAGCAGTTCGAAATTACAATTGCAAATATTATAATAAAATATGTCTCAAATTATATAATCTACAGATGTTACTACTGGTTTCATTAAAATCTAGTTGTTCTACCGAAGGTGATAGACCACAGCTTAGATTACAGTAACACAGAAAACTTAAGAAACACGGATATTCAATAATTTCAGCCCACTACTGGACATAGGTATCTCCCAAAGATTTCCACACTGATCAATGTTGCGCTACCAGCATCCAACGTCTTCCTAAACTATCTGTCCTCTTTTTTTTTGTTTGTTTGTTCCCCTGAGGAAAATGCATTAAATTGCATACCCCGGCTGTGGCGAACCGGCGGTTATGTGGGGCTCTCCTCCCCAGAAGGGGGAGGCCTACCCACTAAAAACCTCAGGGATGCCCTTCCTCGGGCATGTAGGGAGCCCCCAGGAACACCGAGCGACTTCCGGGAAACTATCTGTCGTCTAACAGCCGCCAGTCTAACTTTAGATCTCAGTTTCTAAATATTTGGTACCTTCTGTGCTTACGGTAACAAACTATACAAAAATACTTATTAAAAGACCTCTTAACCAACCTTAGTTTCAACTTTCACCGTATCATGCAAGATATAAATAATAGCGGTTAAAAACAATGGATGGACAGAAAGGAGGAAGCGGCCAAGGTCTCCGTCCAACGTGGACAATTCAACGAAATTGGCGAATTTCAATACCCCACAGTAATGATTAATGATCGGACTATTAACATTGTTAAATTTCAAAAGCATGTATTTACAAAATAATGACGTTTAATAATCGGCTTTACTCGACGCGCCGATATTATATTTACACGGACGTGTGATCTTATTATATTGATAAATAATGCGTGGTCCTTGCGTTGGGTGGTCATAGCCTCCTGATTTGAGAAACAGTTTCTTTTGCCGTATTTTTAAAAGAAGTATTTATTATTAGTATTGCAGTATTTATTATTTGTGATAATATATATAAGCGACCTATTTAAACGTTTTTATAAAACTGAAAATATTATATCGAGTCGTTAGTTGTAAAATAGATTTTTTTATCTGTACATCTAACTTCATAAGTTTTTTGATCGACTTATATAACAACTAACTTTCCGCCTGCGGTTTCGCCCGTATTATATCAGATTTTCCAATAGGAAAAGCATTTTCCTGTGGTTAAATCTTATATATTTAATTCTATACTACCTGTTCCTGCTCGGGAACAAACAAACTATATCCATATCAAATTTCATCAAAATCTATTCAGTAATTTTTATGCAAAATTTATGCGAGTAAATAGTAACAAACAATCATCCATACTTAAAAAATTCGTATATTTTTGCAGTTTATTCTAATGCTACAGTACAATTTTCGATCACTCACATCTCTAACAAATTATAATTAGACTGAAAAAATATCTCTAATATAGCTCCTATATTTCCGCCAATATTTTATACTTTATTGACTGAAATTATCTTAATACATTTTTTGCCTTCGTGTTTATATTATTAATCAAAATCTCAATCTTTCTCTCAAAGAATGTAAATACAAAACTGTTTTATATATAGATTATGTTTCTAGACATCAATAGATGCAAATAAATGATCATGTATAAATACTTTATTTTCTAATAGCAACAGAGACAGAACTAGCATATTGCAGGTTAGTATAGCAACAACATATGAAGTGGAGGCATAAGAAATGTAGAAGTAGAGGAGAAATATGAAAGTGAGGATGGGTCTCGTGAAGAAGGCTTTGGATGCGAAATATTAACTCCAGAGACATAATTGAAAGAGTCAAATAGAGGCACAAATGTTGTGGCGACCCCATATACGAGTCAGGAGTAATAAATGAAGATGATCATTTCTTTACTTGATCTTAAAAATGTTTCATTGGCCGTTACATTCATATAAATAATAATGGTTTTATAAAATGTATCGCGAAAATTTTAGTTAGATATTTTTACATTGTTCGTCTAGGTAAAACTTTAACGGTAGCATACGAATCTTAAAAGGATCGCAGTTGACCACGGAAGGTATTCCACTTAGCAATTTTTGTGCGATGAATCTCTCTTCGATTTACCATTAATTAGTTTTGTTATCTTTACGCATGAGTTACTTGTAGAGCATAAAATTTACTTATCGATTAACTGATCAGGCTCCTGGCTGTTTAAATATAAGTTTTAGCCTTATACGTGTATGCGTTATTAATTTTAATGTTTCCAAACTCAAGTAGACTTAAAAATATCTTAACTCGTTTGGACAAAAGGCTTTCAGGGTAACAAGTAATTCTGTTAATAAATTTTGGAAGGACAAAGCGAGTCTAATGACCCTGCCCGAGTTATTTGCGTAATAATAGGTAATCTTCCATCAGTCCGGTGGTGTCACCCATATTGTTATTTGGCAATGTTCTGATTAAACCTGACACTCGTAATCTCATAACCGATCCCGCTTTCAGTAAACACGTTGCCTAAGTTTGGACAGGCCCCGGCGTTGTGAAATTGAGTCTGAAATAGATGAACTTTGTCCCTGCCGACGTGAACTTTAATGGGATATGCAAACAGGGGATCAACGTGCGTCCCCGCGGTATTCAGGCCTTAAGACATGCGATTACGGGGTGACTGGATGGGTCACATGATGCTCGGTCTGTTGTCCCTTATAATATATATACTGTAATAACTTATGTAGCATTGTTGCTCTGCCGACTAATTTTAGATTCATATTAAGGTGTTAGGGTCTAAAAGCCAGTGAAGCACTGTATAGTAACAACTATACTGTAATAACTTATCGTAATTTATCATTAAATTAAACATTATTAAAATATTTCTTACACTTACATCAGTTAGCTTAGCCCATACTAAGCTCTTTAAGGCTTGTGTTATGGGATCTAAGGTAACGGATAGACATACATATATTATACATATATAAATATTTTTATAGAAATATATATTAACAAAACATGACTAAGGTACTAAATGCTCGCATTCATCACACAAATGAATCGTCACAATTATCTGCCCCCACCGCCACTCGAACCCGGGACCTCAGAGATGGCAACACCTTGAAGCCGGTGTAATAGTTGTTGAGTAATATATTTTTGGAATAGTTTTTGTCATATTCACTCAGAGAATGTATTGTTCGATGACTTTCGTGGTCGATTGGTTAGTACGCCGATCATATGAAAGTAATTATATGGCTAAGATTTTAGACTTTTTCTTACAAAAACGGAATCAACAAAAAATATATTGTAAGTAGAATTTCATTCAGTAAAGATATTAATTAAAAGTCAACCTACCAGCACTAGTCTAGCGTGGTTAACTGGGTCTTAATCGCCGTAATATGTTTTGGGTAGGCCCCTCGGTGACAACGAATATGAGTTGTGATAATTTTTATTTTTATGCCATTTTTGCAGAATTTGGCGATCGACCTACCGAGTATGTCGTTCGAAAAAGCATCCATCCATTTCGTTGCGCAAGAATATCTGTCAGTCGTTTTTTTTAGTTTGTTCTTACTTGTCAATATTTGTTTATCGCAAGTGCCATGCTTGCACAATGTATTTGCTGTTTGTACGAGATCTTAGTCAAATAGTAACGTATATTTAATTAAAAATAATAAAAAAATATATTTTAAGTATGAATAATTTAAATAAAAGTAAAGATTTATTTATGTATTATTTTACATTCGAATGTTGCCCAGATGTGCTTGATTTTGCTCAGAATGTAATGTAATAACTTTTTGTGGACACTTTATTGATTTGAGTTTTGCAAGTTTGTTTAGTTTTTTTATTTATTATTGTAACTGTTTGTGTCCTAAATAAGAAAAAGGGACTAAATGAGAAAGAAACTAAATAAATAAAAAAAGGGGTTAAATAAATTAAGTAGGTAATTCGACAGGTGATATTTTCAATTCATTCATAACTATAATAAACTTGGATGGTTTTAAGTTAATATTACATCTTATCTGAAAAATTAACTCATTCCAATTATCCTTCTGCTCCGCCGTGTCTTTCGGGGAAAGTCGTCTATTTTGGAGTCTTTGAATTCCACTAAGATCTGAAATTTTGAATACGTAACCAAGGAGGTTCAAGGACCGCGCAGTTTGTTTGTGTCCCTGATTAAGTCCCGGAATAGGCTGGTTGTTGTGTCATGTAAATAAGCCGTAGGCACAGAATTAGATTCTCCGAAATAAATAGAGTTTGCATTGTTACTGTTTTCCTTTTATTTTGCACTAAAACTTTTGCATTTATAATATTCCTACTAAATACATATAACTTTTAAAAGATTATAGATTTAACTTTTCTATTTGTTTACACTATATTATAATGATCTAAGATATCCGAGCATGTATTATTTTGACCATTGATAACAATTGAATCACCTTTTTTCATTTATTCATCTTGCATCAATCGTTATCCAAACTTAATAGAAGTTTAATATAATAAAATATAATCAATATAACACACAAAATATTATAATGCACCAGACCTACAAGGGTATCTAATTATCAATGAAATTACAATCTCAGTCAGACATTTTAATAAATACATTCTTGCTTACATTTCGAGTGCTGATTCTAAAGTCTTAGTAAATTTCAATTATATACCAAACTAATTAACCGACTTCGTAATATGCTTTTCTCTACATTTATATACATGTGTAATACATATAAACCTTCCTACTTAAACATATGGAAAACTGCATATAATCCGTGGAGTTTATTTATAAGATCTAATTGGACAGACAGCGAAAGCGACTACATTGTATTCGTATATTATATAAAGATAACAAGCAATATAAATAGCATAAATAATTAATGAATCACCTTGTAATTTATTCATTTCTATATATATACTTACCCAGCCCATTAAGATTTTTGTTTGGTTCAAATAAAATTAACAAAAGGAGATACATTAACAAGCTCCAAATGGACAGTACGCAAATTGTTTAGACAGCCTGCCGACATTGTGAAGTGTAAGAACTTTTATTTTCGTATCAGCCAATGGCCGCCGAAAAGAATGATCCTATTTATATATATCAAACCTATAAATAGGATTTCCGTTACTGAAATTTAAACCACACATTAATCGGACTAATGTCTTAATAAGTATTTTTCAAACAGATTCTCAGTATCTTCATAAATAATCGAGTGTAACAAACGGTCTAAATATTTATATATATTTACGATTCAAAAGTATATAAGGGTCCTTATATATTCTCCTCCTCCTTATATAGATACCTCTAGTGTTCCGACTTTAAGAATAATAATAATGCTACATAAGGCTAAAAGTAAGACTGGATGATTTTTTTCTAACTTTATAATTTTAATTTTTTCCTACATCACAATTTGGTTAATTGTAGGATTTCGTTACCACCAGATGGGCAGTCCTATACGTAAGTATATAATCTCATTTAGAAGTTCTAAATAATAAGATGAAATAACAGGTGTTATTTTTTTCCGGTAGGTAGTGAGCTTGAAACAAACTTTAGGTTTTCTCCGTAAGATCTTGACTGAGGAACTCACGTTATTAATTAGAAACGTTTTCATTGCCTCCTTGATGTAATCTCGATTTGTTTGTAAACCTAATTAATCCGGTGGACGCGTGCTCGGAAATAATTAATTATTATATTATCTGTGGACTAGCCGCTAAGCCAAGGCCGCGCAAAGCTATCTTAAGTTACAGATCTATTAATAAGGCTTTTACTTAATTAAATGTTACTGTTTGTTTACAAAAATATTAGAGAATATTTTTTATGGCAAGACTGACTTTGTTATCGCGCATCAATACATATTTGGTTATAAAGCCTAAATTAAGCATATCGTCGTTCATATTGCAATTAGATCTATGTCAGAAATGACAAGTTTACAGGAGAGTAAAAAAACTGTGTACTGAAAAAAAAATCTATTATAACACTAAAATATTTTTAACAACCGTTTCATAACTATTGCGTTCGTCTTTCGGTCGCGCTCAGAATTATTATCAAAGCATACCTCAATAATAATAAAAAAATACCAATTTTTGACATAGAACAAATTGCAATATGAACGACGATATTGAATAATGAAAATATAAAATGTAGGTATTATCTTATTTTATATTTATTGTACTTCATATTTTATATTTATGTATTATAAAAAAATATTTTTTTCCCTGACTTATTACTTTAATGAAGACAGATTTCGTCTCTTCACAACAATTTAATATATAAATATAATTATATATTTAGCTATAAAAATATTAGCTTTAATTTCAATTAACAGAAATAGAATCTTGTATCTTATTCTTCTCAACCTACAGCTTACTGTTTTCATTATGATACATATGATAGCTTTAGAACTCTACATAACTAATCAATTTCTTTCGCCTGCGATCGTTTCTAACCATATGAGCGCTGTAATTAGATAGTGTTAATTGCGCGAAACGCAAACAGAGCATCAACTTTGCATGCATGTTAGTACACAGTATGTGTTGGTACATGTTGCGAAAAGATCGCGTCTGGTGTTCCAACTGCAACGCCGATCGCCCACGAGAAGTACAATAAACACGGGGTTTTTAACTCACTGCACGCTTGAAATAGACGGCTAATGTGTTAAACTAGTCACTATGATGCAAGACACTGTTAGTAGCGCGCTATACTCGCTTATCATAAAAAAGATTTACACAATTTGTTTTATAAAATAATACATTAAAATCTTCGAGATTGATAAGTGGTTAAATATACAAATTCCTATGTCAGTTTTTGCCTTTAGATTTTAGAATCTAGTTACAAAAAAAAACCTTTTGTGCTCGTGTTTATGTTACTTCTGACACATATATTTATGTTATGTTTAGATCAATTTAATCTATGATTATGTATAAAAGATGTAAATCTTGGGGTAAATTGTATAGAATAGATCTGTATTATCAAAAACTAAAATATATTGATCCGCGGACACTTTAGATTGTTTATATAATATTATCCCAACTAATATTATAAATGCGAAAGTGTGTTTGTTTGTTTGTTTGTTTGTTTGTTACCTCTTCACGCTTAAACTACTGGACCGATTTCAAAAATTCTTTCACCTTTGGAAAGCTACATTCTCCCCGAGTAACATAGGCTACTTTTTATCCCGGAAAAATCGACATCCCACGGGATGCGCAATAAAGGCTTCGCTCAAAAACTACTGCACAGATTTTTATGCGGTTTTCATCAATAGATAGAGTGATTCTTGAGGAGTTTTGCGGCATTTTTTATCTCGGAAAAACGGATAGTCCCACGGGAAGCGCGATAAAATCTTCGCACCATAAACCGACTTCCGCGTATATGTAGCCGTGGGCAAAAGCTATGACCCTTAACCCTCTATACACCCAATCCCGAAATCCACGCGGGCGAAGCCGCGGGCAGAAAGCTAGTATTCAATAAATACGATAATTAATGTTTTAATTTCTCTGTTTAGTCAAATATAAATCCAACTGTTTCCTAGTGATGAATGAGTAATAACTTGTCGATTGTTTTGTCAATTGATTGTGCCGATACAGCAAACATTTCAATTTTCATAGATATATAAGTACTCAAATCGAATACATCTTACTATTGCTATTCATAAGGTTCTAGTCGTAACGTATAAGCTGGCGTGTCTGTCAAGAGTAAGACACTTTGATGAAGATCTATTTTCGGTAAAAGAAAATGTATAATCTATGTAATATGAATAAGTATATTATTCGATTACTATTCGACATTATTATTCGACGAAATGTATATCGAAATCCTCCCTTGTTCCCGATAATATCTTGTGACAGCATA
Organism: Scirpophaga incertulas; assembly: GCA_036419045.1. Taxonomy (NCBI): domain Eukaryota; kingdom Metazoa; phylum Arthropoda; class Insecta; order Lepidoptera; family Crambidae; genus Scirpophaga; species Scirpophaga incertulas. Next base: position 22,198,554 of record CM071635.1, on the reverse strand, counting down.
CCATTATTTCATGTGACATGTGGTTTCTTCTCGAATAGTCTTCGGTGGATACCATAGAATATATCAACGATCTTGACTTATCCTAATGATTTTGTGTGCTACTGATGTTGCTAACCGATGTACATACATACATACATACATACACTCACGCCTTTTTCCCATGGGGGTAGGCAGAGATTACGTCTTTCCACTTGCTACGGTCTTTACATATCTCTTTCGCTTCATCTACTTTCATAACATTCCTCATACATGCTCGACGATTGCGGGTACTTCAGACCTGGCCTTTTTTGAGGACATTTTCGATTTGTTCGAAATATGTTCGCCTAGGGCTTCCTCGTCCCGTATCTCCACTCACTCCAGCTTCATAAATCATTTTGGCCAGTCTACTTTCATCTGTCCCTTCCACATGCCCAAATCACCCAAGCATCCCTTTCTCTATTCTTGTCACGATATCCTCTTTCAAACCACATTTCTTTCTAATCACTTCATTATACAATCTGTCACTCAGTTTTACTCCTGCCATACTCCGCAAAGCTCTCATTTATGGTGACCACCTTGCTTTATTTTTATACTTTTATTTAAATAAAGCCATAGGTCATAGATTAAGCCAACTTATTCAAAAACATTGGTTTCTGTTCTATTGTATTTATTTAACTTAAGTTACCAATATACTTCTACTGTCATGTTCCATAATTGTTATGTAACAAAACAATAGAAGATAGCCAAGATAGGGCCCATAGAAATATTAATAAGTTAAAAACTTTAGATCTAACAACGTTCAACATTTGGTCACTGTGTTTGTCCATAAGCCTGGAGCTCTGAATAGAATGAAAAAGTAAATAAATCTGTTTTGTGGGGTTTGAGTTTCCTCTAAAAATGATATCCTTAGTTAACCATCCTGTTTCTTTCACAATACAATTTTATCCTGTGTCCTGGATAAATGTACAAACATAGAATCTCACATGCACATACGCCCAAACCGAAACAAATTTATGCAAGTCATAATTTGTCCTGTGCGGAAATCGAACCTTCGACCCGTAGTACAGTAGCCAGTGGATGCTTTTTTTATAGGATGGGGCAGCAAACAAGCAAACGGATCACCTGATAAGCGATAACCGTTGCCCATGGACATCCTCAACACCAGAGGAGACACAGATGCGTTGCCGGCCTTTTAAACTACTACTTGTCTTCTGTGCTACTTGTCGCACCAACAACCGTGTGGATTTGTAATGTAATCTTAATAACGATTGCAGAAAAAAAACTATTTTAATGCATATGTTGTTTTCCTAAATCGTGATACATAATCAAGATGTGCGCACACACGTAATCCGCCTTACCGAGGATTTCGCAACGGGTTCATTCGCGCGGAGTTTGTCGAAACATCGTAAACTCTGATTTGACCTGTTTTCATTAGACTCGACTTATGTATTCTCACTTGCGCACTAGCTTCATGAAGCATCCTCCCGTAATGCTCGGACTTTTGACATCGCTTCGAGGAACATTTGTTTGTTGTACGCGTCCTCGTGTCAAAAGAGTTTAATACTGTATATTAATAAAAGGTATCTGATTCACAGTCTGACCCACCATCGCCAAGTGTAACTATTGAAGTGTGATCCTAAGTTTGGTTGGATATTATTACTAAAGAAGTGGCAGAATAGGGCTTTTAAAATTTATTTGGCATCCGTCAATTTTTGAAACAAGGTGATTACTGAGTAGAAATGAATAATGGCCTGCATTCGCCTTTACCCCTGTTTTGTTAAAATAAGGGATGGCAGTAAACACATACTTGCTCAACTAGTACTTGCTTAAGAGCAATTCTCTGATTTTCAGTTACAATCCTCGCACCAATCGGTCGCAGTGCTTGCTTATTATGTTGTGACATTACCTCTTTAGCAACATCGTGAACCAAGAACCCCTGGTATACACAAATAACCAAATTTTCTACTTAATTTTTATTTTAATCAAAGTCATCTATTTTGTTTTTCTTGTGTAGTCGATGACAGAGCGGATTCCACGCAACGCGTCTTATCACCACACTGCGCTCTGACATAACGCGGCCATGTATTTTGCAACGACAACTAAAAATAATTTCTCTATTCGCCGTCCCGAAATTAACGCTGTTTATTTTAACACTCTATAATTAACGCGGTGTCTTTAACCGCCAATCGGGTCTCTTTCACATAATACTATCTGAATTCTGTCTTCTCAGAATTTAGTTCGTCCCATTTTTTGAAGATATAATGAATCAAGGACGCCGAGATCTGCCGTATCTAAAGAAAAATTAATTCTCAAACATGCGCGAACATTCAATAAGTTTTGATTTGGAGTCACAAAATTTTTTAAATTGGGGCAACGCGAAATTTTAATAGCCACACCAGAACACACCTCCATAATGAGACGTTTCCTGCTGAAATTGAAACAAAAGCTCTGAATACATCAGCGTCCCGGCGATTCCGGTGATATGGTGCGGTGGCAAAAGAATTTTTAAACATTCTCGGAACGCAGCACTTTGAAAAATTTACAACTTGACAAACTTTGTCGCTTCATAAAAGACTGTGGACCGGATAACAGATGTTCTCCAACGACTCCTCAGTCTCTTTGTAACAATTCAAATGATCGTAAATTATCAAAACTGACCAATATGTTATCAAATAAGCTTTCTCTACGAAAATGTTGATAATTTTATGATTCCGAGAAAATCGATTCTACGATTACCATCGGTTGCTTTTTGAAATCCATAAACCCACATTGATATTCTTAAGGCCAATATGAAATCTTATACCGTCGTTTTTCAGATCCATGTAAATTTTCGTATATTTCGTAATATTTTTAGTTTCCGTCTTGGTTTTTGTTAAACAGATAAATCTGTTTCTCTAAACCAGAGTTAGACCTGAAAAAAGAGGCTTCCAGTGAATCATCTCTCCATTGAGATAACGAGGTGTAAGGCGAGCTTCTGCTCTTCCTTTGCTGAGACGGTGACGTCGAGTGAATGTATTGAGGCTACAATAATGATTAATGAAAGATGACGATTTTATCTTTTTATTGCTATACAAATTGATCCATTGATCCATTGATTGATGTAATAATGAAAATGCGCCAATCCAATATTTTTTTCTCCTGAGTCGTATATAGTCTAAAATTAGAATACTAAGCAGCCATCTATTGAGCGCCATTGCGTATACAGCTAGCTACCATTTGTTTTATGTTAACAGCTGGCTTGAGAGATATTATGATATTTTTTTGAAATCAGATAACTGGATAAACATCTTAGATAGGCACCTATGGTTCATATAATATATCTCACTTACAGCCTTAGAAGAAGCTGTTTATTGACAAACAAACTGATGTTTAAAAAAGTCACCAAAACTACACGAACTTCTAGTGAGATTCGCAGCAGATCTTCAAGCCCCACAAAAACGACAATATAATACAATGCCAACATTTGACATAAGATGTAAAATCTCGGTATCCAGTAATTTCACAATCTATCTCTTTTCCTTGACGCCGAAATTGCTGTGATGTAAATATGAGTATTTCGCGGCAGAAATAGGTATGATAATGGTACGATTACCTAGCCAGTAACCAAGCATCATCTAGACATACAAAACTGAAATAAACCGCAGTGCAGGCGAGAATACGCTATACTCTACAAGAACGATGTTTATTTATTTCAATATTGTTTTTTCTAAGCGATTACAATTCTCTCCCATTACACAATGTCTCAATAAAACGTAGACGGCAAATTACAAGAAGTTCGTCATCCAGAATAAATTAATTTTCTGTCTTAAATCTGAGACCCTTGTGCCCTTTACAAGTTTCTAATGCCACATAAATTTACAACGTTCATTTCAACTCAATGAGTTTACAAAAATCACGCTCCTCGGGATCCTTTAAGGCAGTGTAAATGTCATCCATTGTGATAATTTCTCGCTTAACGTGGAATTTGTTGGCATAATTGTCAAGATTTGTGTATTCTGGTCTTCGTTTAACCACCACTTCTAAGAGTTTACCTTTTATTACCTCAGTAGTTATGAACGTTAGAATAGTTGCATGAGGAAGTAATAAGATTAGTCCACTAAATATGGGTTGGAGTAGTATAGTTCAGTATCTAGTCCCTTTATTCCTAATACTAAAAATACTAATTTTAATAAATACATATTAGTTCTCCCTTATTTAAATGCCCCAAGAACATAAAATATAACACTTGCTTCCTAAATCTGTCACCGAATCTTCGAAAGAATGAATACTTATTGTCAACATTAAGGTATTACTAAATTAGGTTCGAAAAAAGGAAACGATTTTTCGATAATACAAGTTATTTGTACATCGTTAACCGAATTTAGAATAGAATGTTATACATTCTATTCTAAATGGTGCCAAACGATCAAATTAGCCAAGAATATTAATAAAAAGTTAAAATATTACTACTGCTTATTTCAGCACATGATTTTGAGACAAAATTCAATTAGATTGAGCAATCCGCGTAAACAATGTACTATTTATGTCTAGCACAAATTGATATTCTTCTTTTAACATTTTATCAACATCAATATATAGCTATCTACCAACGCACAGGCCTACCTCAACTAAGCAAGGCTGTTTTTTTAGCTTTAGTCGACCACTCGTATCCAGTGCAGGTAGGTCGACTCCACATATACCTTTTATTTACGTCACAAGTGTACACACGTCGTTCACGATGTTTTCCTTCACTTTGGGAATGTCAGACAAATATACATATGAAATTTGACTAACGGAAAACATATGCAAAATAGACCCCCACACCTCACTAGGTCAATACCGAGAATACAGCATCACGACACACTAAAAATATATGAACTTTAACAGTTTTTGATATCATTTCTTCAATATATTGATCTAAAACTCTGCCCTTAATCAAGTATAAATACAAGTTGGAAACCAGAGACGTGTATAGAACAGAATAAAGACACTTATTTCATATTCCAACGAACTGGTGACAATATGCAACATTGTACCATGCACTGCACCCATATCAGGCGCGGGCACTCTTCCTTTGTACGAACGAACGATAAAGTATTTACGAATTTATAACATAATACGCTTATAAATTCATATAAACTTCATTGTTAAACGCCACTGAATTAGTTTCAGTATAAAACCGCGCATAATTATACGAAGTGACATCTTTACTTATAGGCGTTTAATGCAGTGTCTCTTTCTTTTTGTGGATTTTAGACAAAGACTGCCGAATCTGTTTTTATTGCTCACTTGAATCTCTGATGTTTCCGTCTGTCCGTGCAACGTCATAAACCTGCCCTTACGAAGTTTACGGCGCAAGCGCTTTTGTTTACGTGCGCGTACGCACAATGAAAATCACTGCGCGCAGTTAATAAAAGCCGATTGTTTGTTTTGCGGCGTAACTTTCAGGTTAAGACGTTAACGATGTATTTTAATGTAAGAACATGTGTATTGTGTCTGAGGTAGCTTTTACTCGTAAGTGCGTCACTATTGAATACCTAGTTATTATGTTCGATGGTATATCGCATAAAGGGTTTATCTTATTTTTCATGGTAAAAGTTTATTTTGATTCAATAAAACATATTTGTGATAATAGCGACAAAGACCGCTGATTCCTGAGACACAAATTTGGCTAGTTTCCTAAGACACAGACTTAATGAAATTTGTAACCTTTCGAAATCAAAATCAAATCATTATTCAAATAGGATATTTACAATCACCTTTACTCGTCAAAGATGCTACACTATTGGTCCTCATGTCTACCCATCCCGTCTCCTCACACCTCTCCCCATCGAGACATAACATTTGCAAATGTTACGGTTGAAAAAAATTGCTTTTGCTACGAACCTTACGTTGTCTTATGCAGATAGTATATTGTGAACTTCTCGTATCATGTTCTATTTTCGCATCAATATTTCATTCCTGAGTATACTTATTCATAAATATATTAATAAATGTAATAAAATTACTTCGAGAAAGAACGAAGCAAACAGATAGATCTAAAAACATGTCAAGCATCAGGATTATAGCGAAATTGTGCAAAAGTATATTTTGAACTACTCATGTGTGCGTCGCTTTTTTGTCCCACTTGTATTCTTAAATTAATTGTGAATACTCCGAAGTTAATTGTCCGTTAATCCGATTACGGCTACGCAGCCGCCGCGTCGCTACACTGAGGGGGGGATGTGTCTCGAAAATGGGAACTTTCGGGAAATGTTTTATTGTGCGCAGTAACCTATATTCCCGGGTAAATAATCGCTCCTCTCGGCCCAATACTTTTGTGCTACATGTTTCGGGTTGCGTATCTGATGGTCGGCGACATGTTGTTACGGGGAAGTCGGTCGGACGAGACCGAACGCGGCGCCTCTGGCTCGCAACGTTCCTCGGGTATCTTTCGTGGAATTAAGCTTTTAATTAAGCTAATTGGATATGTAGGTTACTGGTTCTGAATTAAAATGTATGTGTGTATTTGAATATACGCAAAATCTGTCGAATATACGAGAAGATATTACTTATTATTGCCGGAAGCTATCGCGCATAGAATAAGCTGCAGCCTCGCACTACGTTTTTGTATTTATCACATCACAGAATATGCACATATTTTATATTTCATTATAAGCTTAGAATGTACTGTTCTATTGAACAAACGCGCTAGAAATAATTTTGATGAATATCTGTAAAATAAGTTTACAAGGTGTCGTTTAGATCGATATATAACCTGATAGACACGCCCAACTGTTTGTAACCGTTAAACTGTTTTGCAAGAGAGAGAGAGAGAGAGAGAGAGTGAGCGCGTGCAATTTTTAATAATAATAAACAAATATTTGTTACACTTACACCAATTAGCCTAGCCCAAACTAAGCTCTAAGTCTTGTGTTGTAGGATCTAGGGTAACGGATAGACGTACATATATTATACATATATGAATAATTTTGATAAAAATATATTTAATTACAACCACGACTAAGGTATAAATGCTCGCGGTCATCACACATACATCTGCCCCCACCGGGACTCGAACCCGGAACCTGAGAGATGGTGACACCTTAAAACCCGTGTACTAACCACTCGGCTATGTAGGTCATAAATTTTTCATTTCTCATTTTAAATATGACCGAATAAAATAAAAATCTGAATTCCATGCATATTGCCTATTAGGAAATATATAAAAAAAAATAATTATCGCTTCTCTGTTACAGGTATGTTTTCCAATGTCGTCATTATTAACAGCGTAGGTAAGTACATTTCTATACTAGTTTAGTAAATAGTCAACAGCGCTGAGATTTCAGCACTCATCATTTAACCGCGGAGTTAAAACGCGCTTATACTAACTAATACGGTTGTCAAATTGAATATGTATAACATACACCACGTCAAGCATTACACTATTGCAATACAATACTACGAAATCGATCGTTATTGCGAACGTTATAAGACCGGTCCAATATCTGCAGCTATCTGCTATCTACACAGCAGTGCTTAAGACTCTACCTTGTTGATCTTAAGATATCTATTATATCGCTTGTAATAACGGGTATTTTCATAATGCGCGTGTAAAGATTGACGTGTTACTGGTGGTATATTTAGCCGTCGATTATTTGATGAAAAAATATTTCGTTAGGAATCCTGCATTCACCTTCGAAGAAACTAACAGATGTGTGAATACCAGCTCGCACTGGAGCAGTATTGACTTAGGCCTAGGTAATAAGCGCTAATAAGCTTCGGACGATCATTCGGATAATGCAAAATATATTTTTAAATTTATACAACAATAATAGTACCCTACAAATAATATTTGCGTACGACCACGTCCAAGAGTCCAGATCAAGCGGGGTAAAATATCTGGATGTGTTTGTTTTATCATAAACTAGCGACCCGCCCCGGCTTCGCACGGGTACAATGCTTATGCAAATATACCTACTACTAAATGTAATAATACACAACGTTCACAGCTTTTTTGTCATTAGACAAAAAAATGGTTATCGTGGGTTATCCTTTTTTTTTTTTTTTTTGCGGGGGGAAAATGCACCTTATGCACCTTGTCACCGCGCTGGCTAGGCGCGGCCGTGAGTGGGGCTCTCCGATATAAGACCGGCCTACCCACTAAAAACCCCCCGGTGTCCTTCCAGCCCATATCGGGGCGTGTGGCGGGGTGCGCTTTCGCGATTCTACCGCCACACGCTCCCAGGCTAGCTCGACCTTGAACGGCCGAGCCTTCGCCAAGGGGGGGATTGTCCCAGACACCAGGACAATCCCCAGGTAGGGAGACATCACAGCTGCGTGCGCGGTAAGCCAGCCGCGCACGCTGCCTTCCCGACAGGATCACTAGGCGGCAAGTTATCGTGGGTTATCCCTAAAAGATAGACATATACCATCGCGGACTTTTTTGTTGAACTTTTAAAGGTGGACAATACTGTAATACTTTATTTTGGTCTATCTCGTAGGGTTCAGCCAGCGTTTTTGCAATATAAGCGCAAAAAAACATGCTTATTTACGACATCACATTAGAAACCTCTAAATTTATTAGTGTTTCTCTACTATATTATGCATGTATTATACATATAAACCTTCCTTAAGAATCACTCTATCTATTAAAAAAATCGCATCGAAATCCGTTGCGTAGTTTTAAAGATCTACAGAAGCATACTATGTAGTGATTCGAAATATTAATGTTTGTTTATAAGAAACAAAACTAAAAATGACATTTTGAATCGTTCCTATTTAACAAGCTTTACTGTTTAATTACATACTATACGAAATTAAACCAACTTCCCACGATATACTATAATTAAAAAATCAAGAAAATAACCACAATCAAACGACTGACGAGACGATAGGACCTAGTCTCAATCTGACCGATTCGAAAGCAAAAGCTATAAATCTAAGCTCTGCACTTAGGTATTGTAAGTACACGCACTCATTCGCGAAATAAGTGTTAGTGCGGATAAAACACCACAAAGCTCTAATATGCTTTTCTATGTTGAATACTTTCTTCTTACTTAATATTTTCCTTTTCAATTCAATCTTAAGTCTGATGTACTCGTTTAAATAATTATGTTAATGCAAAGAAAATATAATTCGCACTCCCCGAACTGGAAATCCCTCAGCGCCGCTCACTAATAACAATTTTTTTAGAACGATTTTTTTATATATCTATTTTTAAACACATCTACGTCACGGGTCCAAATCTTCATTTTGATTGAAAGTTCTGAAAGCCAAATTTGATTACGCTCCGAAATCGAACGTAACTTTGGCTACGTCACGGCAGGCTTTTTGGTAAGGCCAGACAATAGCTGGCTCAACGTCAGTGACGCGGTCAGAAACTGTTCAAATTATATAATTTTCCGTTTCAATCTAAGAATCGCAAATTTTCCGCGCGTACACTGTGTTGTTTTATTCGTGATAATAGGTCCATAATTATATAATGATTCAAGCAAAACAATTCTCTTTGCAATTTAACAAAAAAAAAAGTAAAACTGGCATATTATTAAGTATACTAACTAATGTATAGTTAAACTATAAAATTGGTTTACCCGTTTAGACAAAATCATACATCCTAATAAATAAGACATAATATTCAAAATTATAGTGCGCATTATATATATACAATTATACTCCGCGGTAATTTTAGCCTTCAAAACCCGATTGCAATGAGAGTATTGCTGCAGGAATAGATAAAAGGGGAAAATAGGGTAGGTATTGTGGCCTCCCCGAGGAGGGCTCCCCTGTATCGGCAGGGGAGCGAAGGCTGGGGGTTCCCGAAAGTCGCTTGGCGTTCGGGGGCGTCCGGGGTCTTCCTACATGCCTGAGGAAGGCCATCCCTAAGGAAGTATCGCCAATGCAAGATCTTAAAAAATATCTAGTATTATACATAAGATATTAGCAACACGAAAACATTCATTGAACGTATATATTTGGAGTTAATATCCATTCCCTTATCTGTGGAGGTCCATTAGGTCGGACGTATGCGTTTAATAATTAATGAACGGCTTAAAATAAGATAATGGACAGTTAGACGCTGTAGCGGTATTTATGGTCACATGTGCGTAGTATTTATAGCAAGTATATCGTAAAATAGGGCTGTCTACTTTTACTATGACTTAAAGAAAACGAACTCAGTAATTTTATTATTAGGCACGGAACTAATCATAGTTGATTTAGTCTTCGATGAACAGTATAACCTTAAAAAATTATAAATATTTTGCTTCTCTTTAATATACATTATTAAAGTAGAACATAAAAATCACAAAGTTATTTCAATCCAGCTGAAAATCCAGCAGTCTTTAAATCATAACCTATTGTGTTTATTTAAGCAATAGTTGGTATTGTATCTGTAAGTTTAATATAGATTTGTTTTTTAGACTTCTCTTTATTTTTTGTTTAACTTCCGACATAATTTTGAAATTATCTTTTAAATTAATAATAGGTAGTGTTCCCGATCGAAGAAATGGACTGTATTAAGTAAATGAAATACGTGAATTATGATAAATATATATATTAAAATAAATACTATAAGTAATTAACAACAAGAAATATAAAAATATAAGCTATGTAGAATTAGCTGACAATCAAACGTAACGTAAAAAAGCATGACAAATCTAACACAAGCACCCATAGTCAATTAGCCTGACCAGTCAGTCGCCAATAGGTAGCATATGCCGAAAGCTTCTTTATATAATACCAGCCGGTACTTGCGCCTTCGTCTGCGTATGACTAGAATTTGGAATAGCTTATATTACCATGACGTACATATATCATTAATCATTATACATTTGTAGATTTTTTTTTGTTCCCCTGAGGAAAATGCATTAAATTGCATACCCCGGCTGTGGCGAGCCGGCGGTTATGTGGGGCTCTCCTTCCCAGAAGGGGGAGTCCTACCCACTAAAAACCTTAGGGATGGCCTTCCTCAGGCATGTAGGGAGCCCCCGGGAACATCAAGCTACTTCCGGGAAATACATTTGTAGCCTATATGTTATTTTAATGTATGAGCTATATTATTGTAAAGTTTCATTTAAATTGACTCAGTACTTTTTACGTGAAGTAGTAACAAGCGTCCATCCATACAAACTTTCGCGTTAACATTTTTTTTTTTTATAGGATAGGGCAGCAAACGAGCAAACAGATCACTTGATGGTAAGCGATAACCGTTGCCCATGGACACCCGCATCACCAGAGGAGTCACAGATGTTTTTTTTTTTTTTTTTTTCCTCGCGGGTGGAGGCAGTGAATCCTCATAGGGGGCGCACCACCACAGTGGTCGCTTTGACAACCCCCTGGTGCTTGGACGACCTTGCACCGGATACCACCCGCGCCCGGCCTACGGCGGGTGGTTATGTTGGACTCTGACAGAAGGTCAGCCTACCAACTAAACACTGCCTAATGCCTTTGGCCGGGCAGAAAGCCTGGGGCCCTATCGGCTTTATCGGAACGCTCGCCCTCTCAGGGGAGGGGGCGAGGTAGAGTCACAGATGCGTTGCCGGCCTTTTAAAAGGAAATAAGAGGGGAAGGGGAATTGGATCTCCGGTACCCCCACTCACTCGGCGAAACACAGCGCAAGCGCTGTTTTACGCAGGTTTTCTGTGAGGCCGTGGTATCATTCCGGTCGAGCCGGCCCAATTCGTGCCGAAGCATGGCTCTCCCACGGTAATAGTAGAATTATTTCTACATCGCATTAACAGTGGACAAATATTGTATGCATTGACAATTTCTCTTCCGAAAACTAAAAGAAGGGCGGTGAATAATAATACAATACTTCCTACGTAAGGCGCCAAGTGGACGTGTAACAATTATTTTTGCGTTCGCGTTTCATTTTATTTCTGTCAACCCTGAAAATAGTCGATTGTTTGTGGTTCGCTGTGATTTACCTCTCCTTTAACGTCTACCGCCGTTTGACAAAAGTTTATGTGGTTGTATTTATAAAATTTCAAATACAATAGATAGGTATGTGTAATACCGATTCATCTTGTGCTGTCAAAACAGAATCGGACAGTGGAAATGCAGACAATGTTTTATGTCCACAAATTCTTTTGTTTAGGCGCTAAATCTGTCCTTTTATAGTTCAACCTATAGCAATCAAAAATTATTATCAGAGACGACTTCTTAGCCGAGTGCTTAGTACAAAGGTGTCAAGGTGTCACCATATCTATGATCCTGGATTCGATTCTTGATAGGGCAGATGTTTGTTTTATGAATATTCGTCACCTTAGATCCCATAACACAAGCCTTACAGTTTTTTATTGTAATTTGTGTTAGTGTAAGAAATTTTTAAATATTCTTATTTTATTTTATTATTTTCAATATGCATTCTTATCTCTTATTAGGTTAATATAATGTTTGAGAAAGTCATGGCACAAAGTGATTATTCTAAATAAAAATCTGTCTAGTGACGTTCCTTCGTCTCAAAGAACAGTTCAATTTAATACGATCCTATGCTGTCAATACAAACTTTAACAATGTTAAAGTCATTGGGGAGACGCTATCCGATATATAGTTGGGGCTTGGATGCCTTTGCCGAGTGCTTTCCGCTAGCCCCGGGTCGTGCTACACATTCTCTTTTAAAATATGACAATTCAAGAAAGCACGAACCAGCAAGGAGCATACAATATAAATAAAATTATAAAACATGAAAATAACTTTAATATATTTATGTCGTATTAATTGCACGAAGTAAGAAAAATGATGACAAAAGTGAGCTTATTCCTATACAGAATTCCTATACAGAAGCATCCAACTAACGTTTGATAAATGACTCAAAAATTGTTGAAAGTGACGTCAATTCCGGCGTTGCTTTCATAATTGTCAATTTACTTTTTTATTAGAAGCTCCGTTTTATTCGAATCATTTCCGATCTACGCAGGGAAGCAACTTCTGTCATCCGGGCCTCTAATAAATCATCAGTCGCGTTCCTTTCGAAATCGCTTCGATATCTAACGGTAAGGTATGGAAATGATTGCACATTATAGAATCATCATATATATTTCGTTCTACATTTTTTACGTACTTTGTCTGTCTTTTTTGTCATTGATTTAAACGAACACTATTCTACATTAAAAATAAAAAAAATCTAAGTAAAAGAATGAAGATTAATAATTAGGGTTAGTAGTTATATCTCGTTGATCAACCTGTAAAATATACAGTCATAGTAAGGTTTCGTAAAAGCTAGTCCACGGCAGGACGCTTCCAAGGTGCCTGTTATCACCGGCGGAGATGTTGGCGGATGTGAGCGCTCAACTCACCTACTATGCTACCGAATGCTACTTCCTCTCGACTATCTTCTCTATATAATAATACCATTTGTATGTTACACCGCTCTAACATTCTTTTCGCTGTTGCCTTGAATAGGAAAAATTGGTTCGGTAGTTGAAGATCTCAACAAAGATTGGTAATGTCTGTAGACTGACGATTTCCATTTTGGCTTTGCTTAAGAATAAGTCTTATTTCAAAAACAAGCTATTGTATTTATAATTTTTGTGGGATTTCAATAACAACAGTGTCCATGACGCCCTCCATTAAAAGACAACCTACACAAACGTTTTGTTTGTGTGGCCATGGATTCTGAGAATGTATTTACACATATTTGCCGTTACAAACTTGAAACATTCGAGCATTCGAGATACTTGACTTAAGATATTAGTAGAGAGGACAGAAGGCACTCAGAAGAACGCGTTGTGGATCATTTGTCTTTTGATTTATTGTCGGTTAGCACCTTCAGATGTTCTCGAAACGGTCGCCAGAATTCATCAAGGAGAAATCCTCTAAAGGTGTTCAATTATCAAGGAGTAATCCTCTACAGTTCTTTAAACTTACAGCACGCAGTTATTAGTTAACTTGTTCCTATCTAAATGTATTGAACGACTGTTTAAAACCATTAGTTAACAATTTTTTATTTTACATAGATCTTTGCAATCACTTATTACCGTCAAATACTAACTGTAATTTTTGTAACAGGTGGTATGTTACAAAAAATTTCACAAAAAGAACATAAATTATTAAAACCTAACTTATTATTGTAATTTCAACATTACCATATTACTGTAGGTTTTTGTAAACTTACAGTAACTGTCGGAGTGCTTGAATTAGATGAATGTAAAAATATTACTTACATTTGGTTTTGGCAATACTTGTGCCATAAGTAAAATGGCTCTCAAAAGGTCTTTCTTAGCGGCCGCAATGGTGTGGCCGCTATGCACACATTTTGTGAATTCCAAAAAATTTATATAGATTTTGGGAAACCTGAAAAGATTTAAGATTATTTAAATTCGTATATTTGCGAGAAGTTAACGACGCTATTAGATTCTGAAATTATTATAATTTGAATAATAATTAAATAATAATCTGGCGCTTTCTGGAAAAGATGCAGTACTTTCTGTAACGGGTCCGCCCTGTGCTAGTGACTTCTTTAGTGTTTTAAGTACACAAACTACTATAAGCAATATCTACTTATTTGTCGTAAGGCTTGATAGGTTTCTCAAAAAACGATTTATAATGGTCATCGGTCATTTTGAACTTTATTGCATAGTTAAAATTTATATAAGATATAAAATGGCAGATTTATTCTCCCCTTCCAGTGACAGACTATATCTTTTACAAATACTAGCTATCTTAGATTTTAAAATAACAGTAGAATTTCAAAATCGACGCGACCTATTCTTATTTGCCTGCTCCTTTTTATTACGTCCACGGAATTAAGGCCGGGAAGATTCGTCATGGAATAAAAGTTTTTGATTCGTTTGGTTTTTGATTATTACGTTTAAATTTAGGTGTAGGTATTATTATTACGTATAACACATAGTGAGTTGGTAGTCCAACGAACGCAATGAAGGCCGTAAGTCAGAAATAGTCAAAATTTGCGTTGTTCCACCGGAAACACATATCTTGTGTGTGGCAACAAATATCGCAATTATAGTTATAAATTCCCTTGTAATGTGGTATTTTGCAACCCGCCGAAGGCTGGCATCGGCCGTGGCGGACTTAGAAAGGTTCCGTCCAATCTTGTTGAATTAATTAGCTAAGCAATTAGCAGATCGAATTTTTAACTAAAGCCAAATGTGTTTTACTAATTGGCTGAAGCCATTCATTTCAGGGAAATATTGTACATTGATGTGATGGTGGGACGTTTTAAACTGCGTAAAATTTCGTATGTGAGAATGTTTCCGAAAGAAGAATGATCGTCATTATGATTATGAAGAATGATGTTTGACATTTCGTTTCTATGAACTTATTACTTTGAAATATACACTTTTGTCTTTGAATACTTCTTAGCTGTTTCCGATTTATACTCGGATTCGGCTTATCCATTATCCGTGATATCTTCAACTGACAAATAATCAAATTCAATTCAAAGGACTTCCATATCCATATCCACTCGTACATTAACGTAAAAAAGAACTATTAATAGACCAAATTTCAACACTCTGTAATTGTGTCCAATAATTTTATCTGTGCGTTGACAGTCAGTCAGCATTTCGCTATAAAACAAATTATAATATTTCATATATATGAGTTTTTCATTGAAAATCCAGAATAAGAAAGTGATTTACAATCTTCATATATTTAATGAATAAATACTAAACACTTTATTTAGTGGTTCATGGCATAACTTATTGCGTGATAGAATTATGGCGTCAAATTTAAACAAAAATATATATTTCAGCGTCGCAGGCTAAGTCATCATAGCGTCGACCCTCAGTTGCAAGTTATGCGGTTAAATGATGCATTTTCGGTTTTCGAAAGTACATTTATCTAACGTACGGTGGATTAAAAAACATCGTGAAGCAACTGCATGCATCTGCGGAGAAATTCAAAACTGTATGTAAAGCGACCAATCCGAACTGGAACAGCGTGGTTGACTAAGACCTAAACAATCTCATACGAGTATAGTTAGAATAGCCTCAAGTGCGTACATATATGAGCCGCGAATGAAAGCTAAGCTGTACAAATTTACCGGTACTAAAATCAGGTCTGGTGTCCTCAACACTGCACTCATTGTTTTAACGACATCACTAAGTACTTAGTAAATCATAACCCGACCACAAAGTGGTGTATTCTGAGAAATTGTAAACAACGGGCTCGTAAATAGTTGTGACAAATGTCAGCGACCAGAGACGGCCGCGGCCTATAAATTGCTCCGCAAATGCGTGTATTATGTAAAAATACAAGCACATTTTTCACCACAATCAAACCAACGTTGCGTAAATCTAGGGGGCTATTTTCCAACTTCGTCATCGAAAGTTTCGTGTTCGTAACAGTCTAGAGTCGGGCTTATTTTTATATCTATCTACACCAGGCTCATCTGCTTGGGTACTTCCATCTTACCTGTTTATGCCGCAAACCAGCAATGTTCGCGTTGACGCCGGAACATATCCGGCGTCAATTGTTAGCTAGACAGAGAAATAGTGGGTACTGTGACTTTTCATTTTATGCACATGTTGGCAGTGTAAGTTACACTGTGGTTTTTGCGGGGGTTGCAGATTTGCTAAAAACCTCACAGGAACCAAATGTACTATAGATGTCTGTAATCACTTATTATTACGTAGCAGTCTGCTTGTTAATACATCACAAAAAAGAGGTTTAATACGTTCATGTAAGTATAAAAATTATACACTGGCTGACTGAATTGACTATAAAATCAACGACCAACATACTTGAAAAAAGAATACAATTTTGATGTGTTTATTGCTTATAAGTTAAATTGTATTTTATAAAATAATTAACTTTTTGTTTTATTTTACTTTAATACTATATAAATGGCAAGCAACCATATATCATTCATTATTTCAAGTACTCAGAAGGCCAGTGCCATCATTCGGATGCTGCCGAACGTACATCTCGGAAACCTTTATTTAGTTGTACTCATGCTGCGTTGTACAAAGAACTTCGAGCTCAAAGCCTGCTTCGAGAGTAGTCTCACTAGTTTGTCTACATCGTACTGACAACGTAACTACTAAACGGTCCATGCTAAATGCCACTTTGAGCAAACCTCGTTATGTATTAGGTTTATTAAATAAAATACGTTTGCTGAACAAGATGAATACAGTCGTCTGTAACGGAAGAATTTATCCTGTTTTACATGTTAAATGAGCCGACTATGGCTCCACGATGACGTCAGATGGAAATGATGATATGGTTGAAGAGCATACTATAACTTTTTACAGAGCGATAATTTTGTCACAGAAATACAATGCATGGTTTTATTGAACAGCGCGGGCGTAAGCAAAAAAATCGCGACAACTTTAAAATTTTTCACGTTTTTCAATCTCACTCGACAACTCATTTTCAATTTCGAGTCAAATATGCTCAGTAAATTGTCATGTGGTTCAATATTCGTTCTAATAATAGAAAAAGGTGTTTTCGGGATATAATCGAAAATAATTTATAAGAACTCTTTTGTATACTTTACATCTGGAAATGGACTAATCCGGTGTCGAAGAAATATTTTTTTTTTCTCCCAACAAAACAAGAGTCATCTTTGTATTGTATATTGTTTCTATGTAGACATAAAATTCAAATTGCTGTCGGACTATCTGAGGACTAGTTATGCGATAAAGACTTTTGGTTCGAAATGTACAACGATTCTATCGTCGCGGATCAAAACACTGTAAACTTGTGCAAAATCCATATATAGAGTGTCTCGCAAATCTACGTCCGCAGGTAAATAATATGGGTCAGCGATAAAATCATCTGTGCCTTTCAAGTTGATGTTTTGTTTCTAGATATATTTGTAAATAAACTAATAACATTTCCATAATTTAGTGTCGTTTTACTATCAAGTTATATAAAACATACAATTATTCTTTATTATGTTAAGAGATATTCTAATTTTTTCGTAGTGATCCAAGATTACTGAATTGCCAGCGAGTACATTTTTCTCAACGAAATGCTCGCAGAGAATACTCTGCGATATTTGACAGTGTGATTAAATATCGTGTCGTAAAAAAATAAATGGTAGCGCTTATACATATTACTACTACTCTGTCATGTAAAGGTTCATTCCCGTTTGCAAATAAATTGATTAAACCCAATTGGACCGTTACGTTTAACCAATCAGAACGACAGATTATCGCATCATCTGACAATCTGAGCATTCCTATTGGTTTGGTTGCCTTTCAGTCGTAACGTCGCCTTCTCTTATTATCCCATCTATCTGAAAATAAACTTAACATTTCGTCAGACTAACAAATAATTAATACAGCCGACGCAACTATAATAGTTTATTAATATTTTATTGTATAAACTTTTTGATTCGATAAATATAATAGTTTACGACACAGATTGCAATCAATACTTTGTTCCATCCGGTTGTGTCGTTACTAAAGTACGAATTCCTTGTATGCAAAATACATTTTTGAGTTAATAGTGCTGTCCGCAACGGCTAATATACCTTGCTCAATCGCTTTCCGTTCCACGTAACACACATTTTATCATTACCTTGTGTTCGTTATTTGGCTTAATTAATAAATTATACTTGAGTTGACGTGTAAATAAAAAGAATTGCTTTAGAAAAAAATAAAAAATAAAAAAATCCTTTTTTAAAAACAAGCTTTTATTAAATGCGCTAAAAAGAACAAAATAAACTTTTAATACATATAAAAGCTTGTCGCAAGATTTACTTACTATTAAAAGTTTATTTTGTTCTTTTTAGCGCATTTAATAAAAGCTTGTTTTTAAAAAAGGATTTTTTACTTTTAATTTATTAAACCGACTAAAAAACCAAGCTTAGTAAACCCTTTCATTTGATACCCATATTGTAGGGGTGCATTATAAATAATTGGTTCGCCATCTTGGGAAAGTCCGCCATATTGGATTAAGAGTGACGTCACATTATTTACCGAGGTGTTCTTTTCAAGCCCTTTTATTTGATACCTATATTGTAGGAGTGCATTAAAAATAATTGGTCCGCCATATTGGATACGCCGCCATGTTGGATTTAGAATGACGTCACACAGTTAATCATGCATTGTCATCCGAACTAAACGTGTATACCAAATTTCAGCTCAATCGGAAACCGGGAAGTGGATCAATATTGAAATTTATCTTGAAAAGTAAGTCGTCGAGGATGCTGTAGTGGTGAACGTCCGAGTTGGACGTACAGTGAGCACTGCGACTAATACTTGAATGTTTATGATGATATGATGAGCGCACATTTGTCACGCACTAGAAATGATGTTTTGCTTTGATATTCAAGAGATAGATGGCATTATCTGCCAAGTCTGTTCACATTATTCATTCTGTGAATACATTTCAGCCTCTTTTAAATGTGATTTGGGCAAAAGCTTTGAAGGAATTTTTGTAAATAATATGTGATACATAACAAAATTAATGCATATCGATCTATAATTTATTTTTCTACTGAACTATCCCCCATGGCAACTTAATAAAATATTTTGTCTTTGTATAAAGATGTTTTCCCATAGCGAAGGACACCTGATCATCAGAAAATCGGTCCAGTAAAATCAAGTTTATTTGTTAGTTATACACTAAATAGAAATCTTATAAACAGGGGATTTGCAAAAAGATGTTTTGTACTTCAAAATAAAATGTACTTCAAAATAAAAGAATGACTAGATAAGAATGACTCAAATTATTATTTTATTTAACAAAATGAAATGTTATTTATAATTGAAAAATTGTATTTGATAAATGTCCATCATGAAACGATTACAAATGTCGATTATTAATTATTTTAGTTTTTTTTATAACTTGTTGGCAAATGGTTGCTTTATTACGTTAGTCACTTTACGAATTTTAAATCTTAAGGCTGCAATCTATCCCATTGGTTCTACATAGATATATTATATTTGACAGAACCCCACAAATAAAAATCTAAATGAACAAATAAATGTTGTGTATCACCCATCGATATGCTGTTTCTTTATCCATATATATCAGTTTTAATTCCTATGAATTACGTGTTAATTAGAAAAACTAGTTTGCAATTTTTAATTCATGAAACTAGAAATGAAACTAGAACATAAAAATATCATATAAAACCAATATTACAATAAAGTCAACCCTTATTCTATATATGTCATACAAATAAAAGTTTCATAATTGAAATGCTATATTACTTTTCAAATAGCTACAAGACTGGCAATAGGAAATTTCAGTACGTCTGTACCATTCAGGTAGTGGAAATCACTTGGCTAGCGACAGTCATTATGGGCGGATTTTATAGGAGCAGCCCATAGCGCTATTTCCGGAAGGGTGCGGTCGGCAGCCGCGAACCACCCCTCCAATATCCCTGCAATTATCATGATTGTATAAGATTAAACAAAATTATAGCCATAATTTTGAATACATATAATATAATTTATTATCATTATATGAATTGAGTTAGGGATTGTAAGAATAAATAGAAATTCTGTTTGAGCAAAATATTGTTCATTTATATGTTGATCATAATAGCAATAATATTGGCATATATATGTATAGAAATAATACTCAGAAACCCCGGTAAATATAATCTGTGGTATGGAATAATAATTTCTGTAGTATAGACAAATTAGATATACATTTTCGTCTACATAAATATTAATTTACCCTTTACATGTTCGATTTGATTTGACGTTTAAACTTCTAAGTCCTTGGCTTATTAATACCATAATCAATATGGAAAGCCTACGCTAGAAAATTTCTTGACTTGGGCGAGATTTGAACCCGCGTCTACGACAACCTGTGTCGACACCATCAGCAATTAATCGTGAAATACTTTTCTGAGCTAATATAAAATTAGTCTGCATTATTCATCTGTTAGTAGTAGTCATTATTCATTTTGTTCAGCAAATATAGAATATTCACTTATATTTGTATGTAAGACAGTTGCTCAGTTGTTGAGTTCTGGTTCAGGTCTTCGGCATTATCCTCACTGACCATCAGGGAAAATGTACGCTAAAAGGTTCGCTTGTGTACAAAAAAAAACCTGTAAATGGAAAATTTCTTAAGCTTTTGAAAATATGCACTATAAAGAACATTGCATATTTTTTTAGAAATTTTTCATATGAACTTTTATACATAGTACGTACTTAAAATTATTAATAATAAGAAATATTTAATAATAAGATAAGTGTAACAGATAATATTTTTTCCGTTTTTTATTAAATATCTAATATGATATACCTTAATAAAAACAGTAACACAAATTTTTACGATGTTATCGTTCAGCCTAAAAAGTTGTTAATTTATAGACTCGACTCAGCGATTATCATTCATCGAATAATAATAATAAAACATACTAATGCCTTCAATGGATGTCGCAACAGCCGACTAAAGAAATTTACCACTCTTATCTATGCTAAATGCCTCTACAGTGGCAATAAGCCACCTATTCCACTGGACACCATAAAACTTTGGGAGGGGAAGTGTGGCTGTTTACCACACCTCTGCCTAACTTTTTAGGGTGATCTGGTGTATTTTTTATGTATGCATATACTACTAAATTCAATACCGGAGTACCAGTCCTTTTCAACATAAAATATATCATAAGCTGAAATTTTTTCCCGTTCCTAAATTACATTGTAACCTGGTAAGAGTTTGACAATAATTGGTATCAATTATAGACTTCCCTATAATATTATATGACGCCGAAACTCGAACTGTTCCAGAGACACTAATACGTTTCCAGTGAAAGAAATGTAAGACTGAGAAATAGTTTCGATCGGGCTTACGTGCGTCGTGCGAAGCTGCTTAGGCGGGCGGGCCGTTTTCCCGCCTTGGGAAACTCCGACGAGCGCTGTGTGCGGACTGCGGACTAGTCGTCATTCATACCGCAGTCGTAACGCAGAGCGGACGCCATCAGCGGACGGCGGCCGCTTTCCCACGCGAAGTGTGCCGATATTTTCGTGAATGCAAAACATTTGAAAATAAATATTCCAAGTTATAAAAACTTTTTCAACTGTGTGTAGAGGCTTTGGTGCACGTATACAATGACATTGGACCGCGGGGATAGTTTTGTTGCTAAAATACAACCGGCTGCGTCCGTGTCGTGTTTATCGCAGTGTCAAAGCATTTTCGGCAAAAGGCTCAAACGTTGGGGCTCCACTGGATCGTGGGTAAGGCTGCAAATTGCATTTAATACTTTTTTTTGACTAATTTTTATTTTTGATCACTCGCATTCTTGCAAATGTGTTAGCAAAATTTGATAATTTGTATCATGAATATATTCTCTTTTTTGTGTATAATATTCTTTTTTATTATATTTGTATTGATTTTATTGTAGTTTTTGTTGATGTTTCATTGTCTTACATTATATTTTATTTGTTGTTACTTAGTCTGTTCATTGTAATATGTAATATTACATGTGTATTGTAATATTATATATGTATATTATATATCAATTTTGTTTTATAAATATACTGTTTGTTTCTAAATAACAAAATAAAGTTTACCGCTTAAAATTACCCATATTAAAAAAGTTACAAATTCTTCATTAAATAAAAATTTGAAACATTTATTGAATCAAAATAATATTTATTTAACTTAATCCTTTACAAGCACGTTTGACGTTAAAATATATTAAAAAGAAGATAATACAAAGAGCGACTTATGGTTGTATGTACATGAAACAAATAATAATAATAACTATACCTGTTCGGATTTCGGGAGAGCCTTCTTGAGAAAAACAGGCAAGATGACTGAAGGTTTTTTTCTCTTTTTTCAATTGTCATTTACAATATCATAATTCCTAAGAAAAACATTCATATGTATATATTTTACATAATTTCAAAAGAATGATTTATTACTTGTGGATATAATGTGGAATATTTATTTATTATTATAACATTTTTACAAAATGTGTAATATATTCCCACCTAAACTATTTGTATTTTTCGACATTTAATTTAAACAGCGGGATTCAATCCCGCACAACACAGTCACGTACAACATCTCGAACTAAAGCATTAGAGGCTTTGACTAGTGATTGTTTTCAAATTGTTTACTTTCCTAGTGCGCGATGCTGGCCAGTAATGAGCCTACAATAAAACAACATGAACGGAAAAGCAATTAGTTCTATTGAAAAGATACGACCGACTAGGTTTTGCGGTTAAATGAGCAGCGCCGACCGGATATTTCGCGCAGGTACCCAACAGTTTGGAATCAAGCCGTATACGTGATTAATCAATTATGTGTGAAACAATTACATGTTGTAGAGGTGTCTACTGACCGACCTACTGAAGGTACTCTTCATCATTTACTTACATTCTTAAGCAACTCATTAAATTCGCAGCTGTGTTCAATGTATTTAAGAATTAAATTTATGAAAACACTGCGTAATAAATAATGTAATGGTTAATGTTCACACAATTAACTGTTATAAATTGACGACCTCCGTAGCTTAGTAGTTAGCAAGGTCTCCCTATATCTGAAGTCCCGGGTTCAAGTCAATATATGTATATATCTGTTACCCCCGTAACACAAGCCTTACAGTGCTTACTTTGGCCTAGGCTAATTGGTGTGAGTTTAATATTTATTTATTACTAGCTTTTTGCCCGCGGCTTCGCCCGTGTTGTATTCGAATTTCCCACAGGAAGGATATGTTTTCCGTCGGTAAAATTATCTTATTTCCTTCCTCGGGTTTTACGATTGGTATATACGGGGTATACTATCTGTGTATAAAATTTTATTTAAATCGGTTCAGTGGTTTTTACAATACTGCCATACAACCTTTCACCCCCTCCTTTCAACCCTTTACAACCCTTTTCTGCTTTAAAAGGTAGCCTCTGTCCTGTCTCAGCCTCTAGACTATTTGTGTACCAAATTTCATTTAGATCGGTTCAGTAGTTTTGGCGTGAAAGTGGAACAGACAGACAGACAGAGTTACTTTCGCATTTATAATATTAGTATCGATTACTAACTTCCACTTGGTACGATCTAAACATATTTCTCTAGCTTTCTCCATTCTTTCATTAATTCTTTTATCTACGCCCGTCTTTAATTTGATCCTAGTAAATTCGTCTAATAAAAGGACTAAAACATATTTCTAAAATATTTGTACAATAAGAACGTGTAAATGTAGTCAAAAATTTTATAAAATGTAGTCAAAAGTATCATAAAATGTAGTTATAAGTATACTCGATAAAGTTTAATATACTGTCGCAATCTCGTCCGAGGTCGTCCCTAACCAGAAAACTTGACATTCAATAAACACGCATACATTTTAATACGCGACTACTGGTGTGGACTCCCCCGAGGAGGGCTCCCCTCTAGGCAGGGGAGCGGAGGCTGGTGGTTCCCGGAGGTGGCTTGGTGTTCCCGGGGGCTCCCTACATACCTGAGGAAGGCCATCCCCGAGGTTTTTAGTGGGTAGGCCTCCCCCTTCTGGGGAGGAGAGCCCCACATAACCGCCGGCTCGCCACAGCCGGGGTATGCAATTTAATGCATTTTCCTCAGGGGAACAAAAAAAAAAAATACGCGACTACTGTCACGCCTTATCTCATGTTCACTGTTATCCTCAACTTTTGACTAAACCACCAGCTTACAGATTGACAAACTTATCTCTAGGTCTATCATGATCGCTAGAAACAGAAATACAAACCTGTGTGTTTCTGTTTCAATATTTTTTCAACCCCTCTGTCAACGGTCATGGTAAGTTCTCTGGTCAGTGGTCATGACAATGATGCGTCGGGCAAGCGATAATGTTAAACATTTCAAATGATCAGTTGTAGATGAAATGATCACTCCACATATAAATTGGTCGATCTGTATGCGCCGAAGCCGTTTTATGTTTGATTAGAGTCCGCGCAAAGGCTGCGTGTCGTGTGCGTGTCGTGTGCGTGCCCGTCACGTGACCGTCGCCCGTCACGTGAGCCACCCTCCAACAAATTGATTGTGACGCACACAATTCACTTTCCTTGCGTGCTTTTGCTAACTTTTCTTCATCGGCTACTAGCTTGAAGTGCTTAAAAGTATTTACAGGTTCTTAAGGAGCAACGATGGTGTAGTTACACTGTAGGTCTTCTGAAGGATTTCTACGAGTCTCCAGGATGACTTGTCAATGTGATATCCAGTATATTGGCAAACATGGATTTTGTTTTAACCATACTGACTTGTTCTATTATCTAAGCTAACCCGCAAGCGCTTATAGCTTTCTTTTTTTTTTTTACGTTTTATGGGCTTACTCTTGGTCTCAGGCTAGCCCGAGGGCATAGACGAGGCCTACGATGGAGCGAGTTTGCCCAGATAATGCCTGTGCACTCGTTTCTTAAATAGTTCCGGGTTGTATGAGCTCGGAAATACAGACGCCGGCAGGGAATTCCACTCATTTGCGGTGCGCATAATAAAGGATTTGGAGAAGCGCTGCATACGGATATGTGGAATATCCACCAAGTAAGGGTGGTATCCTGCCGTACGTCTGGATGTTCGATGGTAAAAGGGAGATGGGGCAATGAGCTCATGCAGCTCATGAGCACACTCACCGAAGTGCAATCTATAGAATACCGCCAGACTGGCAACCTTCCGCCGATGAGCTAGGGGTTGTAGTTGAGCTACCAGCCTCTTGTCGCCAATTAACCTTTTGGCTCTACACTCCACCGAATCTAATGCGGCTAGTTGGTATTTGGCTGAGCCATCCCACAGGTGACTGCAATATTCCATACACGATCGGACTTGTGCTTTGTAAAGTGTTAAGAGCTGTCCCGGTGTGAAATATCGCTTAACCTTGTTGAGGATGCCCAGCTTTTTGGCCAGCTTTTTTCTTTCATAAATATCTTCAATAAGCAATTAAACATCAGGTTCTTATTTGTCTAAAATATCATTTTATAAAAGTGAGTTATGCAATCGCTAATAACGCTGTCAGTCTCGCGACACTGCAGGATTGATAAGTTACAACGGCAAACAAAAGCGCTTATGCTGAAGCTGAAGCTTCCCATACGCAAGAACACCGCTAGATTATATTTCGGTAACCATTCGTCAGCAGTAGGCCTTCGGGCAGGTACACATTCTATAATCACTGTCTATTTTTACCGAGCGAGCCAGGAAAATAATTGCGTTGTCATTAACAGTTTGTTAAAAATATAAACAATGGTTAATGACTATGCAGTGAAAACTTTTGTACGCTGTGAACGTTACGTGAATCTTGGCGTATTACTACGTTTAGAAGTAGCCTTAAATGCCGTCACCTAATACAGCGTCTCTGACGCAGTGAGATAACAAACATGTATGTTGAACGTCGGTGGCGCTGTGCTCTCAGGGCGCCTGGGGTCGATCCTAATGCTTTTAGGCTAATATTTCTTTTTTGCGAATTTCATATATATTTTTATCTGACGCTCCTACAATGAAGGAAAACATCCTGGGGCAACCTGCATACCTGCATAGGTAGCCAATCCGCACGTTGACTTAGGCCTAATCGTACATAAAAACAGTAAATATAGGCTCGTGGCCCTCGATGGAGACTTATTTGATCTGCGACGATCGAGCTTATCTGGAGATATGATGAGGACTCCTAATCTTTATATCTGACATATATTACCTAGTCTTGCCATAAATATTGAAATATAGAAAAAACATTTTTTTTATCTGCTTAAAACATTTATTACTTTTACACTATGTTAGTTTAGTACGTAAATATAAATCAATTAAAAGTATATAAAGCTTATTCGAAGTGGTCTCCATTGGCTGCAATATAGTCCTTTAAACGTTGAGGCCAGTTATCAATAGAAGCACGCACTCTTTCCATGGGAAAATTCTTCACTGCCAATCGTATAGACTGTTTTAGGGACTCCAAATTATCATGGCGTTTAGAGCAAGCTGTACTCTCTAAAATTGACCATAAATCATAATCTAGTGGATTAAGATCGGGACTAGACGACGGCCAGTCTTCAGCTCTGATGAAGTCCGAAACGTTCGCTTCTAACCAAGACTGCGTGGAACGAGCTTTATGACCCGGCGCCGAGTCTTGCTGGAAGGACCATACTTGGTTATTGAACATGGTGATGTTAAGGGGCTTAACTACCTTCTCAAGAATGGTATCTTGATATACTTGTGCCGATGTTTTGATACCTTTTTCACAAAAATATGGCTCAGTCACTCCTTCATAGCTAACACCCCACCAAACCATCACTGAAGTCGGATAATGTCCACGTTGCACTCTGTCGACTAATTGGGAAGCTTCCTTAGAGCTTTGAGCATAAATACGGTCATTTTGTTTGTTAAAATGTTGCTCTATTGTAAAAATTTTCTCATCCGTAAACAAAATTTTTCTGTGACCTCCCTTTGCGTACCGTTTCAGTAGTTGTTTCGATTTTACCACCCTATTCTTCTTTAAATTATCAGTTAAGAAGTGACCAGTGCGTCTCTTATAGGCTGCAAGTCCTAAGTCATCTTTTAAAATACGTGACATGGTTCTAGGTGCTATCTTTATTTCCCGAGATAAAATCTTTTGCTTTCGGACAGGATTTCTTCGAATTCTTTCCCTTACTGCTTTGACCACCTTTTTCGTACGAATACTACGTGGACGGCCAGATCTTTTTCTATCACAAATAGAGAAAGTCTCATTGTACCTATTAATAGCCCGGTACACAAACATTTTACTAATACCAAGGGTATGGAGAGTTTTAAAAATTGCATTAGGCTCCATACCTACTTTGTGTAATGCAATCACAGCGATTCGGTTCTCTTTATCACCCCACTCCATTTTAATATCGCAAAATATTATAAAATGTATTGGCGCCAAAATGAGAAAGCACAATGAACAACCGTATACAAATGACAGATTCGAAATTCAAATGTAATATTTTTTTATTTTTAAGTGTAACAGTATTTATGGCTAGACTAAGTATTTTACACAATTCTAATAACCCTAGAAGAATAAAGAATTAACAAAATTCTTAATATGAATTGTTATGTTATACGTGCCTACTTATACAAGTACGTAGAACTGACAAAACAAAACAGGCCACAATGAAGTTTGTTATATTGGTCGTTCAGGTAATGCGAGTTATTCCCTAACAATTGTGCACCTATCATAAATAAAATAAATGTCAAATTTTGAATTCACCGTTTCGATTACGTCAGTGCAAAATATGCTTATCCGTGCCCGTAAGTGATGTACGTGACGTAGATAGGTTGCTGATAACGAAACTAGATGTATACCTACTGAATTTTGTATTGAGCAAGAGCTGGAAGAATTTAATTCTGAACTGGATAACACTTATTCAGCTATCACCACAATGTTAACGTAAACGCTACGAATATCGGACTCAAATAGAACAGAGGATGGATTTTTTTTTCCTGGAGAAATATCCTTTTTCAGGATCTTACATATTTCTGCACCCAATTACATTAGGCAGTGAAATTACTGAGTGCCTTATATCTCATGTCACATGTTAGCAACGTACACTACAAACGTACACGTTTTTGTGAGGGTTGCAGATTAGCAGTGAACCTCACAGGCGCCTCATACTATAGGCGATTGTAACCACATACCATCAGATGGACAGTCTGTTTGTTTATCAATATACAGCAATTAATTGTTATGACGCAACTCAAGAAATATTTCGCTGACCCCCAACAAATAGTAATGTCAAGAGACAGGTGCAAGCTCTAAGAAAGTTATAGTTATTAATTTATCAAACATAAATGTGTATGTAGCTTTTACAAAGTTGAATGACCTGATATATATGGTAGGCATCTGTATTCCGAGAATCTACATAATTATCATTATTGTTATGTTAATGTGAAGTCAGATGCGGTGAGGTAAAATCTGGTTTCGCCTAATCTACTTATATACGGTGAAATATTATAAGGCTGCAGCGTAATTCGATAACATAATCGTTTCGAGCATTAGCTAAACAAATTGTTGACATTTTATTACTTATCTGCTTATGCAACCGTTTTTCCATAAAAACATGTCTTTTTCAAAGGTTTATGAGGCGGAATAATAATTCAATCTTTATTAGTTGTTTTTATGTTTTAGTAACTCTACGTTCAGCATTCAAACTTAAGCAAATCTTATATAAAATCACGCTATCTATATCGTAGGACAATCTTGTACATATATGTAATAGAGAGTAACTATCTCTTTAATAACTACATTATCCAGATCAAAGTTTTTGAGACTGTGTTTATTAAAATTATTTCGGAATATTATCAACGCAGCTCATACAAGTTCCTACAAAAGCACTCGACCGAGTAAAGGCTACTTAGGGTGTTTAGACCTTAGTCAACAACACTGGCTGACAATGTGAGTTGGTGGATTTTATATACACCTATAAAATTCCAAAAACGAAAAAGATCAATGTCCTTTTGTAATGCTAAACTAATAATTATTTTTCTTTTAATAGCGCTCGGTACCCGGATTTCGCGATTAGGTCAGCACCGACACCACAGCGTAACTGATGGTGAATTCATAGTAATCTATGTTTAATTATGCAAATACGCTTTTTAATTAGTAGGGAACACACCATTTGTATTCCCTATTAATTAAAGCGGATTATTTATCGGAACATTCGAACTGTTTTTATGTATATCCTAAGAACACTTTCAAAAAGTAGACAAAATAGTCCACTATCATCACTATCGCAATTACTTGGCGGTATCCATTTAACTTAAAATATAAATAATAAATCAGACGTATCAGTTTGATCAGAAACGCCGTCAGCACTCGTTAGCCGCGTTATCAATCAATGTCTGCGCTTACGCAGGTACGGGCGCATCATGCGAGTTTGCATCAGAGTTTTTAAAAATAAATCGCAAGTCTTTGAGGGTAACGATCGCGGTTATCATAGCGCAGTTGAGAACGGACAGTAAGGTATCTTGGGAATTTTGAACTGGTACAAAACAAATTGATCACATTTTTACCGATGCAAAAAATATATATACCTACACACATTGCAACAATCAATAAGCAAATCCTTCCTGACAATGTCATAGCAGTGGTTACATATTTTATCTTCGGCGATGGCTGTTCATTCGTCCATCACAATCGTCACAATCACAATTTAAAGTTATCTGTTGTATCCACTACTATCATATGAACAACGTTCCACTGCTATACACGCGTCAGTTCTTGGACAAGTATGTTAGGGCGGAACCAGAAATATCACTGCGTGAGTACCCTCAAATTCGTACATAAAACTAACACAGTACCTAAGTATGAATTATTAAATTCTTTAAAATAGAGCATCTGTTACTACAACCTCATTCGTACCTACTACCATATGTGTATATTTAGGAGAGGGCGTCGAAAAGAGGGTATTAGCTCTCACTTAGGACAGATTTTGTTGGAAAATTTTGATTTCTTACTAATATTTTCGATCTGTTTAGACATTTTTCTTATTTCCATAGATATCGCTTTTCTTTCTCTCACCTTTATAGTTTGACTATCTGGCGCCGACGCGCAATGTCTATGCCAGGACCTTGCTCGCGGCAAACAGGTCCGCGGCGACTGGTTCCAGCCGCGTCAGGTGCCGCGCTCACCTTTACGTAACAAATCCGAGCCAACGAATGTCATGTTATGCGGCGGTCCAGTAAAAAGCTATAAAATGCGGTACTTAATCGCGCTTATGAGGTAGCAACTAGACATGTTGGCTTTTGTAGAATGAAGAATGTTATTTCTGTGGTGAAATAAGAGAAAAGTGTGTTTTTTATCTTGTTTTATTTTTTTTATCTTTTTAAATTATATATTTGGAAAGCGTTGATTTGTTACATTTCAAGTAAATTGACGAAGTGTTTCCAGGAAACTGGATACAATATTTGCGATAATTAAAAACAAAGAGTCTTAATTTAAATGAGCGGCTGTTAAGAACAGACAAAAGAAAATCAGCATACAGCTAAAACTTATATGTGAAGGGAATAAATGTCAAACCTTTTTTCCTAATTATCGAACGTGTTAATAACTCAATCGTATTGGCTACAGTTTTAAAAAAGTCACAGCGTGATATTATGAATGTCGGAAATAGCAAACCGCACGTAGAAACAACGGCGCCTCACTTTATTTTGAGCACGCAGCAGCACAGAAATGTGTATAAATAAAAATTGCGCCCACGCATCGTGAAAACTAATATGTCAAGGTTGTACATAATATGTTTGCTTATGTTTGAGGTCGAACAATTAACGAGGCGCTGAACGCATCCGCGGTTACGCGTTTTTTATTAACCTTTTCACGTCCTACGGTGCGGCGTGAAATGTGTTTACGATACAATAAATTTCAGACGTACGAGTATTTTAGTAGTTGCTTCTTTTTCTTGTGAGGAAAATAGAGACATATTTTTTACTCTAAGTCACAATAATCTTTGCTCCATACAGGCCTTTACATGCACTTAGAGACGGCATTTTAACCGTAAAAAAAAAAACAAAACTTTTTTGGAAGAACAAACAAGAAACTGAACGTCTATTTGAGATTTACAGTCTTGCATTTAACGTATCTCTTACTTTTTAATATTGAGTCAGGGCGAAACTTGGGAAAGCCATCAGTTATTGGCAGTCAGTGTGGGCGATTTGAAATCGATGCAGGGATTCAACCTTGGCTTATGACTTTATGAAGTATTGAGCTTTTGAACTATCGAACAATGGGCGATATTCGCTCTTCCCCTGCTTGTTAGAAACCTTGGAAACGGGAACAATGCGGCATATTTGGAGGAGTGAATTGGTGAAAACTACCCGAGAATAGGTCGAATGTCAGGGTTACCGCTACAGGCATTACGATAAATAGATAAAGCGAGTGTGCGCATTTCGTGTAACATAAGACAGAACGATACTTATATAACTGTTTCATTTAGTTCGCGCTTTATTTTATTAAGTGTAGAAAAAATCCTATATTCAGTCAAATAGCGTAAACTGATAAAAAAAATGAAATGGCATTCGTAATGGCCATGTTTCAAGCACTCAGAAAAAAATTATGTTATTTTTTATTATACTTAAAAATGTTACAGATTTCAATTACCAAACTTATCATCATCATCATTTTCCCCAGAGACACCCACCGTCGAAAGCGACGATTTTATTTATATATCAAATAAAATAGAGGAAACAAAATTTGCTGTTATACTTCATGCCTGTGCTACGGGGCAGAATCATTTCATATAATTGTATGTAGATTTGTCGTGTCAAGTCCAATCCGAAAGATCGACCGCTTCGAACATTGAATAAGAATTGAATGAATTAATAAGAATTCACTCAGGTGCGAATGAATGAATTGGATGTGAATGCGAATAATAGTAATAGCACTATCCATGGCAACATTTTTTATTACTTTTTATAATTTCTAAAGGAGTCTCTAAACCTAATGGATTATTATGTGCGTTCATATGTCAGCTATCAAACACTTTTAGCTTGTTTCTTATATAATCAAATTAATTTTCGGTTATTGAAAAAGTAATATTTCAAAATTAGTACTAAAACATGTCTCCCAACTCATGCTTGCGATTCATGCTCGTGTTTGCGATTTAATGTGTTTTCTTAGCAAAGCGATAAATGCAGGTAAATATTGTTTTGGTAAACTATCTAAAGCAAATATCCATGTGTAATTTGGCCCGTTCCGTCCGCGACGGGCCCTTCGATAAAAAGCCGATATCCTTGAAGGTAAACGGCCCGAATTCCGATGCGTCTGACCGGATTCCTGATTTTCGGATATCATCGCTTTTGCGACGTAACGCGACGCTCCCTTCATATCCACGCTATTGGAAAGTTCTTGCGCATTGTTATGATTTATTTTAAATATAGCATAATTTTAAATATGGTAGAGATTTCATTACAGGAGGTCAGTTGCTAGAATGGAAGAAATAAACCATTAGGAATATTGCTTGGATATTGCTTGTATAGGATTTCGGGCTTGTAATAAATTACCAAGCACAATATTATAAAGCGATTGGTCGTTTGTCATAGCCGCCATCTTAATATGTATCATATCAACTCTTGTCAAGTCAATGTATCTAAATTGGCAAATTAACTAGTATTTCTAGATAGAGTTTGATTTAGAAACAGGTACAATTAAAAAAAGTAGCTCGTTAAAAATTATCTGACATTTGTTTTAAATATCCTGTTATTTTTCTCAAAGTGACGCATGTAATTATTATCATTATGATGCATGTTATTTTCGTGACCGCGTCTTACTGGCCTTAATTGTAATGAGGTTTTCCACCGAACGTTAAAAACTTTCGCTAGTTAAAACCACACGTGAAGATCCGTTGTCCAGATAAAAACAAAGCATACCTACATAACGATAGAAAATGCGGAGAGGAGGCTTGTTTGTGTGAAGGAGGAAGCGTTGTTGATGTTTCCACTTGTTTATTACATTTCCTAGTTCTTGGCATCGTTTCATTAATTAATTAAGAATAATATTCAGAATGCATGTTACGTATTTTTGTTTCCCTAGACCTTGGCCTGAAAGGTTTACTTTTACACCTGTATATCCGACAAGTTAATAATTCCATAATATTCTAACATCTTCCCGTAGCTAATATCTTCTGCTTTCACAAACATCATCTCCTCCATACATGACGACCTCCATAGTCTAGTGGATAGTACACCGGTTTCAAGGTGTCGCCATCTCTGAGGTCCCGGGTTCGAGTCCCGGTGGGGGCAGATGTTTGTGTGATGAATGCGAGCATTTGTACCTTAGTCATGGTTGTTGATATATATTTCAATAAAAATTATTTATATATGTATAATATATGTATGTCTATCCGTTACCCTAGATCCCATAGCACAAGCCTTACAGAGCTTAGTTTGGGCTAGGCTAATTGGTGTAAGTGTAACAAATATTTATTTATAGGTTAAGTAGCCAGTAGTTAGTTAGTTTGGCTGGGCTCCACCGCACTTAGCCTCACGATTGGGCCATTGTGCGTATGATAGAAGGCTCCTGCCTTCTTCCTACTCCATCCATCCCAGTTCCTCCCAGAACGCTAGCAGCCTCTGTGGGCTGCTGCATGCTTCTGGCAGGGACGCCGGGGAATGGAGAAGTTTCTCCCGTTGGTCGGCCACACTTGCACATTCCATAAGAACATGTTGTGGCGTTTCCTCAGCCTCCATGCACCCTCTGCACAGGGGGCTGTCTGTTATACCTATTGTGTACAGGTGTTTGTTTAAAAGGCAATGTCCGGTTATGGTGGCTATGACCTTTCGGATCTTGTCTCTCTTTAGTTTGATAAGGGAACGGGCAAGCTTCTTGGAAGGTACCGGGACTGCTTCCTTCGTTCGCTTGCACCCCTTCTTAGTTGTCCATTCTTTTAGGTGTAGTTCCTCTGTTCTCTTGCGCAGCCAGGCTTTTACTTCTGCCTGTGGAATGGGCATTAGGGGTTCTGGTCCATACACTTTCGTGTTGGAGCCTCTTTTTGCCAACTCATCTGCCGCGTCGTTTCCGAGTGAGTTGCTGTGTCCTTTTATCCACTGCAGGATTACCCGGTTTGTATCTGCAATGGCTTGGAGCGTATTATGACACTCCAGTATGAGGACAGAGTTGATAGTATTGTTTTGGAGGGCCTGTAAGGCCGATGCGCTATCCGAGATTATCTTTATGTTTGAGTTTTAAGTAGCCAGTAATGGTAATGTTGTGTAATATGTGTATGTGTAATAATGTTATGGTTTATGTCATTAAGTAGCCAGTAATGACATAAACCATAACAAACATATTGAAATATTACTTAATAAATCACAATATTATGCGCTTCCGAGAGTCGCATATAATTCCTATAGTAATATAAATTATTATTTCTGAAGTATTCACTTTTGATTTTTTTTTCTCTTAACTAAGTGAGATCGGCACAACCAGTTTTCTTCACTCACTCATTCATGTTATCTGTCATTCCTTTTACGCAATCCATCATCATCATCTTCCTCTTCCTTCATCACTCATCCGTCATAAAATTCGCATCTCGGCCACATACAGCCATGCAACGTCTTACACTCGCGATGCTATTTTTATCCACGTTTGAGATAGAATTTCCGGATTCTATTTATACTAAACTGATACTAACAATACTAGCAGTACACAATAATAGTACTGCTTAAATATTAAACCTAAATATTAGTCACATTTATGTTAATAAGAATTGATAGAGATCAATAAGAATTAATTGGAACTATTTATTTATTTTGGAGGTCTATTAATATTTATGTTAATTCTTATAATTCATGTGTATTTTTACTGATAATTATGTTTGTATTTGTGTGTTATATGACCTAATTTAATTTATGAGATTTCTAACTTTAAGTTTCGACAGTATTTTATTGTGTACTAGCTGACCCGCGCCCACTTCGTTGGGCATAATATTAATAATCCCCGAAGCGAGCACGAAAGCGAACTGAATTAAACCCGAAGCCATCGCGCGCCGTCCGCTGATGATGATGATGATGATGATGATGACACTCAACAATAATGTGGCTTTCTATTGGTGAAATAATTTTTAAAATCGATGATGACGATGATGATGATGACACTCCGCAATAATGTGGCTTTCTATTGGTGAAAGAATTTTTAAAATCGGTTCAGTAGATCCCGAGATTACCCCTTACAATTTACAAACACACAAACTTTACTTCTTTATAATATTAGTATAGATTACTGACATTTCTATGAATTCTTATTAACATAAATCTGTATAACATTTCAGTTTTTATTTATTAACATAAATGTGACTTACCAATTCAATTTAATCATTATTTGGTTATTGTAATTGCTGTAAGTTTATATTGTTTTTAAATAAAAATATGCTATATATCTTCGGACAACGCCAATAAGTTCCATATTATTACAAAAAGTTACGAAGTCTGGGCGTATAACACCACTGCCTATCAGCTCGAGAAGGACTGCCACGATTTTATGTATACATCTAATCTGTTACCTATATAAAATATGCGTTAGCTAATCAGTCAGTCAGCTCAGGTTCCTACGATAAGTTACCTTAATCTGTGTCACACTTCCCGGCTACATCTGTCACAGAGTACCGACTATATAAGGACTCGCCAAGAGCAGCGACAAAGCCGGAACAAAGGTCTCGTCAGATCTATACCGTCCTAGACGCTAACGTCTTTACTACCGGCTATCTATGGCAAACGCGAACGATCGTAGGAATAATAACGAACCCTCGACATTAAAATGCTGAATGATAAATGAGTCTTCAGACTGAAATAGGTTCGAAGGTGATAAGGTACTTAACGAACATTTACACCAATAAAGAAAAATGCAAAACTCCATTCAAAATTGTCTAATTTACAATGGTCCTATTGCCATGTTTATATCGCAGAATAATGTTACTTAGAAAGTTAAATGTCTTAACACAATTAACACCTTATCATCACACACAAACATAATCATAACATCAACACAATAAGTAAATATAATTTATAAGAGTATTTTTAGGATCTATATAATATACGAGCTATATACATATGTATTTTTCAATCTACTTATTTTAAATGTCACTTATATGAAAAGGACATAGTTAAAAGAAGAAATTGAATTGTTGTACCGTGAAACCAAAAATGTTATTACATTATGAAGTTTTCAATCAAATTACATTCAATCAATCAATCATACTTCCTCATTGACTTCTGTCGTGCTACCCACCAGAACCAAATGACGTAATGACGTAAGTTGGAGCCTGCCTTCACAGTTGGCCGTTGCATACCACACGATCGCATCTACAAAAATAAACTGACGTATAGACCAATCATGTACCCACGTAAATTGATTCTAAGCCGGATCATAGACTTTTGACCTCCGCCCATTTGATTCCAATTGATTATTATTTTCTTATTTGGGATACAGATAATTACAATAATAAATAAAAAGTAATTAAATTTATTACATTAGACTCTGAGCAAAATCGAGCACATCTGAGCAATATCCAAATACAAAACAATACATAAATAAATCTCAACGCAATTTATTCTATATTTTGATTAGATTGTTGAATTCAATTATTCCTAAATTAAGAATGAAATGTAATTAAGGATATGTACTTGCAAATAGTGTTTGCTATACGTTTGGTATGTACGATACAAAAACCATTTTTTGGGATATTTGGTGTTAGTAATGGATATAGAAAAAACATCCCTACGATTAACTAGCGCTAAAACGAGGATATCTTAAATTAAAATTTAATAAGTGGTCGAATCTCACAAGTTATTGATCTAACAAAAATGTTTAGTTTCTCACTACTCTATGGTTTTTTAAGGGCTGAATAATAGGGAGAGACTGCTGTGATCTTATGGTATCTATTTTATAAATATCTAACGACTTTAATATTTAGAGTTTCATTATTATATATATATATATGATTAGTTACTTACCATATGGTGGGCAGTTTGCTTGTATGTCAATATATAACAAGAAAAAAATCTATGTATATACAGTAGAATCTGTGGAAAAAGTATTATCGCTTATCAAACTATATTTTCCCTTACAAAGTATATAATTATTCTTCAAATTGGTGTTTCTATACCGATTTCTATGTTTCTTTTTTATCGAATAGTTAATAGTGGAAAATGTTTTAATGAGGGATGACTGAGAATGTTGTAAACGTAAGAGTAGACAAATGTAATTAGAAAGCTTAGAACTACTAAGCTATCAGGAGTTACACGTGTAATTGTGAGTCAACTATAAAAAATAGATACTGTCGTTGGATATTTTTATATAATTTTAAGGAGAACATTTCCGTCATACATGATTTCTGTGTAGCTTTAACCATTAAGGTTGCACACGCAACGGAAGCTTAAAAAATGGAGTAACTTCTCCCGTTTTCCCAACATTTCCCTTCACTGTTCTGTTCCTATTGATTGTAGCGTGATGAAAAGTATTCTATAACCAGCTCAGAAGTATGAAAAGTAATTGTACCAAGTTTCGTCGAGTAGTTTTTGTTTCTATAACGGTTATACAGACAGACAGACAAATTTTACTGATTGCATTTTTGGCATCAGTATTGATCCCTAATCACCCCCTGATAGTTATTTCGGAAA
Organism: Scirpophaga incertulas; assembly: GCA_036419045.1. Lineage (NCBI taxonomy): Eukaryota > Metazoa > Arthropoda > Insecta > Lepidoptera > Crambidae > Scirpophaga > Scirpophaga incertulas. The sequence goes on along the minus strand of CM071635.1, from coordinate 22,160,667 downwards.
TTCACTCACATTAGTTTATGAGGAAAACTACACAGCAATCTTTTGAGCATGATTATGTCTAGCGTTTCTTTTGTGTTCGATTTTGAAGTCAATTAAAACGAAAAAAAACGGTTTTCAGGTCTTCTATAAACACCTAGGGGAGCGTTCAAGTATTACGTAACGCAATTGCTGAAGATGTTTGACCCCCCCCCCCTGTAACGCACCGTAACGTTAAACAACTTGCGTGAAAATATTAAAAATGACGACCAGACTAATACAATCGAGGGATTCCCCGTAAAACGTAAACGAAAAGGGTTGCCAATTTGTTATAAAAAAGAAACAATGTTACATACGGTGTTGTAAGGAAGACCCGCTCCTGTCCCTATAACGCATCGTAACATTTTACCGAGACCCCCCCCCCCCAAATTGCGTTACGTAATACTTGAACGCCCCCTAGGATCCATCTAAAATCCCGCTAATGCTGCTTAAATATTGCTTCTAAAACCTAAATATAGAATCTAACAAATTTTTTATTCTCGATATATGTAGATAGATTAAAAATGCAAATGAAATTAGTGCACTGCCGAATTATGTACCTAAACACGGCGAGCTGTTGGTATCGAAGTATCGAGAGGGTCATTCAATGCGTACAGTAGAGGCGATTTCTAGCTGCGGTTTCCGACCGCGGTTACACAACGCGTCTACTCCCGATTATCACGGCCCAGTTGGCCAGTGGCGTAAGCTGTGGACGACCCTAATATTAATACGATGCTATCTACGTGTGTTGCCGCTTTTCAGTTGTTACAAAACACACTTTAATGTTTTAAAACTTTCAGTTAAAGTGTACTCATAATAAGACATAATAAAACACGAATAAAGTCGTTCTTAACAATTTTTATCTATTTTAAATTTATTAAATTTTAACTTACGACACAAATTCCTGATTCGGTAAATTCTCCAAGTTCAAAGACATTTAGAAGAACATCAAACAAACTTTAATTTGAGGAATATTTAATATTTCTCTTTACAATGTTCGACTATACATTTTTCGGTCATTCCTCCTGCCTATTGCTCGGCTCGTGTATGACGGGACAAAGCGGTTTTATTGAAATTTCACCATCCTTTCTCTGTTGGGAAAGGAAATTACACAATCCCTTACGCTTAGCGACACAGCTCATTAACTTCCAAAACAAAGTTTCCGCTTAACACAGGCCTTTGATTACTTATTGGTAAATACTGTGCCTGTACGCGTAGGTTCAACAAACTTAAGAGTTTAAAGATCTTATAATTAATATTGCTTAATTAAATATTAACAAAACACGCAGATGGCGCGATCATCACCACCCAGCTTCCTTTCTGAAAGTTTGCACGGCCCAGATGGGCCCAGTACGCACGCAAATAATAAGCCAAGGTCGATGTACTTTACGACAAAAGAAAATACTTTTGGAGATATTTTAAAGAAAACTTTCTTTAGTTATCCATTAATTACAATAGAAGCGACGGGTTAACGGTCTTATTTTGAAATTTTCATCTCGGAAGGTGCCAGTAAAATTTATTATCTATTAGTGTCTCACTTAGGTACTGATTATACTAAAGTCTCCGACGCACTCAGAGACGAATATCTATTTTCTTCCAACTACTCATTAAGTTTACTCTTAATCTCTGGAAAGGCTGTAATACATTCCCACCCTAGTCAACTTAAGGGCAGTATGTAATTAACTTTGTATCTACTCTATAAGATCATGCGAAATTTTGGGATTTTCAGTGGCTAAACAAGACGATGCACATTTGTCATTGCGCATGCACATCGCGCGCGTATTAGCAGATATTACATGTAAAACAAATGATTGAATAAAACTTATTATGTCTCTCTTATGTCATGTTTCTATTTTATAAATAAATTTTGTACTGTAAACTTGACTTTACGATTTATTTTAAGCAAATTACGCACTTAGAATAACGGTCATGCAACATTAAATGACGTGTTGTCTTTCGCTATTATTATTGAATAGAAAGGGATAAATTAACTTAGAGAAGAATTAAAAATCAAGTGACATCTCAAAATAAGTCAGTTGATTTTGTATAAAACAACAGTGCGTGTCAAATAGTTCCTCTGTGGTTATATTGGCGCCCTTGCGCGTACAAATTAAAATATGCATGCATGAAATAAAGGATTAATACTACCTACTAACTACTACTACTAAAGGACCAATAACAGGTGCATAAGCACCCGTTACTGAAACTATTTAATTTAAACTCCCTCTAGCTGACCCAACGAACTTCGTGCTGTTGCGGGGAAAGGCATGTCAACCGTGAAAAAACAGCCGAATTTGAAAATTTATATTATAAATAGAGATCGGATAATCGGATGCATATTTACCTGAAGTTAGTTTAAGACAAAGTATGGAAGCTGGAAATTTATTTTTTATTTATTTATTTATTTATTTATTATTTTATTAAATAAAAATCTCGGGATTGCGGAATTGGATAGCCGGATGTTTATTTATTTACCTAATTTAGTTTTTGACAAAGTATGGAACTGTCTTTTTATTTTATTACCATAAATAAAAATCCCGGAATTCCGGTACTGTAGAACATGTTGCACAAATAAAATTGTATAATGAACCCGGAGTCTCGGTCTTCTGAAAATAAATACCACGTGCTAATTTAGTAGTAATTTTCAATCAATATCACAACGTTAAATTTGCAGTCCCGTATTTTCCCGGGATTTTTATTTAACAAAATGTATTTTAAAAAGCCGCTTCCATAATTTGTGAGCCAAAAATTATCTTTAGGTAAATATGCATCCGATTATCCGATTTCTAATTATAAATTAACAGTCTTCTATATAATACCTATTTCTTATATATGAATACATATTTTACTGTTGTAAACGGAGACGAATCCTGCAAATGTGTGACCATTTGAGTGGATACAGACCAGTAGTTACTGGTCTGTACTTATTATGTTACTACAAGTAAAAAATACGTACATGTAGTAATATAACAAGTAGTGACTCAATCCTAATAATAGACTTTACATATATATATATATATATATATATGTAGAGTCTATTATTAGGATTAGAAACTCCCATCATCAGGATCAATTCCGCCGCTGACAAGCTGGCGTATTAATAACAAATTATTTATGTGAAGTGAAAGCAGCTGGCCATATTGTCTCCGGGGAGCGTAGAACTTTCTTCGGGCGTAATAGGAATTACATTACTGAACCATTATTGCTTGCTTCTAATTAGATAGAAGTACATTTCATTGCAAACAAACATTAAACACATGTTTTTTATTAATTGAATGGAACTGTCTTATGAAAGTTAGCTTGCCTGGTCTACTTCGTAACGGCTGACAAACTAGTATGTATTAATATTGAGACTAGTATTTATATATTTTTTTAACATTACCTATAAATTTTTATGTATGGAGATTATTAAGAATATTTTCCATATTAAGGTTTTTCTTGTTTATTTAAAAACACAAAGCAAACTTTCAGAAACTTTTAATGCTTTGGCATGCTTATGAAATATATGAAACTAACAATTATCATTAATTCGAAAATCGAAACATAGAATATTTTCGGAACGTTTCAGCTAATAAAATTTTGATGAAAATTAAAAAAAATAGGTTAAAATGATACATAGAAAGTGATATGGATAAATAATTTCTTTGATTCCTAAATTCAAAAGTTATAAAGTTAGATGTAGGAAGAACTACGACTATTTAATCATAAACAATGACCTATTCCTTCATTATACCTTCATTATACCTATTCTTGCATATATTTCATGTCAAATGCAATAGAATATGAATACTTTTCGAAAATGTATTAATGCAATGGGAGCAATAAAGTATTCTTTTTACAGCTATTATTGTATTGACGAATGTAATAATTAAACGATTTGTTAAAATAGTTCTACCTTTCTTAATTAATAATGTAAAACTAAGTCAGTATTATTCACTCAAATGTTGCAATAATAAAAAAAGAATCTGAACGGATTTGTTAGAAATTTTACTTTACATAATTACATTCAGAACTGATAATTGTTATTTCAAAACCAACAAACATTTTTTAACGCAGCCATTTGTAGCGTAGCTATTTGTCTAAGTCTATTATGAAACGAGAGTTGTTGAGCACCAACAATATTATAATGCACACACAGTACACCACGCAAAACAATCCGATAGCGATCTTAACTGGAAATAATATTCAAGCTAGCGTAATTATTCATTGTAATTTCTGACGCTGCCAATTTAGCGGCTATTCAATATATGGGCGGTTACAAGACAATCGGGTTGCAATTGCAAAATTGAAGCTCGACGGTCTTGAACCTGCCGATAAGTCAATTCGAGAGTGTAATCCGTCTTCTCGACAGGTTGAAGGCCTTGCGTGGCCTGAGGTCACGTCTAGACAAGGGACGTGCATGACAGCGACGACGTGGGAGGAGGCTAAAAGCGAGATGCATCCGACATGAATACCTCCGCGAAGGCCTCCGATCATTGTGTCTTACACGTGTAAAAAGGAATTGCATTGATTTCTTTTGAAGCTCGATTGTTGAACTATGAATGGGACGGGACAGCCTTTTGTTGTTGCAAATGAAAATACCGTATTCTAACACGATAATTAAGTAATTTCATCTTTTCTAAATTGCAATGCTTTATCTTGGCAATGGTGTAACAGTTTTTTTTTTAATATTATAATCAAAATCAAACCACAAATATCAACTAAATCGGAAGATAAAGTCTATAATTGTATGTAACGTAACTGGAAATAATGAGCAACTCTTAATTAATGTTTATGGTGAAATTGCATTAACTGCAATACATTGTTTTGACATTACAATCATTTGAAACAAACCACGCACTTTGCAACAGTGCTGTAATCTAAATAAATCCAGAAATAGATAATATATGGGTTGCAATCATGGTCACGTATGTAAAATATTGTTTGAACGCATTGCCGAAGAATGTGTTAAATAAAACAATAGCCGAAACACTGTGACTAATTCATGGCTTACGTGACTGCAGAATAATGTATAATCATTATAAAAGCATAAATGATGATGCCTAAATATTCAATTTTAAATATTAAGTGCTCATGACTGTGGACAAAGGTGAAATACAACTGAACAACATAGAAAATATACAGTGCAAATAACACTAGATATAGAAATAAGTTGTCAGTCGAAAGTGAGGCGCCACTAATTCAGTCCAAAGCGACGTTAAAAGATTATTTATTAGCTGCTGCTGTGCCGAACTCGTCCTTATTTGATGACAATTTGTTATTTAATTAATAAACCTCACGAAGTCGGTAATGTATCATGCCAAAGTATTGTAGAAATACGGCATCAAATTAGAATCAGCGAATTAATGATTATATCTGTATTTTATATAACCTTTCTAAATATTCTCCAATACTGTTCATATATACGAAATACCGAGACCATATCAAATAGCGTATAAATGTGCCCGTTGTAAAGTAAACAATTGCTTCAACAATGAATCAATACTGCCTATCGCCGAACATAGGTATGGCAGTGCGCATATTCTTTTATTAATTACACTGACCAATTCAGTAGAGGATATGACGGCATACCTTCGGCGAGTGCGTGGCCAGACTGCAAACTGATTGGCGTCCACGCAATAGCTGTCCATCCTTGAATTCGTCCACGAAATTATATTGTTATTTGTTGCGTCGCGCATGCCATTGAAACCCTATCATCGTGAGCCCCTAATCGGCTAAATATGCGCATTTTTAACATCAGCAATTTGGCCTAAGACATTAGAACTTGAAGAATATTGAATATTCGTTTGAATTTTATTCGAACCTTAGCTTTTTTTAATCAAACTGTTCGTTCCTTTATCATCACTTCTGCTCTCCAGTGTCTTCTAATGTTACATCATATGTTTAATATTGTGTCAGACAATTATTAGTCTTTTAAAGTTAGCAAAACCTTACATAAACCTTTTTGCTTGGTGACGTATTAAGAATGTGTCATAACTCCTTTTCTTCTCGTAGATGTCATCAGGGTTAAAAAAGAGTATACCTAGAACAATTATATCTCTGTGAAGTGCCCGAATAGGTCCTATTACACTAAAAGAAGTTTATCACATAGGCCCTTCGTTGAGAACAGGAGTGATTTATATGAATCACACTATACGCAACGTAGTCCCTTAACATTAAAGATGTTGATCGACACATTATTAAGTTCTCACAGATTATTAAGTACTAATCTTGTTATTTATTCTCAATAATTCAACTTGTAACTAATGATATTATAAATCACATAACAGATAGCAAATTGAGTATGCGGTGTCGGTAGCGCTCCACGACGACAATCGAAACCTTTCAATTGGTTTCATAACGAGTTTAAGTGCAGTTTGTATTCGCCGGCGGCTGTGTCTACACATTCCCAGTATCCGATCGCAAATCAATTAGGGATCTTGCTTCGTTAAGGGACGCTAGCTCCAGTAGAATCTGTAATCAAACCGCAGTGATCTGATAGTAAATAACGTCGAGAAATAATTGACTTAATTGTTACATTTACACGGATTCTTACTATTTTAATAATGCCTATTTTAGCATAGACATAGACATTCTTGGTTGAGTATTTTTCTATCGGTCACTGAATCATTTTTTTATTATTGTACTTTTTAGAATTACGTGTCACAATCTATTTCAATATGTTGGTGTTGTAAGATATTGCATAATAGCGTATTTTACGAAAATAACACTTTAAAAATGGAAAGCATTCTTTCCGTCGTGGACCGAAGTCTGATTACGACTACTGTACGACATGATCTACTCTTTAATCTATTTTCACTTGTATTAATTCTTTTTGGTATATCTTTGCATATTTCGCTAAACGCTACTCATTATTACCACTTATCACTATTGAACGTAGAACCACCGCGTCTCGGTCAATGGTTGCTTGCTGGTCGCTAATGATCGGTTATCCCTAGGCACTTAGCTCTAGAAAGTTGTTGTCAGTCAGCACGGATCAATGACCAAATAACACAGATATAGGTGATAGATACATTTACGTCTGCTTCATCGCGGACCACGGACTAACACGATACTATTTCGTAAGCGTCGTAAACAAACGTCACTAAGAAACATTTTATTAGAGATTTCTTTGGCAGCACTCAAGTATTTCTTAACCCAAACTATTTTGGACTCGAATATCATCAAAGTTCCACTCTATGGAGAGTGATGCGTTTGCCATTGACCCACTACTGCATCTCGGATTAAATAATTGATAGGGGTCCGTCAGTATTAGAGCAAGGGCAAGCGGTGAATTGATTTTCATTAGTCAATTTGTGTCTTCCCGTGTTGGATGGTGACACATTGAAATTTCAACCGTAGACCAAGGTAAATATAATTCAATATAAATGATAAATATCCAATATTTACAAAAAATATTCTAAAATTGTTTACTAGTGAATTTTGTAAGTCCAATGCTTGACTATGAAAGAAACATCAAGGGCAAGCGGTGAATTGATTTTCATTAGTCAATTTGTGTCTTCCCGTGTTGGATGGTGACACATTGAAATTTCAACCGTAGACCAAGGTAAATATAATTCAATATAAATGATAAATATCCAATATTTACAAAAAAATATTCTAAAATTGTTTACTAGTGAATTTTGTAAGTCCAATGCTTGACTATGAAAGAAACATGCTTGTTGTGTTCAGTTTATGATACTTTGAGAAGCTTCAACAAGCAATACAAAACAGTCCAACGAACTGAGATTGCAAATTATGCAAATTAATGTATCTAAATTCTAAAGCGACGATCTATTTGAGTTATCCAAAATTGTCATCTCGAGCAAACTTTGTCATTTGTCCTTGTCTATCTGATCAACAGTCCCGATCATAGCTTCTCTACTACTATCTGGAGATTTGTTTTCTAATGGATGGTTTTCACACAGTAACTTAAGTACGCAACATAGTATGATTTTCCATTACCGCTCCATTAACACGGTGATTGCAAATTATTTGTCTTATTGCACTGTATTTTCGTATATCCAACATAGTACCGAATAATTCGTTAGTAATGTTGTAACAATATTAACCTACAAATTTTATTGTTTTAGTATAGTCAAATGTATAGCATAGTTAATAGCATGCAAAAAAACATCCTAAGATAGTTACGAGTGTTAGGAAAGACTTCGACAGTGTTTCCTATAACATATGACCCGCGAACTCGTGTGGTCCCATGACCTATGTATGGGCAGTGATGACGGTAATCTCAACGATGTATTTTAATGATAAAAACATATCGCCAAAAGTCGCGTAATTATTAATTTGTTGCAAAAAAACAAAACCTACTTACACACACTTATTTCTTGTGGAAAAGTACTTAAGAACGTTTCGAAACTTATTTGTAAGAAACGCTGCTATACAGTAGGTATTCAAAAGAAAGGGATAGTTATTGAAATATGTTTACGGTAATGACGAGCCCTTATTATTTGCACGCTATTAGAACCATTACGGCTAGGGACGATAGAAGACAAATATTCGACGCTCGCGCCTTAAACACTGCTAATTGATGTGTGTCTCTAGATTGTCGAGTTCTTTAGTTTTTGTGTGTGAGTCCTGGGTTAGTATCTTTCCCAGGGAATACATAACATTTGTTATAAATGTGTTGTCATCTGAAGCAAATGCTCTAAGCTAGTGATTGTCATTATTAAGTTTTAGTGCTTTGTATCATGATCCAGTCTATAAAACCTCCACCTGTTGTTCTATATCCAAATTTAATCTATTATATCGTCTTGAGTTGTTTTGTCGTAGAGTGTAGTTCTTCGATAGTCGATTGATTGAATTTTTCTATTTTGTGCTACACTACATTATTTGTCAAATAAACGTGAACTCTTCAGATATTATACATACAGAATATTTAGCGAATATCTCTTGTGCGAGTGTTTTGTTGGTACAGAGTTAGTAATGAAGAACTTAACGCAGTCCAACACATGGCCGCTCTCCGTATCGGACCGCATTTCTGAAAGCATAGCGTTGAGCGTTGACTAATATTGTTTTATTAATATTTGATTTCTTGATTATATCTTGATTATGTTTCTAAACCACCGATCCGAGGATCATGATAGTTTGTAAAAATTAAAATCATATAGGTAGGAAGTATTTGAAAAGAATTTATTTCCTACATTACGTTATACGAAGAAAGACCCACTATCAACAAGTACAAATTGTTTTCGCGTGAATAGGAAAATTGCAATAAACCCAGTTACAAGAGTAACAAGCTGTCAATCGCTTATCCGAGAATCTCGTCTACAAGTATATGCGCATACGCACATTGCAACGCGTCGGCTTCGCTACCGGGGTCAACGTTCTATGTGCATGGACTGTGTATAGATAAAATCGCTAGAAACGCTTCTGCAACTGTCTCGGCCATCCTGCACTGGCAAACTTATATATTGCATCGCATATTATGTCACCGCAGTCAAATCCAGTCACCTTCAACCTCCCACTGGGTACACGATCACGCTTTTGTAACAATGAATAATCGCAATCGATTACAAGCAAACTAATGAAGATTGATTCAATTGATGAAATTAATAAAAATTAATTACTCATTACATCACCGAGAAAAGAGTTACATCCACTTCATCAATGCAACAAAATGTAGGTCGCGTCTCTTCTCGGCTCGTTCATTAATTGTGAACACCTCATTTAAAAGAACTTCCAATCTTGATGACAAATTGATAAGTCGTCTGATTTATCGTTTAATAATTATGTAAGTTTATTTCCGCTTTATCTTTCGGATGTGGGCGGGGTGTGCTGATGCAATGCCTGCCTAGCTGGTGAGTCGTACAGCTACGTGTATGCTTTCCCCAAAGCTGAACCAGACCCAAAATTGGCAGTAGCTAAATGTTGATAATTATATCAAGATATCGAAAATACTTATTCATTAAATTTTAAATGTAAAAATGTATCTAAAGAATTAAATTGTTAAAATTTATCTTGATTAGCATTCATTTCGCTCATATCGATAATGAAAATTGTTACGATATCAACATTGACATCGTATATAACTATGATATCGATGTCATCAGTTTCAGTATATCGTTGCAACTCTACGCACGAGACAAGGCTCTTCCAGCCGCTCCGCTTGGCTGGTCCCGCTCAATGGCGAGTGGGCCGGCAGAAGTTTGCCAATTATTATTGTTTACTTTCTATCGCTAATAGCGTATGCATAATCGCGCTGTAACTCAGACGAGCCTCGAATCGCTGTGTGCTATGCTAATTGTTGGGAAATATATTGCCGACAATGCCAGTTAATGGCTGGAGAGACGCCCACAGTATATAAAAGCTGGTCATATTCAATGCTTTTTAAAGCCGTATTAACGTTTTCATATCAAATTTTAATAATTATTACCAACTGTATGTATCAACTGTTTGTATACATTTTAATATAAACTTAATGAGTACTTCCGAATTACGCTGATTTGGTCTACAGGTAGAAACGCCAGCGGAAGCAACATATTTCTAAAATGTCAATGCCTTTAATTAAATCGAGGTTTAATCATTGTATTTATATATTACATTAAAAGTTCACGCGTGTTGACATTTGTCAACAATGTATCGAGGTAATTTTGTTTCATTTTATCTTGATGTGCTGCGTATGCGCAGTAGTTCGAATAGTATTATAGCGCAAGGCGTAGGAGTCGTTTTGCCGTGCCAGTCAGCCCGATCCGATGTGCACCATTGCCATATTAGGTGGTGCGCATACGGTACATCACGCTGCACCCATACACGCCCATACACGCGGCTAACTGCCGTACTAAAATAAAGAAAAGACTCTCGTATCATAGCCCTACGAGAACTTAATTGGCACGAAGGAAATAATTAAGCGTGTTCCGATATACCTGTTCACATTGAGTTGCGTAAGTTCATTTTGATTAATGGCCCCTTCCAATATTCTTATTACGATTGTCCACGGGGGTTGAGTGAATCATAAAGATTCGGCGCCTGTTTAATTAAGCTCGCGAAAAACGATTTCGCACATTATTATATGTAGATATAATACTTACTGACACTACACTCTCGTGCGAAAATTAAGCAGTCAGCTCGTGGATTATTAAGAAAGGTAATGTTCGTGTTTCGCTGTTACGTACTTCTTACATGTGTACTGTAACGACATAAAAAGTATTGAAAAAGCAATGGATGGCACTTCCGTTGCTTTTTCTTACTGACACTGACAGTATTTATCAAAGTACATACGAAGACGGGTGTGTTGCTCTACAAACTGCTTTTCGGTAAAAGAATGATTCCGTGCTGTTCCGTTTTCAACTCTTTTTTACACGCTTTTTATTGACTTACTCTGTCCGTTTGTTTGTTTGTTTTGTCACATTGTAGTCGTCACCGAAAGAAACATAAAGCTAATTTAGTATTAAAATGAACCTAAACAATGTTTAAAAAGTAATTAAATAGTTATTTTGCAGCAACTGTATTTCTGCAACACGGTACTATAATACTGTTAACTTGTTATCTTCGAGATAATATGTGTAATAAATGCGCAACAACTCATTACAATAAGTAATAACTATTTTATCTTAATCAGTTCTGCTACTATTGGTTGATAGAATTGGTCATTTATAACCTATTAGCAGCTTAGTTTTCTTCCGTCAGTGAGAGGTAAAATTTTAAGTTCCTTGTTTACTACCTATTGAGTAATCTACCCGAAGCTTACTTCCACCTTTCACAGTTATCATATTTACTACAAACTGAACAAACAGGATTTATCTTATATATAAAAATGAATCGCAAAATGTGTTGGTAAGCTCATAACTCAACAACGCCTGGACCAATTTGGCCAAGTCTTTTTTTAAAATGTTCGTTGAAGTTCAAGGATGGTTTTTACGGCGAGAATTATTGCTGGAAAAACCCTAAAAATTGCCCTTTTCTTTTTCCCATGCAAACGTTTTCTAACTAAAACGTACAGTCGAATTGAGCTTTATTGTTATTGTATAAAGTTCATATTGCAAGCACTCACTGTTGTCTAAGCAATGAAGGTGTGTTCCTAACATCAAAGAGTCAATTTGCGCTTTATTAACGCTACATATAGTTGAAATTCAATCATATCTATCAAAACAGTGTGCGTGCGTGCGTTGGAGCACAGAATACATCGTTGAAGGATTTAATGTCACGTTCCAAAATGGAATAGCCACAAAATGTAATAGGTCATTTATGGCCGTTTTCACCAACTTTGTCTTAGCTTAGGCGACTCCTAAGAGACATGCTGTCTCACTCTTTTCAGTTAATACAAAAAGTGACAGCATGTCACTTAGGAGTCACCTAAGCTAAGACAGGGTTGGTGAAAACGGCCATTAGACTTTTTTTGCGATTTGGTTGGCTATGCGACATTATCTATAAAATAATTAGGAACAAAAAACTGCCACTGTACAAATCTTTTTGACAGGACGAAGTCTGTCGGGTCTGCTAGTTTGTCATAAAAATAACTAAATCCGGTCGTACTATGAACCTTATTTTATTTTAATTGAATGTTTAATAGTTCACTATCAATATTGCCTGCTGTATCACAAATAGATAATCATATGACACATTAAAATGTTTTCGATAGAGCGCCTAATATTGTACGTTTAATTGCAAAGGGGTTATCAAGAATCCCCATTTTTAACTATAATAATTACGGTTATAGCGTCTATTTACATCAAACATGTGCTTAATGTGACGTTATCTACTTTGCCTATTGATCTTTAACTTTTTAATGTGCTAGTTTTGCAATCGTTATCTTATTTATTGCTATCAGTACTTTTTTAAAGAGCGTCTTGAATTATGTAAATGAGTTTTTCAAACATCCAAGTAAATGTCTCGATTGTCGCGATAATGGATCATGAATAATTTTACTGTATTGTATTATAAAAAGACTAACGCCTCTTTCCCATAGAGGTAGACAGAAATCCCAGTTTTCCGCTTGCCGCAATACTGTATGTTAGTAATAAATTTATATACACAAATGATGGTTGAGATTTTATAACGCCCTTTGACTTCCTTTCAAGAAAAAAAAAACAGTGTATAAATATACCTATCAGTTGTTTTTTAATAAACTAAATCTCATAATATGAATATATATGTATGTAAATAGGTTTAAAACAAAATTAACAAACGATAAATGACGTATTATACGTGAATTTGGCTCAATTCTATGAATATGTATTATTGAACAAAGTTTCCTGCTATTTCCTTGAAAGTGTTTCTGACTAGCAAAGGGATGGCCTTCCGCGTGTCTGCTCGTCCTTGAAGTGTAGCGACTTCAACTGTAATGTATTATTTCCTTTACAAATGCGTACTGTAGTTTCCTTAAAAATCTTACACTATACTCGTAATCCTTAAGTTTTAACACCGCATAACTCATAAAAGTGAACTTTTCAAAAGGCAAAAGAAACGAATACATAATAACGGCTCGAATTAAAAGTATACTCGTGATTGAGAAAAAACACATTTCTAGCAAACATGCGAGGAATTGTACAGTTGTAAATTTTTGCGTCCTGATAAATACACCATTTTGAAATACCCAATGTTGGAACCAAAGCGACGTACAGTTTTTTATATATATTTTCAACTTATTATTATATATTTTACTTACCAGATTTACCCAGAGCTATTTAACTCCTAAAATCTACAACTGCACGTGGCTATAATAATAACAATTGTGAAGAAGTTAAGAAAACGATACACATAGAAGACGAACGCCACGCTGGCACACCCTTATCTATTGCACTTAATCATTGTGAACGATCTACTTTCCTCCGCGCGGACTAAAAATAGATCAAAAAATATAGGTTGTTGTACACAGGCACTACAAACTGACCCAAATGCACGGATGACGTCCGAGCTGACGTAACTACACGTAACCCAAAGCTCGATCATATTGATCGAGCTTTCGACTGGCCCGGAAATAAAATCGTAATATTTGTTTTATAATCTATTATAATAGTGAAGTTAGCTTTAAAGTGAATCTAGCGAGCAGCACGCCGGAAAAAGTTGTTGGATACTTTTAGAATTTGAAAAATGTGAGGTTTTGTTTTTCTTAAGTTAAGAGATATTAGCTTACTAGAAAATGGAGTTACAATATAAAAAAAAATATATGCAACATATTCCGCTCTTATGTCATGCATTTTTTCGAAGCTTATTATCTTAAATTAGAAATGTATAACATAACATAACACATAACACCACAATTACATATATCTTATTAACTTTTTATTTTTATTTATCCACAATAACTAATTAATTCTGTTACACAAGATACTAATGTAACAATTTGAACAAATCATACTTTTTTTTCGGTTATTCAATAAATCTTCCCACAATATAATATAAAATTTATTATTTGTTCTTAACCCTTATATATTAACCCTTATATAAAATATTGCACACTGATTGACAACATTGAACAAGAGACAAAAACACAAAAGGTTATGGCTAAAGTAGCATTGTCTGCAGTTTAATTAATTGTACTTTTATTATCTCCTCCAGTACTTTCACTTTGTTACAACTTATTCCTAACCATAAATGAAAGTAACGACCAATATTTACATATCTTAATTCTTTATGAACTTAATACTAAATTTAAATGTACAAAATAAAATTTGCATATTAGGTATTATAATTTATTGAAATCCATTATATTCTTAATTGTAATCTGTACCTTTATCGGACTTTTATGGTTATTTTAAATAATATTTTTATTTATAAATATTCTTTTGACAACGATATACAACATTCCAATTTAAGTAAATTCTTTCGTGGATTATAAATTGATTTCAACAGATTCCTCTAAATAATCTAAAATACTGCCAAATCATGTAAAGGAAAATACACTTCATAATTTGACGTTTGATTCGAGGTCAAACAAATGAATAATGTTTAATTTATGTATATTTTACGAGTCGTATGAATGGTCGTTGCCGAAAACTGAATACTACGATTTCTATAACGACGGCTCACACTCGATCCTCATCTCTCTACATTTTGGCGATGAGGCGTCCGGCGATGAGGGAATCGATTCAACCTCGATTTGTAGATAAGAGACCTAATGCTAATTTGGCAAGGCAGCGTGCAGCGAAGTAAGTAGGACTTTCATGAAAGTTATAAATATGTTAATACGAAACATCGACGCGGAACACGAGCCAAGTCGACACTTGCATACCTACATCACTTTGTTTTTGCACAATCCATTATGCAAATATGATAGTAACATATGCAAATAGTAGCAAATTGATGGATAGCCGTAAAATAATTGTATAGTACAATTTTTACTACATATTAAAAAGATCCCAAGCGGCATTTTATCTCCAGCAGGGGGGGGGGCGGGGGTGAGTGTGCATGAACATTTTAAAATTTCAATTTTATCTGAATCGCATTTGGAACATAACACTCTTCGAAATGATTGTATAGTTCAGTTTATCATAAATTCATATTACTCAAATTAACGATTCAAAAAAAACGATGTCAAATTTATCTCTTGATCGTTTACATTTTGTAAAAGCATACTGTACATGTGACTCAACGTCATCGACATAGTCCACAGGATAGCAAACTGAAGTGGCAGTGGGCTGGCCATGTCAGCCGTAGAACCGATGGCCGTTGGGGCAAACGTGTTCTAGAGTGGATACCGCGACAGCAAACGTAGTGTAGGACGTCCTCAGGCAAGGTGGAGTGTTGATTTGCGCAGGATGGCTGGCAGGAGCTGGATGCGAGAAGCCGAAAATAGATCTCAGTGGCGTACACTCGAAGAGGCCTATGTCCAGCAGTGGACGAAGAGGGGCTGATGATGATGATGATGATGACATGTGACTCTATTTAGATTCTATACTAAATAACTGATTAACAGAAGTCTAAATTAGGTAGAGTTATTTATGTACTTGCATGGAAATGTAGATGTTAAAATGGACCTTCCCGTGCGGCCATCAATATTACGAATAAATAATAATAAAAACCTCAGAGATAGAAAAATTAAACAAAGATAGTTAACATACAATTTATAAATACCTTTTCAATAAATACGAGCGAATATTTTTGCTTCTAGCCAAGACTCGTGAGGTTATTCAAACGGCCCATCAGAATTATTTTCTTTGTCCGATTCATTACCAGTAAGATTTGAAGTGTTCGCTTCCAACATTACAATATAACCTTTGTGGGAATTAAAATATATAACCATTAGCTTTTCAATATTTTCTGGCTTCAATGAATTTCTCCGAACGTCTATAGTTATTTGTTCAACAAGTGAGCAAAGTTGATGTTTGCTGCGCGTGCTGATTTGAGTCCCGAGCAAGCGAAGGATTCTGTTTGAATCACGAGCGAAGCGAGTGATTCTAGAGTAGAATCCTGAGCGTGTCGAGGGATTCAAAGGCACGAGATGCAAACAACTTTGCTCTCGTGTGACACACATAACTTTTCACTTCAGCAGCGAGAACAAATATCATACCTACTTTGGAAATAAAATAAGACACAGGAACGAGTGTCAGGCAGATCCAATGTCCATAGGCATATTATCTTAGGGCGAAACAACATAGTCTGTATGGTTATCCCATTAGTTACTATACATAGGTTACTATAATCTGTGGTTAGCTTTGTCTCACTAGTGAGTAAAAATCGATTTACTAACTGATTTTAAGCAGCAAACCCTTCATGTTTGAGCGACTGAAGTGAAACAATAATTTTTTATTTATAAAATCACGGGATTTTTTCTGCTCTTTAAAATTAATCTCGGGATTTGAGGCGTATCCATTTTCTTCTTTCGCTGTATGAATAGAGTTATTCTTACTTTTTAGTTATTTATATTAAAATTATTAAGTTATTTAATTTAAATAGAGTTATTCGTACTTACACTGATACTTACCTAATTCCGACCTCTACTGATTAAAGACAATGTTCAGGCAGATGAGCACGAACATTAGGAAAATGCTCAAAATTAGCGAAATAGTGTTCAGTTTTGCTCCACCGGTTGTAGTACCAGTGCACATTAGAAGTATGTACCAGTAAATGAGTCACTTAATGCTCAATACAGTAATAATATTTGCATGAGTCAACACCACCAAAACTATAGCCATGTCCTCATAGTCGTGGCTAGTTGACTCACCTATTATAGTCACTTTCATGTTTTGACGTGAGCATCTATCTGATAGACTGGGTGCAAGATCTACGCACGTATGTAATCTCTTATGTTAAACCATTGCCCCATGATATATGTGAGAATTTTGACATTAATAATAGATCTTTTTATCGAAGAAGTTGTCGTTTATTTTTATTAATAACTAGCTGTGTCCCGCGGTTTCACCCGCGGACGATTTGCATTGTTTATATATTTCAATAGTAATCTAGTACTAAATATAAGCCTATGTTACTCAATGATAATGTAGCTTTCTAATGAAAAAAGAATTATTAAAATCGGTCCAGTACTTTTTGAGTTTATTATTTCATACAAAAATACAAATCTTTCCTCCTTGTAATATTAGTGTAGATGATATTTATTGTTTTAATATTTATGGTAGTTTTATGTTGCATAATATTTGGATCATATGGTGCAGGTTTTGATTAACCACATAGGTCCACCGATTTTATTTATTTATATTGAAAAACAAATCTTGAATTTAAACTCATTATCGGTTAGTTTAATTTGTGTAAAAGTTTCATTAAGTTTGTGCGATCTGTTGTTAAATAAAATTTTCAAATTAGGATTTAGAAAATCTATTTATTTTTGTATTTCTTTTTAGCCCTACAGTGCAATTTTTAATTTCATTTCAATCTAACAATTTGTTTATTTAAATTGAAAATAATACTCGAAATTAGCTCATATTGTTTGTATTGACTGACTTCATTGAATGAAAACATTTCTTTTCCCCTCAAATTTATGTTATTAGACAATTTAACGTCTATTATTATATGCTAGTATGGAAAAAGCAAAAATAGTTACTTTTAATATGTAAAGATCTATTAAAAAATATAGTCTACACTGTAATATAAATTAATTGAAATTTATACTCCGACCTCGACGACCTCCATAGTCGAGTGGATAATACACCGGTTTCAAGGTGTCGCCATCTCTGAGGTCCCGGGTTCGAATCCCGGTGGGGGCAGATGTTTGTGTGATGAATGCGAGCATTTGTACCTTAGTAATGGTTGTTGATATATATTTCAATAAAAATTATTTATATATGTATAATATATGTATGTCTATCCGTTACCCTAGATCCCATAGCACAAGCCTTACAGGGCTTAGTTTGGGCTAGGCTAATTGGTGTTAGTGTAACAAATATTTATTTATTTATTTATTTATACTAAATATGGTCAAAAATAAAAATAATATAAATTGTAAGCCGTTGATGCTAAATGCTATTCATTAACTCATAACTGCGTACATTGTGTGTAATGACAATAATAAAATTATATCATACTCGTATTTGTGAATATAAATGAACAATATGTAATATTTATGCCAAATTTCACCACATCTAATCTAATTCTTAATTGGGCGACAAAACTCGTCAATATGATTAAAACCCGAAAGAGTTTTTGTGTTTATTACTTAAAGTATACATACATTTTCGATTTTATAAAAAAATATATTGAAAAGCATACATGCATTCTTATATAAATATTTCTTTAAAATTTTCACATTCTTATAAGATATATGTAGATAGAAATATGTGTTAATTCCTTTTCCCGATCAAGTGTAGAGCTATTGCAAAATGCTATGCTTACTCAAATATGTATGGTGTGAGTGTTCGCCGTTTGCGTATGTAGGCCGCCCCACGACCAATTGCTGGCCGTCCGTCATAGTGAAACCACATATTGTGAAATTGCAGCATTATTGAATAGTACTTATCGTTTGCAAATCGCACACCTTTACCCATGTAATTAAACACACAGTTTAATAACATCGCCTTCACAGTCTTTTATTATCTGGTCAACTTGCTACTTTAAGCGGGAAATATTACTATTGGTGTCCACTTTGCCTGGTTATCCTTCTTTGTTGTGAGATTCCTGTCGAATCAGTATCTACTCTAGTAAATTAGTTTAGTGCCTTTTTTTTCAGACTACCACATTTTTAATTTTTTTGTATTGTTATTACCATGAAAATTATGCGCCGTAAGCCCCAAATGTACATATTTAGAAAACGCATCGTAGCACATAATATTTTCGCATTATCTCTTAAGAATGTATGCTTCGAAATTTGGTTCCAATATTTAACAACAGTATATAAACATACACGGCCTTTAATGACACCACAATATAATACTTTCTTACATTCAAAAGTAACAAGAGGACTAATTCAATTATAATAAAATCAACGCAAATTCTATACTTTCGTGATATAACTTTCTATATAACACGCTTAATTAAGGTACTTTACTATATGAAATTCGAGGAAATAAATGTTTCTGTCAATTATTTAGAAGACATTTAGAAATGCTCTATAAGTTCGGTTGTGCTATTCTGTTTTGTTTTTTCTCGAGGATAAATGAGTGAAATCGTACCGTACCTGTTTGTTAATTAGGCGTCGGGCGTGCGTGATGGGGCTCTTCTAGCAAGTGTACCTATCCACTAAAACTCAGTTCTCTTTGCCTCTTTGGGTGCGTGCGGTAAAGAACCCACATTACGATGCAAATACACAGAAGTTGGGAAACCTATCACAATACTCGCCTTTCCTGAATAATACAAGGAACCGAAGACAGATATAGTTTTAATAATGTTTTAGTAAACATATCTATACATTTTTCTCTTACCGCTACGATTATGTAACTGCGTGTAAATACGAATTTGATGTATGTATTGCATGACGACATTTATGTAAGCGAAGGAACCGAGATTGGTTAAAGCTCGTGTTTTGCGTGATCGCGTGGCTTTGAACCTTTGGACAATCGGCAACGCTTTCGCGAACTTCGTCTATGGTACATCCATGAATTGAATTATGAAATGAATCTGAATGTTGGACAACAAAGGAGACGGATAAAAGAAGAGTTCACGTGTTGGACACGAAATAAGATAAATTTGGCTCCAATATATAAGATTAGGAAGGAATATATTATAGGAAGTTTCGACGTAACACCGGTGATAAATGATTAGAGTTATGTTACGAGAATACTTATGGACAATAAATTGTAAAGGAAGACTTAAGAAAGTATGGATAAGATGAGATGAATTTAGCTATGATAAATTAATAGATGAAAAAGTGTTCCCGGATATTGGAGAGCGATGATAATGATAAGCATCTCTAGGCAAACATAAATAAATCCAAAACAGAAAAAAAGGGAACAAACAATTGCAATTGTTCTAAATACTTCACCGAACGGACGAATTTACTTTGCACTAATACTGACTTTATTAGAGTAGCAGTGTCTCCTTATCCCGTCGCTATAGCCAACGTTAGGTTATTTCTCAAAATTAATGGAAACATTTTCGTAGAACGTAAGAAGCTGTTGGCATGATTATCTTGTTTCCACGTCGGCGAGTGTGCCACAATAGCCACTTTTCAGTCTACAGCAGTCGTAAATCATGGACTCAAAATAAATTATATGTCCCGATGTGAAGGAAAATCGCGCGTCTGACGTGCATAATAACTCGTAACAAAGAAAACTGTTTTATAAAACTTCTACAATATAATGTTTAAATCTACAATATCAATAAAATGTAATATTTTGATAAATATTTGAAATAATATATAAGTAATAGGCACAAAAAAAAAATAGATTTTTCCTTGACTTATCTGATAATGCAAATGTATCTACAATTCAACGCAACAAAGTCTGAATAGTAGAAGAAAGCGAAATCGTGTTCGTTCAGAGTAAGTTGCCCGGAAAATCCGCCAATTTCCGAAGCGTGAAAACATCAATTTGGCAGACGCCGCAGAGTCTGCGCCCGCGCGGGAGCACTTTCTCTGCGACACGAAGACTCGGCCAGACGTCGCGCACGCGCATGCGCCATAATCTTGTAGGGATGCGTCGAGCGTCGACGCTGCGCCGTACGCCCGTGAATTTTTCTGACAAAAAATCTATCGAGTGCGTTGCTCTATCGTTAACCAAGTGGAAAGTTAATCCTTTATTAATTTGTGTTTTTCTAGATTAGACCAAAATGATATTAGATTTGTTTATGTGGTGCGTAGTGTAGTGCAAAACTTGTGATTGCATTTATCATGTGTTCCGTTTGCCAAGCTGTGACAATGACCAAGACGCGGTGACCACTTCTGACGCGCATGGACCCCGGCCAAGTCATGACGCTCTGGTATACTGATTTACTGGTGAGCATTATACTGTCGGGGTGACAATAAATCTAATGGACGCTACTACCTACGTTCGTTTCCTTGTTATTTTATTTCCATGGAATTTTCTTATTTATTGTTATATAATTTTGAGGAAACTGTTTTAGGGAATTTAAAAATCTTAAGTAGGTACTTCTGGCTTAAGGAAATTATAGTCTTTATCCTTAAAAATAAGAAGATATTAAATACACATACTATAGTCGGAGGAAATGTATAAAATCACAAAATTTATTATGTATCAGAACTTAAATATGACGCTTTAGAAATCGAGACTTTCAATTTAAAAAATAAAAGTAATGGACTTGTAAATAAAACAAGCTTATTAATGTAACAAGCGATGTAAAGTTGTAACTGTATGTCGTTAAACAATTTATAGGCACTAAGATCCGATACTACATGGAAACCATTTCGCTTTTGACACTGGCCTTTCTCAATCTCAAAAGTCGCGAGTCGCCAATTAATCGATTGAACACGAATTCGAGACATCGTTAAACTCTCATTGAGACTTAACCGATTATTTGACGCGCAGGCGTCGAAGCATTAGTCGCAAGCAACCACATCGCAGCCATGGCAATTGACCCACAAGTAATATGTTATTACTATCGGCCGATAAAGGCGCCGATGTTATTTCTTTATCAGGTCAATAACATAGACGCGTTGACTTTTATCGTTCACTTTCTAAATAATCGGCGGCAACATGCGGTGGGTTAGACACATCTTTATTATGTAGGTGTCAAGAGTGTTTATATTTTTTCAACTACGTTAATGATATGGCTACATCTAATTTGAAGTAGCTCCAGTCACCTTGAGGTTCTGTGAAATTCACAATAAATTTGCAATCACTACAAAAACTAGACTGTATCTTGCTAACCATTGAAAGAATATGTACTGTCTCTTTACCCTAGTAATTTCACTGCCATAACATTCCCTTCAAACCGGACCGCAGCAATGCAAGCACTGCTGCTTTGCGGTAGAAACAGTAAGACAGAGATATCCAAACAAACGACAGCGTCCTTCCTTGCATGTGTAATTGTTCCTTGCGTTTCCTGCGCCCGCGCAAGACGAATATTACGTCATCGTGCCACTTCTGCGAGACCGTTGACCCGCTAATTGCATTTGATGTGAATAGGTTGACTCCGTGAAACGTTGTCGCCGACCGGCCAACGTTTTTTTGTGTGTCGCAAATACGGAAAGCGAGTATGTGGGTCATGCGGCGCAATAAATCTCCGATCGATATCTCCAGCCTGACGGCGAATTAGACGCTATTGAAAGCATGACTCTTTTTTTTGTCTGTCCGAAGTGTCGCCGATGATCTCGAGTCACGATCTTCTAAGTGCTACCGGCTTTTTATCTTTTAAACTAGACAAATTTATGATAAAAGAATGTAACTAATAATAGTTGGAAATTAGCTCTATTAAATAAAGATCAAATCAAGATCAGAATATCAAAAATTACAAATATTTTGAACTTTTAAATTAAAATTCTTAGTGCTCAGTTGCTCAAATTCTACATGTTTTCGGTAATTATTATACATTTAATCCATATTTTTAGAATCAATCATGATTTTGTATCCTATATTTTGTAATCATATTCTGTCGAATCAAACATGTTTGTAAACGTTTCAGTATCAAGACGATAATATCATGTGAAGATCTTTGAATACTGATGTATGATCGATTACCTCGTAATAAACAGCTCAGGGTACCCGCTGCCAACACATGTTCTAGCTGAGCCTTAACCTAACAAGGAGTTCCTTGTGGGGGCGTAGGTCGTACAGGCGGTCATTCTTCAAACATCTGTTGTGTTGGCAGGCATGACTCCGCCGTCTCGGAATCCTTAATAAGCCAGGCGAAATTGATTCATAATAGAAAGTGTAATTAACTTTTTTTGTTATCCTAAGCAACGAATCGTGTAATTGGTTGATAAGTTTGAAATTAATGATTCCGATTTTTTAAATCGTCGATTATCATCCTCTATTGTATGCATTTTGTAGACTATACCTTTTTGTTTTTTTTTTTTGTTCCGCTGAGGAAAATGCATTGAATTGCATACCCGGCTGCGGAGACGGTGGTTATTGTTGGGGCTCTCCTCCCCAGAAGGGGGAGGCCTACCCACTAAAAACCTCAGCGATGGCCATCCTCTGGCGTTGTAGGGGTGTAGACTATACCTATAAGTTGTTTACACACTCCCAAATAAAGATTTTTTCTAATCATTGTAAAGGAATATTTTGAAGGTCGTATTTATCCGCTCCGCGATGTCTAACTCTCTTCTATTGATAGGTATCTCAAATAATCCGCTTGGGTAATAGTCGTCACTTGTTACCTGAGTAACGAATCCACCTACAGTTCCCGCCAAAAATTGAGTAAAACTTACAGACATCAGTGTTTGTTATAAGACGACATTAATTTTTATTATTTAATTCTTAATCTGTGTAGAGACAACCCTACCGGCAAGACGTTTGATTAAATACCGCATTTAGAAAGATAATGGAGATAAAAACATGGACAAGTATCTCGCCTGATTCACATCGGCTTTTTGAAAGGTAATAATTGATAGAGTATGAACGCAACCATTTTATATATTTTATTTTGTAATGGTATCATTTTGCCTATGGCAACATCCTGTTCTGTTCTGTGTCGTTTTCTTCAAATACAAGTTCTATTTTTGCAAACGTTAGGTAATTATTTATTTTACTAAACCTTTGAACCCCACAAAATCCTTCATGGTAGCAGAGCGTGGTTGGTTCGGAAGAAGTAATTTAGTAATCAGAAATAAGAAATTCAACGCAGTTGCTGTAAAAATTGTGACCGGCATTTGTTCTAACCTGCAAGTGACGCGCAGGCCGCCATTAAATTTTGCAAGTTGTTTAGCGCTAACAATTTTGATACTACGCAAGAAAAATGTCCAGTTCGGGTCACAACCCGTTTCACATTGATAGACTTACCGGCGAGATAATTATGCCAGTTGGAAATTCGCCGTACAGGCATATTTTGAACTGGAAGAACTGTGGACTTGTATCAGTGGAGCACATACAGATCCAAAGAAGGAAACCAGGGCCAAGTCAAAATTAATATTGTTGTTGGATCCGATTATTTACGTACATATACAAAGTGCTAAAACATCCAAAGAAGTGTGGGAGAATCTTCAACAAGCTTTTGATGATAGTGGTTTGTACCGGAGAGTGGCTTTATTACGGGACCTCATAACAACCACTTTAGCTTCGTCTGGAAGTGTTGAAGAATATGTAAATAAAATTATGACTACTGCCCACAAGTTGAGAAACATTAAATTTGATATTAACGATGAATGGCTTGGCACCTTGATGTTGGCTGGTCTTCCAGAAACCTACAAACCCATGATCATGGGAATAGAGAACTCAGGCATTGTAATAAGTGCAGACTTAATCAAGACAAAACTCCTGCAGGAAGTACAACACTCAGATAGTTCAGCGTTCTTCACAGGAAAGAGAAATGTTGAAGTCAGGCAAAGCACTACCAAAGTTAACAAGGGACCCCGTTGCTATAATTGTAATAAGCATGGTCACTATGCAAAGTTCTGCCGTAATGCGAAGAAAAAGAATACTAACAAAGAAGAGGATACAAAAGGTTTTGTTGCAGCTTTCTCAGTTTCTTCGCAATTTATCAGTAAGGATGTGTGGTATGTGGACTCCGGAGCTTCCATGCATATGACCAACAGGAGTGATTGGATGTATGGTGTTAAAAGTCCACCAATATCTACCATAACTGCTGCTAGCAAGACACCGCTTCCTGTGGAAAATATGGGAAATGTCAATTTGTTTGTGAATAAAAATAACAAAATTCAGACCTCCAGAAGCTGCCAGACTGTGTCAGTGGAGTAAAGCTGCCCAAATTGAATAAGGAGCTCGTCACCTGCACAACATGTTTTGAAGGCAAGCAGACAAAACTTCCATTCAACAATGTGGGTAATAGAGCTTCACACAGTCTGCAGTTAATCCACACTGATTTATGTGGGCCAATGGAGACACCATCCCTCGGAGGTATGAAATATTTCATTACTTTTATTGATGACTTCACACGACGGGTGCATGTGTATTTTCTAAAGGATAAATCAGTATATTGGAAACTTTCAAAGATTACAAGAGTAGAGTTGAGAATGAGCTTAACAGTAAAATTAAGATTATTCGTTCAGATAATGGAACAGAATATTGTAACAGATTATTTGAAAGTTTCTTGAGTCAGCATGGCATAGAGCATCAAACAAGTACTCCTTATTTTCTCCCAGCAAAATGGGCTGGCTGAGAGAATGAATAGAACACTTATTGAGAGAGCCAAGTGTATGTTGTTTGATGCTAGCTTGCCAAAACTTTTTGGCTGAAGCTGTGGCAACTGCAGCCTATATTGTAAATAGATCTCCTACTAAGGCAATTGATTTTATAACACCATTAGAGAAATGGTCTGGTAAAAAGCCTGATTTGTCTAATTTAAAAATATTTGGTTCCGAAGTGATGGCACAAATACCAAAGGAGAAACGACTTAAGTTAGACTCTAAATCTAGAAAATTAATATTTGTAGGATATTGTGAATCAACAAAAGGGTATAGACTATATGATTTTAAAACTAATAAGATTATAAAATAGAGATGTTAAATTTTTAGAAAATTTATTGAAATGTGATAAAATATACTTACCATGTACCTCCAGTAGTGGCTCTAATGAACAGGTTCCTGATGAGAACTCCAATGAAAAATCTGAAATTTTGAGTAGTACTTCAAGTGATGAATCTCATACAGATGATAATGACTCAACCTACATACCTGAGAGAAGTGTAGTACTGGATGCCCCGGCTCGAAGTATGACTTTACGCCCGAGGACTACAAAACCTCAGTATGCAGAAAAGGGTAAGCATGATATGAGTTTATTTTGCCCTATACCTAACCTGAGTGACCCTGGAACTGCTGATGAAGCCTTGTGTCATCACCTCAGGCCAAGTACTGGAAGAGCGCTATGGATGAAGAATATGAATCTTTATTGAAAAATGATACTTGGTCATTAGTGGACTTACCTTCACATAAGAAAGTCTTACCGTGCAAGTGGGTGTTCAAGACCAAAACAAGTGAACAAGGTGAAGTCTTGAGATATAAGGCTAGATTGGTCATAAAAGGGTATGCTCAAAGAAAGGGCAGTGACTATGATGAAGTTTATGCCCCAGTTGTAAGATATGTCTCCATAAGATACTTAATTGCATTAGCTGCTCAATATAATTTAGAAATTGATCAGATGGATGCTATATGTGCATTTTTACAGGGTGATATTGATACTGAAATATATATGGAGCAGCCAGAGCAGTATACAACAGGTGCACAAGTATGTTTGCTCAAGAAATCAATATATGGGCTTAAACAAGCTAGCAGACAGTGGAACTTGAAGCTGAATTGCACATTGTTAGAGATTGGCTTGAAGAGATCAATAATAGATCCATGTGTATACTATTTGGTCAATGAACAGTTAATGATATTTATTGCAGTGTGGGTTGATGATCTATTATTCTTTTATAATGATAAAAATATATTGTTAGATTTGAAAAATAAGTTGATGGAAAAATTTTGTATGAAAGACTTAGGTGAAGTTCATCAGTGTATTGGCATAAACATATCTAGAGATCGTGAAAAGGGAATTATAATGTTGGATCAGCAGAAATACATAAATATGGTACTGGAAAGATTTAATATGTCAGAGTGTCGACCAGTAAGAACACCTATAGAAGTAAATGCAAATTTTGATAAAAACACAGATTGTGAAAATAACAATTTTCCTTACAGGGAAGCTATTGGTTGTCTTTTGTATCTGGCACAGGTAACCAGACCGGATATCTCATTTGCAGTAAATAAATTAAGTCAATTTTGTAACTGTCCTGAACAACAGCATTGGCTTGGAATAAAAAGAATCATGAGATATCTACAAGGAAGTAAAGACTTAAAGCTGTGTTATAGTAAAAATGAAACAAAGGACATTGTTGGTTTTTGTGATGCAGACTGGGCAAGTGATCATGTTGATAGAAGATCCTGCACCGGGTATGTTTTCCTGTTCCAGAATGGTAGTATTGCCTGGAACTCCTGCAAACAACAAACTGTAGCACTTTCTACAGCAGAAGCTGAATATATGGCTATGTCTTCGGCTACCCAAGAAGCACTGTGGCTGCGACAATTTCAGAGTGAGCTGGGACAACATGTTGAAGATGCGTTGCTCATACACAGCGACAATCAGAGTGCTATACGTCTTGCGTCAACTAATTGTTACAAATCTAAAACTAAACATATAGATATCCGTTTACATTTTCTTAGAGAAAATATTGTTTGTAATAATATCCAGTTTATGTTTGTTAAAGGTTCTGATATGGTGGCTGATAACTTGACTAAAGGTGTCACATATGAAAAACATTTGTTTTGTATACAGAAAATGGGTTTACGTTCTGTAGGGGTGATAGAGTATGAACGCAACCATTTTATATATTTTATTTTGTAATGGTATCATTTTGCCTATGGCAACATCCTGTTCTGTTCCGTGTCGTTTTCTTCAAATACAAGTTCTATTTTTGCAAACGTTAGGTAATTATTTATTTTACTAAACCTTTGAACCCCACAAAATCCTTCAATAATACCATAATTAGGGGGTGAAAGCAGACGCCATTTTCTAGTTCCGTGAAGTATCTCGTTCACACAGATGTCTATGTCTAAGTAGTTGTCGCCTAATTTAGAAAATTCTGACGAATAGTTTTAAGTCGTTGACTTATGAATGCCCAAACATGTAAACAACAAGGACGTAAGTGTATCTAAATATATGCACAATAAAATCTGACACACATTAAGCTTTCAACGGAATACCTAACCTATATCGTAGTAGGCGTTTGTAAAAGAAAGTTATCGAAGCACAATAACATACAGATATGCGATTAATCTTGGCATCACCTTTGTGTCGAATTTCCATTGACGAAATCTTTTCAACTCCCAATAGAGATATAAATACCGATTATTGATCTATAGCTGCCAAGTCTGCCTACGAAAAAGTGTTTTAAGTAGTATTTTATTCTCCGAAGTGTAAATCGTGTGTGTGTAATGGAAACTCAATTGTCAGGACGAACTCTGTAAAGGTTTATTGGCAACTTTTTATACTTACATGTTTTTGATAATTTCTTTTAAAAATATATAAATTAAAAATAAGTACGATGTTTCTGTTTAATAAATTGATTCTTTTTAATATACCGGGTGTCTCATTCAAATCGGTCAGTATGGGAAAGTCTGAAACTATAAGACATACGAAGAATCTGTTCTGAGGAACCATGTCATCGATTTTAATAACAAGAAAAACTGCATTCATACATTTTAAAAATCATCTGTACTCCATTCGGGAATCGAACCCGATTGTTTTGAAAAAAAAAACCTACACTATTTCTATTTAGATGTCGATTATGTAGGTCTTAAGCAGTAAATGTCTCTATGAAACATGATGTCTAAAATGAATAAAATGCATTGTTGCCGAGGGCATTGCCATTTTCGCCCTACCAAATTTTGCCCGCAAGGTCGCCCGATTTAACGCCTCTGGACTATTTCTTGTGGGGATACGTTAAGGATGAAGTGTACAAAACAAGTTATGATACCGTTGAAGACCTAAAAGTTGCCATAGAGACAATTTTAACGCAAATTCACCACATGAAGATACAAAATGCAATCATAAGATCGTTACCTAAACGTGTTGAATATTGTATTGAAAAAAAGCGGCGGTCACTTCGAGCACCTACTAAAATAAAATAAAGTATGTGAAAAACAATGCATTTTATTCATTTTATAGAGACATTTACTGCTTAAGACCTACACAATCGATATCTAAATAGAAATAGTGTAGGTTTTTTTTTTTCAAAACAATCGGGTTCGATTCCCGATCGGAGTACAGATGATTTTTAAAATGAATGAATGCAGTTTTTCTTGTTATTAAAATCGATGACATGGTTCCTCAGAACAGATCTTCGTATGTCTTATAGTTTCAGACTTTCCCATACTGACCGATTTGAATGAGACACCCTATATAATTCTTACACTCACACCAATTAAGAGGCGTGGCGATCGGTGGCGATGTGATCTCTACGTCTACGAATTGAATGATTCGTAGTATGATGAAGGAAAACATCGTGAAGTACGGTTCCCACTTTTTTCTTCCCTTCTTTATTTGAACTTTGTTGTTTAAAATATCTAATTTAATGTTTTTGGTTGTTACAGAGCCCCGGCGCGGTGAGCGGCGCCGGCACGGAGGTGCAGCCAGGCTCCCGGGACACGTTAGACGTGCGCTACTCGCTGGCGGCCCTCGCCGACGACTACACCAAGCGGAAGCACGTGGTTCGCGTCACCACGGCCGCCGGCGCCGAGCTGTTATTGCAGGTACGGAAAGCGGTGACTACGAGAGATATGCCCTTTTGAAAGTTATTTTTAGTATTTCATATTGAAGTGGATAGTATTCATAAAACTCTTGTTATATGTATAGATCGGTTGGGCAATGACTCTTTTGTTGAATCCATACCCTTAACTAGTCAATGTATGGAAATACGTTGTTAATACTCGTGTGTATATATATTGTGACATATTTTTCGCATGGTAAAGGCGCTGTAAGACTCGATCTGTAATTGTATTTCCGATCTCAGAACATCCCACTTTTACTATAAAGTGAATGTAGAATTTGAATACTTCACAAAGGCGAAGTGATTCCGAAGTTCTTTATAACCATGTTGTCGGCACACCCTTGGAAAAGCCTCGTGTAATCGGGGACAGTTGGAATGCCTTGAGCAATGGTCTACTCAAAATCTCTGTAGCGTAAACCTAAATAACCTGCAGTTTAGTTTAAAAGACCATCTGTACGAAACCACCTACCATTAGAAATATGTTCAACAGTCACGTCTTTTACAGGCGGAAGGTGCAGCTGATACGCAGCGCTGGCTGGCGGCGCTGCGGCGTCACTCGGCCGAGCCTCCGCCGGAGGGAGCTCAACCACCCCCTTCACCAGCCCCCACTACCCCTGGCACGCCGACGCCGGCCACCAACGGCAGCGCGACCACCACAACTGACTGCCCCTCGCCGCTACCACCGCAGCGCACCAAAAAGATTGGCAGGAACCGGTCACCCACAGGTAGGATATAGACTCCAAATTCAAAAATATTTATTCAACACATAGTTCTGCTCGTTCATGTTGTGCCTCGCCTATAGACCCACTGGGTAACTTGCTAGGCTGACTTCTCAAAGTTTTCGACTTTTCCAAACTAATAAAGGTAAAGCTGAACAGAACCATTCAGCGAGGGTCCTTAAAAAACGAATAAAACAGAATCATATTTAAATCATCACTGATATTTATCAACGAGAGTAACCTTTTCAAAAACTGTAAAGTCGTCTTCCTCCAAAAACAAACGAACAGTGAAAATGAACCGCTGTGATTTGTGGCAGTGTCGTCAGCGCCAGGGCCGCCACCAGCGACGCCAACTCTGCCGTCGTCGCCGAAGAATAAGACGTGGAAGGGCCGCGTGGCGAAGCAGCTGCGGCGCATGCACGGCGGCGCGGCGGGCGCGGGCGCGGGCGCCGGCGCCAGCGGCTGGCTCGGCGCGCCGCTGGAGCGCTGCCCCGCCGACCCCGACCACCCGCTGGTGCCGCGCGCTGTCACGCTGCCCGCGCAGGCTGTCGAGGTACGCCGACGTTGCGCAGCAACAGACAGAGCTAAACATCTGTCTAGTACAAGTGCTGTCAGAAAACTGGCACGTGCACTGTCACATTCCTAACTTAAGTCTTCAACTTTCAACATTCTTAATCGTTATTAAAATCAGATTCTTAA
This sequence comes from Scirpophaga incertulas, assembly GCA_036419045.1. Lineage (NCBI taxonomy): Eukaryota > Metazoa > Arthropoda > Insecta > Lepidoptera > Crambidae > Scirpophaga > Scirpophaga incertulas. The sequence goes on along the minus strand of CM071635.1, from coordinate 22,129,528 downwards.
ATGTTTGTCTTTTGCTCGTGGACACATTGCATATATGCGATTTAATGTATGCAATTCTGTCATAAATAAGTGCTAATATTCAAACAGAAAACAATACACTGTCTACAGAACTGTCATTTACTGTTGAGCGACGACAGTTTTGTCATTTATATGTGTCAATTTTCATAGATAAACAACAGAGTAGACTAGACTAATATACAAAAAAATCCATAACACGAATCGTAGAACCGTTAGTAATGCCAAATTCTCGCGACAGGCCTACGGGCTCCGCACGGTGGGGGTGTACCGCGTGCCGGGCAACGCGGCCGGCGTGACGGCGCTGGCCGCGGCGCTGGACCGCGGGGAGCCGCCGCCCGCCGACGACGCGCGCTGGGCCGACGTGCACGTGGCCTCCTCGCTGCTCAAGGCCTACCTGCGGCGCCTGCCCGACCCGCTGCTCACCGCGCGCCTCTACCCCGCCTTCATCGGTGAGACACACACCACAGCCACACGTGCACGTGGTCTCCTAGGTGCTCCAGGCCTGCCTGCGGCGCCTGCCCGACCCGCTGCTCACCGCGCGCCTCTACCCCACCACGATGTTGGTGAGACACAGACAGCGCAAACTGACACTACCCTACGTTGAAAGATGCAGCAGAATCTACGATACTTACTATCTTGCCTTCATCGATGTGACACTTACAGCTCACTGACCGACACCAGGCCTTCATCGGTGAGACATACACATCATACTCACAACGCCACACCGTCAAATTATTTTTTAGGTTGTCCATAATGGTTTATGTCGTTGTTACAGCGGCGGACCGTTGTGCTCAGGAGCAGCCGCACGGTCAAGCGGCTCGAGCTAGGGAGCTTCGGCGACTAGTGCGGTCTCTTCCAGCCGCCCACCGCGCGACGCTGCGATACCTCATACGCCACCTAAGACGAGTAGCAGCACAAGCAGCCCACAACAAGATGGAACCGCGCAACCTCGCCATCGTGTTCGGGCCAACGCTAGTTCGGGCCGCGTCCGACGACATGCTGGCCATGGTCAACGACATGTCCAGCCAGTGCCGCATCATCGAGTCATTCCTCACACATGTGAGTTAACCTGTTAGCGTCATACACGCGCCCGACAAACTCGACATGTCATTTATTTCGTGAAGTCCAAATTATTACCGAAGTCATGGCACTGTTTTACGCGCAAATCACATCGCAAACATTTATAAGTAAGAATTTAGGATCCATTTACAACGAACCATACCGATTACCAACATATTTAGGGGCGTCCATAAATTACGTGAGATGTTTATGGGGGCGTATTTCACTCGTACTTCGTACATTATACATCTACTGAATATCAAAACAACATATTTGTTTTAAACCAAATAGCTTAATTTAATCTGAATAAGTACAAAAATAGGCGGAACAGTGTCAGTGGTCCTTGTTTTCGCGCCACTGTCAGCCAAACGCGCGACTCGATGAACGAGAGCGTACGAGCTGAGTGACAGCGAAATCATATGGACTTGTTGGTTCCAATAGTTGGTTACAATAGTCAAAGTCAAAGTCAAAGTCAAAATATTTATTTCAAGTAGGCAATTAGATATGCTCTTTTGAATAGTCCAAAATTTTTTTTTTCCCTACTACCCATTCGGACTTCTTTTAGTTATAGAGAAGAACGGGCGCAAGAAACTCTATAACTTTTACAGAAGCAACGACATTTACAAAAATATATATCGTTACCAAGTCATACAAAAGTCAACTTATAGGTACAAGTATAATTACAAAGGTTCATGGCAATGCCTGGTGGAACTAAGAAACATTAAGTCCAAGCATTCATGTCTTTTATATAATCAGTAACCGTATAATAGGCTTTGCTAATAAGTACACTTTTAACAATGATTTTAAATTTATTTAGGCTTAATTGTACAATATTGCTTGGAACTTTGTTGTAAAAACGCACACAGTTACCTCTGAATGAATTATTAATTTTATGGAGTCTAGTGTGAGGCAAATGTAATTTATTCTTATTTCTAGTATTGAAGCTATGGACATCACTGTTTTTACTAAATAAATGAATTCTCTTTTGAGTCTCTTTTGTCTGAAAAGTCTCTTTTGAGACCGCACATGATTCTACTGACATGACTGAATTAGAGTAGATATTCTTTTTTTTTATTAATAAATGGTATTCTATTCCGAGTCCGTCCTTGTTTACGAAAGCAGCAAAAATAACAAAATAAATCTATTATATCATCGTGCCGTAGACACAAACGACGACGTGCTATAGTAGTGGTCAATATTAGTGCCGCATCGAAATCAGCCGCACCCACAACAAGGGATGTTGCCACCATCTTTAATTAATTGCCATTACTCATTTTTATAAAAGCACGCTTTATTGTCACACTTTGTTACATAGAGTGTTAGTGTTCATTTGCAATATCTGATTTAAAGACTCTGACACCAATATATATATTCAGATATTTGAAGAGAGCGGTCAGCGACATTGCGATCTTATAGATATTACAATAATACAAAATGTATTGGGCACGTTTCGTTTTGACTTATGTATGATAATAAGTACGTCAACGATCGATGGTAACATTATGGTATAAACTTAGCTTTAATGCGTTATATTACACTCAGGAGAAACTCGAAGAAGACGTTTCTCGTGAGTATAATTTTGACGGTCGTACATAAAAAATAACTAATACATTTCTAAATATAAACAAATCATAAACCTATATAAAATAGTAACCGAAAATGTCGGTAACGTTACTGATCACCAACATATTTACAAAAAAGTTAATTAGTAATTTTTTTTTTGCATGTTTATTTTAAGAACGCGCGAGTTTCGTGAACAGTACTTGCACGTTACCTTTTTTTTTTTTTTTTTGTTCCCCTGAGGAAAATGCATTAAATTGCATACCCCGGCTGTGGCGAGCCGGGGTTATGTGGGGCTCTCCTCCCCAGAAGGGGGAGGCCTACCCACTAAAAACCTCAGGGATGGCCTTCCTCAGGCATGTAGGGAGCCCCCGGGAACACAAAGGCCACTTCCGGGAACCCCCAGCCTCCGCTCCCCTCTCTAGAGGTGAGCCCACTTACACGTTACCTACCACATTACTTTATTTTTCTAAAATAAAAGTAGGCTAAGTTACTCCATATTACATCAGCTACCTGCCAATAAAAGTTTTGTTAAAATCGGTCCAGCCATTTCAGAGATTAATCGGAACAAACAGACAGTCTGTCTGTTTAGACAGACGACACTCCATTTTTTAACTATAGATAAATGTATTATACGCGTAAAGTAATAGATAAAACAATCCGAACTGGGAACATCCTATCTTTCTTGGTCAGTGCCCAGTTAAGGGAGCTACTGTAGGACCTACATAGAACCTACATAGGAGGCTGGTCACAATAGATCTTAATAGGTTGCAGTGATGCACATCAGCCCCGACTTACATGAAATATAAATATATAAATATAAAGTAATAGATAAAAAATACAGAATAAAATATAAATAAAAGACACAAGAAAGCAGTGAGTAACGTACCGTGCGTGCCGGCAGTACGCGTGGTACTTCGAGGACGAGGAGGGCGAGCCGCCGGCCGAGCCGCCGCCCGCGGCCGACGCGCTGGGCGCCGCGCCGCAGCCCTCGCGCGACCTGCTCATACACAACGTCAAGAAGATCGAAGGTAGTCCGCGTTGCCTGTTCATTTGTTGTTACATATAAGCAAGCGCTTAGCAAGTGATACATTGAAGCTAATTCTAAAGATAAACTAATCCTAAAAACAGAGATATTAGCATTCTACACTTATTTAAATACAAATAATAATAACAGACACATCTCTCTACACCCTTAGCCGTTCACACCAATATTGCTTTTGCTCTCTTCGCACCAATATTGGTCTGCTTTTTTGGGCGGCCCATTTAGTGACCGGCGAATCACCACCTGCCACATTTAAATCAATTGGGAGACTCTGAGGAGGCAGATGACCGGAGTCTCTTCCATAGCCCGGTTTTCATTACCACCAAAGTCGAAATGCAATAAACGTTTTGACCAGTACTGACAATACTTTCTGTACATAACTGGGTATTGTTTTTAGCTATAGTTTTATCACTATAGCTCTATTTGTTTGCTTTTATGATTTTCTAGCTTTCCACTCGTAGCATCGTCCGCATTATGTCAGATTTTTAATTCTCTCAATATTTCTTAGTTTGTTTTCTTCTAGTTTGTTTTTCTTGTTCTTGATTAAAATGATTGAATTCTAACGCAGCGGTGTGCGCAGGCAAAGACGTGACGACGCGCGACATCGTGTCGTCGATCATATCTGCGGCCAACCGCAAGATGCAGCGCAAGGGCCGCGCCAAGGACAAGAAGTGGGACGAGCGCCGCGAGCCCGAGCCCGCGCCCGCGCTGCTGCCGCCGCACGCCGCCACGTGAGTACTGCTGCTGCCTGCTGCTGCCGCCCGCTGCACGCGCTGCGTAAGTGGGACGAGCGCCGCGAGCCCGAGCCCGCGCCCGCGCTGCTGCCGCCGCACGCCGCCACGTGAGTACTGCTGCTGCCTGCTGCTGCCGCCCGCTGCACGCGCTGCGTAAGTGGGACGAGCGCCGCGAGCCCGAGCCCGCGCCCGCGCTGCTGCCGCCGCACGCCGCCACGTGAGTACTGCTGCTGCCTGCTGCTGCCGCCCGCTGCACGCGCTGCGTAAGTGGGACGAGCGCCGCGAGCCCGAGCCCGCGCCCGCGCTGCTGCCGCCGCACGCCGCCACGTGAGTACTGCTGCTGCTGCCTGCTGCTGCCGCCCGCTGCACGCGCTGCGTAAGTGGGACGAGCGCCGCGAGCCCGAGCCCGCGCCCGCGCTGCTGCCGCCGCACGCCGCCACGTGAGTACTGCTGCTGCCTGCTGCTGCCGCCCGCTGCACGCGCTGCGTAAGTGGGACGAGCGCCGCGAGCCCGAGCCCGCGCCCGCGCTGCTGCCGCCGCACGCCGCCACGTGAGTACTGCTGCTGCCTGCTGCTGCCGCCCGCTGCACGCGCTGCGTAAGTGGGACGAGCGCCGCGAGCCCGAGCCCGCGCCCGCGCTGCTGCCGCCGCACGCCGCCACGTGAGTACTGCTGCTGCCTGCTGCTGCCGCCCGCTGCACGCGCTGCGTAAGTGGGACGAGCGCCGCGAGCCCGAGCCCGCGCCCGCGCTGCTGCCGCCGCACGCCGCCACGTGAGTACTGCTGCTGCCTGCTGCTGCCGCCCGCTGCACGCGCTGCGTAAGTGGGACGAGCGCCGCGAGCCCGAGCCCGCGCCGCGCTGCTGCCGCGCACGCCGCCACGTGAGTACTGCTGCTGCCTGCTGCTGCCGCCGCACGCCGCCACGTGAGTACTGCTGCTGCCTGCTGCTGCCGCCCGCTGCACGCGCTGCGTAAGTGGACGAGCGCCGCGAGCCCGAGCCCGCGCCCGCGCTGCTGCCGCCGCACGCCGCCACGTGAGTACTGCTGCTGCCTGCTGCTGCCGCCCGCTGCACGCGCTGCGTAAGTGGGACGAGCGCCGCGAGCCCGAGCCCGCGCCCGCGCTGCTGCCGCCGCACGCCGCCACGTGAGTACTGCTGCTGCCTGCTGCTGCCGCCCGCTGCACGCGCTGCGTAAGTGGGACGAGCGCCGCGAGCCCGAGCCCGCGCCGCGCTGCTGCCGCGCACGCCGCCACGTGAGTACTGCTGCTGCTGCTGCCGCCGCACGCCGCCACGTGAGTACTGCTGCTGCCTGCTGCTGCCGCCCGCTGCACGCGCTGCGTAAGTGGGACGAGCGCCGCGAGTACTGCTGCTGCCTGCTGCTGTAATAGTTTCATTCTATGCAGCATAACCCTAGTACTCCAAGTGACCTGCCAACGCGCCTAGTGCTAGGCGGGTACTACACGTACTTTTTGTTAATTATAGAGAACTGTTTTAGAGTGAAAAGGTCTAAAACAGTTCTACAATACAAAAAACATTGTAAACATACATTTGAGTGAATATAGATGTTGGCGAATTCCTCGCTTGATGGTAAGTGGAGAAGCCGCAAAGAGTCGATAATTCAGCTGCCAAGTTTTGTAATCTATTTCTTGATTTAATATTTGCAGCAGCTAATCTTGATTTGAATCAACTAAAAAATGTTTTAATTTTGTTACAGAATCGAGATAGAGAGTATGGCAGCGTTGAATCGACGGCACGAAACATTCGCTGTCGATGGTAAATATATTTTTTTATTTAATTATATTTTCGCATTGTTTACGCGTACGTGTGTTTTAGGTCTTTTTAATTATCACAAGTTATCAAAATACTAAATTTACGTGCATAAGAAACATTGAAAAATGTAATATCTATTTCCTCCATTAGGTTTCCAGTTCTGACGTCAGAGAGTAGACAGGGCAATCTCTTTCTTTTGTCCACAGTCAAAGGTAGAGGAATGCGTGCGTGTTGCCAGTGTGTATGGAAAGACGAATGGCTTCTGTTTTCGTGTGCTTAGATGAAACCGACCTAATGTCACTATTAAAAACAATTGTAGACAATATCTGTAATAATCTAATAGCGAAACACGCGTGTTATTGGAAATTAATTGAACTAACAGTTTGGAATTGTATTACTGTCGTTATTTCATCTAAAATTTTGTTAAATTATCATCTATAGCTTAAAATTAAAAAGTGATTCATAATATACCTCATTTAAAAGAAATGAAACGAAGATGCGAACTAATGCTTTTGGATCGGCCGTTGATGTTGACAGCACGGCTTCTGTGCACGCATATCTAAGCAAAAGATCATATCATCGCATTCTCGTACTTCATCGTCTTTTGTACTGTAAATACATACCTACATCATACTTACCATTGGTTAGCTGCTCATCTAACGACTCGGAGGAGTAACAAGCTTTCACTTTTCGTTAAAATTGTTGATTTACATAGGGTATATACGAGTGGTTAAGGTATAAGAGTTATGTCCTATTCATTCATTTTGGCGCTATCATTATTTAAAATTGACAAAAATTTTTGATTCCTAGTTTATTGCTGGCTATAAAAACATGTATATTAATTGTTACAATACAATTATTGTTTATTAGCCCTTAAGTACCTATAATGTGCAGAATAATGTGCAAATATGTGCAGTAAATAAATGTTTTTCTTTCTTTAATAATTGTTAAATATTAAGATCTTTCGTAAGTTGCTAATGGCGCTTTAGACGATTTAAAATGATTCATCTTTTGTGGACATATTTATGAGCCATGGTATATTTGTTTATGAAAAAGTTTATCGTTATTCTAACCGGTCACACGTCCGCAGGGCCCGGCGATCTGGTGTCGTCTCTGACGAGCACGTTCGACCAGAAACTGCGCTCGCTGAACAATTCGTCGCCGCTCGACGACGGCAGCATCCCGTACGCGGACGAGTGCAACAACGAGGACGAGAAGTCGAGCACGTCGCCGTCCGAGGGCAGCCTGCGCAGCGAGCGCGCGTCGCCCGGGCCCGGGCCCGGCGCCGGCGCCGGCGGCGGCGCGCGCGCGCACGAGCTCAAGGCCGCGTGGCTGGCGCGCGCCGCGCCGCGCCGCGCCTCCTGCAGCAGCGACGACCTGGCGCCGCCCGCCTGGTCGCGCCGCGCGCCGCCCGCCGCCACCGCCGCCGCCGCCGACGCCGCCGCCGCCGACGCCGACGAGGACGATTCCGAGAAGGAGAACGCGCGCGCAGCCGACGCCGACACCAACGACTCCGACGAGGCGGAGCCCAAACGCGCCGAGTCGTTGAACCGCGAAAGCTCGCGCGGCGGCCGCGTGCTGCGCTCGGAGAGCCTCAACTGCCGCGCGACCGACCCGGCACGACGCGGCGCACCCACCGCCGCGGCCTGGCGCTCCACCAAGCTGAAGCGCAAGAACGGCATGCCGGAGCGCGGGATCAAGAGGCGCCACACCGTGGGCGGCACCAAGGACTTCGACAAGGGCGGGTGGGGCGCGCGCCACACGCGCACGTCGTCGCCGGACCTGACGGCGTGCGCGGTGTGGCCCGCGCCGCTGGTGCCGCCGCCGCGGCCGCCGCTCGAGTCGCACGTGTGACCGCCGGGCCGCGCCCACACCGCACTGGCGGCGACGACTCTCGCACTGGCGCCACGCCCTTAGGCCGTTTTACCGAAAAACAAAACCGACAAGTCTGTTTTTTATCTCCGCACCAAAATTTACTGTCGATGATGCAGTTGAACATTTCTTGTCAGCGCCCGTGCAAACACTAAATCCATAATTGATAATTGTGGAGACAGCGCACAAGAGAGATTATTTATGCCAATTTGTTTCAAAGATAAAAAACAAACTTAAAGCCACACACTATAGTGGCGCCACTCTTAAGATACAGCGCAAATGGAGAGGGCCGGCACGCGTAATATGAGTACAGAAAGCCACACACTGCATATGACACTATTCATTGACTGGGGTCCCTACAAGTAACGCCATAGTCTAACAGAAGCACACAACTGTGGGGCCACACTCCAGACAAGCATCAATTCGTTGTGTCAATGTCTTGATGAGTGAATTAATTCGAGCTATTGACACCACGTATTCGGGTGAGGCTTAGTACGACGCAACGCCGCTTCAGAGCGAGTGGCGTGACACGCCATTCAAATGGCACTTCGAATCGATGCTGTTACAACGATATTTGATCGACGCGCGACAGTCTCGAAGCTTTCGACCAGAGAGAGGCTATTATTTTGATTTGATTCAATCGACTGAATAGATTAGGTCACAAATACACTACCACTCCCCGTTAATAGTATACAGTGAATACTCAAGTTTTTATATCAAAGTATATACTATTAAGTAACGTATCGCCGCCGACGGATTGTGTTACGGAGACTAAGAGTTAACGACGTTTGAATGAGTTATCGAAAGTGATAAAGAAAACTATATTAATGGTGCAATACGACGGACGTTGTGTAGTGGAATCGCGTTTCTAGTGTGTAATGATAACCTAGACGCACTTAGCTCAGTAGATAATGCCAAAGAATGATGATATAACAGATTCGAGTCCAGATGCATGAGGAGCGTATCTGAGGAACGAGAAAGCGATGAATGGAATGGAAGGCTCAGGATTACTTCATCAACGAAGAAACCATATCAAGCACTTGAACACAAAGCTAACAGACAAGTAGTGTACATATAACTTAGAGGACGCGCTAGTTTAGACTCTCTTCGTAGGTATTAAACTACTTTTTACGGAGTCTACACATGACAGTGCAAACTGAAATGCATAATATAGATAAAATTAAGTGCTACTAGAATTTAGTAAAGACATTTTAATAAATATTTTAGCCTGACGTTTTAATAATATTAAGTGATACATGTCAAGGCATAGATTATAGAAGCAGACTATAACACCAGTTAATTTAAGCGATATATAGATATACGGTAGATAGATTGAAAATTTTCATTATAGATTATATATAATATGAAAAATAATGTAATGGAAAATGCGTACATCACCTACTTGCCTTTACAATAGTGGTAGTTGATTGACTTTTAAGCACAATTTTTATCAATTCATAGATATTTTTACTTACTACGAAGTTACCTATGAAGCCTCCTTCTAGAATTTTCCAATTAGTCGTCGTAGGAAACAATAAGGACTCTTGCTAATGTACCTAAAGTCTTAATTTAACGTTACATTTATAAATCGATTGTAAAATAATAAATAATGTTGACGTAACACTACTACGAAGGTGATAATTTCAAAGTGATCCCCCTTAGCTTTGTAAAAATGTACATTTCTTTTACTATTAATTTATATTAAATTTGTTATTGTGTAGCCTGTTGAATGCAATTATTTTTATTGTTTTGTTTATGTATTAAAGAGAAAGTATTTTAGGCTAAATTCGATTGTTATTTATTTTCGGAAGCTGTAAAATGTGATTTGGCGCAATTTCCTTTTTAAAATATTAAATCTTGTAAATATTATTCCATCGAAGACGATGTTTTACTTTTGGTTCTTAAAACTTTTTTATATAAATTTTTATACCATCTTTACATTAAGACGATCTCAAGTTTGTTGAATGTTTGCAAAGCGTTCCTTTTAAAGTTTTATTTGTAAATATTATCATTTAATTAATGTAGATACAGTGAATTAACTAATTTTACTGAGTATTTAAGTAGAGAGTAGTGCCCGGAGCTGCGCCGCCACGACACGGCTAGTGTCTGCTTGCGACACATTTGTATTAGTCTTCTAATTTTCTTCGTGTAATCAGCTATTGAATTCAAATAACCACCTAAAGACATCTGCATTGTAAATTCTACGAAATACTTGTCATTGTGTATATTTTGGAGCAATGGAAATAAAAATATTGAATCAGTGGACAGTTTTTTTATGTAACCCGCCACTATACCTACCGTCCTACCCAATTATTATTCCTTGAATTGAGTAAATGATACGATTTTTCGTACAAACTAAATAATTACGAAATTTGCCCTAGTCATTTAGGAGACTGTATAAACTTTAAAGTCACTCCTGAAACTTAATTCCCTTTGCCTATATTGTTTCCCTCCTAAAATTAAAAAAACTTACCAAAACGCCGCGCAACTCGGGCGCTGGTATCGCCGCGCGCGAGAAGTTCGTTCTGTCAAGAAATACCGTATGGCGGCCGCTTGAAGATTCCTAAAATCATTAAAACACCAGAGATGGTCGACTATTCGGTACATCTCTTAACCAATGCCATAACAGCCTCCTTCACGGAGAGCTGCTCTATTAAGGTAAAAAAAGACAACAAAGTACCCTGGTGGCACCCTAAACTTGAGGAACTCAGGCGTAAAACTAGAACATTATTCAATAAGGCCAAAACGCCCGAGGATTGGGAACGTTACAAAAAGGCCTTAACTGAATATAATAAGGAAATAAGAAAGGCAAAAAGACGTTCCTGGAGAAGGTTCTGTGAGGAGATAAGTAGTACTCCTCAGGGAGCAAGGATCCACAAGGTCTTAGCCAAATCACCATCCAACCAACTGGGACTACTAAAGAAACCAGATGGCTCTTACACTGAAACAGAGGAAGAAACGTTAGAGTTACTAGCGAACACCCACTTCCCTGGTTCAATAAATATGCTCGAAAACTATGGCTCTGAACATTCCAATTGCCTTACCAGACCCAAAAGGGAAGACTGGAGGCGAGCTGCAATGAATATCAGGCCATATAAAGTAGGCTGGGCTATTGATACTTTTAAGCCTTTCAAATCAGCAGGTGAGGATGACATATTCCCAGCTCTGCTACAACGAGCTAAAGACATCCTCATTCCACATCTGGTAAAAATTTTCCGGGCAAGCTATGCTTGGGGATATATGCCAAAAACATGGTGCTTGGTCAAAGTCCGCTTTATACCGAAAGCAGGGAAAAAGGACTACTCCCAACCGAAGTCCTTTAGACCAATAAGCCTAACCTCCTTTCTTTTAAAGATAATGGAAAAATTAATTGACGGTTGCATCAGGGAGGGCCCTCTAAAGGAACTACCTCTGCATCCGAAACAACATGCCTATCAAAAAGGAAAATCCACAGAGACTGCCTTACTAGAGCTTACGGACAACATCCACAGAGCTCATGAGGACAGGCAAATAGCCGTCTGTGCATTCCTAGATATAGAAGGAGCATTTGACAACGTGACCACCACCTCTCTAACCAAAGGGCTGAAGAACAAAGGGATCGATGAAACAACGACCCGATGGATAGTTGCAATGCTAAAAAACAGAATAGTAAAAATAGACCTCCATAAGGTAACTAGAAGCTTCAAAGCGACAAGAGGTTGCCCGCAAGGAGGCGTTTTATCGCCATTGCTATGGTCCCTTGTCATAGATGAACTTTTAGTAAAAACTTCAGAAATGAATCTTAACGTACAGAGCTATGCAGATGACGTAGTGGCCTGTGTCATAGGCCCTTGTCAAAGCACTGTGACCTCAATTTTACAGAAAACCGTAAACACAATTGTTAACTGGTGTTCAGAAAATCAACTGACTGTAAATCCTACAAAAACTATTGTAGTCCCTTTTACTAGGAAGAGAAAGCTGGATAAGCTTTCACCACTGACTATTAAAGGAACAACAATACCATTTTCAACAGAGGTCAAGTACTTGGGCGTAATCATCGACAAGAGACTGACCTGGGAGTCACACCTTAAGAACACGATACAAAAGGCAAAAACTGCCTTAGGTATATGTCAACGGCTTGTAGGGACGAGATGGGGACTAAACCCAAAAATCACCTTATGGCTTTACACCACCATTGTCAGGCCGTCAATAACTTACGCCTGTACGATATGGGGCTCGAAGGCACAGCAAGTTACGGCTATAAAAAAGCTATCAGGCCTGCAGCGCACTGCATGCCTGATGGCTACAGGAGCCGTTAGATCAACACCAGCCATAGCCCTTAATGCAATTCTCAGCCTCCCACCTCTAAACCTCGTTATCGAGAAGGAGATGATGGCTGGCATCTATAGGACTAACGCTGGCATAGAACACTGGAAATCCCAGACAATAAGGACACTACATCAAAAAGTGTTTGAATGTCCACTTCTTGCAATGACGACAGACGTCTTGCTTCCAGAAGTTAACTTCCACAAGAATTTCACTGTGGAAATCACCAAGAGGGAAGACTGGGCGCAAGGCCGACATAGTGATCCCTTAAATGACGGGAGTCTGGTGTGGTTTACCGATGGCTCAAAAATGGGGGCTAACGTAGGATGTGGCATATATGGGGGCAGACCCAGGGTTAGCAAAAGCATAAATCTGGGAAAGTATGCCACTATATTCCAGGCGGAAGTCTGTGCCATAATTGAATGTGTACAAGCGAACCGCCAACGAAACTACGTAAACCAAAAAATCGTAATCAATTCAGACAGCCAGGCAGCTTTACTAGCAATAAACAATAACACCCTTAAATCAAAGCTAGTAAAAGACTGTGTGAAAAAACTCAATGACCTGGGAGAAAAGAACAAAATCACTCTCAAATGGGTGCCAGGTCATTCTGGAATAACCGGCAATGAGAAGGCCGATGAACTAGCCAGGGCTGGGGCTCAAGGAATACAGTTCGGCCCAGAGCCTATCTGTGGTATCTCAAAGAACCAGGCCATGCAATACCTGAAAACTCGTCTTCTTAACGAGGCGAAAGCAGACTGGCACAGTACGTCCGGGATGACACACTCAAAAGCACTAATCGAACCATACTCTCGCAAACGCACTGACGAGCTATTAAAGCTTAACAGGAGTAACTTGAGCGTGATGGTTAGGGCTTTGACCGGTCACTGCATGTTGAATAGACACCTTCACAACATGAAACTTAAGGACACTGACACATGCAGAGTCTGCGAACAAGAGCGTGAAACACCAATACACCTCTTGTGCTACTGTGAACCGCTGATTCACAAAAGAAACAGACACCTGGGGAAACACATCCTTGACCCAGATGAAATAAAAACAATCCGAACTGGGAACATCCTATCTTTCTTGGTCAGTGCCCAGTTAAGGGAGCTACTGTAGGGCCTACATGGAACCTACACAGGAGGCTGGTCACAATAGATCTTAATAGGTCGCAGTGATGCACATCAGCCCCGACTTACATGAAATAATAAATGGCGGCCGCTTAACTGCGCGTACATATTTTTAATAATATAAATAAGAGCTCTCTAAGGATTACTAGACTGTGTGATAGAAGTGATCAACCCTACCTGAAGAAAAGCATAAATAAACTTAATTCTATAGTGTATCGGAATTGTAGTTGTGATCTAACTATACTAGCCGGCCGGCGCGCAGCCCCGTCTTTGGTGAGTCCCTTCATTTTCCTACCTATCCAGATTTAAGTTTGCATTTATCGTCCACTGAATTACAGGGTTTCTAAAGTATCAGCAGTCGAAGCAGTGTCCTTTCAGAGAAGCCTGTACATTTCTTAGTTTTTGGTGCCTCCTGTGAGGAATAACAACCTCAAACCTTCTTTTAAAATTATAAGTTCTAACGTAAAATACATTAACGTAGTACCTATCGTTAACTTGTTAAATTTTTAAACATATTCAATTTTAATTATAATGTAACAAAATTTACACTTATTATTTGTAAAAGTAGGTAGTTTTGTAAAACAAGTGATTACGTTTACCAATCTACCTCTTTCTCGAACATTCGAAATAAGAAATAAACTTAACCACATGAACTTAACCTTTATTTTCACTTTGATATTTCCACTAATTAGGTATTATTGGAAAATACCTAAGACTCTGCATCGACTGTTGATATTAATATGGTTTGCAGTGTTTAGTGGTGCTCGCAATAATAATTTAATAAAAAAAAGGGGTTTAAACATTGTACTTATCTACCTATTTTGTTAAAAATTATTTACATTAAAAGGTAAAATCTGGGTTAGTTTATACTTCAATAGTAATAATTGAGTGTCATACATATTAACGTAAGATCTTTAATTCGAATATTTTATCTATGTACTTATCCTACTATCACATACCTAATAGTGCTTGAAGTAAAGGTCATATTACTTGAGCATTACTATTGAGTGGCAACTCGTTTGAGTGACACAGTGTAATTTCTGTCTGTATTTGCTTATTCAGCTACTTCATTCAGCCATTTATTCTGTTACCGAGAACATTGGCAGACAATGTCGGAGGAGGCTAAATTATTGTTACAATCTTGCACAAAAAGGCGTGAATATGAATTCAAATGTATTCAAATTTTATATGATCTAACTAAAACAGCAAAGAAAAAAGGTGAAAATATTTCTACATTCCGTGCCAGGTATAAAAATATAGAAAAAATACGTCAAAATTTTATAGATTCGAATGATGCAATTAACAAATTAAATTTAGAGATCAATCCAAAGTTTATTATTGATAATAATGTATTGTTGTCTTTTGATGATTTGTACTACGCATGTATTGAATTTGCCGACTCACTACTAGAAGAAAAGGTGGGCCCTCAGGATCAAACTAGTAGCAAGACTTCTACAACACAAGTAAAGTTGCCTAAGTTACAGATACCTAAGTTTGATGGCCATATTGAAAACTGGCAAACTTTTAAAGATAGTTTTCTGCCATTGGTTCATCAAAATGCTTCACTGTCTGATATTGAGAAGTTTTACTATTTACTGTCATGTTTGTCCGGTTCTGCCTTGTCAATTGCGAAAGGTGTCCCTATAACGGCGGCAAATTATTCTGTAGTATATAGTGCGTTGTTAGATAGATTTGACAACAATAGAATTCTCGCTACTGCATATTTAGATAAAATTTTGAATTTAACGCCGATTAATAAACCTACTTTAACTAATTTATCAGAGTTAACAAATGTTCTGTATGAAAGCATTAATGCCCTACGCGCACTTAACATTGATAATTTAGGTGAATTTATACTATTTTATATTTCATCGCGATCTCTTGATGCCGACACGAGGAAGCGTTTTGAAATACAGAATAATGCGGAGATACCACAATTTAATGATTTAATCAATTACTTACAAAACTATATAAAAATTTTGGAGGTCAGTCAACCTACTCCAGCGACTCCATCCAGCTCTTATAGTAAACCGTGGCGTACCTCAAAAAATACTCAACATTCACATACTCAGAATTCTTTAGTGTCTTCCGCAAAATCGGTGTACAATAGTTATGTTAAAAATGAACGTACCTTTTGTAATTGTTGTAATGAAAATCACTCAATATACAGGTGCAGTAAATTGCACGCAATGAACGTAAATGATAGACAGAATTTAGTAAATGAACTTCAATTATGCGTCAATTGTTTGAGGCCCGGTCATACTGACACCGAATGTAAATCAAAATCTTCTTGTTTTATATGTAAAGCGCGTCATAACACTTTACTACATGTTGAGCCTAAGAGTGTGGAGACGAATTGCAACACTAACACTTCACTTGCTAGTACGAATGTTAAAATGTCAGCTGGGTGTACCAAGATTTTGGGTTCCGCAGTAGTGCGTGTACGGCATTCAGACGGTTCCCTTCAATATGCTCGTGCTTTAATTGATAGTTGTTCTATGGATTCCTTCATAACGAGTACTTGTGCACAACGGTTAGGCTTAAACAAAAAAAAATGTAATCTAAGTGTGACGGGTCTCGGTGAAAGTGAAGTTTGTAGTATAAAGGGATATACATTTGCTTCCATACTTCCTCGTATGAGCGAAACACCTCAGTTCGACTTACCCTTAGTCGTACTTCCAAAAATTACTTCTATGATGCCCTCTGCATCAATACCTTCTATAGTCAAGGAAAAATATAAACACTTGGATCTCGCTGACCGTGAATTCTATAAACCCGGTACGATCGATCTCTTGTTAGGTGTAGAATGTTTTGACCAAATATATACTGGTTCCCGATTCACAGCCGGTCCCGGATTGCCTTGCGCCCTGTCTAGTGTTTTCGGCTGGGTAATCAGTGGCCAGTTTCGTCATAACGTTCAAACTCCCAATAACACCGTTACGTCACTCATCGCGTCGTCAAACACGCTCGATGCTCTCGTTCAACGGTTTTGGGAGGCTGAAGAACCTCCCAAATGTAATGTCACTGTACCTGAAACAGAAATCTGTGAGAAAAAATTCAAAGAAGGTACTTACCGAAATCCAGATGGTCGCTACGTTGTACCTATCATGCTTAAAGATGATGCCCCATTGTTGGGTAATTCTACACGTATAGGATTAAATCGTTTTCTCAACTTAGAAAAACGACTTGTCAGTCAACCTAATTTAAATGCCGAATATCAGAAATTTATGCTGGAATACGAAAGTTTAGGCCACATGGAACCAGTTGAGTCTTCCCTTATTAAACCTTTCATTATTCCACATCATTGCGTGGTTAAGCCCGATAGTTCCACTACGCGCTTACGTGTGGTATTCGATGCCAGTTGTAAAACGGATAACAATTATTCTTTAAATGATATAGTTCATGTTGGTCCTAAGCTACAAATAGATATTGTAGATCTCATTACTAAATTCCGACTCCATAGGATAGTGTTCACTGCAGATATCTGTAAAATGTACCGACAAATTCTTATTAGGCCCGAAGACAGGTCTTATCAACATATTTTTTGGCGCAGCCGACCTTATGAGGCTCTTTCTGAATATGAGTTAAATACGGTAACGTATGGGGTTAGTAGCTCACCATTTTTAGCAATTCGAACACTTCGTCAACTTGCAGCGGATCATGGTAACGAGTACATGAGTCGTGCTGCTCAAGTTTTGTGTGAAGAAACATTCATGGACGACATTATTACGGGTTGTTCCTGTCTCGATGAAGCAAAAGGGCTAAAGGAGGACCTCATTTCTTTACTAAGTAAAGGCAGATTTGAACTTCGTAAATGGAGCACTAATGCTCCAGATCTACTTTCTGAGATTCCATTAGATCATTGTCAAACTCCAAAATCCTTTGATGAAACCGGTCAAGAGTTTGTAAAAATATTAGGGATACAATGGGACCCTAAGGAAGACTGCTTCTTTTATAAATTTTCCGATAATTTTGATGTCCATTTTACTAAAAGATCCATACTTTCTACTGTAGCCCGTATTTTCGATCCGGTGGGTTGGATAAGTCCAGTTATTTTTAATGCGAAGTGCTTGCTTCAAGAAATGTGGCGCATCAATCTGTCATGGGATGAAAGTGTACCTAGTCAGTTAGCTAAACAGTGGCATATAATAGCTGCAAACTTATGTGATCTGCAAACAATAAAATTACCACGTTTGATTGTACCTCCTAATCCAACTGAAGTACATTTAGTAGGATTCTGTGATGGCTCATTGAAGGGTTTTGGTTGTTGTGTTTATCTCTGTGTTATAAATGAAAATATTACGACTACTAATTTGTTAATAGGCAAATCGCGAGTAGCCCCTTTAAAACCGAATACAGTCAATAGACTTGAGTTGTGCGCAGCTCTCCTTTTAGCTCAAGTATTAAGTCACGAATACAATCTTCTAAAACAGAAAATAAATATAAATTCAATAAGGGCATATTCTGATAGTAGTACTACTCTTTCATGGTTAAACACACCTCCACATCTTCTAAAAATGTATGTAGCGAACCGTGTAGTTCAGACGACTGAGTTGGTTGGTTCCGAGCATTGGTATCACGTCTCTACTTATGACAATCCAGCTGACTGTTGCAGTCGCGGTGTTTCTTGTTCTGAGCTGGCAAATCATCCACTATGGTGGCATGGTCCATCGTGGTTGCAATCTCCACCAGTGCAATGGCCTTGTAAGAGAAATTTCCTATCTAACCAAGATGTCCCTGAGTTAAAATCACCATCCCAAAATTTGCTTATAAATAGTTTTGAAAACATACTTCTAACACTTACATCTAGCTGTTCGTCTTACACTAAACTATTGAGAGTCACAGCTTGGTGCTTGCGTTTCATATCTAACATAAAATCTGAAAGGACAAATCGTAATTTTTTTTCTTTATCCAGGGATGAGTTAGATAAAGCTAATATTGTGTTAGTGAAATTCCATCAATATTATTATATGGAATTATTGGTCAATCAAGTAAAAAATAAGGAACGATGTATAAAATCTATTCAAAAATTAACACCCTTTTTAGACAATGACGGTTTGTTGCGTGTGGGGGGTCGCATTAATGAATCTAACCTACCTTTTTCTAATTTACATCCGGTACTTTTACCAAAAATGTGTCACCTTTCACGTTTAATCGTTGAACATTTCCATTTAAAGTACTTGCATTGTGGGCCAAGAACTTTGCAATCATTAATCTGTAGAAATTTTTGGATATTAGGTGTAAGGCTTCTTATTCGTACGGTTTTGTCAAAGTGTGTTCGGTGTTTCAAGGCCAAACCTACTTTCAGTCAACCTTTAATGGGTAAATTACCCGCTGTTAGGGTTCAACCTTCTAAATGTTTCTATACAACTGGTGTCGATTTCGGTGGTCCTTTCATAATCAAAGAAAGTCGACGCCGTGGAGCCAAAACTTATAAGGCATATCTCTGTTTGTTTGTGTGCTTAAGTACTAAGGCTGTGCATCTCGATGTAGTTACAGAGTTAAGTACAGAAGCCTTCTTAGCTGCTCTGGATCGATTTGTATCTCACCGTGGACTCTGTAACACAATCATTTCTGATTGTGGCACTAATTTTATAGGGGCCAACACTTATCTTAAAGAAATTTACGAGTGGTTCCGTAAAAATTTCCCTGACCTATCAGATAGATTATCGGTTCGTCAGATTCAATGGAAATTTAACCCACCAGGGGCTCCCCATTTTGGAGGGATTTTCGAAAGTGGTATTAAGTCCACAAAATTTCATCTGAAGCGTATTGTTGGCAATCAAATCCTAACACTAGAAGAGTTAATTACTGTATTTTCAAAAATTCAAGCAGTTTTAAATTCACGTCCTCTTTGTGCTGCTTCTCCGGATCCACAAGAGATTGATGTAATAACACCAGGTCATTTTTTAACGGGCGGACCTTTAGTAGCTATTCCTGAAAGGCCTCTCGATGATGATAGTTGTCCTCGGCAGCGATGGCAAATGCTAAGGAAAATTACCCAATGTTTCTGGCGCATTTGGCAGCGCGATTATCTCCACACTCTTCAACAAAAGAATAAATGGATTAATAGTGTACCTAATCTAAACGAAAACGATTTAGTTGTTGTAAACGATCCACACCTTCCACCTCTGCAGTGGAAGTTAGCCAGAATCGAACAGGTACATAAGGGTTCAGATAATATTGTCAGGGTTGTCACTCTTCGAACTGCCAATGGAAAAATAATGCGAAGACCGGTAGTAAAGGTCTGTCGCCTACCTATTAGTTAGTAATGTGTTTTTAGTTAAAATTTAATTTAAAGAACAACAAGTAGTTATAAGTAAGTATAAACATAACATTTATTTATAGAATTTTTTGTCTTGAACTTTTTGCGAGCACTTCGTCTTTCTGTTAAACTATATTGTGAAATCCTAGTGAATTTCAAGTGGGGGGAAAATGTATAAACTTTAAAGTCACTCCTGAAACTTAATTCCCTTTGCCTATATTGTTTCCCTCCTAAAATTAAAAAAACTTACCAAAACGCCGCGCAACTCGGGCGCTGGTATCGCCGCGCGCGAGAAGTTCGTTCTGTCAAGAAATACCGTATGGCGGCCGCTTAACTGCGCGTACATATTTTTAATAATATAAATAAGAGCTCTCTAAGGATTACTAGACTGTGTGATAGAAGTGATCAACCCTACCTGAAGAAAAGCATAAATAAACTTAATTCTATAGTGTATCGGAATTGTAGTTGTGATCTAACTATACTAGCCGGCCGGCGCGCAGCCCCGTCTTTGGTGAGTCCCTTCATTTTCCTACCTATCCAGATTTAAGTTTGCATTTATCGTCCACTGAATTACAGGGTTTCTAAAGTATCAGCAGTCGACGCAGTGTCCTTTCAGAGAAGCCTGTACAGAGACAAAGGACATTTAGGACACATACATTTCAAAGGAGACATTTTTTTGAGCCCGATATTTTGTGATGTTTTTCTGATAGATCTCCCCTCTAAGTGAAAGTTTCCAAAAAGAAAAGAAAATAAAAACCTGCGAACTTTTGAAAAATAATATTTAAAGTCTCGAATATTGGTTTCTTTCATAAAGTTTTTTTTATATTTATAGGTTTTAATGAAGGCGTCAAGCTATTTATATTATTTTTCCGAAACTATTAATAAATTCTGATAGTAAATATATGCTCTTACTACAGATTAATTTGTATTCCTTTGTATTTTTATTAAATAATGAGAGTTACCTCTTATTATCGTAATGTCATTGTCAGTGTGACAGTCACATCCTTCTATTTTGGTAGTGGGGGTGACGCTTTTGACATCGGTCATGTCACTCATTGTGACATGAAAATCGAAGTTGCCAATATAAAAAAAGCTTTGGGTTGCTGTTTTATTGATCTTAACTTCAAAACCTTTTCTTTATTTTACAATGTTATGCAGGTTTTAATAAATATCTTCTTACGGGTAAAGGTTCCTTATTTTTTGTTCTTTCCATAAAATATTATTTTATTATTGTAGGCTGAGAGGGGCCCAGCCTCCATACAAAAATGGAACATCTCCTTTGGTACTTGTGTAATGTTACAAGAATCGTGCCTGCACCCAATAATTAATGCCCTATATGGTGTTACGTCGGAAAAATATAAACATATAAAAGTTCAACGCTTATTCCCTGATGTAATAAAATGTAGTAAATTAGGAGACAAGGTGTTGTACATTTGGACAGCTCTTATGTCGCTCATAATTTTCCTAGTTTTAAATTAAACTAATATATAAATGGACAAATACTGAATACGCAGCTTAGATGGCATTTTAGTGTAGAGATGACGTCTAATCATGGAGGTAAAGGGAACAATAGAAAGGATAAAAGAGCACAGGATGACGATGAATTTCAAAGTAATATATCACTTTAGTATTTAGAGATCTGGTATTATACTCTTGTGAATAAAAAGCTGGTACTTTACCTAAGAAATATGTTATCTGAACTTCTTCTCTCGTCATCTAGGGAGCAACGCAACGCATATTACAACAAGCAGTATCAAAATAAAAAATAATAATTCATCAACGCAATAACAGAGAGGTTTGGTCAGTGTTGCCAACTGCACCGTTATTACCGTTATTACCGGTAGCAAAAAATACCGTAATAACCATTGAAATTTGATAAAATCTAGTAGATAATTTTGATAAGTGTACATTAACTAAAATAATTTCGAGAGATTAAATTGTAATTTTTATAATCGGCTCGGTTATTTTGCAATTTATTTAACGGCGACACTGTTTACGCTTGAGACGTCGCAAATGTATGAATTCGACGCCGACGCCGCAAAGGGGCGAACTTCATACAAAACAGTCTAAAATGAGTTAAGTATACAGAAAGTCAGAAATGCTCCTTTCTTCATGCACTATGTCGTCACAAAAGGGCGAAACTTTAACATGAATAACAAATAAAATAGATTGACGGCGTATCTCAAAATCACTTGTAGCAATATTTCACGAAAAGACGAAACTCAAACTTCGCCTCATAGTGGCGACATCTCGTGAGTAATTTCTGTATTACTCACCCTAAGTCAATTTCGCCTTTTCGTGCGGACCCGGACCCGTTTCATTTGTTTACTGCACCGGCTAAAGTGACAGTGCGCGTAAGTTTTAATTGTTTTTATTAAGTACCTAAATGCGAATACATTTAAAGTTCAGAAGTGTGTTTATGATAAAGCCATGTAAGTATAATGTGTTTTATTTTAACATAATTGTATAAAACAACAGAAATCTCAACTAGCTATGCAATCTAAGACTATAATCGTTATAAGGAATTCTTCGGGAATACACTCATGGTGGTCGAAAGCCTCAAACTAAGGGACAATAAAATTAATAATCTAATAGGTACGAGAACATATTAACCGTTTCCCAAGAGTAGAATCATCTCATTACTGCCGAGAGAGCTCCACTAAAGAATATTTACATTCAGACCTGTCGGTGAAAAAGATGTTCAGTATATTGATTAAAGAAATTGGCGCAACCGATCTTACTCCAGGCTTGACAACCTATAAAAAGGTATTCAAATCCAAGAATTTGGCGTTCCACCGGCCAAAAAAGAATCAATGCAGTCTTTGTGCCACATACCACAATGAATCACCCGACATAAAATTAAAGTTGAGAGACAAATACGAAAAGCACACTGAACAAAAGAAAACTGTCCGCCAGTTAAAACAAACAGACAAGCAAAAAGCTTGTGCCGAAAAATCGCGACTTGTGTGTGCGTCTTTTGATTTGCAACAAGTAATTTTCTTACCGATTACAAAAGAAGGAGCAATATTTTATAAACGACGGCTTTCGGTCTACAATTTCACAATTTATAATATAGCTAATCGTGACTGTTATTGTGTTACTTGGCCTGAAACTGAAAGTAGACGCGGGTCGTCCGAAATTGCTACAGCTGTATCGATGTTCCTAATGAACATGACATTGCGGATTTTGACTCAATAAGCCTATATGCAGATGGATGTGCAGGGCAAAATAAAAACTCTATAGTCGCTTCTGCTTTGCTTTATTGTATTAATAATGTTGCTCATCTACAAACTATAACTTTAAAATTTTTTGCTCTAACCATGTTCAGAACGAAGGAGACTGCTCATAGTTACGCCGCTTATATGCTATAAATTACGCCGTACAAAAGGCTAGAGATATATTTCTACCATCCCAACTGTATGCTATTATTCATATGGCTAGATCTTCACATCCATACATTGTTCGACCATTATAATATACAGATTTTAAAGACTATAAGGAACTTTCCCAAAAATTAAAGATGCTTAGCCTGCGCAAAGACAATGAATCTGGTGGTTCAATAAACTGGACGGATGTAGCCTTTGTAATGGTGATGCCACCATTATCAGATTGAATGAATATAAAGAATACTATAAAACTTTGCCGCACGAGTAAGATATTATAGTACTGCTATTTACTTAATTTTGTTAATAATTCCTTACTGGTCTTTTTGCCATTAATGATGTACTTACTAGTTTATTTCAAAGTTCGAGTGCAAGCTATGTAATCTCATTCAATTACCTATTTTAAATAAATATTACAACAAGCTTCTCTTATATTTTTATGGATGAGGCGTCACGAAAAAGCGTATATTTTTTCCCGACTTTCCCTGGGCAAATACGGCAATGTAAAATATTACCGCTGTATTAATTTAGTAGCTACATCTCCATAGTATACTATTACAATTGATTTTATTATTATAATAGTTTTTTTCTGAAATACAGCCAAAATATGCGCGCCATCATCATGTTGGATGACATCAAAACAAAAAAAAAACCGAATGAACTACTAACAAAAACCATCAGAGGAAACCTCTCATCGCAACAGGCCATACAGCGACATGGAAAAAATTGTATTGATTTTAATCCCAGTAAAGAAATGATTGAGAAACATAATATAACGATATGTATAAAAATATTGAAACATTACTATCAGATTC
This sequence comes from Scirpophaga incertulas, assembly GCA_036419045.1. Classification (NCBI taxonomy): domain Eukaryota; kingdom Metazoa; phylum Arthropoda; class Insecta; order Lepidoptera; family Crambidae; genus Scirpophaga; species Scirpophaga incertulas. The sequence continues at coordinate 22,105,574 of CM071635.1, read as the reverse complement.
TGAATAAAAATATGAGTTTTATTTCAATTCTAATCATGAACGTGCTATTTAATGGGCAAGGTAATTCTACCGTATTTAAAATCTAGATTACAACATAATTTTGAAAAATCTACTGTATTTTTCGAAGAGTGCTACCATCCGATAAATTTTAGTTGGCAACACTGGGTTTGGTGTTCCTCGTAGTTGTACGGCGCGATGCGTGCGTTCCATGTTATTACTTGTAAAACACAACTGTTAAAGACACATTAAAAACTTTATTATAAGTGAACATATATTCATATATGTCCAATAAAACATAAATGTGTGTTATATATTTATTCGCTACATTGTTTATAATATGGACACAAAAAGAAATCTTCATCAATGTCGAGGGTCTTCCAGCTCTTCATTGCTCAAATACCATTAGATGGTACTTGGTAACACAAACGCAAATTTGTAGTAAAATGAAATAAGTTACACAATAGTTACACTAATACTGTAGACATAATAACAAAAACATGGATTACCATAAATCGAGATTTTTTTATGGCTATCGATATAACAGATTTACTCCTATGAGAGAACCGGTGACCCTAGCCCAAAAATTAATTGTTTTAGTCTAACCACAAAATTATATACTTATGATCTTTGTGTACTCATAAAATCTCTAATAACAATCAGGAACTTAGTCTAAAAAATAACATTGAAAAAATGTACTCATAAAAAAACATAATCATAAAGTCTAGATGATATGACATTCGACTTTTGACTGTCATATTTTTTATTACAACTGATTAGGCACTTGACCTTGTCTCATAACTCTTCCAAATAGCACCAGTTGTAATAAATATAGTTTTTCATTGTGAAGGGGAAACAAAAGAAAGCTTCCTCGTTTTAATTTGTTGTGTACTTGTGTATGACTTTGTGAATTGATACAAACTATGATGGAGAATTTTTTTTGAAAATTTGTAAAGGTTTATATTACATAAAATTTTGCATTTGCATTAGCACTATACTTTATATATTTTATTCGAAGTTTGCATTAAGTGTATTCCGTTAATATGAAGTAAGTGAATTACAGTTTATATCAATCAATATATAGCAACTATTCTACAATTGATGAACAAATATGTTATGTTTCTTTGTAGTTTGAACAAATAATTGACGCACCTGAAAAATGGAAAATAACCTCCCATCTGAGACCATTTATTTTCTCAAAGACGACAGATTATATCTAACAATTTTTACAGTAACAAAGGAGTTGACACGGTACAGTTATAATTAAGTTAATCAACAAAATTATGTGGAATTTTCAATGTGTAACATTGTTTCATTTTACTTTACTTAGTCTTTGAAATTAAGGAACACGTGTATATTATTTATTTAAATAACAACAATCACGCCGATTACAGCAAATTATATCCGTTACATGCACATAATTTATAATTTCTATTAAGTGTATTGAAATAACCAAATATATTACTTATTTTATAGTTAGATATATATATTTCAAGCAACAATTTCGAAATTATAATACAGTGTTATGAATTTAATTGATATTACGAATATTTTCTAATTCAACACACAGTTTAGCCATACATTAAAATAAAAATAAATAAAATGCATAACCTTAAAGGCTTGAAAAATGCACTTCACTAGCATGAAGTGTGAAAATCTTATTAAGAATTAGCAGAATAGTAATTTATCATATTAAAATAAATGCTAAGTTAAAACCAATGACAGTTATAAGTATACAAACAACTTTGAATATCCCATTAATTTCGAGATTCCGTTCGAATCACAAACTATAACATTGCTTCAACTTAAAATCTAAATATATTATATATTTTATTGTTTAATACTGTGTAGTCTACTCATAGTGGTAATTATAAACATAAAATTTTTATCAGCACATAGCAAACTAGTATTACAATGGAAATACTGATCATGAATTTCCTTATGTATTAATAAATTTTGATCTTCGCTTGAAAATAGTTGTTACACTAAAATATATTTGAGTTGACTTATAATCAATTTGAATACGAAACAATATGAACAACTAATGCCCTGAATTTTTGTATTAAAAAAAATGTATTAAAATAATAAAAATTATTGTATAAAAAAGGCTTGGGTCAACCAGAAGTAAAGGATTCGACAGTGAATAAATATTTGCCAACATGTTTAAATAATTGTTGCCTAATTATACAATAAAATATATATGAATAGTACTTTGAGCTATCATTTTAGCTTCGAATCCTGAATAAAAAGGACAAACTTTAGCAATAATTAACTACTAATGATTTTAATTATTATTTTATCAACACACATCAATGAATCAATCTCACGAATCATAAATATGAATATGTTCCTAACTACGAGTATTGTACTATCAATAAAAACGAGCCGTTGTGTTTGACTAATATGTAATGTACTATTGTGGAACGACATACAACATTGAGACAAATAAATTTTTAAACCATTTAAATTCTGGAGCGAAACTTAAAAAACGTTTGAAATATCGAACGGGCCTGTAAGGTAAATCGGAATTAATTTGTCTTTCTGTTTACTAATTATCGCCTCAAAGTATAATAATCGCTGTATTAGTACTATATCTGACATAATTCTATGTTGGCCGTTGTCAAGTTTAATCAGTCAAATATTACTATCATGGTAAATAAATACCAAAAAGATATAATGTTAAATTACCGGTACCACTATGGCAATATACATAATTTTTGCGCTGCCATAAGAGTGCCGACTTCGGACAAAAGAGTTATTTTACAGTTACATTTCGATGGCATCACGTTGAGATATAAACGTTTTGGACAGAAAAATTGAGTCAGCGAATCTTCCACGTTGAGTTCCCTTGGGAGATCATGGGTACAATTTAAATCCCCTAATTGTAATAATTACATTTTAACATAATCGGAAAAAAATACATCTCCAGACCCCCATTGAATTTCACCTATGTTATAAACTTCGAAACGACGATCACTGTGAGGTCAAGTGGCACTCTCTTTTTTTTCTTCGTTTTTGGCTTGCACGGCTTGTGCATCAGCTACGGACGAGGGTTGGCACTCTCTTACCTGAGCGTGATTCGGTCGGGCTAGAGACGCCGCCGTATTGTACGTAGTGGTGGTCAGTCGCGGCTGGGCGCGTTGTGGGCGGGGCTGCGGGGCGCGCGGTGATTGGCGGAGGGCGCGGGCGCCGCGTGCGCGGGGCTGTGTGATTGGCCGCCGTAGCCGTGGGCGGCGCCCGCGCCCGCGCCCGGCGCCGCGGGGCTCCACGGCTGCACCGGCGGCGTGCTGGGCCTGCCGTCTTCGCTTGCCGCATTCTCAAACGTCAAGCTATTTAATAGCATATTGAAAAGCGTATCCTGTAAATAAATAGATAGCTGATGTTTCCGATTGAACGAGGATTATTAACAGTTATACAATTCGTCGCCGACGCCGCAAAGGGGCGAACTTCATACAAAACAGTCTAAAATACAGCAATGTAAAATATTACTGCTGTATTAATTTAGTAGCTACGTCTCCATAGTATACTATTACAATTGATTTTTATCATTATAATAGTTTTTTTTCTAAATAGAAATATAGTTAAAATATGCACGCCATCGGGGGAAAAAAAACGTTTTCTTTGCTCTCCTGAACAATTTTCTTAAATGAGATTCGCCCGTTTGCGGCGTTGGCGACGAATTGTACATAATAACGAGTGAGACGACATATGGTGTGAAGTTATTCGTCAATAGATCTCACACTAATCTATCGATATGTCTTATCACCCTCTTTTTACACATAGGACTTTTATGTTGAAATAACTATGCTTTTCTTCGTGCGTTATACAATTTCATTTCAATTTTTAACATTTTGCGTTCACTCTATTATACACAAAAACATTTTCAAATAATTAGACACAGATGATTTCAAATAATTTCGCTTACTTCATACTAACGTTTTCTTTATTTATTATTTCAGACACACTTCAATAAATAAAGTAATAACACAGTTTTGAAGGCGAGAAAAATAGTTGTCAAAAAGTAAAAATTGTGATGAAATACAGCAGGTAGTTTGAGAATTTTTTAGATTATTATTTTATTTTAAACTTAGTTCGGAGATAAAATTGCAACCAAAACCTGCACTTTACGGTTAAAAATTAATGTAAAAACAAAATATTTTCTACGGCTCTTAAATGAATTACAAGGTGGTCGTGGTTAGTCGGTTAGTGTTAGCGGAAAGCTCGGTGAATATTTACGCTGTAGTCCGAACAGAGCGAGACCTCGTCGTTGTCGCTGACGGAGGAGACGGAGGGCCAGCAGTCGTGCAGCGCCGGCTCCGGCGTGGCGGGCGCGCCCGGCGGCGTGGCGCCCGGCACGCCGCCCGCCGCGCCCCCCGCACCCCCCGCACCGCGCTGCCCCCCACCTGCCGCGCACCACCACTTTACTCCCCGCAACCCAGCTATTGTAAATGGGTTGCGACGCCCTTCGTTGTCCAGCGGACAGAAGACCGATTTCAAGGTATCACCATCTCTGCGATCCCGGTGGGATTTGTATGATGAATCAGTCATCTCCTCCGACATAAATACGATTTATATCGCCGAGAATAGTAATAATATTCATTTGTAAATGGGATTTGATTTTAGCTTTAACGTCAGCATGTGCCTATCAAAGCTATGTTGAATAAATGTTATATTTGAGGATGTTGCTAGAATTAGATAGTTATAGTAATACTAGAATTAAATAGTTATAGTCATTGACATATTCTAGCGATAGACAAGAATACTAAAGCAATAAGTGTGTTCAAATACTAGTGAATGTTAGAACTATAATCAGCTAGATCGCTAAATTTATGTGACTTCGTCTGACCATAGAAAAAAGACAACTGCTGGATCGCTTGTCGAAGTATAGATTTCGTTCAACCAAAACGTCGTAACCGTCGCTTACTTATGACGTTTTGCCGAGCGCAGTGAAGCATGACGTTAAAGCGCTTTGTATCAAAGAGTTTTCACCGCAGAAGCGATACCAAATTTAATAAGCACATTGTACCTCATACACTTATTATGTTTTATAATAGAAGGAATGGCAACATAAAAGAAAACAAAATATCTGGACTTTATTTAAATATTACTACTATATAAATTTGTACTAAACAATAAAAAAAAATTATAATCACCCGTCTATACATATATTAACCTAAAGTCGCCGCGTACGCTTAGGAATGGAAGAACATCTGTATGGCTTTATTCTATGATTTTAGCAAGCACGTGCCAGCGCGGCGTTAATAAATACAAAATATTGTTTACGTTGTATAATTATAATATTATTATCCTTATTTCCACTTAAACAACTAGATATTTTACTCACTTAAATTTTCAATAATTATTTTGGTTTAGGTTTACTATTTAATCACTGTTTTAATTATGTTTATTGTCGGCCTATGAGCGATGCACACTGCGCGAATGGCGACGACTCACTGAGCGAGGTGCAGAGTGTACCCTGCACTTCACTGGAACGTAGTAAGTGTTCGGGCGGGCGAATCTAGTACGTAGTACATATATAACGCACTGACGAGCTATTAAAGCTTAACAGGAGTAACTTGAGCGTGATGGGTAGGGCTTTGACCAGCCACTGCAAGTTGAATAGACACCTTTACAACATGAAACTTAAGGACACTGACACATGCAGAGTCTGCGAACAAGAGCGTGAAACACCTAATACACCTCTTGTGCTACTGTGAACCGCTGATTCACAAAAGAAACAGACACCTGGGGAAACACATCCTTGACCCAGATGAAATATAAATAAAACAATCCGAACTGGGAACATCCTGGTCAGTGCCCAGTTAAGGGAGCTACTGTAGGGCCTACATAGAACCTACATAGGAGGCTGGTCACAATAGATCTTAATAGGTCGTAGTGATGCATATCAGCCCCGACTTACACACACACACACACACACACATATATATATATATATATATATATATATATACATATATATATATATCGATGGTTATAGTAATATACCAACTTACCATGCGTGTGCTGTGAAGTTGTGAAAACGGGATTAATTCGTGACGGGGCAGGCGCGGTGAGGAGCGAGCGAGGGGTTCGCCTCACGCGCGTGGTGGCCACCCCCCGCCGGGGCAGGCGCGAGCAGCCGCCGCCAGCGGCACCGCCGGCGCCGCTGCCGCAGCTGGCGGGCGCGCGGTCCCCGTCCGCGCACTGCGCGCTCGCCGCCCAATTCCGCTTTGGACCTTAACAAAACATACACAACGTCAAAACAGCTGTCAATGTATGTAATATCACACACAACAACATTAAGTTAAAATTAAAAGAATATTTTTTTTGGTTTATTGTGATTCCATAATGTATTAATTACCTATCCATATATATATATATATATATATATATATATATATATATATATATATTTTATTGCTAAAGTTGACAAACGAGCAGGCTGCCCACCTGATGGTAAGTAGTAACAGTCGCCTATAGTGTACGTTGCCAACTTGTGACATAAGATGTAAAGTCACAGTACCCAGTAATTTCACTGCCTATCTTACCCTTCACGCCGGAACACAGCAAAGCGAACCCTGCTGTTTGGCGGCGGAAATTCCGTAAGAACCATCCTTGGACTTTCACAAACATTTAAAAAAAAGAATTATCGAAATCGGTTCAGCCGTTCACACGTGATGCCGTGACAACGCGAAACGGGTTTCATTTTTATATATATAGATATATTATTGTGTAAAAATAATACTACGTATAAATGACTGTTTTCATTTTGTAATAAATTAAGCAAGTATTTAAGTTTAAAATCGATTGCATAAGCGTATAAACCTCTGTGGTTTTTTGTATGCATTGATTTATGTAAAATGATAGTAAGATTCTTTATACGGTAAATAAATGAAAAAAAAATATGTATTTTTAACACCTTCGCTCGTAAAGCTAATGTAATTCCACCGGTTTTAAAATGTAAAGCGGGTCATAAAAGACGCGTGTACTACCAAAGCAAATAGTTAAATTATAGTCCATACAAATTCCATAACAGTATTATTTGCAATTTCGCGCGCCGTTGCTATTCAAATTTCGAACTAGTCGCTGCACGGCGCCAGTCAGTAGTAATATAGCGGGAAAGCAACACATATTGAGTTAATTTAAATGTTTTTTCTTTTCTGTTTCCTCGCAAATGTGTTAAAAAACGTCGAACGATATATTTGCGTATTGGTTATATATAATAATATAACACAAATTTTCCGACTTCACTCTCTCCCATTATACAATTACACTAAACAGCAGGTTATAAAGAATTAACTGAAACGAATTTGAATGATCATTTACAGATATTGCCAGAAATAATTTTACAATAAAGAAAAACACGACTGCGAGTTCCTATCTGCGATACGACCTCGGAAATGTTATTCAAACCAACTCCAATATACGTTTATAAGTTCAGCCCGGCATACGACAAGTTTATTTTTGTTCCTAGTATTCACATTATGTAGATCACTGTTTTAATTGAATTTATTATAGTTTCTATATACAAAAACTAAATTATCATATATATTGGCTAGCTAAAGTTAAAATATTAATTTCTTTGAACAATTCTCTAGCCCGTAAACAGTAGATAGCACGAATCGCTCTTTTTTGTAAAATGAAAATACTCTCAATGTTAGCCACTGATCTCCATAGCAGCAGTCCATAGGACGTAACACTATGAAAGTAGCTAAAATAACGTGTGTGAGTCTTACAGTAGTAAGTGACATAAAAACTTCTTGATCTTAGTACATGTTCATTTTATAGACTTTTGACAAATTTATTAACTATTCAACAATATGTCATATAGTTTTTATAATAATACAGATTTAATACAATTTGATATGTTTTAATTAATTCCACAATATAATTATATGCCTAGCAGTCTTACGCGGGTTTACACATAAACACTTACCGTGCTTGGAGCGTGTGGGGGTCAACCCGTTGATCCTCATGAGGTTGAGCAGCAGCATGTCGGTGTGCGCCGCCGTGGACAGCTGCGGGTCGCTGTCGCGGCGCGGCGGCGCGTGCGGCGCGTGCGGCGCGTGCGGCGCGTGCGGCACGTGCGACGGCGCCGCCGAGCCGTCGCTGCCGGCCGGCGTCACGCCGCGCGACTGCACCGCGCTAAGTAGCCGGCTGAGGATGTCTGCGCTGCCCGCGCTAGCCCCGTTGCTCCTCCCCCACCCGCAAGCACCCTCTACGTCGTTCTCGCCTGGTAAACAATGGTGTAGCAGCTCGGCAAACATTTTTAATGATGTATTTGCCAGTGTTTAGGCAATAGACATAATGAGACTCAAGTTATAGTCTGATATCGTCTATTATGATTTCCATTATAATAACTCATTTATTTAACTAAAACTAAGGCTTATATACTAATATGGTACGTGCGTATTTCTAGCTTACTCAGCACTCTTGAGATGGTTATCTCAAGGAATGTTTAACCTCAATACGTGCACGTTCTCATGACCGGCACAATGTACTAGCGACCCGCCCCGGGTGCAATGCAAAAATGATTATAGTGGGTTATCCCTAAGAGATAGACATATACCATCGCGGACTTTTTGACGTGAAACGTCTTTAAAATCGCGCCGAAACATAGGGGTACCAGGTTTAAAAAGTAGACCGTAACGAAAAGGTCTATATTATCGTACCTTAATTATTAAAAAACTATTAGTCTTAGAAACAAAAATGTGGTGTGAATATTTCACTTATATAGTCAGTTCGCTGTTGTGACATTGAGTTTTTTATTAAAATACTTAAAACACCGTCAATCTGCTTTTTATTTCTATCTTTTACTTTAAAAGCGGTTCCCTAACATAGATGTTTCACGTTAAAAGCAACGGCCGTGTGCCCCGGCACAGCCCCACCCGATTTTTTGTTCAATATTTTAATGTGGACAATACAGTAGTACATTATTTTGGTCTATCTCGTAGGGTTCAGCCAGCGTTTTTGCAATAACGCGAAAAACGTCATCACATTAGAAACTTCTAAAGTAGATGATACTGTTTAAATGGCCAAGAACCCCTAGCGGGAAAATACATCGTTAACGTTTTTGCGACCATTGCATTTTTTGCTCAGCTCGACCAAGAGAACAATATATCCAAAATTTAGATCTGGGTCCCGAAAACCACAATTGGTCATTTAAACAGTATCTACTTTATCAGTGTTTCTCTACTACAGTCGGGCCAATTTAATAGGCCACATTTGACATTTGTTCATAGTGAGGTGACCTGCTTAAACACTCCGATTATGATGAAAAAATCGATATTTACTTCAAACATATGTGAATCGAATACAGTTATTATGGAAAAGTACTTTTTTTTTAATTTTAATAGGCAAACGAGCAAATGGATTACTTGATGGTAAGTGATTATCGCTGCCCGCAACAACAGATGTGTTGGCGGCCTTTTAAATGTGAATACACTCTTTTTTATAGGTACTGTATTAATATATTATTTCTCTGTTAAAGAAGTTATTATTGTTTTTTTATTATAAAACAAAAGAATAACATGTTTTATTTTAATAAAAATTTGACTCAAAAAAAAATCAAAATCAAAATAATCTTTATTCAACATAGACCTTTACAGGCACTTATTGACGTCAACAGACAAAACAAAAAAACAAAGCTTAAAAAAAGAAAACAAAACCTTGTCCGTACGTACGAATAAGGAAAAAAAAGAAAAAAATAAAAAAATTGACTCGACACCTGTTCGGAAATTGGGAGAGCCTTCTCGAGAAGAACAGGCAAGAAACTCTGAAGGTCTATTTTTTATCTCCTCTTTACAATGTAAATAATTACAATAATATAATACAATATAGTATAAGATACAATCATACTATTAATTCATGGTCAAACTGACTGACTATTAATTCATGGTGAATAATGCTTTCACAAGTAATCATTGCATTCATTCGATTTATTGAGGGACATCACTTACGTATAGACTTCACTGAACGCAACATTGTAACAACGGTCATTTGTGCATTTCCAAACTAAAAAAATATTGAATATTTTATGTCCGCCATTACAAGGTTAGTTGAGGAATTTTAATGAAATGTCAAATGTGGCCTATTAAATTGACCCGACTGTATATGCATGTATTATACATATAAACCTTCCTTAAGAATCACTCTATCTATTAAAAAAACCGCATCAAAATCCGTTGCGTACGACGACCCCCGTAGTCAAGTAATAGTAGTTAGTATACCGGTTTTAAGGTGTCGCCATCTGTGGTTCCGGGTTTGAATGCCAGTGGGGTCTGGTGTTTGCGTGATGAATGCTAGCCTTTGTACCTTAGTCGTGGTTGGTATTATATATTTCTATCAAAAATATTTAGTAAAATATATGTATGTTTATCCGTCACCCTAGATGCCATAACACAAGCCTTATAGAGCTTACTTTGGGCTAAGCCAGGGGTCGGCAACCTGCGGCTCGCGAGCCACGTGTGGCTCTTTTGGATACGAAACTGCGACTCTTTAATTCCTTACGCAAATATTATTAATAAAATTGCTAAATAAAAAATATTAAAAATACATATAAATAAAATAGAGTGTCGATTGTCTATATGGGCCCCCCAAAACACATTGGTGTGAACGGCTAAAGCTGTAGAGAAGTGTGTCTCTTCGAAGGAGAGGCTCGAGCGAGAACGCGAGCTAGATCCCCTCGCAAGCGCGAGGAGGCGTCGGAGGGCAGGGCGGTGACGGAGGGGTACAATGTCCTGATTCCGCCATCCTACTGGTGGTCGGCAGTCGGTGTGGATGGCTACCATATCGCCTGCATTGCATACGACTCCTGCGATGGTGGGAGTAGCTACGAAACACTAGCTACCCCCATGCCTCTAGCGGAGACGCGAGCGCAGCGCTCTGCGCATGCTCGTAGCCGTGGCTTGGATGGTGTGTCAATGCATTTGGCTCGATAAAAAAAAAGAGAAGTGTGTCTCGAGCAACGATATGCCTTCCCAGAATGGGAAAATTAACAAAAAAAAAACGGGCAACGATCGATACGCAATCGGCGTTATAACAATATTACACTTCCACCCTTCGAACATCTGCTTTTGTGACTCCACTCTGTCAGACAGAGGCGGGCGGCATACCCTGAAGCACATCGCTACCCTCGGTGACGCAACTCACCGAAAACTGCCCTGATGGAGACTGACTGCACTAGGGCATTTATGACAGTTATGGGGCATTAAATGCCCCACCAACGGGCGATAGGATCGTCACTTTCCTATGCAAGAACTATTTATTGTAAGCAAGAAAAAAAAATTGTGGTTCTTTAAATTCTTTGAAATTACGTAAATTATTATTATTGACTCTCCCGACTCAAAAGGTTGCCGACCCCTGGACTAGGCTAATGGGTGTAATTGTAAGAAAAATTTTTTTTTCTATTTATGGATAAATAAAAGAAGATATTTAGAACTTACAGAGTATAGGTATCTAATCAGTGTTAATTCAGTAAAATTGGTCAATTAACATTACCATAGACGGTAAAAAGGATGAGCGTTGTCATGACAACTCATTGAAATTCTGTTCATATTTAGCTTTGTGAGGTAATTTTCACATACGTATTATAAGCATATCCGTTTATTACCCATGTTTCATCATTTAATCGTAACACCACCTAAGCATTACATATTTTCAGTTGCTACAATTCTCCTTTGAATTCAATGTAATGCGAACTTGAAACAATTTTTAATACTGTGGATGTCTGATTTGACAGCTTCAATTATTGAGAAAAGGCCATTTGACAATTGCCAGTTGACAATATTAGCTGTCAGTTTTTATTTTTTAAGTTAGTTGACAAGCATGTGTGTTAATATTATTGCTAATCAGATTTTGTACATTATATGATGATGATGTAATTTTTTTGACAAAATGACAGACTTCATTTGAAATAATTCTGAGTGCACCTATAACAACATATTCGTTATTTCTATACTTTCTTTAATCATAAGCACAATTTCTAAACATCAAAAATTAAATCAATTTAATTGAAACTGTTTCATAAAGCATCCATTAATACTAGAATTACTTTAAAGTAACAAATTCATTTATTTCAATAGAAACTTGTTAGCAACACAGATAAATAATCAGCCATGTTTACAATGAAAACGGCCACAGCGATTAACCTACATTTTACGGAGGAGTTTATACGATGCAATTATTTCTGTAAAACAACTGAAATCTCTTATATATAAAAATGAATCGCAAAATGTGTTGGTAAGCTCATAACTCAACAACGCCTGGACCAATTTGGCCAATTCTTTTTTGTTAATGTTCGTTGAAGTTCAAGGAGGGTTTTTACAATGAATAATTATCGGAAATACCCTAAAAACAGCCCTTATTATTTTCCCATGCAAACGTTTTCTAACTAAAACGTACAGTCGAATTGAGCTTTATTGTTATTGTATAAAGTTCATATTGCAAGCACTCACTGTTGTCTAAGCAATGAAGGTGTGTTCCTAACATCAAAGAGTCAATTTGCGCTTTATTAACGCTACATATAGTTGAAATTCAATTATATCTATCAAAACAGTGTGCGTGCGTGCGTTGGAGCACAGAATACATCGTTGGAGGATTTAATGTCACGTTCCAAAATTGAATAGCCACAAAATGTAATAGGTCATTTAAACTTTTTTGCGATTTGGTTGGCTATGCGACATTATCTATAAAATAATTAGGAACAAAAAACTGGCACTGTACAAATCTTTTTTGACAGGACGAAGTCTGTCGGTCCGCTAGTTTACAATAAAAATGTATGTGCCTTACCGAAAATAATTTCTAGAAAGGACACTGAAATAAGAAATTCTTGCCAATACACTTAATACAAAGCGCTGGCTATTTTTTTTAAACAGTTTTATTAGAATCACACAACAATAACATTTGAAATAATATTAGAACTTTCGACTCATACTTCTCACACGAGTAAATCGCCTAAACAAAACACAAAAGTTTACAAGTTTTACCATTTTTATTGTCGTAATCAATTTTTGACAATTACATTTCTAAGTTTCATTTTTTTTAAATATTATTTAACGAATTATTTGAACGATGACACGACTATAATTTCAATCAATAAACAATTGCCAGTTACTAGCTGCTATCAACTTGTATTAATTAACATAAAAATCGAACGAATATATATTTATTAATAATTCACCCGTGACAAAAATAGAAAAATAATGAGCGAAACAAAAATCGACACAGTTCAGTAGTAGAGGGATAATTCGATAGGTGTCGACATCAAGGGTGGGGAAGGGGGTACGGGCGGTGTGGTCAGACGTCCGGGGAGCGGCGGTCCTGTGCGACGTCCCTGGTGGGCCGCGCGTACGGCGAGTACGGCGAGCACGGCGAGCACGGCGAGCACGGCGAGCACGGCGAGGGGCGCGCGCGGCGGCGGTACACGCAGTACAGGCGCGCCGAGCCGAGCGACGCGGCCGAGCACGCCGACGGCGGCGACTCGCTCCACACGAACGAACCGCTCGCCAGCGACACGTCTGGGATAGGACGGCTCGTGGGAGTGGAATGGGAATGGGACCGGGGAACGCCGCGAGCCTTACCATCATCTTTGATCGCGATTCCACGTAGGACCTACACTCTATATTTTATTATCTCTGAATCAAAATTGACAGATGCCATTTTCAATGCATCTTTTATTTTTTTTTATAGGATAGGGCAGCAAACGGATCACCTAATGGTAAGCGATAACCGTTGCCCATGGACACCCGCAACACCAGAGGAGTCACATCTATCTATCTGGGTATTCTTCTTGCCTACCTTAGGCAAGGTAACTGTTCGGGGGGTTATTCCCTTTCAGTGGTTGCTTCCGCCAACCGTTGCTACGGTTGGGTCTTGGGGCGGTGAGGTAGATGTTACCTACACCTTGGTTTCTTCTGGGAGCTCAACCTTATAGGGGTGCTTCCTGGTTGCTTATTGTGGTGGCCTATGTTTCTTCTTCCCCCTCTTCTTCTGAGTGGAGGAAGAGGCTGCTGGGGAAGGCCCTCCTATCCGGTGGCCGTGCGTGGTAGGGAGCGATGTTTTGGATATGAACATGTTTTGAGATGGCGGCCTTTCGATGTAGGTTTGTGGCTGTCCTTCTTATGTGACTGTCAATGGTCTCTATTCGCAGGTCGCGGGCAATCACGTCATTCCTGACGTACCTGGGCGCTCTCACGATGGTACGGAGCGCCTGGGACTGCTGCGCGGCCAGCCTCTTGCGTGCAGTCTTGCCCGTCAACGCGTACCACGCTGGCGCTGCGTAGGTCATCCTTGTTCTTATGTATTGCTTGTAGATTGCAAGTTTTAATCTGATCGGCAGCGTTGACCCGATGATCGGTCGAAGGATGGCCCGCGTGGCACGCGTCCGGCTCACTATCTCTTCAACATGCGGCGTCATAGTAATGAGGCGATCAATAGTTACCCCCAGGTACTTGACACGGGGCGTCCACGGAATTTCGTGACCCAGGAGCTGCAGCCTGGGTGGTAGTGTGGCAGCGCTGCTTAGTAGGATGGCCTGTGTCTTAGTGGGATTCGCCACAGAGGAGTCACAGATGCATTGCCGGCCTTTTAAAAGGGAATAAGGGGGAAGGGGGGGGGGGTTGGGTCTCCGGTACCCTCACTCACTCGGCGAAACACAGCACAAGCGCTATTTTACGCCGCTTATCTGTGAGGCCGTGGTATCACTCCGATCGAGCCGGCCCAATTAGTGCCGAAGCATGACTCTCCCCCGGTAAATGTTAATTGAAATCGTATACAAATATGGACATGAGCAATTAAGCACCAACCGATTGCATGCAAATAGATGGACATGGACATTTTGGACCGCACAAATGCCATTGTGTGTCATTTTGTATCAGAGATAAACATTAACTGTAACGTTAGGATATTTACCTATATAAATTTTATTACATTTCTATAACAATCTTGATGTCATTCATATATGTGAATATAAAATTATCGCGTTATTTTGAAATAAATTGTGTTCTATTCTAAGGTTACAGAACTATATAAATACAATACAGATAAAGTTTTGAGTCGCTATTTTATAGATGATGGTAGACCTCCTGAGGCGGTATTTTATTACTTCTCTCAAATAACAAGCGCTCAAGAATACTTGAGACGAAAGTAGTAGTTATGATGATAGACACTCGAAATGAGACAGAGAAAACAGCGGGTACGGTACGTGTTCACAAAATGTGTCACAAAAGTTCACAAAATTTAATTCGGGGATATATTTTACACCTAGTAGTGGACTGTATGCAGAGCAAAGCATTAGACTATACATATTGTCTTTGGAACAGCCCTTATGTAGCTTGTAATAGCGGCTATTTTCGTATTGAAAGTGTAAAGCTTAACGTGTTACAGTGCGTACCGTTTACCCACAATTTATATCGCTCTACAACTACAGTTATTATCGGGTTTTAGATCCGAGGTTAACATCCGTATTGTTGCGTGTATTTTGTTATTTAATGTAAGAAACATAAATATTTTTAATGTTTTCTCTGAAACCAACGGTCGAATTTATTTCAAGTATTTTTTTTTTGCAAAATACATTTTGCATACTCTGAAATCATTCACTAATCTCGGTTTGAACATGACTTACAAAATGGCGCCTCAACTGCGGTGTTGAAGGCACTGTGTATGAAAAAATATAGTTTACAGTTTCTCGAATGTAAATATCTTCTGATGCCGATATTTTCATATTTAAGGCTTTCAAGTTCATTATCTCAATACACTATACTTCGAAACAAGAATCACTGGTAAGTAGAAAGAATCCTAAATATCCCAAAATGATAATATTCAAAATATTACATTACATTTTATGTACAACTAATTCACAAAAAAAATATTCCTTAATACAATATAACTTCCATCATACTGAGTTTGGTCTGAAAGAATTGGTATTAAGATTCAAGCTGTAGGTTAAAAATATAAATTGGAGTTAGAATATGTTTAGCATAAAAGTGTACATATGTACTTGTACAGAGAGCAACTCATTAAACATTTCATTTGCATTAGAAAAACAATCGCTATCACGTGTAGATAAGAGCTGTCTCAAGGTTAACATGTAAAGTCTGTAGGGTTGCTGTGTGTAGTACATTGAAGCAAACTTCTCTTACCTGACATGGTCTCATCGTCAACATCATTTTCCTCATTGGAGTGATCACCAGGAACAGGCATGGTTTCGTCTGTGAACACCTCTAGCTCGCTGAGCATCAACTCCTGTAATATATTTATTTCTTACAATTTATACTTATCAATATATTAGGGATGCTCCTGGATGGTAGAATCTTTAAGTTATTATGGCTGGGCTTTCACCAGCACTTAGCCTCACAATTGGGCCATTGTGCGTGCTGTGCTGGTCGACTTCTCTCTTACTCCAACCAGCCCAGGTCTTCCCAGAATGCCAGAAGTCTCTTGGGGCTTGCCCATGCTTCGTAGAGATGAGAGAGTAGATGGGGAGTGGAGAAGTTTTGCTAGTTGTTCGACCACACTTCTGGACTCCATGAGAAAATGTTGTGGTGTATCCTCTGCCTCCAAGCATCCTCTACATAGAAGACTCGTCTGTTACACCTATTGTGAATAGGTGCTTGTTCATTGGACAATGTCCGGTTAAAGCACCTGTGACTTTCCGGATTTTGGCACTGTTTAATTTTATGACGAAACGCGCAAGCTTTTTGGACGCTACCGGGACTGCTTGTTTCGTTCGATCAGAGGCCCCAGTTCACACACATTCGAGCTTAAACCTTTCTCGTCCAGTTCATCCGCTGCATCCTACCTATCTATCAATCATTCTAATAGATTGCGATTCGATTAATTGGTACAGAATGCAGTTGAATATTATATTAAAATCATCATCCTCTTGCCCATTTCCCATTATCTGGGGTCGGCGCAGTAAATCTTTTTCTTCCATTCCTCTCTATCAGCCGTCATTTCCATGCTTACTCCTTTCATTCTTATATCATTCATCACACAATCGATCCATCTTTTTTTTATTTATATTAAAATATCATCTGCAGCGGACGAACTGGCAAGGAGGGGGTCCGACATGGTGGAGTTCGGACCAGAACCGCTTATGCCTATCCCGTTCAGCCAGTTACGTGGCTGGTTACAAGAACACACACATAGGCAAGCCGAATGCTGGTGGACCTCAGTGCCTGGCTGTAGGCAATCCAAAGAGGCTATGCCAAACCTGAGCAACAGACTAACAAAGCGTTTATTGCGACTGAACAAAAAGAACCTAAGAACAGTAGTAGGAACCATTACAGGTCACTGCTCGCTTAACAAACACTCTTATACACTCTAGGTATAACCGATAGCCCTCTGTACAGGGCATGCATGAAGACGGAGGAAACGATTGCACATGAGCTACTGGAGTGCACAGGCGTCGCCCAAATCCGGAAAGAAACCGTGGGATCACCCAAAACAATCGTGGAAATCCTGAACACCATGGGGAACTTAATCTGCTTCTGGAGGGAGGTGGGATGGCTGGAATGAGCAACCTCCACCTTGTACTCACGCACAATGGTCCATACAGGACTAAGTGCGGAAAACACACCCTCTGGATGTCGGAGTAACCTATGATGATGATGATGGACATCTGTAATCTCTTAGACGTGGTATTTATATCTAGATTGACCGTATTGTATTGACACGCAGTGTTATATTTATGTCATCATCACAGCAAATATACGTCCCCACAAGCACGAGCCACGATAAAGGGCATAGCGATTGGGCCTTAGCCAACCACACAGGCGGTGCGTATTGATTAACTACATACACCTTTAAATAGACATTTACTTACGCCAGTATCACTGCTAGTCTCCGAATGCGCACGTGTAGATGGCGGCACGTTGGAAATGTCGAGAGTTTCTCCCCTAACTTCAACCGTAGACTCGGGCTTCGATGGTGATGGGTTACCACCAGAAGTAGCGTTCAACTCAGGCGATGACACAGACGAGCATAGCACTGTGTTCGCACTAGCCTGCGTAGATTCAGTCGCGGGCGTACTTGCTACGGCTGTTTAAAGTATAATCCAATAAATTTAGAATGAGTTACTATGTTAAAAACTTCATAAGGTTTCCGTCATTTCTGTTAATTATCACTTTAGAAAATGTAGTGGACTGCTAAAGAAAATAGAATTGCAGTAATTACCTTATAATGTGTCATTGTAATCAAGTGGTTAGTTAATTCGATTGGAGAAAATCGATATAAGGCGTGGAAGTACGTACCAGAGAGAGCAGGCACGTCGACGCGGCCGCGAGAAACGCGCGTGGCCCGGGCGGCAGCGGGCGCGGGCACGGGAGCGGGAGCGGACGCAGACGCGGACGCGGACAGGCCCGACGGTGGCGCCACGCCCGCCAGGCTCACCAGCCCCAGTGGCTCTGCGCCCGCGGCCTGGCCGCACCTACGGGCAAAGTCATTTATTGCACACACGAGGATAAATCAAACATTATCCGATTATTTTGCAATTTATTTATACAACAGGTTTTCGGCAGAATCAGCTGGGATGTGTGTTTGGAGGCAAAAGAATGGGTTAACTGTGATTCTCTTGGCTGAAACCATTTAAAATATGATATATCGTACAGCTAATTCTAAAACCACGATTTTCTAATTCAGACTTCAGAGCCCCTTTTTTTTGGGGGGGAATTGACACCACGCTGGCTACGCGCGGCCGTGTGTGGGGCTCTCCGGTCTGAGAGGACCGGCCTACCCACTAAAACCGCCCAGTGTTCTCTAGACCCATGCGGGGCACATGGCGGGGTGCGCTTTCACGATTCTACCGCCATGATACTTCAGAGCCCCCTAGCGGGAAAATGCGTCCTTAATTTTTTCTAAAAGTTGAGTATTCTGAATCAACTCGTCACGGAGAACAACATATCCAAAAATCTACTGATTCTACCGAAAACCACGATTCTAATTCAGACATCAGAGCCCCCTAGCGGGAAAATGAGTCGTTAACTTTTTTGCGACCATTACATTTTTTGCTCAGCTCGACCAGGAGAACAACATATCCAAAATTTAGACCTGGGTCCCGAAAATTCTAAAACACTGGTGACAAGGCATTGCCCCCGTACTGTGCTGAAATTTAGCGATGAATTTCCGCCCCTACTACTCCTTCTAACCAAAGAAAATGAGTTACGTCTCTTTGTTCTTCCTTGGTATAAATTTGCATGGGCATACTTCTGTTGCATGCGACATGTAAATATGCAAGTACGGATAATGCCATGATAATATGACCAACATAACATTGAAAACGGTTAAAGTCCGGATAATTTTTGACTTACCCTCGTACAATTGTGCATTGCATACCCTTCTAAAAGGTTCCCCTGTATGACAAGAGACAGACACTGCCTTATTTGTACGTGCAAGCAAGCACGATGACATCGCAGTAACTAACCTGAGTTACCACCGCCTTTTGCTCCGTCCCGCTACGGTGGAATCACTCCCCCGGATTCATTCTCACTCACTCGAACCCGAGACCTCGGAGATGATACTTTGAAACAGGTGTACTAACCACTCGAGTCTTCTACACAATGTTTACTTTAGTGCTAAACGGAAAACGTTGTAGAATTCATAAAAAAATATATATATTTATACAATAATACAAAAACGAATTACTTATTCCATTTTATTTTGAATAAAATGTAATATCTATACTACGCAACAAGTATATATCCGACGATATCATAGGGCTACCTGAATACATCTGAAAGATATGTGAAAAGTTTATCAAATCCATAGTTCATTCATAATCAGTTCACCCACATCATTCGTAGCGTACACTCATATAGCATATAATATCGATATCAATTAATAAAAGTAGTGTTCAAACATTTTCGTATCATTTAATCAGTACGGTACCCGTACATATTGGTCCTTCGAGCCGGATATGAACCAGCGACCTAGTTCGAAAATAAAGTCTGGCTATAACTTCTGATTCTCGCGTTATTGCTGAGGACGAAACACGGGTGTGTTTTGATAGGTATTGTACCCCACACCTTGTGATATCGTGTTCCACGTCACAAGATAGTGCACAAAGCAATTTCTCTCGCAAAAAAATTGTTAGTGGAGAAATATATGAGATCTGTGAAATTTGATAGATATAATAAAATTTGACCCTCGCGAAATTTGTCTCGAAAAGGTTATTAACCAATCGTCTTATTAACCCAGCAGTATTCATTTAAATTTGAAACTGCAATTATATAGGGCAACCATACCTGGAGGTAGATGGAAAGTTTCCGAACGCGTCCAACGCGTGAGGTCTTCGTTCAAGCGCCAGCTCACCGAAAGCATACGCTGAAACGTCATTGTTCCTTGTATCTTCAGTGAACAGTGAAGGAGGCACTATACCTGCAATTGTTATTTCAGCCCATTGATTCAGCAGCTACCTTATCTTAATTATCCAGAATCTATATGATCGAAGGAACTTTTATATAAATCCAATAAAGTTTTTACAAAAATTTAAAAATGACAATGGACAGGGTATGATCGCTGTGTGATCGAATCAAGTGTGTCGACTATATGGACTTGTCTATGGATGTACATCAATCGAAAGCATCCATCCTTGTCACTCCCAAAGAAAACTCCCTGTCTAATTTATTTTTTGTTGAGTATCGATTAAGTATAAGATTGATATCTGTAAAATTATGTTTGTGTGATGACGATATGAATGAATGGAGAATGATTTAGGATTTGGGATAACATTCACAAATACCTGGACTAGTTAATCTTTGGCCACTGATAATAGTGTGCGGATTGCTGAACTTCCACTGAGAGCTGTAGACGACAGGGTCGTTGGCCGCGTTTCCATCGACAGGGTTGTTCGGCGACGAGTTGTCCGTATCGGCTGCGGCACCGGCAGTGGACTGCGAACCACTCGCACTGGCAACGGCGCGCGTCGCAGTTATAGAGTTACGGGACATCTCTAACGATAGACGCTGCAAAAAGATAGCATTGATTAATATCGACCTCTCCAGTCCAATATACAATTAGTTTTAACTGCATAATCGAATTATGTAAAGTCAGTTCTTAATATTTATTTATATGTTAGATACAGGTCAATATTGTATTTGCAAATTACCTCTTTGAGATCATTGATTTGCAAAATATGTTGGTTCTGCATGCTGATCAGTTGATTTATGTACCACTGTTGATCGCGGCATCGCTGGTAAAAGGTCGGTGGTCGCACCTGGAATCTAGACAGGTTTATTCATTTATATATATTTATAATTTTTATAAATATACAGAGTTCAGAGTAAGCATGGAAATGACGGCTGATAGAGAGGAATGGAAGAAGATCTACTGCGCTGACCTCAGATAATGGGAAATGGGCAAGAGGATGATGATATAGAGTTCATGTTATAAATGCATCTTAGCAAGCATGTAGCAGAGGCAAACTCTATACCATTTCTGTTACAAAGCAGTAATTTCGGTTTGAAGTCACGTGGTCACAACATAAGTTATTATACACACACGAGGTCATGGGGCCTAGATGAAAATCAGCGTTAGTTTCACTAACCTCATGCTGATCTAGGTACCCTTTCACACAGCAGTCGCGAGACTTCACTTAAACCTTAATTCTATTCTTATTTTTATTTTTTTAAGTTTCTGCATGCATTATTTTTGTGTCCCCGTACCTGTAAGATTAATTTATATTGTGTCTCGTGTCTGTTAATGTGAATAAAGAATTTGGAATTGGAATTGAATTGGAATTGAACATACACAGTGATTCTTGTCGGAGTTACGGATTCGTCCAAATCTAACAAAACCATATTGTTTTTGTTGTGCACCTGATGGTAGGTACCATCAGGTGTACAACTGCTTGTTTGTCAAAAATGAGCGATCCATATTTACACGTGTACATATTTATATGACACTAGCTGACTTGTGACCACTTCCTTGGGCGTAATATTAATAATCGCCGAAGCGAGCACGAACGCGAACCGAATTAAACCCGAAGCCATCGCGCGCCGTCCGCTGCCCGTTTTTTCTCCGATTCACTTTGCAAAACAGATTACCACGTAAAAGCCTTTTTATTTTTTTATATCACCTATGACACTCAGCAATAATGTGGCTTTCTATTGGTGAAAGAATTTTTAAAATCAGTTCAGTAGATCCCGAGATTACCCCTTACAATTTAACAAATATACGAACACACAAACTTTACCTGTTTATAATATTAATATAGGTAATCATGATCATGACTTCAGAACTGTGGTTGTGCAAATGTTACTCACACAGCAAATCTTAATTTGTGCATCAATGTCATTTGCCGCGGATTTGTTTCTATTGCAGTTTTTGTCTTTATTCGTATTAAAATGTCTACAATAAATACTGAGGTACTGTGTGAAGCGTTTAAAAATGGCACACTTTTTAATCCCTTGATTTGAATTTTAGGTCTGTATTTGAAGTCGGTCTGTCAAATCAAATCAAATCAAAATAATCTTTATTAAACATAGACCTTTACAGGCACTTATTGACGTCAAAACAAAAAAAAAGCTTGAAAAAAAAACAAAATCCTTGTGCGTACGTACGAACAAGGAAAAAAAAAATATTGACTCTACACCTGTTCGGAAATTGGGAGAGCCTTCTCGAGAGGAACAGGCAAGAAACTCTGAAGGTCTATTTTTTATCTCCTCTTTTCAATTCTATATTCAATTTAAGTCAATTTAATAAAGCGGTTTCTGCACAGAGTAACACTTAAGCACACATCGTCACACAACGTCACACAAGCTTACGTGTTATAGTATTAGTATGTTATGGTAATAGTAGTGAAAACAATGACAGTATAACGTTACCTAAGTATGAGTGTGTCGGTGTCTGGATTGAGGTAGCCCTCGCTGGCAAGCAGGTCGAGCCTGAAGAAACGATTGTATCCCCAGCACTCGCCCACCTCGAAGTCGGATGCGAACTCGCGCACAATATTTTTCGACGGGTCTCGAGAAACCTGATGTAGCATCTCCACGCGATACTCATACCTGTGCGCACATCGTACAAGGGTTTTTACAATTTTTTTAAACATATCAACGAGAACAAACTGTTAAATTCACTTTTAACACAAAAAATTAGATACTTTTTACAATATGGATGAAACCAGAATTTAGTAGCTTACTGATTTTTTTTGTTCTACAAACTATTTGAAATTTACGTCTATTGACAAATGATAAAAATTAAATAAATATGGAAAACGTATATAATATAGTATGGAATAATACTTTAAAATGTCATAATTTTGTTCGTATCTATTAGTTTGAGTGTAATTTTAGGCACAGTATTGATTAGTCATAAGTCACTTGATATTAACTTGAGTTGACTCGAATTGAGCTTAGCTCCAATCAATTTAAGTTGAAATTTATCTGATTTGAATCCTCAATAACCTAGGTTATTATACACCGACAGGGCGCGATATTTACAAACAAAATATAGCCCCACAGATCAATTATCATGCTCGCTATAACTCGTTTGTCAAACCACCTCGAAGTATGTTGGCTTTGTTTATTCCCTTATTTTACAATATAGGTACTAAATATGACATTTATAAATCGTGTTTATTTCAGCATGCAAATGTTAATAACATAGAATGTCTGGTCATAAATATTGTTACAATGGAAAGAAATGTTTCCTATTCCATACAACATGTTTTACTTTAATGTGTGTTGGAATTAATAAATATAAAAACATTAAAAGCATATGAAGCTTATTTGAAATTATCTTCATTGGCAGCACTATAGTTGTTTAAACGTTGAGACCAGTTATCAATAGCCAAATGGCAATCTTATGAATTGTTTTAGGGATTCTAAATTAGCATAGCATTTAGAGAGTTAGTCATATTTTTAAAACTGATCATAAATCATAATTCAGAGAATTTTAAATAATAGTTCTCGTGAGATCTATAACTTTCAATTCACACAGAGTTTAGTTGGAACTTACTAAAAGGACCATTCTTGGTTATGGAATATGAATGTTGTATAAGGATTTAACCATTTTCTCAAGAAAGGTATCTTGATACTTTTTAGATCCCTTTTTTTACAAAAACATCAATCTCTCCTTCATAGCTAACTCCCCAGCAAACCATTAACAAACTCGGATAATATCCACATCATACTGTTTCTGTTTGCTAAAATATTGCTAAATTATAAAAGTTTTCTCATCCGCAAACGAAATTCTCGGTGGTTTCAGTGTACCTTACATAGCCCAATACAAAAAATTCGGCTAAGATAGCGCGGTGGGAATTACAAAAGTTGTATTCAGCTCCGTACCTACTTTGTGTAATGCAGGGATTAATACCGAAAAAATATTTGAATTAAATTACAGATTACAAATTCAAATTTATTTTGTAATTGTAACAGTATTTACGGGTAGACTAAAGCAGATACTCATAATACGTACTAGCACAAACGTTTTTACAAACATAAAAAATTCCAATTAATACAAAATATTAAAGCCCGAAACAAATAATAAACGTATGCACGATATAAAATAAATTATGCATTAAAAATTAGGAAATGACATTATCTATTCGCTGAATGTATGAAAATATATGTGTTGTTCGTTTTGTTAGCGTTTGACGCGTGTCAACTTTGTGTTATTAAGTAAGCCGAAATATAATCTACCACCGTCTTTGAAAGAAAGATAATCAGCTATAATAACAATGTTAATCTCATTGTGTACCGACAAAAATATGAATTTAATCCTGTTCTTCACTAACCATCCGAATCCACTACACATAATTCACGCCAACCTAATCTTCGCTGACTATCAAATATAACGAAGGCCAAGAACATTTATTTCATTAAATATGTTACAGAAAAATAGCCAACATGCATACAAAACACACAAAATACAAAATATACTATAAAATTCTGTGTTACCACTTACCTCTTACCTACCCTTAACTTAGTAGTGCTTGAAATAATAAATTCTAAATTATTCAACTATTGTAAATAACCCGTGAGTGCAACTGTCACTAAAATTAATTGCAAACTTATTTATCTATTATTAAATATTTCATAATTTACACACATCTAAAATATCAATGTTTCACTGGAATTTCATCTATATTTATAATAAATCTGTAGAGGGGTCAATTCTGTACATGAAATATATTTTCAAAATAACTATCAAGGGGTGATTAGGGATCGAAACTGATGCCAAAAATGCAATCAGTAAAATTTTTGTCTGTCTGTCTGTCTGTATGTTCCTTACAGAAACAAACTACTGGGCGGATTTTAACGAAACTTTGTATAATTATTCTTCATACTCCTGGGCAGGTTATAGAATACTTTCCATTACGTTACAATCAATAGGAGCAGAGTAGTGAAGGGAAATTTTGGGAAAACGGGAGAAGTAACTCCATTTTTTTAGCTTCCGTCGCGTGTGTAGCCTTAATGGTTAAAGTCACACAAAAATCATGTATGACGGAAATATTCTACATAAAATTGTCTAAAAAACATCCCTCAACAGCATATGTCTATCTTTTATGGTTGACTCGCAATAACACGTGTAACTCCTGATAGCTTAGCAGTTCGGAGCATTCTGATTATATTTGTTTACTTTTACATTTATAAAACTCTCACTCATCTCTAATTTTAAAAAGTTAACATTATTTTGGATTGACATATTATATTTCCCTACTAAAACTGAACCCTAAAAGGATATGTGCTATTTTTTTACGAGATAAGACGAAAACGCAGACGAAGTCGCGGGCAAAAGCTATAACTATTAAAAGGCAGACCAAACCACATCGAACGTTGTTTATAAAGAGGCATTATAACTATTAAAAGGCAGATACCAGCTAGATATCTGCCTGTGTACGGAACACTTAGTGCGAGATTCCGACTCGGTTTTGCTGATCGTGTTGGTCAAACCATCTTCGTGGCACAGTGGTCTTTTATGGTAACGCAAATGCCTTTAGCCGCAAGGATCTGGGTTCAATCACAGGCCAGGTCAAGTTGAAAAATTATCTGTCCTAGCATCGGTCGAGTGTGGCTTCGCCCGCGTTTACCATGCGATTGAAAACGCCTTCCTTCATAAATGGACTATCCTACACTGAAAGGCCGTTCAAACAAACTCCTTTATATATTCGTTTAGGAAATATTTACGTAGAAATTCAAACTTTGTATTTTCGTTTTATTTATTTTTTCTGTATGACAGTTAACTGGATAATGAAATCAAATACACGCGGACGAAGTCGCGGGCAACAGCTAGTTTTTGTATATGATTGCATTCGTTTAAAAATAAAACCATGCGTGGCAACTGTGACAAGTGTAGGCAATAATATGCAGTCACTTACTTAGAAGTCTCGGGTAATCCAGCGCTTAACTCTAGGAACACTGATAAGTAATTTCCCCTGACGACTCCGTTACCATCAGGGTACACCTTGAGTCGCCAGCACAGGCCGTTCACGTGTAACGGGGCAGAGTATACCGGGGCGGCGGCGTGTTGGAGCTGGGTGAAGTTGGTCAGCGGGAAAGTGCTGCTGTCGTAGCTCGGCACGATTTCACTGAAGTAAGAAAGGTTTCATTGTAATTTTATTACGTACATGATGTAAAATAACTCGCGACGAAGCTAGTCTATGTGGCCCCTTGCAGGTTGTCATAGACCCTATGACAACCTGCAAGGGGTGTACGTCAGCGAAACAAAAATTTTAGGGCTCCATGAAATAAAAACGGGGGTCCACTACAATGGATCTCAACATACACTGATAATACCTATTTACTTACATTATATTATCTTCTAATATAAAGACAATATTATTTATAAGAGCAATAATGAAGTAAAAAATTAGTTATAAATGTTTATAAAATTCTATATGTAGGCATTCAACATCAAGTAAGTAGGGGATCTACCCAAAACCGAAAAACATGGTAAAGGGTCTACGACACAAAAAAGTTTGGGAACCTATGGCCTAGCCCAAAGTAAGCTCTGTAAGGCTTGTTGTGGTGTCTAGAATAAAGGATAGATACATATATGTAATAATTAATATTTAATATAGCACAATGTATAACTTTCTATGTTAGTACCGTCTATAGAAATAAACTGCATGTGACTCCGTTTCTCATACACAGACTGCTATGTTACATATCATATCATTGTTGTGTTAAGAAATCAAAGAAATATAGTCAAATAATAAGCATACGATAAAGCACTCACACTGAACTTTTTATTGTATTTCAACAGTTCAGCGCGATATTGCCGCGATACCGATTTTTCTCATCGTGTTTCGGTGTTTATGCTAGCCGGACTGGGCATTAACTTGTTAATAACGTTAATAATTAACGAAGTTGACATTCATTAACAAATTAATGATCATTTTAATTAAGTTAACGGACATATTAAATACCGTGGTTAAAAACAAATCACTTTTTAAAAGCGATTTTATTAAAATATATCTAAGATGATTTCCAAATAAAAAAAAATCTTTAATTATGTATGGAAAATATTTTTATCGATGGAAAGAATTTTCGGTTTACATTACAGGTATTTTTACACAGAGTTTGTTCTTCTCGAGCTTCACATATTAAAAGTTATATAGCAACTGTAATTAACACTACCCACAGTTCGCAAACTACAGAGAATGCTAGACTTACTAACATAGCTTATAATTTCTATCTACCTACAAAAACCAAACATTATTATACATGTATGTTATAGAACCGTACTTCACAGTATAATAGATGTTACCTGTATTTCTTTATATTGAAGAGTTGTCTTCTTTTATCACTGGATGTGTGTATGTGTGACATGGTAATATAGCATTGTATGGAATTTCCATATTTCCGTGATGAAAAGAAACCAACACATACTTTATCATTGCGGCATACATTGAGGAGTGTTTATCAGGCAAGGCCGTGATGCTGCCAGCTTGAGCATTTAAACTTGCCTGTGAAAATCAGCCGGTACTGGTGCAGTCACAAAACTTGCCATTGGTTTCTTCCTAACTTGATGGATTATTTTTGACAGGTCACTACTCTTTGCGATCAGCTCAGATCTGCATAAAATACAAAATTCATTTTTACCATTTAAAATACAGTGAAAGCAAATACTTTTAAACTTATTGGTGTAAATAAGGTTTCCTACAACTGATTATGATTTTAACATATTGAGAATGTCAACATCAAAGATAATTATTTAAATGTTTAATAAATTGATTTTCAAACTTTATTACATAAACAAAACATAAATAATAACTAAAATAAGTTAACAAAAATCAACAAATTTTATATAAATAATGCAGTATTTGAATAAAATCATAAATAGGTGTTTGGTATAAAAAACTAATATTATTTTAATACACACAATAAAAAAAATTCAAACACCTAATTGTAAAATAATTAAAGCTATAATTATTTTACAATTAGGTGTTATAATTTTTCATATTATATTCACCTTGTGCTTGCATGTAGTTGTAGTTCAATCTCCTGTAACAGATGTTCCAGTTGTTCTGTTTCCTGGGTGAGACTATTTTTTTGGCCCATCAATGTGAGAAGTTTGGCTTTCAGTGCTGAATCCAGACGTGAGATCATGAGTTCTACGGCATTCCTTATTTCCCTAACACGTTCATCTTTGGCAGCTCTAACAGACTCAACATTGCGTTCCTGAAATAGATTAATGATCTGGTTATATTATAACTATTAATATATTATAGTTAGTCTTGCCAGAAATATCTTATATTACATATAAAATTTATTACTTTAATATAAAAAAACTCTATTTACTAAATTTTTTCCGTACAATAAACAATCAGGTGTACGTAAGGCTCACTTAATGACGCAGGCATTCTCTACCAGTCAATCTATAAAAGTTAAAAGTCCTTTAAATGTTGAGGCCAGTTGTGAATAGAACACACACTCATTCCATAGGAGAATGCTTCACAACCAATCTATAGATTACAACTTCCAGGTTATTGTAGTGCATGCACTTTGTTTTCTGCTGGCAAATATGAGTAATTTCGAAATTATCATGCAGAAATATTGCGACTTGACTTTTCATGGGAATTTTCTAATGATATGGCATAGTATACTAGATAGGTAGTATATATTGATGTGTTTTCCAAGCAACAAAAAAACAGTAACATTAATGTATACTAAATTCAATTCAATGCGGATAACCAGACAAGTAAAATTTCATTGATTTTCAAGTAGACATTTCTTGTAACTTTTCTTACTAGCTTATTAGCTAGTGAATATGTTATTGAAGAATTAGAATATTTTATTAATCATAATCAATATCTAATACTATAATCGTTACAAGCACTTGACTCTTTGTCACTAGTTTCTTGGACTTCTATGATAAAATCTTACCTCTCTCCCTCATTACTATACAGTAGATTTATGTTTGAAATGGATGGAGGTAAATGCAATTAAAATTGATTAATTATTGACTACTGTTTATATGTATTTTACTTAATTTGTGTTTTTAAGTAAGAAGTTAAGAAAGATTGTTTAGCATTTGTGTTATATGTTAATTAACGTTTTCTAATTTGCTGTTATTGAACCAAAAATATAACTCCTTGAGATAATATAATAATAGTTTTGTAACAGTTAAATTGATAATTAAGAATCATTTGCCTGCAGCACACCAAATTTTGAAATTAACATGACAAACATACCACATCCTGAACAAGACTGATAAGCTCCATCAATCTTCGTCGTAACTGGGATACCTCGTCACGTATTTGGGTTACATGCTGGTCATATACTTCTTCCAAGGGTTTGAAAGTGTGCCCTGTATGAGTACCTCCCCATAAGGCACACTGATGGCAAATACATCGGCGACAGGTCCAACAATACACTGTTAGCTTTTCTTGATGTGTTGAACACCTAGCAATATAATATTGTATAATCTATCTTAGGTATTACATCATCACGATACACTTTGAATGTAGTTTATGTTGTATTTTTAAATATATGTGAAAGGTAGCAAAATAAATTAAGTTGTTTCTCTACATAAATGTAGGCAAACAAAGGTTGATTTAGTTACAGTATTTATAAACAGGCTTTTTAATGTGAATTGTCAGATGTTATGTTATGGTCAGATGAAGGCTGATTATGTACATTTAATATTATTGTCAAAACATAAAATATTAAACTATTCTCTTAGAAAATATATTTACCTATCACGAAAACTTTCCCTCTGACTAGCAGAATTCGTTTGCTGCATAGTTTCTATTTGTTGGGTAACTTCTTCTACCCAACGGCAATTCACTAGCTCATGGAGATGTAAAGCCGCACGACAATGAGGACACTGAGACCTTTGCTCCGTCAGCCATCGTCGGACGCAAGAATAGCAGCACAATTTTGAACAGTGAGGACATAAATGAGCATCCACCAGTTTTTCCATACAAATGAAGCAACGGAATACCTCTGCTAAAGTCTGTAAATTAATGTCTTGGTCAGTTTTTGTTAGTCAGTCATCACATAGTTTTATCTTTCAGAAAAATGTAGGCCACATCGATTTACCTCAACGATTTGCTCCTCCCCATTTCCATTTCCTTTGTCTCCCCTCGAGGCCATATTTCAAAGATTCCTTCCTTTTTAATTAATCTACAAAGTTTTCACCAAAATTTAGATATTTTCAACTTCTTGTAAAGTCCAGTGAGACATTTTTCCAAAAATTAAGCTCAACAACACACAGAACTACTTCCGTACTGCATTGCAACACCAACAAAAGTACCTATACCCACAAAATAAAAACAAATCAAATGACAGTCGGCGCGTTCCTATTAAGTACAGTTTTTCACATGGGATCTAACAACCTAATGCTTGTTCTTTGCCATCTAAACTTTTAACAATCTATTTTCCCATTCTTAACATTGTAGCATTATCCATTTATTCATGACCTCTAGTAATATAGTAGCATGTTTTTCTTATTATATTTTCAGATTATGTGATGTATATTGGAGGAAATATGGACATTATATCCATCGATGGGTAAAAGAACATTGAAGTGGAAATACACATTTCACTTTTGATTTTCCACTTCCAAGGAATATAATCTTCAGCTTTATAATGTTTCTTTTAAAAAATCTATCAAGGTCAAGCATGTCATAAATACGAGCAGAATTACAACAAACGTAATATTCTTAATATATACTAATGTACTCTGTGCTTAATATCTCTACTTGTTGTCATTACTTACGTATACTAATCTGTGTTACTTAGTTACTTACTACACCTCTTTGAGTAAATGTGTTCTGTGTACAATAGTATACTAATCTGTGCTGTGTACTACACACACACTAACGAAACGAACGTCCTTAGCTTCTTAGCTAACCTAAAAAGTAAATAGCAGTTTGTAATAATTTGTTTAACCGATAATTCGGATATTTATGTTTTTTTTTTTCAATTCTATTTAAAATAAATTAACTTTATTTATATATTTATTGTTAAAAATGATTTTATTATTTTCTATATTTTATTATGTAATGCCGTACTCGTAATCATTAACATTTATATGCCTTATAAAAACGGGTTAGTGTAATTAAATACTTTATTAAGTATACTAAAACTGTAGCATTATTTAGAAATATAATAATAAACAAATTCACTACTTTAATCATTTCAGAATGACAACATAAACCAGTATGTCTTACATAAAAGTGATACAGTGCAAATTATGCCTGAAGAGCAGTACAGCTGCAATTTCCAAAAAATCTGTACTTTTGAAAATTGGGGTAATGTTTTTATTTCTCCATACATCAACTAAAAATTTATAATACATATAAATTTCATTATCAATATTTATATCACTATTATCATAATAACCAGCATGTTCGTCCATAGCTCGACATTATCCTAGCCGTAGATTTAGGTTGTACAAGATAAACACGAGTCAGTAAATATAACCAAAAAAGAGCAAAGTAAAATATTACTTTAGCCCTGGAACTAACTCGGGAGCACCTCGTTATTTCATTACATAGCAGTTCTCATCCTATTTTCGCCAAAGGAAAATAAAACGTCCGTATGGTTTGGACACCGATTCCAAGATGTCACTATCTCCAAGATTTCTGTTCTATTCCCGATGCGTACTGATGTTTGTGTGATAAATACAATCAATTATATTATAGTCATGGCTGTAAATATATACATATTGCTTTATCAATTAATATTTACTTGTGTATGATTAGTATATATATTCATTACTCTACATCCCACCACATAAGCCTTACAGTACTTACTTTGGGCTAGAATAACAAGTGAGTGTAAAGTATATTTTTGCAGGCTATATTCAATATAGAAAATTCAATATAGCTGGCATAGCTAATGAATTGCATTAGTGTTTCAGTTATTCTTGTATTCATTTACTCCAGTAATGATTTTAAGTATTGCTGATCAGTTTAAAATATAAACTATTTTAATTAAGTGATAATAACATATATATGTTATTTACAGAAGGACACTATTCCTAATCAAATTGCAAGAATATCAACATCGCCTGATTGGAGAAATAAGTCGCTTACTGCATCAATCAAAGTTACCTCATCAGCAAAAAAAGACAAGAATGCTGTCCAAGACACAAGAGATTGGAAAGAAACACCATCATTGGAAAGACACAACAATGTGGGCCAGTATTGTATGATGCTGTCTAAATTTCGATTAACTTGTAAGTTAAGTAGTCTTAAATTGTTATTTTGTTTGATGTTATTAAATTTTCTTAGAAGTTTTGGCTAGGTGATATTGCTGTGATTTTCTGCTTGCAACCAAGACTTCCCCAACCTGACTAAAACTTAAAGTTCATTGTGTTTAGAAATATTACTATTAAACACATTAAATATTAAACATATGCATATACATGAATTCATTTGATATATTTCAGCATTAGTTGTTATGACATCAATGGCTGGATATGCATTGGCACCAGCGCCTTTTGAATTAACAACATTTGCAATGTGTGCTGTGGGTACCGGCCTAGTCTCTGCTGCAGCAAACTCTATAAACCAGTACCATGAAGTGCCTTTTGATGCTCAAATGTCTAGAACTAAGAACAGAGTGCTAGTCAAAGGACTTCTTGAGTAAGATACATTTTCTCTGATTTAAACACTTGAAAATAATATAAATCACAAAAATTTTATTTTTTTATTTTGTAAACTCACTTTGCCTTGCACTGAAGGATCGCATAAATGTAGACATATATAATGACTGACTTAGGGAAAATATTTTTAGACATTACCATGCTAAGAAAGAACTTTAAGATGATGTAGAAACTAGATGGTGAGATAAGTCACCAAACTTCTGTAGATGATCGAAGGCAACTCAACATATTTCCAAATTTCTCTAGCAGTGTATGCTGCTTACTATAGAACTTAGTTTGTCACATCTTAATTATCTTTAATTAATTACATTACACATACTTAATTACCTTTAATTAGTTGCATTACACATACATAAAAATAAAATTATTAAAAAAAAAAAAAATTATTTTTATCTATGTGTATGTTGCCATATCGTAAGTCTGCAATTTGTATTGACTTTAATTTATTAATTATAATCAATTTATTTTATAACTACAGGCCAACCCATGCAATCGGATTTGCGGCAGCAACTAGTGCAACCGGCTTAAGTTTATTATATTTTGGAGTAAACCCTTTGACGGCTGCTCTCGGTGCTGGTAATTTGTTCCTATACACTTCTGTGTACACTCCTATGAAGAGGATGTCAATACTCAACACATGGTTGGGTTCAGTCGGTGAGTACATTCTGTTTCATCTTCCACACTACCATAACCTATATTGGTACACAATATACTCACCCCCCTTCCTGATGAGGGTAGGCTGAGATCACAGTTTTCCACTTGGTATGATCCTAACATACTTTCCTAGCTTCCTTGAGTTTAATTAATATTTTCATGCTCATCAGTTACAGGTATAATTGACATGACCTAATATATAATTTAATTGTTGATACTAGTTGATATGTATCAAAGTATGTACATGTGTACTGTATCAATATATGTGACAACTGAGCTACTTTAGTTGTTAAAACTACAATATTGTAATATTGATCTAGAAATAAAACAAATAACTAGTTTGTAGTTTATTTAATATCCCTTAATTCAACTAATTACATTATCAATGCTAATAGGTGTCATAAATTTCTGTTTTTTTTTTTTTTGTGTTAGTGTAAATAGATAATATAATAGGTATTTTATGTAACCTACCCTACATTTTAAGTAGTTGTCCTACATTAAATACATAGGAATGGTGTAGACAGGTGATAAGCATAGCTGAGATATAGCTTAATAATTGTTGATTAACATTTTAATTAACAGATTGACTTATAAGTTAACTTTAATAACATGTTAATAGACATATCCACTAATCAACTTTCATTATGTTTATCTGTTAACTATTAATGCAGCACTTACTTTTATTGTTCTGTGCAAGCATTCAGTCAACACTACATACTCATTGATCCTCATCTCCTCAATTATTTCGCCTTATATTGTGTTACAATAATTTAAAATTTGATTTTCAAAAAGGTTAATAAAATTGGTAAGTAAATTGATAATTTATTTTTTGTGTGTATTGATTTAATAAGAAAATAATGCATTATTGTGACAAAATCATTTAGAAAACCTGTCATATTAATATTGTGTAATATACATACTTGATACATCTTTTTATTATTTATTTTGAGATATTAATATTATTTCAAGCCATTTACCCCAACGCTGAACAATGAGCTCTTATTCTTTAATCCAACTCTGCAGTCTGCATGACTCTGACTAACCTCCCTAAAAAAACTACTTCATCAAAATACTTTTTCGAAGACAATGTGGCTATATATCTACTATATGTATATCAGAAACCGACTGTACAGATTATCTGACAGAGATTGTTGTATTGTATAGAAGCACTGATTTATTGTTAGCCATAAAAATATAATTAACTTATTCCAATTTTCCATAGTTGGTGCTATCCCACCTCTAATGGGATGGGCCGGGTGCACAGGAAGCCTGGATGCAGGCGCACTGGTGCTGGGAGCTCTACTGTACTCCTGGCAGTTCCCGCACTTCAACGCGCTCTCCTGGAATCTTCGACCGGACTACTCGCGTGCTGGCTATCGCATGATGGCCGTCACTGATCCAGGTGAGGATCTAAAATATTGTTTATAAAACATTCGACAACAAAAATGATGTATAAATAGCTCAGGCCCAGCCTATTAAAACTTCAGCTTTTTCTTGGTTCCAAAATAGTATAATTGGGTAGACGACAACTTTTTAAATTCAATATATAATAAAAGTACTCTTTTAAGTGAGAAATACTGTAGAACCAACAGTACACCTGCACCTATTACTTTTCAAGATACATCGGCATGTTTGTGGCGCTGTCGCGGGTCGCTCAAAAACGCTCCATACTAAAAACACTGCAATCGTGATGTCATAACTCAGTAAACTTGTCAAATTTGTATGAGCCTATAAAGAAATTTTAAACTAACTTTGTTATTTGTATGTTTATAGGTATACTTTCTATATAAAAAAAATGTTACATTTAATGTAAGAATATTAGAAATGTGTTCGTTTCATTAGAATTACGTAAATAATAATTGCAAATTTTTTAGAAATCTAAAAACAATATAAATTAATAATTAAACTGTAATTTCTATATTGACATATTTTCATGAGATATAAATTGCTCAAATCAGATAATTATAGTATAAAAATGGCCATAATCATTTGTAGTCGTCTACTCTATTATGCACACACATAATATATACACTAGAATATATATATAATATATACACTAGAAATAGTGATCCAGTGTAGAAAGTATTCACAATCTAGTCTATTTTAATAGGTGTCATCCTCATAGTTTATCTGTCAAAATGTAATAGTTTTGAC
Organism: Scirpophaga incertulas; assembly: GCA_036419045.1. Classification (NCBI taxonomy): domain Eukaryota; kingdom Metazoa; phylum Arthropoda; class Insecta; order Lepidoptera; family Crambidae; genus Scirpophaga; species Scirpophaga incertulas. The sequence goes on along the minus strand of CM071635.1, from coordinate 22,069,715 downwards.
AGATAAACTATGTTTGATTTTATTATGTTTTTTTATGTTTTATTTTAAGTATTGATAGCCCTACATCATACACAGAGTACACGGAATCTATTGAGCGCCATTGTGTTTACAGATAGTTACAGATATTTCATTTATGTTAGCAGCTACTAGGGTGTCATTTGAAAGTTTTTGCTTTCATTTTAAAACTATTAGGTTTGCAGGATTTAGATAAGCACCAAGGATCAATCTGATATCAATCACTACAGAGTCCTAACAGTCCTGTCAAAACCGACTACTTAAAGCCCATCAACACAACCAAAGTGTCATCGTTCTAGTTTATCTGTTACATACATACAAAAGTGTACTTGAACAAGGACGCACCACGCGTAATCCTGCGTCACGTTTGACAGAACTGTCAATTTTTGAAGAATTTTTATTAAATTGCTGTTATCTTCGACAGTATGGAAACCTTTTTGGAACCCATGGACTTCCTGGACTATTTTACATTATGAACCTTAAAGTTTAGGTATATTGTGAAGAACACATTGTATATTTATTACTTCATTGAGCTACCACACACAGAGTGGCATAATTAAAATAATTTTTTGTGTTCACTGAGAGTACTTTTAATTGAGAGTACTTTTTCGGTAGTTTGGTATGATAATGATTAACAACTCGTGGTAGATAAATGTAGATAGACGCCGCCAAAGAATGAGCAACGTTTCTAAAACTTTTAGCGATTTAATATTAACACCTGACCATCTGTAATGTAATAATACTCTTACTCACCAACTAAAGTTATAAAGAAAACACAAATAATACTGTAGCGTTTTATTTATGATAGTTTAAGAAAAAAAGAAATTTGCCAGCTAAGATCAGGGTGTGGGTATAATCCTTATCGGAATCGAACCGACCTGGTGATATATGTAGATATTTAGGATTAATGATATGGGCGCCTCCACATAGATGCAAACAGACCTTCAAATGGTTAGGTGATAAAATTAAACAAAGAGGATTATAAATGTAAGTTTATAATTAACATTTTTAAAAGGAACATTTAAATACAAAAAAAAAATATTTATACACAAATCAAAAAAAGAAAGTATATATATATATAATCGTCCCCCATTCAATGGGCACGGTATTTGCACACATTACACTTTAAGTTCAGTAAGTGTTGAGCTGAGCCATCCTCCATTCGTCACCCAAGGTGAATGTCACAATGTCAGAAAAAATAATTTCTCCAAAATACGGTGGTTCACACACGCAAAACAGTAAGAATGGTAAGAGGTCACCTTATACGTTGAGATTCCATCGGAGATGGCAGGGATTTCCGTTGATAAGTAAGACAACCTACATCACCGCATGGCTGGGTGCATGAAGTCACGTTGGGATGAAACGGCCCAAACGCCCTATATTTAAGGTGATTCCGAGGTATACCGTGAACCCTACAACAATGTATTAAACATGAGAATTCTATCCCACGAACATGTGGGGAAATCTTTAAAGACAAACAAAAGAAGAGAATACAACTCACCATTATCTGGGATTGCTGCACGAAACTAATTATGGCATTAAGCCGTTATTTAAATGAAATATTAAAAAGGAAAAGATAATATAAAGAAAGACTAATAGTTTGCCTTCATGGTGGCCTAAAGCGGCACATCCGCCAGGAGAGGAACGCCGAAAGACCCATCCTTCGCGTCCTCCTCGCCGACGTCAAAATGACAGCCATGACTCGAAATAGCCAATAAATAGCCACGGAGGGATCACCATAGATCAAGCCGTCCCGTTCCGAATTGGAAGTATCACCGAGTGAAGAAAAGGCGGACTTGACCAACAAGGAGAAAGAAACGAAAACTTCTTTTAATAAATCAAAACAAAAGAATTTGTTTTAAGTAAACTCCTAATAGATAATATTAGGTATATATTAGTTATGAAAATATGTTAAGGTTCACTATTACAGTCTATGGCTTCACCCTATCAAACCTCTAAAACCATAGATCTGTATATTGAAATTTAAGTTTTAAATTACAATTCCAACTAAAACTCCTATCACAGACTCAACACCATCTGTATGCTGATTAAATGAATACAGAAACTAAATGTTTTGTCCCTATGTCCATCCTGTTATAAGTAAAATTTATGAAATATAAATTAAGACAAAGAAAATTGCACTTATGCTGAGGCTGTACAGGTTCCGATCCCTTCACTCTTACTTCCACTTAAAAAGGTTAACAAAAGAAAATAAGTATCTGTCATAAAATCCTAATAGGACATGTAAACAAGAATTACATTTGTAAATTAATAATGAAATTAAAAGCATTTTGATGATTAAATTGTGCTGAAAACAATAGTAAAAAATAACACGTTACAATACAAAATAACAAAATTACTGATTTAATTATCAACTTTAACACTTTACATGTATATATTTTTTTTTATAACAACCAAATTAAAAATTAAAATAACCAATTAAAATAAATAACTTTATTGTGTACTTAACATAACAAATTTTAATGAGTAGACACAAGGGCAGGTTGGTTCTGGTGCTGTTTGATCAATCTCGGCAAGGATATTTAACAACAATAGTGGATCAGGGTATTGAAATAAACTATTTATTATGGTAATTCTAAAATCTAAGAAATAACATGTATTCTAATGCTAAATTCCCATCCCCCGGTGGTTAGTACTGAATACCTTCCTTGAGACTGGGTCCAGACACTCTTCTTTTAATAGATTGCAGTTATTCTCCTTAAGGTTTATATAATTTTCTCCAAGGATATTGTGTTTTATATATTTTCCTTACATAAATTTGTAGGGCCGGGATAACAACCTCTCGGTACCTTTTTGCCCTGTTACATATCATAAAAATGCTACATTATCATAGTCATGGACTCACTGTGGGTGGTCTATGCGGTTCAGAAGGAACCCATACACATTATTGTTCTTCATACAATTAAATCTGACAACTAGGTTACAAAGAAAAATATCAAACATGATCTATTGAACATTCATCAAATTATGGTACATTTACATTTTAAAAGAACAAGAATTTACATTATTTATATTATTATGATTAAATACAAACACCAATTACCTCAAATACATGAGATTAGCAGCTGAGCAACTAATTTCAGCATGATTTTGTATGGGTGGTTAAGCCTACCCGCTCAAAACAAATATCAATAATTATTTGTGAAAATCATTACTATTGGGAACAAATTGAAATTAAAGAGATTAAAGAATTAAAGAGATAAATGCAACTATTACTGACCTTTTTATCGGGCTTTCAATATGTAAATATTTTAGTTTATTATTTTTCCTAAGTGCCGGTGGCAACTAGGTTAAATTATGTGTTCCAACAGATATGGATAATTTTATGGGAAATAAAATACTCCTGAAATTTGTGATCCTGACACCACTTTCAGTAACTTTTATACGATTTTTATATCACGAAATATGCGTGAGATTTTTACAATAGATCGATTCCCAATTCCCAGATTTCAGATTAGGCATGGCGATCTGAAATCGATTAATCGAGAATCGATTTTTTGGGCCACCAAGATCGATTTTTTAAATCGATATGTAGTACTGAATCGATTCGGTGAATCGATATTTCACCCTTGAAAATCGACATTCGATTTTTTTTGTATAAACCATAAAACTATTTACAATTAATTGAATGTATCCGTATTATAAGAGTGCTGCCGGTTAAAGAATTAATTATTCAAAAACTCGCGAGATGGCTGTATGTTTAGATAGTTCACTCAATAGCCATGATGTATATGAGTATCGTAGGATCATCTGTTCCTTGTGAGCGCCTTTTCTCAATTGCCGGAAACATCGCAACAGATGAGCGAAACCGCTTGGATCCCTGTAGACTTGATAGACTGTTGTTTTTAAAAAGTTTAGATATTAAGCATTGGGAACTATAAGCTACATTATCTATTAACTTTGTAAACGATTTTTCTTAACCATTTTCTTAACTCTGTAAAATTTCTAAATGTAGAAAATAAATGTCTTATTTTATACTTTATCTGTTTGTTTGACATGGTTATGAAAATATTTTTTATTATCGAATTACCTGATTTTACTGATAAGAGATCGTTAAATTATAATATTGTACCTTGTTTTTAATAAAATCTATCTACTATTATAAAGGCGAAAGTTTGTAAGTATGGATGTTTGTTACTCTTTCACGTAAAAACTACTGAATGGATTTGAATTAAACTTTACCACAATATAGCTTATACATCAGAATAACACATAGGCTACAATTTTTGACCTGAAGTCCACGCGAACGAAGTCGCGGGCAAAAGCTAGTATTACAATATAAACAAAAACTTGAAAAAAAAAAAAGATCGATTTATCGGAAATCGATCTTATAAACCTCGATTTTTTGTGAATCGATTCTTTAGGTCACGATACGAATCGATCTAAAAATCGATCTTTTTCGAAAAGAATCGCCATCCCTATTTCAGATCTCCAAGTCACAGATTAGTATACCATTACAGATTGCTTACCACCGATGAGGCAAAGACTATATAGACGATGTATAGTATGTGATGTTTGTTATTAAATGGAACTAGGATGATGTGGAAACTATGTCGATTCCGCCACAAATAAAGGAAAGGAAGAATTGATCTTCCTAAATTTAAGTTTAATCCTAAATGATATTTTTGTAACCGGCAGTGCAAATAATTTGTTGTTAATTAGTATCCGGTATATAATCTGTGGGCAGTTATTAATCTACGACACTGTTTTTTAATCTATGAATTCTGGAGTGATGTTTCAGTATTATTGATAAAGAACCTATCTTTGTAGACGACGCTTGGCTAGATTTGATTGCCTAATTTGCCCATAGATAATGGTGTTAGGATCATGATAAGCGGCCCACACTATAGAACTGTCAATGTCAAAGTAACAATTCGACGTAAACATAACCAATGCAAGATACAATTGTAAAAGTAATAGTAGTTAATAGTACTTAAAATCAGTGAAAAAAAGTGTTACACATCAACTGAAAATTATAAAACAGAATACTAAAACTGGATGTCAACAAAAAAAAAACCTAAAAAAGCTCGCCTAGTTTGAGAACAATATGTGATGTAATGAAGATGTATTGCGTGACCTGTACATTTAATAAATTTACTTTACACACCACGTAAAATTGAGAATCATACAGCAGAGAATAAAAGCAATGCCTTCTACTTTGAAGACGTAACTTATACTGTTTATACCAGCACTGAAGTGGTATATTAATGTAATATCAGTATCTTGAAATATATCAACGAAATAGGGGCATTAAAAAATACATTGTATGTGAAATATATTAGTTTTTTTTTTATAATATTTTTTTTTGTTTCAGCCTTATGTAGAAGAGTAGCACTGAGGCATACCGGTGTGATCACAGGAATTTGCCTCGCGTCGACTTACCTTGATGTTACGAATATGTGGTTCGCGCTCGAGTCATTACCCTTAAATATTTATTTTATGTACTTAGGTGGGTATTGTATTGTATTATACTTTTAACAGACAATTCTATGTGTGTAAATGTTAAATTAACTCGCATTCAAATTATAAGTTCATAAAATACAAATGCATCATATTTATTTACAGCTTGGGATTTCTACAGGAAGTCTGATAGTGCCAGTTCTAGGAGACTATTTAGATTTTCCCTTTTGCATTTACCGGCACTAATGCTACTTATGTTAGTGAATAAGAAATATTGGAGCTCTAGCGAAACACACGACCAGAAAGAACCATCAAAGACACAAGACATCGGCAAGCTGTCTGAACCGAAAAGAATATCAGTGCTACCAAGGGGTCCTATCGTGACCGCGCAAGAAAAGGACGCGTCGCCATCTTGTTGACGATGGATACATCTATGATGAAATAGATAATTATAGTATTTTTTTTGTTGTAAATAATGTACATTGTAATTATGTGATTCACTTTTGTGATGTTAAGTTTATTTATTTATAGAATCACAACTGAAATAGGGAGCATAGATTTGTCGCTGTTGTTAGTTTTATATAAAGTTATCATAGCTTGATCACTTAAACAGGCCGCATCAACAACCACATTATATTGTTAAGGAAAACTATAACACATTTGAGTATGAAATATTGTGGATGGTTACTCCAGAAAACTGAGTGTGTTTCATATCGCAACAGAAAAGTATTTATTTATAAAGTTAGGCAGAATGTTTATGAAGTTCACAATGAAACTAAACTTGCCGTTGTCAGTATGAGTAAAAATAGACGATGTTTACTTCTTTCATTGAGTTTGTTCAATTTACGACTGAAAGAGGCAAAAACTCACTTTTGCAATTGCATTTAATTTAATGCCTCTCTTAGTAATAAAAATATATTTAAAATCGTAAACATAACATTATTACAAACTCTTCCTGCGGCCTCAACAAATTATAATGAGCGAGTAATGACCAACATCTTAAAGTGGCTATTTTACTTGCACTAATTTTCAAAGAATACTGATCCTAAAATGAAGTATTCCACGCGAGTTATGTTCACTACCGGTTGATAAGAAAATAATTTTATCTAACCATAGAGAACCGTGTGGTCACCGCCGTCTAAACTAAGTTGGCGCCTTTGGGCACACAAGAATTGGATGCCCAAGGTATCCAATTCTTGTGTGCCCAAAAAAGTAAAAAACGCGAAAAATACTAACAACTTTTAAAATAATTTGTTATGCTCGCTAAATAAGCTCGCACCATCCCGCGGTTAGAAATAACCACTAAAATATCGTTACTGATTAAGCAATTTCGACGCTAGCGCTTCAGTTGTTGGAATCCAGAACTACAAATCCTCTGCCTCAGATAGAAAGTAACCTACTTGGACCGTCTGTCTTCGTCGATGTACCTTCGTACAAAGTTACTAATTTGTGAAAAAAAATAATGTCTATTGTGTCCGACAAAAATGTTTTGAGAGAAATTGTTGACCCTTCCTTCAGGGGCCCCCTGAGAATGGGAAGGAATGGCACGGGCCCCGTGTGCCCTTAGGGGTCATCCATAAATTACGTCACACGAATTTCGTGATTTTATGCCCCTCCCCCCTCCTTGTCACAGCTAGTCACGTTTGTGAGACTCCCCCCCCTAGTGTGACGTCACAAATTTTGAAATTATTGAATGATAAAAGCGGTTTCGAAATCAGTTTTATTTTCATTTTAATAAAATTAACATCAAATCAATTAACAAAACAAAAAACAATTATATTAAATAGGTATATGGTCATTTCATGATTTTCTTATTATATTTTTCCAAAAACACCTACTATAATCAATTAGAAAAATAGTACGTTTCGGGAGTACCCCTATTAATAGATAGAAGAAGATACTATTCCTTTATTTATTTATGAGAGTATACAGACTGTACAATAAAAGTTAATATTTACAGCACTTTTCATACTAATAATAATAATTTAAAGTTTGTGTTTTAACAGTTAGCTTATTTGATTTAATAGATTTTGTAATGTGACGTCATGAAATTTAAGATCCCTCCAACCCCCTTGTCACACAATGTCACACTTCGTCAACCCCCTCCCTCCCCCTAACCGTGTGACGTAATTTATGGATGGTCCCTTATAGTAAAAACTGTATTGCGTGTGGTTTGTAACACTGCCGCTAATTATTTAAGATAATTGAGATACACCATTCTTGGACATCATTCTATAGCTACTATCACAACGTCTGAAAAGTATTTAATATTATTTTCTTATGCTCTGTATTTGAAACTAGCGTTTGTTAATGAAGTTGTTGAGAATATTACACGCTGACGAATAAATGAAACCTATAAATAAATAGTATTATTTAATAAATAAAATATTTTCAGTGTCTTTCATAATTATTGGTGAATTGTTTGAAAGTCCCTATTCGTATCGACGAAGGTGGTCTCTCCTATACAAGCGTCTCTGGAGATTCCAGCAGCAATAGCCAAGATACACGATGGATAGCGTTATTTAATGTGTTCTTCTAGTCGTGCCATTTTCCATACTTAACAGAATTTTTTGGATCAACCTATAGTTAGCAATTTAACTAACTAAAATCAAAATTACATTCCTAAATATCAGCATCCTGTGTAATCGTAGGGTTCACTTTCCCCATGGAGTGAATTACAATTTGTACAGAATTCAATTCAAATTCGTGCTTATGGATTTATATTGCAATACTAATATTATAAATCGGAAAGTGAGTTTGTTTGTTTGTTCCGCTTTCACGTCGTAACTGCTGAACCGATTGCTTTGAAATTTTGCAGACATTAAGATAAAAGTCCGGATCAAATAATAGGGTACTTTTTATCCCGGAAAAATCGACAGATCCCACGGGATGCGCAATAAAGGCTTCGCTCAAAAACTACTGCACAGATTTTCATGTGGTTTTCATCAATAGATAGAGTGATTCTTGAGCAAGGTTTTGCGGTATTTTTTATCTCGCAAAAACGGATAGTCCCACGGGAAGCGCAATAAAACCTTCGCGCCATAAACCGACTTCCGTGCATATGTAGCCGTGGGCAAAAGCTGACATTTAACCCTCTATAGACCCAATCCCGAAATCGACGCAGGCAGAAAGCTAGTATATTATAAAAGTGAAATAACAATAAATATTCAGTGTTTAGTAAAAAGTACTCTGTGGTAAACAGTTAAGGGATTTATGAAATATTTTATGCTTCGCAAAAAAAATGCCTCTACTTTTTTTTTGTTCCCCTGAAAATGCATTAAATTGCATACCCCGGCTGCGGCGAGCCGGTGGTTATGTGGGGCTCTCCTCCCCAGAAGGGGGAGGCCTACCCACTATAAACCTCAGGGATGACCTTCCTCAGGCATGTAGGTGTATGATTTTTATATGTGTTTGGCCGTATTGAGGACTGTATATATTAATAATTAAAAAAAGATGTAACAGACACGTTTATTACCCAAGACTTCGAGAATACAAGAGAGCGAGTGTTGCCAATCTATAAAATATTATACATATTCACTACATTGTAGACGAATTTACATATATTGCTTAGTCTAGAAACTTACCATAATATCTTTTTGACGTGACAACGTCTATTAAATTGGTACGGCGTGGAGTCATTCTCGAAAACACCGTAACGGCCGAATCTGACGCCACACGGAGTCCACGCCTACTTTACCCCCACCCCCAGAGCGCCCGAAGGCATACTCGGAAACGGCGTAACGGCCGATCTGACGCCACACGGCAACGTAATAAAAATATAAATGTTATACATTACTTTATTTTAAATAATTTCATTGCACCCAGAAAAAAATACCATGTAATAGACGTTTTGTTATTTAATTAACATACTAAATTTGGGAAGAAATATCTTTGTATTTTTTACGAAAACTAATTTTGGCAGTCCTCTCTTGACATAAATCTGACTCTACTTTGAAAAAATAGGCGAAATTCTGAAAGTATAAGGGATATATGGATATGTCGCAGTCATCTGGTTGAATCTGCTATTTGATTGTACCACTAGCGCGTTCATTGAATAGGAATTGACTAGGCTGAACGTTGATTGAACAAACGTCCTAGTCCAACTAGTTAGCGGATTTTGACCACGATCTTTTTCGGACGTTTGTATCGTACGTCATCTACTTTTCATCACCGGCAATAAACCACTTCAAACCCGGTTTCATTACGTCTAAATAAGGAACCGAAAATCAGCACACGATTTATTAGATTTTTTTGATGTGACAACGTCTATTAAATTGGTACGGCGTGGAGTCATTCTCGAAAACACCGTAACGGCCGAATCTGACGCCACACGGAGCCACGCACATTACTCATAATAATTAATTTATGTATAACTTCAGAAGCAGAAAATTTAAACAAACTATTAGATAAACATATAAATGTTATACATTACTTTATTTTAAATAATTTCATTGCACCCAGAAAAAATTACCATGTAATAGACGTTGTCACGTTCAAATATCGGCAGTAGACGGAGTTCTACAGACAACCAATTTTTTTTATTATTAAATTATGATACATTTCTTTTAGTAAGTTCTAGTAGTGCTGTATCCTTTTAGCATTTCGTTAGTAGTTGCTGTGTTGATTCTTAAGGGTCATCTTCTTAATTTGACAATTTATAATTGATTTGAAATTTATCTTTTTTACGTTCCATATCAAAATTTTTGATCGGTAATAACTAATAATTAAAAAGTCCGGTCAGTTTGGCGTTGAAACAAGAATGGAAAATCATTGAAAGTTTTATTCAATTACTGGGACCTTTTGAGGAAACAACGCGACCTAACTAAGCAGCTCCCGCGCTCTTATTTCATCTGTGATCCCAATAATTCAAATGCTTATAAAAAAAAGTTGATGACTATTTATTAAGATCACAAGAGTTTGATCCAATTCGAAAGGCTGCTACGACTTTAACAAATGAACTTTCAATAAAGTTTTCCAGCTTGGGAGATAACAATTTATATACCATCGCCTCGCCACCTACTTAGATCCTCGCTATAAGTACAATTTTTTTACACCGGTGACTGAAGACAAGATTAAAAATGACATTTTAAAGATGATAAATACTGAGAATGACTTTTTCGGATCTCTTAACAACAATACCGAAAGAGCTAAAAGCTTAATGTCTGATTGCACGAAAAATCATATGGAACAACTAGGACCAGGGACATCGGGTTTCAACAGGAAGCCATGCCTACAAAACGACCTTGCTATGATGTTAGATTCGTCGAGTGAAGACGAGAGTACAAAAATGCCAAAAAAAGTAGCATTGAAGCTGTACTCTCCACCGGGCAGTACCGTGTTCCTAACGAACAATTATTTAGTAGCGCGGGTTTAATTTACGAACCTCTGCGTAATCGCCTTGAATCAGAAAAGGCGGCAGTACTACTGTTTATTAAGTATAATGCTCCTATTTTTAATTTCACTTACTAATATAAAACCAGTAGTTTAATATAAAAATAAGTACTTAAGTTTGATTTGATTACAATAAAAATGTTAATAATTATATATCAGTCATTGTTTTAATTATTCATTAATAGACTTTATTTACATAATATTTTAAACATCCGCATCCGCGGATGTGAAAAAATCAGTATCCGCAACATCCCTACTACCGATACAGGGGAGCCCTCCTAGGCTGAGGCTACACTGCCTCCCCCGATCTACTCCTCACCACCTCCTCCCCTCAAAAAAAAAAGCTCTTGAGCAGCATAGAATGGACTGATGGTGACAACTAGATGTTAGGCTAAAATGTAATATGGGGTAGTTCAAAAGATCTATTGTGGGTCTCAGTGTGGTCGCTCCCATAAAGAGACACCCTATTCTTAAGTTAGATACCGTACGCAACAGATAGACATAGCAATAGTATGAGGTGGGGTTTGCGGGGAAGGGAGACCCCGTATACGTCATTCTTTACTCTGATTCTACGTTTAACTAGCGTAAGGATATCTATTCCGTCTTGTACTTTTTAAATTATCTGTTTCATTCATTAATAATATCGTGAAACATTAAAAGAAGAGTATGTACATGCTAAGCGACTTAGTTTTAGAACATATAGTACGGATGCATGATATGACATCAATTTGATAATGATAGTATGTACTTTGTTTATAAATTTTTTTTTTTAGAAATCGTAGTTTAGTATTTCCTCAATTTGGACCACGATGTACGGCAGACAATCCCAGTATTCCGATTAGTAAAGATAGTAACCATTTTCTTTGGTGCATTTTTATCATAAATATATTAAAATTAAGAGAACAATTGTCATATTACTGTAGAATCATTCATTTAAATGACAACGATATTAAGATTTCTTTTTCTCTCTTTAATTTCTGGAAGGCATTATCTCTTCTCAATAAAAGATTTACCAGCGGGTAAAGTTTTAAAAATTGACCTTATTTGTTGTTTACTGGCATTATTGTTTGTAAGGCATGTGTTGGGATTAGCAATTAATACTGATACGCATTGGTCATCTTAGCAATTTTAATGTAAATGTGTATGTATCTGCACATTGAGAAATGCAGTTAAACACAATATGCTCAGCAAGATATATTTGTAAGTATTGCCATTACAGGCCAAAACGTATATAAGATCCGGTCACCCATTTTCTCAACATCTCTAATCTCATCTCATCATCTAAATATAATAAGCGGTAACTCGCCTATTTCACTGAAATAAATATGATGTTATTTTGTAAAAGTCGACAATTATTGTAATAGGTACGAATTAAACAGCTAGTTTTTTTTAACCACTTATTACCTATTATTGTCTAAGCTAATCGGAACGTTGCCTCAGTATTTATTTTTTGTTCTGTTTGTTTACGGTACATAATTGATTTGAATTATTTGGAACTAATAAAACTTTCACTTGACGCTGGCATAATTAATAAATGCCATAAGGAAAAAAAAAAAAAAAAAAACTAATAAAACAATTTATTATTTTATCCGAAGGACTTACCGCGGAATAGGCTGTATGGGCTCTGCTCTTTGCCTGCTCGATACGAGCGAAGTTTAAAAAAAAAAAAAAATTATCCGAAGGACGGTTTTCTTTATTATTTGTTTAATTTGTTTCACATAGTTATATAATGTAGGTTTTAAAATATAATTAGTATTAAAATAGTACATTTATCTACTACGTTACTGCATAATCTTAAGTTTATAGAAAGTTTTCAAAGACATGCAAACCCTCCAATCTTTAAATCATTGTTTACTTGATGAAAATGTATTAAGAAGTTTAACTCAGAGGCGTGTTGTGACTATACTTGATTTTCTGAACGAAGATATTGAAAAATTATCAATTGCAACGAAATTAACTTTATCGCAGATATTGTCGGTGAGAAATTTTATACTAGACAAATATTCAGCTCCTATTGTAACAGGCGACGCATTACTAGAAAGAGATAGGAGCTTTCCAAAATTATTGCCCACAGGAATAAAAAGGTAATAAAGAGGATGTTAGATAAGATAAGGACTTTTATATTTTTAGTAAAAATTAAAGAAAGAGAGCAACTATCATTTCATAGAAAGTACCTGTTGCTTTTTTATATATTATTGCTTTGACCTGCTGTATGATACTTTAAATATTAGAGGATCTTACAATTTTAAAAGGCATATGATGCTTCGTAACTGTCATAACACTTATAAAATATATTCACCAGTTGGTACTTTTTGTTCTGAAGCTTGGATAAATCGACTTTTTCAAGGACTTTCATTCGGCACTTGAGAATGTGGTTACTGAGTATGAAAATGTAATCTTAATGGGAGATTTCAATACATGCTTATTGAAAAATGAGTCTAGGGCAGGAAAGCTATTAAGTCTTCTCACGTCCTTAAATCTTAGTATATTACCATTGACATCTCCTACTCATTATTTTCCCAATTCTAAGCCTTCACAAATAGATCATATTATAGTCTCTAAGCCAAATTTATCTATTTGTCACGGACAAATGACAGCGCCTTTCTCTCATCATGATCTATTATATCTTTCATACAGAGTGCGTCCACCTAAAGCTGTTCGTAAAACAATGCCACTGCGCGACTTTAAGCATATGGATCTAGACCGCTTGAGGGAGGATGTGAGGGGTGTAGACTGGTCTGCTGTTTTTGAATCTAAAAACATTGACGAAATGGTTGAATTCTTCACTACACAATTGATTGGGCTATATAATACTCACGCACCTCTTAAGTCAGTGCGTATCAAACATTTTCCTTCTCCATGGTTAACTGACGATATCAGGAGAGCAATGGCAGAACGCGATAGGATCAAGAGTCGTTGCAAGAAGTCTCCATCCCAGATCAACCTTGATCTATATAAACAACATCGTAACACCTGTAACAAACTATGTCGTGATGCCAAGCGTAGCTACATTCATAACAAAATAGAAAGTCTGGGACAAAATAAAGTTTGGAATTTTCTCCAGTCGTTAGGTGTAGGGAAGCACGCGGAGGTTTCTTCTAGCCCCGTGGATATCAATAACTTAAACTCTCATTTCTCCACGCCTCCCATCGCATTAGATCTACCAACTAAAATGGCTACTCTTGCTTCTCTAAAAAGTCTTCCCACACTCGACTATCCTCCTTTTAAGTTTACTGAAGTTTCGGATGATGCCGTTCGAAGGAGTATCCTCTCCATTTCCACAAAGTCAATTGGTAGTGATGGCCTCAGCTTGGATATGTTGCTTCCGGTGCTGGATGACATTCTGGCAGTTATTACACACATTATAAACTTTTCGCTCTCCCAGAATGTTTTCCCAGCAAGCTGGAAGAAGGCATATGTCATTCCACTCCCAAAAGTCTCTAATCCCGTATCCCCATCCCAATATCGTCCTATATCTATTCTTCCAATATTATCCAAGGTTCTTGAATCGGTTGCTCATAAGCAGCTCTATTCATTCCTCGACTCCAACTACCTTCTCTGTCCCTTCCAGTCTGGCTTCCGACCATCTCACGGTACAGTTGGTGCTTTGCTGAATGTTACTGAAGACGTTCGGTTAGCTATGGATAACACCAAGCTCACGATCTTAGTTCTGTTGGATTTCAGTAATGCATTTAACTGTGTTGACTTCGATATTCTCCTTGCAACCCTCCGTTCGGCAAATATTTCGAAGGCTTCACTTGATTGGTTTTCTTCTTACCTGTATGGTCGTCAACAAAGCGTTAGGCTTAATGACATCTCATCTTCTTGGTCTAATTTAACAGCTGGTGTTCCTCAGGGAGGTGTTTTGTCCCCTTTACTCTTTTCTATATTTATAAACAATATTTCTTCTATTATCACTTCCTCTTTCCACCTTTACGCTGATGACCTGCAGCTGTACAGGCACTTCGAAACTTCAAACGTTTCGGAGGCTATTTCTGCAATCAATGCTGATCTTTATGTAATTAACAAATGGGCAACATCTTTTGGACTTATTATTAATCCTAACAAATCACAAGCTATGATTATGGGTAGCAGCAGACTGAGGACTAAATTAAACATGGAATCGGTCCCTTGTGTCATATATAATAGTGTAGTAATCAAATATTCCAATACCGTAAAAAACCTAGGTCTCATAATGGACTGTAACATGACCTGGGCTGCACACATAAATGAAATTAGTAGGCGAATGCATCATTCTTTTCACTCTCTCAAGCGGCTCCAATATTTCCTCCCGTTCAAAACAAAGATTATGCTAGCGCAATCCTTACTACTTCCCATTCTCGATTACGCAGACGTCTGCTATTTAGACGCAACAGAAGAGTCGTTAAACAAATTGGAACGCCTGCAGAATCTAGCCATTCGATTCATCTTTGGTCTTCGTAAATATGACCATGTCTCCCAATTCCGAACGCAACTAAAGTGGCTTCCTATTCGGCTTCGGCGTAATGTGCACATCCTTTCTTTTCTTTACAAAATTTTGAAGGATCCCCAAACTCCTGCTTATCTCCGCTCCCGCTTCCAATTGCTACCTCCTCCTAACCGTCCTAAACGTTCTTGTATAACAAGAATGCTTGAGCTTCCCGTTACTAACTCCCGTTTCTTCTTTCACTCGTTCTCCGTTCATGCCGCTCAACTTTGGAATAAACTCCCAACTAATATACAAAACTGTCCATCCATATTTTCGTTCAAACGTCAGCTTAAAAATTATTACCTTTCGCAAATCAACACATAGGTAACGTATGTCATTATATTTTCAACAACTCCATCGTTTTGTACTGATCTGTAAATTTTTTATATTATCTTATTTATATATTATTTATTATTATTTATGTAATGTGTATGTAATATATCTATTAATATTTATATATTTGTGTTTAATATTTATGTATTAATAATTATGTATGTATTATATCTATTATATATATGTAAGTATGTATATTCTGTATAGGTGTTATCTTTTAGATATACATATTGTTAAAATAAATATTTAATTAAAAATTAATACTAGATTTGAATACACTTGAGTCATCTCACCATTCTACTACTTCCACTACTTAGGGCTGACTGGAAGAAATCTCTTTTAGAGATAAGTCCACCTTTTGTTTACTTTAGTCTTAATAACAATATTATTTACTACGTGTACAATAAAGTGTATAAATAAAATAAATAAAATAAATAAATATCACTTTCGTGTAATCTTATAGCATCACAACTATTAGTATGACCATTTGGTGAGATATTTCGAAAGAGCTAATTTACATAGTCTTGGTAAATTGTATATGCAGTATATTTTAAACAAAAGATTTGCAAATGTAATGTAATATAACCTTCAGCATCCATCAAATATATGTATATAATGTATGTTCTCTAAAAGTATTAAAGAAATTGGTTCCATTTTGACAATTTAACAAAATAAATTATTAACTTGTTTTCCTGATCAACAAAAATAAATAGATGAGTTAAATACAAATTATCATGAATATTTACATTGTCAAACACATATCTGCTACTCTAATGAAAGTTTACATTTAACTATAGATATTTCATTCACTGACTTTTACTGTGCATATCTAAGATCCATGGGTGGTGGGTTACCACTAAACAAAGTTACTTATCACACAAGAAGTTCACAAAAGTCTTGTCATCAATCAAAGAAAATCCTACTGTGTTTATGCTAACCAGTTATGATCCTTATATTATTGAATAAATTATTTATAATTGGTTTCAGATTAGACCATGCCCTTAATGGTGGTATACCTATTGGATACATTTCTGAGTTGTGCGGTCTTGCAGGGTGTGGAAAAACACAATTTTGCTTTCAACTAGCAATAAATTGTGTACAGACCTTGCAAAGAACAGTTCTGTATATTGACACAAAGGGAGATTTTTCTGCTATTAGAGTTCAAAAAATATTAGAAAACTGTGGGATCCCTAACATGGTATGAATTTAGGTAAATACATGTTATTCGTATACAAATTTAAGAAATAAACTATTACTAAGTTTCATGCATACAGGAAATGGCTGAAATCATGTTCAAAATTAAAATTGTAAGAATTTGGACAATGGATGATCTTGCTGACATTATTAAAAAAATAAAGAACAAAATAATCACTTTTAAAGATTTGGCACTTATGATAGTGGATTCATTGCCCACATTGATGTTTCAATATCTGGGAGATCAGAATAAAATTGGTAAGATGCTAAACTTGAAATGACTTGCAATATTACTTTATTTTCCATACCACATTATATAATGTATCCTATTTGTTTTAAAAATTGTGTATATAATATTTTATAATATGTATCTAACATTTATATTTATTTTGTTTTACAGGTTTGGCTTTGCTCAATACATTTGTAAATGATTGTCGATATTTATGCAGCCAGTACCAAATAAGTACAGTTTGTGTAAACATTCAAACTAGATGGATTGACCAGGATGTTTCTGATGTAGATGGTAAATACAACCTTTACTATAAGTATAGTACAGTTTACATATACACAGCTTTGCCTTGAGAATAAGTTTGGCAAAGGCGAGAACTTTGGGAAGTTCTTGAGCTTGGAATTTAAACAAACTCAGTGGAATTCAATAGGTTACGCATCACCACAAGGATGTTCCCTGGCCGAGTAGAGTCACTGGGCCATTCAAGCCACTATACTTGATTGAGTACTTTTCTTATACTACAAAAGTAATGAACAAATATCTGAGTTGATTGATGCTAAAAATAAGAACACTGACCTTCCAATCACAGTGACATCAAATGAGGGATACCACCCTAATAGTCCGCATCATTAATACTATAAACATAATACCTATTATGTGTATTAGAAACCTATTACAGTTATATAGAAGTGGATATAACACTGATAGCTATTTAAAACCATTCAGATCAGATTTCTGATGGCCTTTGTATATAATACAATTTTTTTTTAACAATTGACCCTATCTGCAATCGTCCTAACCAACAACCTACCTGTAAAGGTAAGTATCTTAGAAATGGAATAACATTGTCATAATCTGTAATTATTCTACGGGTATTAGTGGGTGTTGAAAATAAAAGATTCATTGCCAAATATAAATAAAATTTTATTGTGCTGATTTGACACAGGAACATATTGTAGCGCACTTGTGACTCGACCAGTACCTGCTGCATAGATCTTGTCGGCACGCGACTCATGTCGCCATCGCCCCTTTTTCTTTCCAGCCACAATTGAGAACGTCCACCTCCCTAACGTTTTTGTCTTGGAGTGAGAGAGTAGTGAGGATTCTCAGCCTCCTCTTCTGATCGAAAAAAATACATTCAAGTTGCTGTCACCACAACTACTGTTGCTCCACCACCCCTTCCAGATCCTGACCATATCACGTCGCTATATCTGATCGCATTGATTCATTTCCTGCAATGAAAATCTTTTGCAAAACTTTGTAACGTCATAAAAGGATAGCATATAGATCCACACTATGGAATACACATACATATACTCACACCTTTTCCCGTGAGGGTAGACAGAGATCATAGTAGTTATCCACTTACTACGATCCAAACATACTTTATTTATTAGCCTAGCTTTTTTGACTATCATGAATGCTCATTGGTTACGGGTACGTTGTAAAATGAATTCGATTAATTGGAAATCCATCTCACTTTGAGTCTTACGGTGAGCGTTTGTTAGCTTTCAGTTTGATAAGCATCAGCATCAAATTTTTTGATATACTTTTTATATAAATGACGCAAGATTTTTTTTAATTGTCCTGTTACATAAAAATAACTAAAGCTAATAGTTGATGCTGGTTGACATTGTTGTTTATAATCGTGATTCTGAGCCGGAGGAATCACCTATAAATACTTTAAACAGTTCTATTATATGTTGGTTAATCATAATCTAAGGTTAAATTTTTTTATATTGGTTAAATAATTTGAGATTTAAAATAATTTGTTTATTCGTAAACTTTATTACATTATAGTTATCTATTATCAAAAGTCAAACGAAAGCTCAATCTTTCCAAATCACGATTTCGATTCCTCGATTTTTTTTATCGAGTAGAGTTTCGTACTGAAGCGTGGCTTAATATATTTATTTATCCATTATTGTATTTTAGATGACGAATCACCTATAAATACTTTAAACAGTTCTATTATATGTTGGTTAATCATAATCTAAGGTTAAAATTTTTTATAATGGTTAAATAA
The DNA here is from genome assembly GCA_036419045.1 of Scirpophaga incertulas. Classification (NCBI taxonomy): domain Eukaryota; kingdom Metazoa; phylum Arthropoda; class Insecta; order Lepidoptera; family Crambidae; genus Scirpophaga; species Scirpophaga incertulas. The sequence continues at coordinate 22,050,638 of CM071635.1, read as the reverse complement.
TTTGAGATTTAAAATAATTTGTTTATTCGTAAACTTTATTACATTATAGTTATCTATTATCAAAAGTCAAACGAAAGCTCAATCTTTCCAAATCACGATTTCGATTCCTCGATTTTTTTTATCGAGTAGAGTTTCGTACTGAAGCGTGGCTTAATATATTTATTTATCCATTATTGTATTTTAGATGACAAATTGGATTCAACAGTACGAGAAGCTGTTATTGAGAAACAAAATCGCTGTCTTGGCAAATACTGGCAGTCAATACCCACATTGGTTATCATTCTGGAAAATACATTAAATGATGTAGAAGATGAACATGAAATAAACGTAACAATAAACAAATCTGCAAATGTAAATACTTGCAAAAAGTGTGTTTTGAAGACAAAAAATGGTATATTGTTTTGAGTAAAGCAACCAGTGCCAAAGGTCGAGTTTGTGATTGATAACACATTTCTCCAAATAATATTGAGTGGGGAGATTGGGAGAGAACTTTGTAATACTGAACAAGGGTTTGCTGAAATATTGTGAGAAACTACGAATAGACAAGAAAGTAATTAATATTTATGAAGCAAAAATATATAGACGACGATTCATCACTACTAATTGAAATACGGAAACAGTTGCATAGGAATGTTACGGGCAGATATTTTGAATAAGTACCTATGTTAAAATACATTTATATGGCTATCAAAAATGCACTTATTTTAATACCAGTAAATTCGTAACACCTGCCGAATGGGTTAATACTCATCAAATCGTGTTTTTCTTTCATTTTCTTTTTTATGGTATGTTTTAAAAGTATTATGGGTGTAACCGTTAAATCTACACAAGCGATTATTCTGTAAGCAATAGTAATATCAAAGAACTTGAATCGAATGAACTTTACGTAATAAATAAGAATATCAATTATTTTTCAAAAATGATACGTAAGATATTTAGAATCTTGACACTTTGATTATGGATTAGATTAATGGATAGATTTTAATTGCCTTGTAAGATTCTTATTACCTTAAGCAATTATGTTTAATTACATAATTATGATAATTTGCGGAAAAGTGTTGATTGAATTTCTTACCACTTCAAATTAATACCTATCATAAATATTTAAGATTGATAATACATACTTGCAATAAAGAACATATTTTTGGTGTACGTCTAAAAATATTAATCGCGCGGTTTCATCTCCTCACTATACGAGGTGTGACAAGTAACGGAACGACTCATAGCTTTATTATACAAACGATTAGATATATCTAATAGTTCGCATGTATAGTAACAAATCAAGGTACTGACATCTCATTCCCTACTCTCGACGCGTAAAAGCCTGTCAATTGGGGTAAGTAAGGGTGGGTAGTGCGAACTTTAGGCCGTCCCTGATGTTTGCATATCGCTATTAAGTGATTGCGAGAGTTTAAGATACTCTGAATTTATGTGTCAGAAAGACTAAGTCGTAGAATGGCATACTAGTATGGACGGCGCGAAAGACATGGGCGTGGACTGCGCGCGAGTAGGGCGGGTAGTGCGAGATTTGGGACCTTATGATGGGGTAAGAATAAATTAGATGGATTCGGGTACGATTTGTGGTGGTTTTCGAACGGATTTGGTATCGAATGTGATAGTTTTAAGAGCTATTAGTAAACGCTGGAAATTCGATGTCTGTTAGAGGCGACAAGTTGAGACTAACAGGCCATGTAGTCCGTAGGGACCTGATGGACAAAAATTTTGTAAACAAGCATAATTTTTCAAACATGCAACATATTGTAACAGCAACATGTCAAGCATATTTGCGCAATGAAAATCGCCTGTTCTTACGAATTACAAGAACTGTCTCAACATCGAACTGGAAATTCTGAAGCCTTGTTGCGTCTAATTTGTGGCATTTTATAAATACTACTTTAACATACCTATGAATTGTGATTTGAATTTAAGTACAAACGTATACGTTTTCCAGACCTTGAAACTTAGTTTATTCGTTAGTATGTCATTTCAAAATGCTAAGTAGTGATACATACAGCCGACATTTATCTTCTCTAGATCTTCACCAAACGTGATTTTTATTTATAGATCAATAGGCCGTGACCTAATTTCATTGAAAAATTGAGCATTTTTTTTACCCCAGATATATCTAAATACATAAGCCTACGTTAATATTATTAATTTTTAACATTTTGTTTTTACAATTTTAGGTCTAATACGTTATGGTGCATTTAGCAATCTCGTAAATAATTAATTATTCATTTGGTAAAGATATAGTACTTGTATAGTACTTTTCTCAAATAATGCGCGGAAATTAAAACTAAGTAGTACCAAGCAGAACTTTTATTTAAAAATAGAGTTATTGAATGTACAATTATTATTGAAATGTAAAGTGGACTTTTCAAACTTAATGACTAACTTTGAACAAAATTTTTCACGCACCAAAGGATTCGTTTGTTTTTTTTTTTTCATTATAAAACAAGTTTTTTTTTTTTGCCAGCCAGTTCGATATTTAAATAAAACTCTGATAAGTTGCCTCCTTGGTTTGCCATTTTTCGGAGCAAAAAATCGTTCCATTTTTAAAATACACGATAGATATGAATTTACATACATTTTTTGCCGACCGCTGCTCGCATGTATTTGGCCAGTACAGCAATTTCGATTTATCTCGAAGAAGGTTGTCAAAATAATGCTCAAATTTCCAAGCATGTTTGAGAAATAGTCATTAAAGAATACATAATCACTACGTTAGACTTAAAATATTTAGTAACTAAAACTGACAGTTATCTCATAGATTAAATTGTCAGATAAATTAGTATGAAGTGATGTAATAACGCATGGCAACTGGGAACTTGAGTGCAACGCGGGCATGATATCTATAGTGCGATTCATAAATACAAAAGTGATAATATTCACTGATTTGAGAAGGATACGCTTAGCGATTTTGTGCAAGGCAGTCAAGGTATCATTAGTGAGATACTGATATGCTAGATCAGAGGTTCCCAAACTTTTTGTGTCGTAGACCCTTTGCCATGTTTTACGGCTATGGGTAGACCCCCTACTTACCTGATATTTAATGCCTACATCCTACAACATACATATATATAATATTTTTTTTTACTTCATAGGTACTTTTATAAATAATGTATGTCTTTTATTTGAAGATAGTATAAGTAAATAGATACTATCAGTGTATGTTGTGTATCCATTATTATGGACCCCTAGGGGTCGATATAGACCACTTTGGGAACCACTGTGCTAGATTATTAATGGCCACGAAAATTAGGTACAACGGTTCCCGGGACACATGGCGGTCGAATCGCGAGAGCGCACCCCGCCATGTGTCCCGTATGGGCCCAGAGAACTCGGGGGGACTTTAGTGGGTAGGCTAGTCCTTTTGACCGGTGAGACCCACACACGGCCGCGTCTTGCCAGCGCGGTGTCATTGTGCACAAGGTCGCAATTTTCCACCCCTCAAAAAAAAGAAGGTACAACGGTAGTAAGTAGGTATTAGTTATTAGTACATATGCATCAATTGGAAGGAAAAAGAGAGCACCATTCTATAATTTCTACGTCAAATTAAAACAGCTATTACGTATCTACCAATAGGTTTGTTCTTCTGAGAATAAAACACCGAAGAGATGTATATTCCTATAAATGAAATATAATTTAAGGTGGCTAAATTACAGTTTGCCGTTGTGCCATTACTTTAGAATTCATAGATTTTACAAGACCGCTATTTTATACTTATTTATTTTACTCCAGGTGATGCAGTAGTAATAGGAGATGCCACATTCTCTTGGAAGTTTTGCCAGTAATCAGTAGGTATAGCAGAAACAGCTCTCTCTGACTGACATTATCACCAACCATTTACAAAGTGTTCCTTATTGAAGCATAGTTAGCAATTTTGGTGTAACGCTGAACATTTTATTCTTTGGTGCACATCCTCATCATAATAATAAATAGCGTCTTTTGGCAAGCAGACTGACTAAAGGCATCATAGATATCAAATATATACTTGTTTGGTCCAGTTCAGAAAATACAAAACAAATATATGAGAAGTTTAAATTACTGAAATCATCGAACGACATGATCCAAATAGCGAGCAAAAAAAATAAACGTTTAGAGTAAAAAATAAAAGGTGACATTCAAAGGAGTTAATACTCTATAGAGATTAACCAACTGTTCTAGTTTCTTTTAAATCATGAAATAAGTAGGTAATTCTCTCAGTTACGTATTATTATTTAACTTAAAGCTATGGGTTGGTTTCGTGAATAGCTTATTTAAATGTAACTAAAAATCTGCTTCTAACATTTTTATGCTTAAGAATGACTTATAAACAACACCTGTATATTCATTTAAATTATTATAATCACATTTTTTGCTAATTGAACTTTCAAGACTTAAGAAATATTACTAATGACATCTTGGCTGTATGATATTAATACACATAATGAAAAAAGTAACTACTGAGTTTTATCTGTGATTCTACTGTGCTAATGTTCTATTGGTTGATTACTTTCTATCGTTAAATGCCTTTGTTGCTATTGGTCCACATTATCGTATTAGACCTAAATCTCTTAAAACGATTGGTCAAATAGTTTCATAAATTGCACAAACGTTGTTTTGCCATCGTTTTCCTGTATATATCTTTCATTTAAACGCACGCCTTTTGGGCGATGCGCGTGGTACTGTGATGGCTCTATTTCACACTTTTGTGAATTCTACATTTTTATGATATTTAACCTCTTTGTAACCTTTGTAGTTTATTTTATTTAAAATAACATATTTTAGTGCATAATTTATTTCTTTGTTTAATTTATAAAAATGGCGAACCAACCTCAGAAAACTGTTTATAAAATTGTCCTTACTGGAGGTAAGTGTTAGAAAGCATTTTGTTTATTTTTTAATTTGTGGACCAACATTTCCGATGTTGTCTTTATATGGAGAAGTCTGTTTGTAGGTATGTTTTGTTTGTTGAGATTTACTCTACTGATTCATAGTTAAAAATGAAATTGAGCAGATATACTTTATTATTTATCATCTACCACGTGGTTTATATCTGAATTACATAGATATCTGTTTTGTCATAACAAGGGCCATGTGGAGGAAAAACTACTGGACAGTCCCGTTTAAGTACATTCTTCGAGAACTTGGGATGGAAGGTAAGATCATTCAATAATGCAAAATACATTTTATGCTTGAATTGATTATGGAATTAATGTTTTAATTTTTCTTCTGTCATTTTGTTAAGTACAAAATAAAATTATCAGAACTCTTTTGTAAAGAAATATATTTATTTGCAAGTGAAGTCAACAAAATTGAATAAAATTGCTGACTGGTTGGTGGATAACAACATGCTTTATGGCGTCTCCTTAATGGGGATCCAATAGAATATCGTTGCACAATGTGTTTATTTACAGGTGTTCCGGGTGCCGGAAACGGCTACCGTCCTCCTCAGGTAACTCCATTTGCTAAAGCACAAGTTGAAGTATCAAAACCTATTTATTTTTGTGATATGACCTATTTGAAAATCATCATTGTTACAGTGTCAGATTTCATATACAATTCACAATTAATATAATCTTGATTTTTTAAACAAAGTATGATGATTTTGATGCTGATTGTATCACACTATTTAACTAATACTTTCTTAAATAATATTTGTACAAAATAGAAGATATTGATTAAATAGACATTTATAAAAGTTGACTATTGCTGTTGATTTTTTATTACATGTAAAGTTTTTTTAATTAAATTAGTTAAATAATTTACATAATATTATTAAGTTAATAGTATTACATAAGAATATTTAGTGAGTCAAAGAGTAAACATTAGTCTCAGACAAATTAATGTAAAGCTGAATATATTTATTCACAGTGGTGGTGTGAAGTTTGCCGACCTGACTCCAGATGAAGGTAAGTTTAACATAAAATTATATGATATCTATTACTAGGTAAGATACTCTATGTGTCACATTTTATATATTGGGCTATGAAACAAAAATCAATCAAAGTCATACATGGTTTCATTTTGACTATTTTAACCCCGTTGAAGGCTATGAATGAATGCTAGATTAGATAAAACATTAATATGTGAAAGTAAAATTTATAAATAGCATTTACTTTTTACATAATTTTGGTGTAGCTTTGGCGAAATTTACGTGATTCTATCATCTATCTACCATTGTCACCATTTTTTCTCTAAGGTGACATTTTTTATTTTTAAGTAGTCAATTTTATCTTTTCAAATCAAATCCTATCATCTTTCCACAGTATAACAGTCAAATTTTAACTGTATATAAACAATATTACAACATCATTATTTACATTAAAATATTACTAACTGTTGAAATTGTAAATGCGACTTTTGATGAATGTTGCGGGAATGTTCTAAATGGTAGCTACACTGGACTGATGGGTGTAGACATCCTTGGGAAGTTCTATGTCTAGCAATGGGCATTATGTTTAGTTTCCTAGAAACATTGGTATTATTAGGATTCAATGTGTCAATATTCGGCACGAATTGGGCCGGCTCGACCGGAGTGATACCACGGGCTCACAGAAAACCGGCGTAAAATAGCGCTTGCGCTGTATTTCGCCGAGTGAGTGTGGGTACCGGAGGACCAACCCCCCCTTCCCTTATTCCCTTTTAAAAGGCCAGCAACGCATCTGTGACTACTCTGGTGTTGCGAGTGTCTATGGGCAACGGTTATCGCTTAACATCAGGTACGATTCACGTTTGTTGCCCTATCTATAAAAAAATATATAACATAATATAATAATAATATATATATATTTAAAAAAAATGTAATTGCACTATTTGTCAGTATCAATAGATATTTTATAGCAACAGAGTTATATATTATACAATTTTATAGAAACAGAGTTATATAAACTGCCAGCCAGGTATGAATATTAAGAAATTATTTGCATAGCCCAGATCAATGAACTATTAAATTATTTGTGTTTTATTTATTCATAAACAAAGATAATCACGCTTATAAATTGTATCAGGTCAGTAGGTATATTGTATACAAAGTGAACCCATTAGTGATTTTATTGTATTATTATCATTATACTTTTAATTAAGCTACTTTGCCAAAAAATAATGAACAACCTAATTTGTTTAATCTAATGTGCTTGTTTTGGTATTTACAAAATATCTACTTCCACCACTTCCAAGAAAGTAGTGCCAATATTACAAAAAGGCAAAGATAAATTTGGATGTGCAGGGTAATTTGCGGTACTCTTGAGGCAAATTTCTATAAAACTTCAAATATGTAGGTATAGTCCTGGGAAATATAATTCACCATGGAAAATATATTTTTCCTATTAGAAAATCCTTTTTTAAATATAAACACAATTAATCATTTTATTATTGTGTGGACAAAATGGAGGAGAAAGTGACACATCGCATTTTGTTTTATTATTTTATGAACCGAGATCAAAAATTTCATTTTTTTCTCCTTTCTGTACAGTACAACTCAGTTTGCTGACAGTTCTCTCTCATTCATTTGTAGGTATGTTTTTTTTCTTTCATTAGAAATTACTACTAATATTATAAATATGAACCAAATCTGTTACTTTTACTGTTTTAGACCCGGTAAAGTTCAAAAATAGAAAAACAATAAAACCAAATACTGATGTAATTTTTATGGGTATAGTTAGGAGACCCGGTGAAGGGCATTTTTATGGAATAGATATATCCGATATATCACAGAAAAACCACTGACGAAAAATTTATGCTATTATAAAATACGGATAATAAGTACAGAATGTGAGGTCTAACCTCACATTCGTTTCAAGTTTTATGAGTCTGTTTTTATGGATATACCTAGTCATGGATGTTATTCGAATTCTCGCCATTTTCTATCATTATTTCATCCAACCATACAATTAATGACTGCAAAGCGTCTATTAAAAGTAAACGTGTCCATTAGTTAACGGAGGCTTAAACGTCGTTATTTAAAGATTTTTATTATTTGACAGTACGCCGAAATAATTAAAATAACTAATAAGTAACTACGAGGGCTGGTACTTATGGATCCGGAATAGAAAAAATAAACAAACGTATATGGCTAAATATGGGTTTATTGTTTTTCAAAGTATTCTCCGCGATGATAGATACACTTTTGCATACGTTGAAACCAATTTTTATAGCATTTTTTCCACTCTGATTGCGGTATCTCTGAAACGTGCTGTTTGAACGCGTCGACGGCATCTTCACGGGTCGGAAATCGTTGACCACGTAATTATTCTTTACATTTGGGAATAAATAGAAATCATTAGGTGCCAAGTCTGGGCTATACAGTGGGTGACCCATCAATTCTATTTTTTGACCCTCCAAAAATGTATTTGTTTCGCGTGATGTGTGACAGCTGGCATTGTCGTGGTGTAGAATGATTCTGCGTCGCTTGTTGTTTTTACGTATTTCTTCAAATACTTCCGGCAAACAAATGGTCGTGTACCACTCCGAATTTACCGTTTTACGATTCTCCGGTGGTATTGTAGCTACATGACCATTAATACCAAAAAAGCAGGCCACCATTTGCTTTAAAGTGCTTTTTGCACGAGTCCCTTTCGTAGGGTTCGGCTCATGTTGAAACACCCAAACTGTAGATTGTTGCTTAGTTTCGGGATCGTACGCATAGATCCAAGATTCATCACCTGTATAGATGTTATAAACAGATTTTGAGTAATCTCCGTTAAATTCGACGCGAGCTTCTTTATGATGCTGAGTTAAGTTGTGCGGTATCCAAGGCGAACAAATTTTTTTAAGAACAAATGTTCATGTAATATTTTATTAATGTTGGTCATACATATGCCCACAGTAGCCTCTATCTCGCGATACGTAACATGACGGTCTTGCATAATTAGTTTTCGTTCAGCTTCAATGTTTTGTGGCACAACGACTGATTTTGGGCGACCTTCCTTAACTTCGTCCGTGAGCTTACTCCGACCACGATTGAACTCACTAAACCAGTGATACACAGTGGTTTATGATGGAGCTTCAAGACCAAAAGTTGACGTTAATTGATCTACGCACTGTTGTTGCGTTAAACCACGTCGAAAATCGTAATAAATCATAGCACGAATATTTTCCATTCCATCCATTTCAGTTCCATCATTTCAGCGATATGACATTTTAAACCCATCAGAAACAAAACACTAGCGTACATAAGGAAAAAAAATAGCGGCCTGTATTTAAAAAAAAAACGAATTTTACCATAGAGGTCATATATTGCGTTTAAAAATGTTGAAATTCCAGATTCCGGATACTTAGTAGCAGCCCTCGTAATTATTGTAATGTGACGTTTTGGGGAGAATTTGTAAAGAAATATAAAAAAGTACTATGTTTATTGATTTTTGTTAAACAAGGTCTAGTTGAAGTTATTATTATTTTTGAGATTTGAACGATGTAAACAAAGCGGGTAACGGCGGTACTGTTAAAAGATAATGTCCGTCTTTTTGTAATGACCAGTTTGACTTATATTGTAGGCGTTGCGTTAGATCAGGAGTTCAACATAATTTCAGCCCCTATAGATTTGTGTCACCTAAGCATTCCTTAATGGAGTCCTGAATATCTACAAATCAAAGTAGTATGGAAATTAGTAGAACTATTCGTCGGGTGATTGCATTCTCCGATACTAAGCGTCCTGTACAATTGCGTAGAATGAATACATACACGACGAACACTTGGATGACCGAGTATAACATTTCAAGAAAGATGCAGAGCGTATGTTCCGCCCATGCTTTTCCTAATGCACACTATTAACTAACTAATATGATGTTACACATTAATTAATGTTACCAAAATTATAAATACATAGTAATTATTAGCATTAAATGAGAAATATTGTTGAAGTTTTAGTATATCTGCGATAATTTTCAAGAACTGGCGCCATATTTTGGTGGCGTTTACGCGGATCGCACAAGATCATGTGTGAACATATGTGCTGTCTATTTTTTAATGCCACAATATGGTACTCTAGTAATTTGTATGAACGCCAGTAACTTTTTTTATATTTCCCATATTTTGAATATAATATACAAATCTCTCTTTATATAAGGCTTAGAAATCAATTTAATTAAAATATAAAATGACACACAGTTGCGAGGTTAAAATTACTTAAAATCGACAATTATTTAATAAAAACATTTTTATCGAGTTGTAGAGAAATATTATAATGAAGATGCAGGCTCTCATTCTCAGGCTTCTAGACAAAAGGAAAGGTATTTTTTTGTGTTAACTGACGCGCTTAGCTATGTAAAACATGAAAAATAATAATAAAAAATTATATCCCTTATTTTTCTTGTATGGGGTGTGTCACCTACACGTGACCCTGGACGTGACGTGGGCGTAATTTATACTTTTAACTTAATATGGTAATAGAAAGAATACGACATGTTTCCTTCTCTATAGTTTTATTTTGTGAAAAAGAATAATAAATGTGTATTAATGTATGTTGTATGTATGTGATGTATATGTGGCTCACATACATACTTGTACACCACATACACTACTTTTTACTTGTTATGAAATGTGTACCAGCATTTGTTGACATTTGAAACTCGCAGTAAGTCCAGTTATTTCCACGGTTTCTTTGGATCAGCAAGCATTTTGACAGGATGCATCCAGTCCGAAAGCGAATAGTGGAAACCGCCAATTCTTTCCTCGTAAACCTATCCTCATAGAATCCACATTTTTATCAAAGCGATCAGCACCACTCATGTAATTGTTGTACAATTTTATAAGCGATGGGCAGTCAACTTGTATTTTTGTTTACTACACCAATCCGGTCCACTTTTGTTATTGGTGACAATCCATGACAATTGGAGGCCATATCCTACATCGAAGGATAGGGGATAATAGCATCTTCATCTAAGTTATCTTCATCTTCTAATGCATCAACTATTTCATTCAACGTTAACCAGAAAGAAGACAAGATGCTATCATGAATGCAGTCGAAACACAAAATTCCGTTGTAATAATGCCCAGTGTCACCTGCAGGTGACACTTACGAATTTGACCGTTTTTTGAATATAAAAGCTGTTGATTTCACAATATAATTATTTACATTACAAGTTAGATTCTATAATAACAATTTGCAAAGTATTAGAGTACTTACCCTCTTGCCATTTTTACAATAATAAAAAGTTACCAAACTGCTCCCACGCAAAAATGTCAGAACCGTTTGAAACAATTGAATAATTTGATACATAACGTGCGGTTCAGTGTTATCAAAACAAAAAATATTAATACTACTGACTGAGTTCATCGTAATTGTACCTTTTTTTTTGTTATTTTTTTATTTTATAAGTAAAAAAATCTTTAATCTCTGTCACCTACAGGTGACACTGGGAATTCACGGGTTAAGTTAATAGAATGATTACGTAGATATTTATAATTGGTAAATTAGTAGGGATATTAATTAATTAAAATAATATTACGTAAATCATAGGTATAATAAAACAATGATAAAAATAAATATGAACCAAGGTAGAAGGTAAGCATTATAAGCTGCTGATTAATTAATCTATTAGGAATTTTAATATCATTGTAGTTGTAGCCTAATACGTCACTGAAGATGTTGCCACAACCGTTTTATCTATGTCCATACTAAAACGGAATGCCAAGTGAAAGGTAACAAAAGCTAGCTGAAAAGGGAGTTTTGGTAAATAATAGGCTGGCGGCGTTAAATTATTTTGGTCGCTCAGATGCCCTGATCACGTGCTGCGTTTATTTTCATCTCGAAACCCATCATTGCGGGCCGTATCTCCGATTTACGTAACTAGTGTTTATTGTTCTACCACGTGCCTCTGTTAGAAATACAATCGCAATGAACACGCAGGCACACCGCATAATCCATATTCACTACACAGGAAATATCTATTTGCTGTTTTATTTTCGTCAAATATGTTAAATTAATTTTCTAGAAAATAATTTTAGTCTATCGATATTTTTTTTACATATTGGTCTTGACTTGAAACGCTTATGCTAGCATTCCTGCGTTATTAATGTAATTATAATAATTAATTTTAAATATTAATAGGGTGATTACTAAAAATGATTAGTCCCATCCTTTACGTATTACAAGTTTACCTTCACACTTTCCTGTGTAATCTTCTTATTGAAAATAGCTACATACTACGCTCATGTGTTGTTTTGTCAGGCTTCTGTCTCCGTGGTTGTGGTCCACGTGAGCTCTGACGTACCGCCCCAACTCATGGTCACGATCAAGGCGATCGTGAAACATGTAAATCCTTTTTTCTATTATATAACTATTTTCGTTTTGAAAGATTTATACAGTGTTTTCGTTTTCTTATTCTATCAACAGAACAGAGTAGAACCTTTTAGTCGTGGTCGTCAAAATATAGTCCGATTTACCAATCGAATAAGGTGATAGATTTCCTTCGAGCTGATATAAATAAATTGAAATGGACCGTATATGTAATCGATAATTCTGTTCTTTGAAGAACTTGAGTATACTTATAAACACCTACCATTACTCATCAACTAGGAAAATACCAGATTAAGACCTCATCATAATTCTTGGCGACTATTAGTTATCGTGTAATAGTTGAATATATAATATTAAATAATGTAGATTTGAATGGACTACACCAGACTCGTCTTCTTTGATACACCCCTTCCATCTTGCCTAATTCTGCGGTAAAATAGCGGTGTTTCCATTGTCGTGCTCCGATGTAGAGTTAAAATAGGCAGTGAAATTAATGGGTTAACCTTATGCCTTATGTCACATATTTGCTAACGTACACTAAGGTTATTGTAGAAGTTCAGATTTGCTACGAATCTCACAAGAATCACCGGCAACTACAACCACTCACCAGCTTGTTTGCCAAAATGCAGAAACGTTCGCTAAATATTCTAAAATGATTATCGCGAAAAAAGCCCTTTGTGACTTTCTTAAAAAAATATGAAAAAATAGTAAATGCCTCTACACCACAGTTGTATTATTTGAACAGATTCTATGAGGAGAGAATAGCATACATGAAATTAATAAAATAATCAATTACAGTGCTTCGTTTATTTGAATAGCAAAGCGGTGTGTTTCATCAGCCGTCGTCGGATTTCTAAATAGGAATTCGTGTAATTTGTTTAAATAATAAATCTAATAATTCATGGAAATTAAGTGTATAACATTGACAACATAACCCACATCTAATGTCATCTTCAAACATGTTTTTTTTTGGTAGCTTATATTCTATATGCTAGCTATTATATATATATATATATATATATATATATATATATATATATAGCTATCTATATCTGATATAGGGCTGCACCCTATATCAGAATATTTGTTGTAGATCCGTTGGCTACTTTCCCAGTTTTAATGGAGTAGGGTAATAGTTTTAATACTGGCGCAAATACGAAATAGAATTATTTTTGATCAGAGTATTCTTGTTCCATCACCTTCCATTGACTCCACTTAGGGCCATTTGCAAAATTTATACACAATAAACTTGGTGCAATGGTGACTCATATCAACAGTAAACAAAACAGTAAAAAAATTAGTATTCCTTAGCTTGTGCCATCTATTATTTTGTTTGACTTCTAATAATAGAAAATAGGTATTTCCTCAAACAATAGAGCCGCATACAAATGTATGAAATCCTAGTAGCTTTAGCTAAGTTTCGCAGACATAGCTGTTTTTAGGGCTCCATACTCGTTTTGTTTATTGCCTGTCGAGGTTATTTTTGTCAGGAACGCGTAATGGTATCAAGTTTTTCATTACAAAAAAAAATATTACGATTTTAACATTATTTGTGGCCTCTTACTTGGTCGGATAATTTTGTTTTGTTTGAATTATATTTATTTCTGCGCCCAACAGTTCGTGAGCGTAAAACTTGTCTATTATTTCTTACTTACTCCCGTTTAATGAAATCGACTCATAAAAATATACTCGTTTGACTTCACCCTTAACGTTTAAAATATATCATCAGAAACATTAGAATAATATGTGACATATCCAGTTTTGTTTATAAACATATGGGACAACATAAACATATATCATCTTCAAATGCGTTATAAATTTGAAACATGAATATACGACATTCTATCAGAACAGACAAAAGCTTATACCAGCGTTTCTACTCGACCATCGTATTTCCACCTTATTTGCTGCAATGATTTCGGTCCATTTGTCTTGCTGTGGTCATTATGTTTGATTTGTGTCGTACGCTATGACGTCAATCGCTAGCGATGAGTGAGTTGATACAGTATGTGGTTGGCGCGGTTGAATCTACTGATAACTTCTCCCAACATTTTATGTTTGCTTTATATATATCTAGAAACACAAAAACTTTTACTTGTAACATCCCATTGACCGAATATGTATGGTATGGTATTTACATCAGAGGTATTCGTAGGCATCAAATCAGTACTTGCTCAAGTGTTATATTTACGGATTTATAAGTTGCTTATAAGATCAATAGATTAAGTTCATTCCACAGGTATATGGTGAACGCCTTAATACAATTTAGAATATCTTCTTTACATATCATAAGTCTTCCATATGAATTGGTCCTTTCGTATTATTTGTCGTTTCTTATCTTCAGACTCATTAATGCTTATCGCATTAGGAGATTTAAAAATAGTTTAATATCGACTACTTTGTTTATGTTCTTATCTGTAACAACAATGTCTGATAAAGAGTTCGCATATTTTCCTTTGTTGTTCTGTAACTGAATTGTTTTGTGCTGAATTGTCATTGAAACGAGTTTCTAATCAAGTCGTATCTATTTAACTGCAATGGTTTTAAATGTCAATAAAATATCTATGTTCATTATGAACGATATCTCGTTGCGCAAAATAATGTCAATGCTATACGGCATAAAGAAATTTCAATTATAATAGTGTAGGCATTGTTATAATAACTTTATTGACTGTTGTGAAACGAATTTCATTATTTTCTTATACGACCTTGCACTCGTTATTGAAAATTTTCAGATGTATTAGTCAGGTGATGCAATGTTTATATTATTTTAATTGAGTAGTTTAGTATATTTTTGTGAGGTATATGAGAATCACTTTTGAGTGTTTCACAGGCTCTAAGTTCCAGGAGGATTGTATCAGATGCACCGCTGCGGCGGTAGCACTAGCGAGCAAGGGTACTAGTGGTGAGTGGTTACCAAGTATCCGAAACAAAAGACGATTCATATAGAGCTATATCCTTTGCTCATGCGACACCATTTATGTCAGTAATTTGAGGAGTCAACAATTCATTAGTGTACGCCTGAGTCGTGTTATGTCTAGCTTTCGTCTTCACGAGCTCATTTGTCACGCTGTGTGAAGTTTGTTCGTAGGTAAGTACCGTTATGGTGTTCACCATCGTAGGTATCGTCGCGTTCATTGAGACGTTGCATTGTTTTATAATAAACATTTATCTTCGGTTTATATAACACTTTTATCTTCTAATTGGACGCGCCGATTAGATGTCGCGGTTTGCTGAAAGAATATTTTGATAACGCAGTACATGGTATGATAACAATTAAAAATGTTAATACAATGATGAGACATAGAATAGTGTTCTAGTGTATACATTAAATAGCATGTCTTGGCTAGTGTTAGATGATACGTTTATTGAACGGCTAGCTAGTCTATTTACGTCATCGGAGGCGTGTTTGTTGAGGTGTTGTGCGCCAAATTGAGTCTTCACTTACGCTCGAAGCCGTATAAAAAATCAGTGAATGACCATGTGTTTTGTTTGATGGATTCAAAACAAGATAGTTTATTTGGTATTCAATTTACTTCAACAAGACACGTGTACTGTCTAATCAGCAAACAAATTCGTCTACTTACATAAACGTGAGCATAAAGGAAAAATTGAGGTTATGAATAATGTAGTAATCGTAAAAGAATTAATATTAGATGGATCATAAATTGGAAATTCGAAGGAAATTACTCGACGTTGTCTCCATAGGTAAATTTGTTAAAAGCACGAAAGGCAAGCTTGATGTGGCCACAGACACGCGATATTAAAATAAACTTCTACTTCCGATGAGTATATATTTACTCTTTTTGCTGTTTGCAACATAAATTGGTTTATAATATCGCTTGAAAAGTTTGTGTTATGCAAATCGTCTTTATGATAATTACTAGGATTAAATTGATATTATGATATTTAGGTTACACATTATCATGTACGAAGTTATTATCTCATAGATTAAAATCCGTTATTTCCCTTGTTTGTTTATAAACCACTCATACGGAGTAAGAAATGACAGAATTGCATAAATTCCAATGTTAATTAAATTAAGTTAAGTTTTTCGTGCTAAGATAATCAATGTTTGGATATTTTGTGTAATAATTTACACAAACGAGAATGGCGGCAAGTTTGTCCTTAATGATAACCGAAGTCAAACTATATATTAAAAGACTAAAACCTTAATGAAGACGTTTCTAAAAATATAATTCATTATTTTTTATATTCTAAAATTATACAAATATTTTTTTTATGAAAGACATGCTGTATAGGCATAGATCCTTTGACTTTTCCCATTTATAGGGAAAAAAATTAAGACTGTCACTTATGGTCATCGTTCCCTTTGCCTTCCCAGAATGGGAAAATTAACCAAAAAAAATATATGTCTATAGTAGTAGTATATATAATATATGTCTACAATAAAGACTACTTTTTGTGTTTCGTTGTTGAAGTTGTGTAGGTTTCGTTGGAAGGAATCATTATTTACATTATTAGTCATGTTAGGAAACGACAACAGTTTCGTTGTTTGTTATTGGATTGCAACATGTCTGGAAGGAAAGGTATTATTGGATAGGGCTGCAACTATTTAGTCGGTAGGCGCAAGATATAGCTCTATGTGCACGTTATGAGTGTGCTGTGGTTCCTTGGTTGATCTAGACATGAAACAAATATTAATCCACCTGAGTTCTTGGGCGAAATTCTAATAATAGATTATCCTAAAGTAATATAGAGTAGATAAACTTGGTTGAGATTTATTGTCTGTGATATTATGCAGTAAAGTTTTGTTTGAATGTTTTTGAAATTACAGAATTACATTTTTGTTGTATTAATAATTTTTATTATTAAATTATATGTTTATTATAATGTTTTGATATGTGTTTATGTTAATAAACATGTATAATATGAGGAGGGTTAGGTAAATAACTGGTTGAAATGATTTAAATAAATACACCAACTTCTGATATCTGATAGAAGTAGATATTTATGTTACATTAAATAATACTTCAAATAATACAGCCTAATACAGATATATATCTTCGCGCTCATGCTTGGCCACATAAAACACGAAGACAATTATAATTTTTTTGGGATATCTTTCAATGTAGATTTTTTAAATAAAATCGAATTCTTAAGTATATGTCATTATATTTAATTATATATAATAATAATTTACATAACCAAAATTGTCTAGAAGTTTAACGTCGGTATTAGTTTGTGTAATATTACTGCAACCTGACATTTTACAAGAATGTGATAATCACAACATGAGTCATTATTAAAACACGGGAACAATATTTTATGAAATCTCGCCAGTCTCCGTTATATGGGGCTAAAAATGGCAAACGGTATATCCTAGCGGATGAAACAATGAAGTACTTCTAAAGAGTACCTTACAATTACGTCATTGTTCCACAAATATTTTTGCAATTCCATCATAAATTTGCAAAAGTCATAAAGTTTTCACAACATATTTAGAAAGCGGCAGAATTTTTGAACGCAATGAAAAAACTTCAGTTCTGACGTTATTACTCCGGATGAGCGAAACGATGGTTCACAGCAAACTTGGTTATTACTAAACGTCTCAGTTGAGTTAACTTGCAATATTCTTCCAATAAGAAATGTTCGAGTGCAATCTATTGATATCAGGTTGGGTTTCAATCAATGATAATTATTTCTCGCCTCAATGATGCTTTATAAAGCCACTATATCGATTGGTAGTACTATAACTTTCTTTGTAACGTTCTCTTGAGGAACGGTCGCTCTCACTATAAACCATATAGGTCATTAGCTTAGACTGAGTTTGGTTGGCCACATCGGTCGAGCCGGTCGGTCTGGAGTCTGACATAACCACCGCGAAATTTGGTTATGGTATCCCATAAAGATTCTCAGCCTCTCCTATCCTGAGGGAAAATAAGAAAGAGTTGTTCGTTACCATATTTTATATCTCGTATGCTACAGTTCAAGAGCCTTCCGTCATTATCAAAAGTGCTACAACTTATAACCTCTGTTCCATTAGGCATCTTTAAATTGAGTTTGTTCGTTATTTGTACGAAATAAGTTAAACGGCATTAAACACATGTTTTTACTTTTCTGCGTTCAAATTTAAAACGTACCACATTAGCTTTGAATTACACACGAATCTGGCTTTTTGCATCGTGATTATTTTTAGAACTTACGATTATAACTTCTCTGTTATTTGTTTACGCATTGTCGCGCAAAAAGCTTCACTTGCTACACAAAGTCCACTTCGTTTTGATCTAGTCGTCATAAGAACAATAGTCATTCCCGCTCCCCTGCCCTTGACATGAAAGCTGTGACCTTTTAAATGTAAATTGATTCAATTGTTGATCTCTCTCGGCTATTACGCTCCAGTTAAGTTTATGCATTAGCAGAAAACAAGGAGGAAAATAGAGTGACGTTTTTTGTTTCAGGAATTTCCTTGTATGTCGTGTTGAGTTCTCAGCTACATTTCCTTATTGCTATTCTAATAAACTTTTTCTTTGTACATACAATGTGTACGGACATTATCTGTGATACTGTAAAACAAAAATGAAGAAACTATAGTCACTCATAAATATCATACAAAATATCTAGGAATTATATGTTATTTTACTAGACATTAGAGATTGTCTTTTTTAAGGTTCCGTACTGCGTATCAAAAAACGGAGCCCTGTCTGTCTGTCTGCCAAGATCCTTTTCGCTCGAGAATCGTTATGGATCAAGTTGAAATTAATGTCAAATACTCAGGACTGCAGTTCTTTGCAGCAGTGAAAAAAAACTATTTTCAAATCGACGCAATCTAAAGACTGCCATTTATGCTCAGTTTTAATACACACTACTACTTTTAATATACAAAGGAATCAGAACCTATAGAATACTTCCCCTTGACCTAGAATAATACATTTTGGTATGAAGCAATATCAAACAAATAAAGGAGAACCATAAATTTATGCTTCTTCATTTTTTTCATATCATGCCGTATAGTTTGACATTCACAATGAAATCAAAACCTTTAGGGTATTCCCCGTAGGTATAGATTTATAAAATATTGTATGAAGTAATTTCATGTAGCACACGTAAAGGAAAAAGTCTCAAACCAACAAATTTGTAGTTGTGTTAGAAATCAAATTATTTTTTACTTGTAGGGGAATCAAACCCTATAGAGTAACCGTTAATCTTGAATTATGGAATAAAATATGTGGCACAAATAAAAAAAACTGAAATCTGTACTTATATCACAAAAAATTGCGATTATTAGTGGAACATTCGTTGTACAAGTCCAATTCGCACTTGGGCGGATTTTTTTACTTGGTTCAGCAAATTCATCAATAAGCGACACAAATCCGTATCATTTTCGAAACATTAAACATTTTAAATATAAAAATTTCAGCTTAATTCTTTTTTAATTAATGATTTGAGCTTATGTTCCCGTCACATTTATCTTTCATGCACTCTCCTCATTATCATTCATACTAACATTAAGCTAGAGACGAATGATGTTGTTCGAATCTACTATGCACTTTGATGTTTCGATGTTATAATAAGAAGCAAAATAAGAAACGCTCCTAAATGTATTTTGCGTTTGCCCAATTTCATATTAGGAGTATTGTAGGGTGAACATATTGTGCCTTTCAATTAATCCACTTTATACCCGACAAGTTCACTGGCAAGCTAAAAATAAACGAGACTGCCATGGTCGACGTATCGGCTCTCAGGCGGTTTCATTATTTTTTTGTCATACTAATTTTTAAGCCAAGGTTTTCTAAAATAAAATGTGTTTGTCTGGCGACAGAGCTCGTCCAATTTAAAAACGAGTAAATCCTGCTAATTCATAGTATGATATGGGTCGACCCCGTAGCACGACCCACAATATGACAGCGCAATTCAATATGTATGTACTGTCAAAAAACAATGGGATGGCAAGATGGCGGTTACTCTCCGATAAACTCTTCGTCATAATGATACCGTATTTTCGTGGTAATGCTACGGGACCGGATTAGGTAAAATTAGTACCTATTTCACACGTTCCTAAGATTAAAAAATACTTATTCCCAATCTATATACAAAATACAGAGTCAGCGTTAGTTACATCACTCAGATAACAAGAAAATATCGCCTGTTTCTTGGATTTTTCTCCGTCAAGAATTCAAAAGTTAGATAAAGCTGGGGAATGAAATTACGCAGAAAAAAATGATTTATTATTTGGGGTTTCGCTGCTGTCAGCGTGTCATTGACAATCTGATCGCCCGGGTCATCTAGTACTGATATGGAACGAAGTAAATATTCAAATTAGATAATTTCGTTTATAACAACAGTAATAGCGCTTATGTATTCGGAATAGTTTATCCATCATTTACGATTTATTGTATCGAACAAATGTAATGAAAATAGCGCCGATGTTTCAATAGTACTGTTTTTATATGTTTGTCAATTCTTCTATCTATTATAGACAGAGTTATGATTAAATATATTCAAGATGTTACCCAAGAACTTGGAATTAACGATAATTGAACAGGAATACATTTGTTAATCAGGTAATACATTCGGATATTTCTGCAAAACCCTCTTAGAAAACGGAATTGTTAGTGACCCGGATTAGGTACGTAAACAAAAAATACCTACCTGCACGGACTTGGTATTCATTTTCATCTAATCTTATATTTCAAGTCTATATCTGTATTAACAATAATACAATCCCGAATGTTACTATTTCTTACACCACAACATATATTAACGCGCCCAGTTCAATAAATAAAATATGATGTTACGTTGTACCCTTTGGCTTACGTATTATTTACAAAACTGTTCCGTCAATGAGACAATATCATGATTTAATAGCATCTAACACGCACGCATAATCATGCAGGTGGTATCGTTTGCGATTCTGCCATTAACATCGGTTTCGTAATTATTTTAGTAGCTCATTCCAGTAGTCACGCGCCTCTTGAGACTTATGACGGAGCCGTAATGAAAATCTCGTGATTATGTACTTGAAATCTGTGCCAAAAATTCTTTAAATATTTTGTTGTACTTTTATGTATCCAAATCTTTTAAAAATTACATTATTTGATGGAACGAAATAAGGTACTTCTTCTTGGGTCTTCCAATCGCGACATTCCGGAGGCCCGGTTTTTTTTTTAATTTTTCGAAAATCATACATTTATCTGACACTCCTACAGTGAATAAAAACCTCTCGAGAAAACGATTATAGTGTCAAGTGCTGCCAAGACTGAAAATATTATATCCGTTGTCAAACTGTATCTTCCACATCTCTTATCACTCAGCGCTGTCGAATGCTTATCTAGTATCAGCATAGCATCAAACCAAAGAGCGATATTTATTAATGTACCCTTTAATCACACATTAGGTATTAGTTATCTATAAATTCAGATGACAACGGGCAACATCAGTGCATGGTCAGATCCACTTAGATTATCAATACCTTAGATTGGCGTGCATTTTATGCTAGTAACAAGCCGTCCGTTACATAAACCTATACATGTTCTTGCCTGTTTTTCTCAAAGATGCTCCCAATTTCCGAATAGGTGTAGCGTCAATTTTTTCTCTTGTTCATGCAGATACAATGTTTTTGTTCTCTTACAGTTTTGCTATAGATGACACATATCCATACTAATCATATTAATAAAACTAACGCTTTGTATTTACATACTTATCTTTTAATGTTTCACGATATTATTAGTATAATTAAAAAGATCATACAGAAAGTACGTGACGGAAAACAGTATGCGTTGTGCGAGCCAAGCTTAAACTCGAGGGGCGTCTTCCCTATGACGATACTGCTGTAAGACTAAATAATAATACGCTAATTGCCTGGATTTAAACGCTAGTTTTCATGCGCTAGTTCGATATCTATCTCTTGATTGTGTATATCATTGATGTTAGGACGAGTAGGCCTTGGTAAACCTATGAGGTTGAAGATTGGTCGATTTCACCTTTCAATTTCTTCACAGAAGTTACCTCACGATGTTTTACTTTACCGTAGCAGCTTAAGATAAATGTACATATGAAATTTGAAGAACGAAAATATATGGCAATTATATTTGTAATTTTTTTCAGGAATATAGAGCATATCATATCAGCTGGGTTGGTTTACCGCTTTCTCGTATAACTCTTTAAGTAATTTCAACTCCGTAAGAGCTAGAATTACTTCGGTATCGCTGGTCATGTAATTTTATACTTCAAACTGTGCAACGTTTTTAATAGAATGAAACTACTGAAGTTATAATACTTCTTAGAATTTTTAGTTTCTTTTTTATGCAATGCACATGACAACATACTGCCGACCTAACATTAATTAACTATTTTGTAGCTATATACATTTATTAATTAGGTAATAGTGCTTCTGAGATAAAATTACTACCTATTACTGTAGTATGTATAGTATTTAAGGTATCCACTTCCTCAAATGTTGTGGTCAGATGAGACTCGCTGCTACTTTCGGTTTTATCCTCACTTAACATCAACGGTAATGTTCGCTATGCTTATTGCAAATGTTGCAGATTTACTGCGAATCCCACAAAAATAGCCACATAGATTAGGCTACTATAACCATTTATCATAAGGTGGACAGTTAGTTATTAACCACAAAAACTCCACACTAACTTACAACAGCAACATTCCTCCCGCTCCCAATGAGCTCTGAGAACCTTGTTCTCATACGTATATATATAGTTAAAAAACATATAGACACAACGGGGCTGCTACCCCGTTACTCCGTACTTGTAAGTTTTTTGACTCCGATTACCAAATATTTGCCCCGCAATGTTACCGATTTTAATTGGCAAAAAAATTTCCAAACGTATTGATAGAATGAGTTGACCTGTACTGCTCTTGTGCGTGATGCGAGGAACTATAATATAAAGTACCGCTTCATCTTCGCTATTATCCGTGTTCCCTATAATACGTCTGATATATTTGATCGTTAAATGTGCAGTGAGCAACACAATAAGCTTTATCATTTGCACCACGGAAACCATTGCTATTACGAGCGGTATAAAAACTGTCTAGGTCAACATGAGAATTATGACATGTTGCTGTGTGTACGTGTCAGAGAATTGTCCCATTCCGAACGATTTTGTATACTTGATATGTAACAAACGTACATAAATATTGCGTACGTTGCGTTCATATTTTGATCTTTAGACTTCATATTCTGGCAGTCTGTTTAAAAACCCCACGTGTGGGTTTGGCTCCATTTCAATTGAATAAATTGCGGTTATTGTTGTTTAGAAACTGATTTTCTATATAAATAAAACATATTATGACAAATGAGTAAATAATGATAATAGATATCAGACATAGTATTGCGTGTAATCGAAACGTCTTATTGCGTGGAATTGTGTTTTAATCTCATTTATTTGATACTACCTACTTCCTGACTGTATTTGAGTTCATACATTTGTGGCATCATTCGTCATCATCGTAATTTGACCTTGGTCAATAAAAATTTGGAAGCTTCCTTGGTCTCAATATAATTACATAGTTAATAGTAATCAATAAAATCCTTAAAGATTTTCATCACGGCTAATTAATATTTATTTTGTAGCGGATAAATCGCTTTGTGTCTGAAGATTATGAAAGTGAACTGTTAGTATTGTAAAATGAATTAATAATTTTGCTTTGCAGATGTAAATGTATGCTAATAGAAAAAGACAAAATATAACAAAACGATGACTATATTTCTTTTTTTCTATCATATGTATTTAAACATTTTGTATGTATCACATGTGTATAATAAATGGATAAGTGTTCAATTTTAATATACATATTTGCGAACAGTATCCAATATTACTTAAAATGTACACCTTTTATACATAATTCTTTAAAACGAATTTCTTTGTTGCAGCGGCAAAGTTTCAAGAGAATCTTCTGAAAACCATGATTCAGATCGAGAATACCTTCTTCGAGCTCGGCCGGTCTTGCCAGAGGAATTGTCTGATTATCTGTGATCGCGGCGCCATGGATGCTAGTGCATGTGAGTTATCAGTTCTATAAAACAGGCTCTTTGTGGGAGCCTTCGCACTTCGACCCACAGATAATCTATTGTACTGGAACTTTCATGTACTCACTGTAAATTGATATGATTTCCATATTTTACATGTTTAATCTTTACGACGAACCTATAAATAGTAACACATAGTAGGGACACATAGGACGCAATGGGGTATTTAATCGCTTTGACTCGATACAGTTTTACATATGCGTATGGAATATTTTATAAGCCAGAAGCAGTGAATCGTATGTTATTGTATCATTCTATCTTTAAATATATAATCATAACCTCAAAAGAATAACTATATATTAACCCAAGTTAGTCTGAAAATAACTTTATTACTACAAGCCAATGTGTACTAAATGTTTATATATAGATTCGATAAAGAAATTAAAACATACAAAAACGCCGTAAGGCTGTTTTGTTTAAATTTTATTAGTAACTTACAACCAATGTTGGCTATAATTTTGCTAGTTGCGATCATTGGACCCAATGACTCAATAGTTATCGTCATTGTTGAATCCTCGACCACTTGTAATGACATGCATGTGTCATTTCAGTTATATCGAAGGAAAAGTGGGAGACTATAATGGCTGCCAACAATTGGAACAGCGTGGAGTTGCGGGACAACCGATACAACCATATAGTGCACATGGTGTCCGCTGCAAATGGCGCCGAAGACTTCTACTCCACTGAGGTAAGCAACGCACATTAACATGCTTTTGTTATATAACAGGTTTAAACTCATTAAAATTGCCCAAAGAACTAGTGGGCAGGGCACAACTTTCGCAGGACTGAAGATCATTGGTGTGGAAAGGTACTAGAACCAGGAAGCGTTATTAGACCTTTCAGAAGGTAGACTATTTTGAAAAGTGCTGGATGGTCAAGATCCTTGTGTTAAAACCCTACAAAATATGATAATGTCACCTTAATTATTGATTTTTGATAAGCTAATAGGCGAACCTTCTGAAGTCTAATTTTCCAAGGCTGCAAATATATCTAGATTGTTTCGACATAAGGCAATAAAGCCACAGTTAAACATATGTTTTCTCAAAAATCGCTCAGATTAATAAAAATGTTGATCTGGTCAAATGATTTGATAGTTTTACGTTGTTTCATACTGTTACTAGTCGCAAGTTTAATTTTTTTTCGACGTGCAAGCGCTGTATCGTCGCTATAATTACATGTATTGCGATTGTAATTGTACCGCGGCTATAATAGTGTCACAGTGGAAGCACGTGGTGCCAAAATTGTGGTGCAACAATTAGGAGGCGACTTATTTTTGTGGTAAATGGCACACATTTCTAGAAATTAGTACCACGTGCCAATTATACAGTTTGAATTAGCACTTACTATGTACGTTTGCTTTTCTGTGCAGACTTGTAAGAGCCATTTAAGGCGACAATGTGACAAATTATCAGTAACTAGCGGACCCGACAGACTTCGTCCTGTCAAAAAGATTTGTACAGTGGCAGTTTTTTGTTCCTAATTATTTTATAGATAATGTCGCATAGCCAACCAAGTCGCAAAAAAAGTCTAAATGACCTATTACATTTTGTGGCTATTCAATTTTGGAACGTGACATTAAATCCTCCAACGATGTATTCTGTGCTCCAACGCA
This sequence comes from Scirpophaga incertulas, assembly GCA_036419045.1. Classification (NCBI taxonomy): domain Eukaryota; kingdom Metazoa; phylum Arthropoda; class Insecta; order Lepidoptera; family Crambidae; genus Scirpophaga; species Scirpophaga incertulas. Next base: position 22,024,793 of record CM071635.1, on the reverse strand, counting down.
CGCACGCACACTGTTTTGATAGATATGATTGAATTTCAACTATAATGTAGCGTTAATAAAGCGCAAATTGACTCTTTGATGTTAGGAACACACCTTCATTGCTTAGACAACAGTGAGTGCTTGCAATATGAACTTTATACAATAACAATAAAGCTCAATTCGACTGTACTTTTTAGTTAGAAAACGTTTGCATGGGAAAATAAAAGGGCTGTTTTTAGGGTATTTCCGATAATTATTCGAATTTTCCTCATTGTAAAAACCCTCCTTGTACTTCAACGAACATTAACAAAAAAGAATTGGCCAAATTGGTCCAGGCGTTGTTGAGTTATGAGCTTACCAACACACTTTGCGTTTCATTTTTATATATAAGATGAGGGAATTTCTGACAGCCTGTTATTTAATCTAAGATGAGTTAAAATTATTGTTGTTGAATTGTTAAGAAACAATTATTTCATATTCCTCTTTTATGTTTCACTGTATACATTTTATTCGTAAAACAATATCTTTCTAATCCATATCTATATGTGTGGTGTACGCAACAGCAACGCTTCAAATGTTGACCTTGCGACAGCTCTTATAGTGCTTGTAATTGAGACGGTATTCGTAGTGTAAATGTGAAGATTGACGTGTACTGAGTGACTGTACATAATCGTTTGTAATTTACAAACACTTTTTAGTCTATGAAATGTGTTTTGAATTTAAGAACAAATGTATACGCCAGGTATGAACAGGCTTAGAAAAAACTCTCATTGCTATATGGAATTTATATTCTATTTTTTTTTTTGATATTAATGCCGACCATGTTAACCTCGGAGATCCTCTAATCAATAAATTAATATTTGTGTCTATTTACATTACATATCGTCGGCTTGGAAGAAGACTGTCATAACTCAAAATATACAAACTTTCAGGGGAAGCATGTAAACATTTTACTGGATAAAATGTACTCAGATCTCGACCTCATTAGAAACGTTATTCTTTACAGGTGGCTTTATTATTATATACATTTATTGAAGTTGAAGTTAAATTCAAGTTGTATCATTGCGAAAACAACAATGTATTTTTTTGAGTTATGACAGTCTTCTTCCAAGCCGACGATGTATATGATGTATTAACGTTTATATATACTCCCTTTCTATATATTATCGTGTAAAATTTATGCAGGCGTTTTTTCGCCGTCCAATGTTGACAAACACTTATCACTCATCCTTTAGTATATATTTATTTATTCCATTATAAAACTACAAAGTCTTTTTACAATATGAGAAGTCCATTTTGACAGGTGTCACCTTTATAGTTCATCTGTCAATTCTGAAAGGTGAACTATGGAGGTGACACCTGTCAGAACGGATTTCAGTTGATGATTTGCACAGTGGTAATAATGGCTTGATGCATTGTAATAATGGCTTGATATAACGATTGTAGCATGATCACTCTCTTTAAATGCATAAATAAGAAGTTCCCTTGAACGGTATTTATTTAACGGCACACTAAAACTTATCTATGATGGAGCAGTAACAGATCCCTTTTTTTAAATAGTTCATAATCAATGTCAGAATGTTTCTGTCAAGAATCTCAGTAATTTGTTTAGTTTCCTTGTTATACACACCTCCTGCATTTTGAAATAAATACTGCATTATAAAAATAAAAACTTTCACTTTAATATTCAGCCAATCGATAAGGTTAATTGTAAGGAATGCATTTGGCCATCAACATTAATGATACTGTTAAATCAGCTTGATAGTTTTCAATCCTCCATATATAAAAGCAAATATAGACAGAATTTGTCCTTTATGCTCATAAATATTCATAATCTATACACATATGTACGTATATTAAAAAATATATTACAATTCTATAATATTGATAAGCGACCCACTTTACTTCGCAGGAGATGATAACTTCGTTTCCGTATTTACCTAAAATTCTTAGTACGTATTTTATATCATCATATTGATTTACTAATCTTTGTTATAATCATCTTTATCGACAGTGAAATATATATTTTTTTGCTAATAATAATAAGATTGATTCTAGATTAACTGGTTTAATAACATTGATTGTGCTGTATCCAACTGCAGCACCCAGTTAGTCAATTAGTTTAAATGTCTCATTAAGTAATGTGTAATTTTATACTATTATTACGGCAGAGAAAGAGTTGGAATTGAATAATAAGGATAAAAATTAACTAACCTCTCCGAGTCTCATTATCAATAACCTAATTGATGTGACCATTTTATTTAGATTTAAAAACATTATATTATTATTCTTGATGAGATATCGTCTGTAGAATGTCGTATGTCAAGCGTATTAACGTTTTCAAACCAATACATATCAATTACTAATCGATATTTAATTTGTTTTGTTTTGGAAATAGTTTAATAGTACCAATAAAGAAATGTTTTAAATAAAATATCAGAAAGTATTGGAAAGAAAGAAATTTATATTGGTTGAAATTTTGTGCAATATAAAAAACTAGCTTCCGCCCGCGTGAAATTAGTTTTTGTCAATCCTGGTCCCTTATGTCTAAGAGACTCTTACAGGGGCCAGCCTCACGTTGACCAAGATTCATGGTCTTATCTTCAATTCAACCCCTATTTCAGCCCCACACTGGTTAAAATTTCAAAATGCTAGAACAAACGATTTTTTGTTTATGACGTGATATTTGACGTACTTGCATACTAACTTTCAACCCCTACCTGGTCGAAATTTCAAAAATGCTAAAACAAATGTTTAATGATTTCTTATCAAGTGCTTAAATATAAAGTTTTATGGTTTTATCTTTTAAAATCAAGAAATCCCATACAAACTTTAAACCTCTATTTCAACCCCTTCATCCCTTTTATTCGAAATAAAAAGTAGCCTATGTTCTGTCTCAGGGTCTAAAGATTGTCTGTACCAAATTTCATCAAAATCTGTTAGGAGGTTTAAGCGGGAAAGCGTAACAGATAGACAGATAGAGTTACTTTCGCATTTATAATATTAGTTGCGATAGTTGTAATGTTAAAAGTAGTTATTGGAAGATTTGAAGGAAAACATTATGATACCACCTGCATACGCCTGCGAAGATATTCAATGCGGTGTTATGTAGTCGACCCTAAGACTAACGCGTTAATTGCTTTAACATATTTACTTTAGAATCATGCCAATCCATGACGACGTATATAAGCCGAAATAAGCGCGTTTAACGTATTATATATGCGTCTAGAATCAATAATGTGTTTTACAATTGTAAGTCGATGGAATTATCGAATCCAAACGTTATGCTCGGCTAGCATGAAGTAGCCTGTAGTCGTTCATAAAAAATGGACTGTTCACACTATAGACTTCCTCGATAAATAGGGTATGCACCACTATAGGCTTTATCGATAAATCGCAGTGGACCTCCATGAAATATCAGCTATCCAACACTTAGATTTCCTCAATAAATAGATTATCCCTGACTAGACTTCCTCGATACATGGGCTACTACACTAAGATGTTTAAATTCGAATCAGTATTTTCAGCGACTAGTGCGTTCAACCAAGACAAAACTTACCTATTTACATGATCTTTCCTCAGTCCCATTATTTTTAACGGGCAATCGTGCAATGGTCATAGACCAGAGGGGCTATCGCACTAATAAATCGCAAGCGAAACGCAACGGAACCGTTCGGCTTAACCAATCCGAACGCCACAATATCACGTCATCTGTTCGATGACGTGATATTCTAGCTCTCGGATTGGTTGAGTGGAACGATTTGGTTTCGTTTCAGCTGCGATTTGTTAGTGCGATTGCCCCCCAGGACCGGATGATAAGTCGTATGTTCTCTAAAGAAGGCCACCCACCCAACAAAAACAGATATCTCGACATTCCTCCAGAGTCTATGAACACTTGTTCACTTTCGGAATCTATTTTAGTAATTCATTGGCATTTATTAAATGAAATACTTTAATGCAAGATTGCTCTCCTCATAGAGGTTTGAAAGTAATATTTTTCGGGATTTTGATCACTAATCCCAGCCAAAGTCGTGTAGAACCTTATAGAATATTCTATAATGTATGAAAAGTATGTGTATGCAAACTATTTAGTTAGTACTAGTATTCATTAAAAATATGGACCATTCCGGAAAAGTAATAAATCAATTACATACATATCACACCTCTTTCCCATGGGGGTAGAAAAAAAATACAATTTCCACTTGCTACAAACCCAATCATCTTCCCTATTTTCCTCGACACTTCATTAATACTTTCCTGAACGCTCGTCGGTTACGGGCACCATGAATTAACATATTGCAAAAAAGATTAATGATTGCGAAATATTTCAGCATACGTAATGATAGTCAATAAATAATGATTTAATGATGTCTCTGAATCATTGAGTTGGGCTGATCGGGAAATATCCTGTCGCGGGCGGTTTTGGCAATGTCTTCGCCTTCGACGTCACCCACGGGCGTTCGCTCTCGTAGTCGACACCTTGCCGATGTTTACAAGCCATATTCATATATTCTTGACCTTCCAATAGGGCTAAAGTTCGCAGATACTATTATTCTCAGGTTACCTTGTATGTCATATACAATCAAAAGACAAAGGGCGACCTCTGTAGTCGAGTGGATAGTACACCGGTTTCAAGGTGTCGCCATCTCTGAGGTCCCGGGTTCGAATACCGGTGGGGACATATGCTTGTGTGATGAATGCGAGCATTTGTACCTTAGTCGTGGTTTTTGATATATATTTCTATGAAAAATATTTATATATGTATGTCTAACCGTTACCCTAGATCCCATAGCACAAGCCTTACAGAGCTTAGTTTGGGCTAGGCTTATTGGTGTCAATCACTAATTGCTGGCATTCAATCGCTTCCAAGTCGTATATTAGTAACAGCATAATAGCAAGAGAGACAAGACATCCCTCGCTCCGATCTTTAACTAACACAGCACTCCGTCCCGTTTTTTCTGTATGATTTGTTTCATTCTCTAGTAATCTCGTGAAACATTTATAAGATAAGTAATGGTTAATTTTTAAACATATGCGTCATGTATGTAAAACAGCATTAAAATATTAACTTTGATTACCGTTGGGATTCTGGTTTGGTTTCCCGCTGTAATATGAGCTGTGTGTATGCATGAGAAAAGAAATTACCATAGCACTCTTCATGTAAATGTGTCATTTTACAATTTGTGCACATTACTGCAATCTTCCAAGTGATTCACTGATTCAAATGTTTAATAGCGCTTCACATGAATCATTCGTCCAATTGCATCTCGGTTTCAATCGGCACGCGGCGCTCGCACGATTGAAATAAGTAAAAAGTGCAGAGTAATTGATACAAATGAATAAATATTTATATCAGTGTATTTGTATCATATATCAAACTAGCTTTCCGCCCGCGGCTTCGCCCGCGTTATATTCGAACTTCCCATAGGAAGGATATGTTTTAACAATACTGCCATACAACCTTTCACCCCCTCCTTTCAACCTTTTACAACCCTTTTCTGCTTTAAAAGGTAGCCTCTGTCCTTTCTCAGCCTCTAGACTATCTGTGTACCAAATTTCATTTAAATCGGTTCAGTAGTTTTAACAATATTTCCATACAACCAATAATCCCTCCTTTCAACCTTTTACAACCCTTTACAACCTTTTTTGCATGAAAAAGTAGCCTATGTCCTTTCTCAGGCTCCAGACTATCTGTGTACCAAATTTCATTTAAATCGGTTCAGTAGTTTTAACAATATTTCCATACAACCAATAATCCCTCCTTTCAACCTTTTACAACCTTTTTTGCATGAAAAAGTAGCCTATGTCCTTTCTCAGGCTCCAGACTATCTGTGTACCAAATTTCATTTAAATCGGTTCAGTAGTTTTGGTGTGAAAGCGGAACAGACAGACAGACAGACAGAGTTACTTTCGCATTTATAATATTAGTATGTATGTATGTATAGTATGGCACAAAACAATGAGCTTTTCCACAAATACTATTTTCACAGTACTTTTGATTAAAATTTCACCGTCTTCAATTTTCACAGATGACACTCCAGTTTTATTTATTTGAGTTCATTAAAATGACGATAACTTTTTTTTTAATGAACCGAATTTGATGAAACAAAGTTAAGATATTATTCTGAGTTAAAACAAAGCAAATAGTGAAAGTTTCAAGCAAATCGGTTCAGTACTTTCGGAGATAAACGTGAACATACATACAGACAGACAGACAAAAAATTCCAAAAAATTTTTTTTGCTTTCTAATAATCTATTTAAGTGCCCCTCTATCCATTTCAGTCAAAAATACTAAATGTACAGACAAAATATTTTTACTGTCTTATTATATGTATAGATGTCAGAATATTTGTATCAGTGAGATACAAATGATGCAAATAAAGCACTTTACTGATATACTGATCCGGATACAAATGATCCAATCTCAACAAAGATACGTTTTTTCCATCATTACTGAGTATCCACTGGTTCTCGTAGGACACATAATGGTTCCTACCTGGAACGTCACTGTTTAATTCCAGGTATACAAACAAATACCACAAAACAACGACAGTTTGTAAAAGTGCTTAAAGCAATCGCAGTAAACAATAAACACACTCGATTGTATTGATGAGCATCGTATCGACACACAATGGTCTTTTCTCAAAATGAATAGCCAAGGATTTTCTCTTGAGGGAGAGAGGTAGTCCTTGCTAAGATATTCCTGATATCTCCATCAAATGTAGATTTCTTCAAATTTTTGCCGACAAAAATCTACCTTTGCCTCTGACAATCTGAAGGCAGCGATAGCCCCCTTTGGAAGACTTCGGTATTATTGCTAAACCGTCAGTGACTTTGATATAGACCGATTCTGCCATGTAACGATTTCGTTTCCAATATTATATTTATCTGAAGTTCTTACTGCAAAGGAATGTATCGTTGAGCCATTGTGTTGTGCTATCAGCTGTGATGAAGATAGATAGATAAACTCTTTATTTTTACAATATAAAATGATAATGAGGTTCTTTAGAGAAGGCCATAAGAATTTCTGTCCCCAAAATATTAATTAAGACGTTTTTTAGTTAGTTTATTGTTAATCGCATTGAAAGCCCGATATATAAGTGCTCGTCTCGTGTACTTTTGAAACCTTGAACTACGTGTGAAAATAAATTGTTATTCTGTACCAGGCACTCGGAATAGCGGAAAGTTGTTTTCGTTGGCTCGTTTTTTATTACAACAATACTTGAGTGAAGATTCTGTTTGCGTCTATATTGAGTGTAGCTATTTATATGAAAAAACAATTTTAGGTATTTTCGTGTTTGATGATAAATAGGTTGGTAATAATATACGGTCCGATCTACCGACCAATTTGACCAGTAGAACACATAGTATTTAATTCCACTGCCACCAATGGATGCTATCAGAAAGTTTTATTATATTATGTGTTAATGAACCTTATTATCGTACATATTTGTATTGTAGGTATAATTTAATGTAATTATAAAATTTAAAACAACTTTTAAAATTTTTGTTTCCTAATACCGAAGGAACATTAATTAGGTTTGATTACAATTTTACGAAACATTACAGTAACATGACAATAATTGTCACTTAATAAAGTATCAATGTAACTGCGTTATTTTGTCAGATAGCAACATTTACACAATCCGTCTATAGAACTGATTTGAAAGGACGACAAGTGTAGCATATGTCAAATCGATGACGGATCAGTGTAGGATACAATTTGAATCGACCATATCTTTGAATGTATATTTATAGCCATAGCCGACAAATACCCGTCACCTCTCATTATGGTATAAAGTTACGATAAGCCTGATGGTGGGAGCGACCTTGAAATATTCGACAACTAAAGACTTCTCTTCGTCGGAACGAAATAATGTTACTGACGTTAATGTGGCCATCGCTTTGCTGCTACTCGAAAGCTCTACCACCTATAAAATTGTAGATCACACTAAACCCTTGACCACACAGCCAACAGAGATCTCAACTACCAGACCACGGAATGATTACACAAATATTATAAAGTACTAATAAATAAACTCAAAAAGTACTAGACCGATTTTAATAATTATTTTTCATTAGAAAGCTACATTATCACTGAGTAACATAGGCTATATTTAGTACTAGATTACTATAGAAATTCTTATTAAAACCAACCGAAGGTGTAAAAAAAAATTGCCATAAAATGTCTTTCATCGCATACGCTGCGAAGAGTATTAATGATAGAAAAAAAAAATGTTCGACAATATTATATAATATATCAATATCTACAAAAAACTTCGCGAGACCATGTCTTAACTATTGTAGTTAAGTTACTATAACTACTTTTTTTCATTTAATTATCTATAAAATAAGTAAGAACAAAAAATTGCCACTTTACAAATCTTTTTGACAGGACGAAGTCTGTCGGATCCGCTATAATTCTATAATTGCGGGAATGCAGGTTCAATTAAGTAAATAGGATGGATCCATTATATTTTGCCTCATTGAAGGGTAGGGCAAAGTAATTTAATCTACACAAATTTTATAATTCCAGAACACCAATCGATATTCCAATTGAATTATTAATAACAATCACATATAGATAGCCAATATTCAATAAATATGAAAATATTATTGGATTAATAAATATAATGTCTAATTGAAGGAGAATATATTACATTTCAAAACCCAACCACCCTCTACACTTATAAAAACTTTGATCGAATAACCACAATTTCAGTATCGATATCGTTAAATTTATTTGGAAGCTTACAGTAATTTTAAAGAGACTGATTTCGTAGTATTACCTTCACATTTATACATTTAGGTGATATTGTGTCACAAAACTACACTCTATAATTTAGTATCATACAAAAACACGTGCGAAATTAATGGCGTGCTTGTAAACGTGACACCATTAATATCGAACATTATAATATGTGCATGCTGTTTGAGAAAATCAGTCGTTAGTGCTCATTAGATAACGGTGCATAGTGTATGTGCCACTTAACGCAACAATAGTAAAAATGCGCCAGTCTTGTCACATGTAAATTATGAATATAAATGTCTAAAACGACAGAATGAAGGAGGTACTAATTTATACGTAATTATTTTAATTACACACTAACTATCAATCAATAGGTTTGATGTTTGTTTACAACAAACAAAAACAAAAATGCGCCATTCTTATTATATAGGTATGTGTACCACAAGTTAGTATTGTTAATTATATTATGCTTTAAAAGGAAGATAGTAATTTATTCGGCGTCGTGTTAAATACACATCCGTTGGTAAACAGGTCGGTAATTTTAAAAAATAAAATACCGATCCGCCATTTGTCTTCTCGGTTTGCTCTTATATCAAGTAGTTGATAAATGACGTCATTTTTGGTTGCACGATAACTTGTCTGGCCAAATTCAAATGACAGTTACTCATATCTGTAATACGGCACAATTTTTTGATAAAATGTCTATTTCTTCAAAACATAAATGTTTCGTTAATAATTTATTAATACAGCGCGTTCTTGTAAACCAACCAACATGCGAATTTTGATGCATATTTAAGAACTAGCTGTTGCCCGCGACTTCGTCTGCGTAAATTTCGAGTTGAATGTTATTGATACACAAATCATATTAATATACGATTTTACCGATTAAAATATTTTTGGTATAAAGCAATTCCTTGAAGTAAAGTAAACTCAAAGAATTTCTTTAAATACCACATTATTCTTTCCTTGTATCTATGTTTTATAAGAAGAAATCCTTACATGGAATAAATTCGCCTTTTGTTTATATTGTTTTTCTATGCAAAACAGGATATTAAATGTTTTATTTGTTTGTACTGTCATTTATATGTATACGTTATAGTCGGAACAAATCCTAACAGGTTAATAGACTTTGAAGACGGAAAAAACACAAGCAAAAGTAATATTGATTGAGCACTTTAGCCAAAAGTAGTTTTAACTGAAGTATATTGCCAAGTAGTAAAAAATAGTTTTGTCTGAACTATATACAACAATAGATTATAAAGATTCCCATTTTGTAAACAGGATCACGCTTGCCGGTCAGAGGGTGTAGAGTTAGCACGCGAGCTGGACTACAATGCGGCGGCTGCCTGGATCGGCCACCCATATTTCGACGTCATCGACAACTCGACGGACTTCGACAAGAAGATGAATCGATTGATCGCCTGCGTGTGCCAGAAGATCGGCCTCGACACCGGCGATAGGCTTAACGTCAACTCGAAGAAGCGCAAGTTTCTCGTCAAAATGCCTCTCGTATCGGACTCCGAGTTTCCGCCCTACCAAGACTTCGATGTCGTGCATAACTACTTGCAGAGTGATGTCCGCAAAGCGCAGGTCAGGCTGCGCAAGCGCGGTCAGAAGGGCCACTGGTCGTACATCCACACGATCAGGAAGTTCCATCCAACCAACGGCCAGTCCGTCGAGGTGCGCACGCAGCTCACCCACCGCGATTATACGAACATGCTCCCACAGCGGGACGACGCACATCTCACCATTTACAAAAAACGTCGTTGCTTCATCTACAACAACCAATACTACCAGCTCGATATTTACAGGCAACCAACACATCCCAGGTGAATTTTTATTAAATGATTATGAATTGGGTAGACGACAATTTTTTAAATTCTATATATAATGAGAGTACTCTTTTAAGTGAGAAGTATTATAGAACCGACAGTACACCTGCACCTATTACTTTTGAAGATACATCGACATGTTGCGGCGCTGTCGCGGGTCGCTCAAAAACGCTCCATACTAAAAACACTACAATCGTGACGTCACAACTAAGTAAACCCGCCTAATTTGTATGAGCGTATAAACAAATTTTAAAATAACTTTGTTATTTGTACGTTTATAGGTATACTTTCTATATAAAAAAATGTTACATTTAATGTGAGAATGCTGGAAATGTATTCGTTTCATTAGAATTACGTAAATAATAATTGCTCATTTTTTGGAAATCTAAAAACAATATAAATTAATAATTAAACTGAAATTTCTATATTGACATACTTTCATGAGATATAAATTGCTCAAAACAAATAATTATAGTATAAAAACGGCCATAATCAGTTGTAGTCGTCTACCCTATTATTCAGATATATTATTTTGTACAACTAAGTTTAGAAATAAATTAAGTTTCTTTTTTCTATTTTGTTATTTTACACCCTAGTTTTGTTCAGACGAGATTCTATTCAAGGTAATTTGATTAGCTTCATGTAGTGTACTTATAGCATAGAAGTAGTTAGGCTTATGAAGTTTACTTAACTCGAGAGTGTAATGTATTAATTTCTATTTGTCAAATTTTAGGTGCCGCGGCCTGGTGCTTCTGGAGACATACAGTGCTGCTTACGACCAAAACATGTTACTTGAATCCTTGCCAAAGTTCTTGTCTATAGAGAAGGAGGTAACGGGAGATCCAGCATACTCCATGTATAACTTATCTCTAAAAGAAGACTGGAAAACATCAAAAAAGTATTACACAGGGAATGATTGTAATGGTAAGATTATTTCTGTTTATCGATTATTTGTATCCCATTGGTTTCATTTTGAAATTTGGTGTTGTTACTTTTTTGTTGCATGTTTCAAATTGTTGTGACACTGGCGTATTTGTGAAGTAGACACCTATTTATTGATTAGTGTTAGTTTCCGTTATTAGCGAATTAGCGACAGTAGACTTTAGTTGTCCATGTGTTCCTGTCTTTTTTGCCAAGACTAGTATGCTAGAAGAAAATTTAATATTGCAGGCCATAACATTGACTAATGAAAATCCAAGATGTGTTTCCATACTCAAGTGTAATGAAATTATATTATGTGATTGTTCAGTGGAATAATTAATTCCTGGGAAGAAATGTTTTCCACTGAAGTTATCATTAACATTTAGAGAAAATTTTCTGGTGAAATGTTCATATGCACATTATAGCATGACATTTCCCAAATAAAACAAAATTAAATTTCATAAATCGGGAATTTTTAAATGAGTTTACAGCCCATCTAGGCTTTTTGTTGGTGTCAATGGCCATCCTATAAGTTCTTAAGTCGTCCCATAATTTTGCAGATTCAAAACGTGTAAAGCTGGGCCATATTCGCTCTCACAATAAGATGTCGACAGACGATTCTACTAATATGGACTAACATTACGCTTCGAGAAGTATTTTTGTTTGTGCACATTAGGTGGATTTAATAACACATTATCGCCAGTGTCGTTGTTGTGGTCTATAAGACTGGGATTAAACGGTTTTCTTTTTTCATTTATCAGGGCATGCTAAATATGGTCCCAGTAATATCAAACTCAATGGCCACTCTAATAAAATCAATGGCCATGGAGTTGATAAGTTTGGACACATGTGTGAGAACGAATGCGACGAGGAGATCGAACTTTGTGGTAAACTGAATGGTCACGTAAGTAACAAAGTGTCGGAAAGCAGGAGTCCGGGCAAACTGAATGGACACCACACCACGAATGGCCGTCACGACACGCAACGCACCAACGGAGCTGGTGACACATCACGCAAAATGGCCAATAGTCAGAGCACCCACAAAATGGATCTCGGTTCACCAAAGATTCCAAAGGTTGCGCTTAAGATTTAAATTTTATATGTTCTAGATATAAATTTTATATTATTCCACATTTTTAAAATCAACTTTATAATGTTGCAATGTTAGTGATACACGAAATTAGACCTTTGTTCTGTGAAACTATACTGCTAATCCAGCCTAACTCAAATTTATATATATATATATATGAATTATATTTAGACATTTATGAATTCATAGTTATGGCATAGATTCTATATGCAAACTAATGTACAAAAGCCAAATGAAATCTATTTTTATAAAAAACCTTAAGTATACATATAACATATATTATACATTTAGATAATGACTCCATGAAATATCAATGCATTGCAACTTTGGATGAGCAAATAAAATTATTGTATTACTTATAAATAATTTGTATTGTTTGTGCCTTCAGACTAATTGTGTGAAAATATATTTGTGTAATGGTGAAGTGAGAGTATTTTCTCAAACAAGAGTCGAGAGTACTTAAGTATTGTAATGAATCATAGATATTATATATTATATTAGAATATTGTCTTAAGTTAGTAGCTAATTTTGTGACACTAAGGTCCAAATACAAGCAATTATAAATTTTGCACTAAATAATTTACTTTGTTTGTAGATGGTTGTTGTACTTTAAAAAATACATGATTTGTAGAATTAGATAAATTAAAAATATTGATGTTGTAACGTTGAAGTAACTCTGTAGAGTTGGGTATAAAGACATTTTGATAGTAATGAAATTACTTGATAGATACATTGTATTATGTAGTAACTGTTTTGCGTTTTATATGTAATTTTCATGCATAATTATGAGTGTAATATTTTTCTGTTTATCTAAATTAAATTGTACTAGGAAAATTATATAATTTAATTTACAAGAATATTGGTTCTAAATGTAATTTACAAAATTGTGACCACAGTGGCACTATTTAAAGCTGTGCTTAAATATAAGCACTTGCTTAGCTAAAAGGTGGTCAAAGTCGCCTCTCATATCTTTCTGTCTGTATAAGCTTACAGAGCATGAGTATATGCATAGTACTGTTGGTATAAATACTCTTTCTAGATAAACTTGTTATGTACACAAATACACACATGAGCTCACGGACAATTAACTGAATAATATGAACTAATTCAAGTTTATAATTTTCCTGTTTAAGTACCAAACTCCCTTGTGATATATTTTACGATGAGATCTTTGTATATTTACCACAGTAAAAGCTTTTGGATGTGAAAATCTCAATCGCATGTCTATATATTGTGCATTGTTTCTTAATACAGATGAAGTGCGAAGTGACTTTGTTTTATTTATTATACCAACATGGACTTGTGTAGATGTGAAATTTGAAATATTGATCTAATTTATTTAATTTTATATATTACAAGCATATAGGATTGTGTAAATCAAAATTTACACAAGGGAAAGGTGTAAGTTATTACCCTAAGTAGTAGATATCGAGCTGCCATGTCAAGCCAGAATATTAATGTTTCAAAACCCTTTCAGAGATAAATAAATTAAAATTTCATCAGACTTATAGGTAGTATATGATACATACATATATCATCGCATCTTTCCCATGGGGGGTAGGTAGAGATCAGAGACAGAGATCACACTACGATTCAAACATAGTGTACTAAATATACTATATACTCTGAAGTCATTCTGTAAAACTGTTTTTCTATATATCTACTTATGTCATTTTTGTATTTAACTAAGAACTGACTAAGAGAAATGACACAACTTCTGCAGAGGTCAACACAAAGCCTTGTGATTAAGAAAGTTTGTCTCTTATTTCCCAGCTAAGGAGATAATGTGGTTAGAAATTCATTAAATGTGGACTATAAGCATATTCTGTTAAGTTGTATATTCACCTATTCTAATGTGCAGAGCTGGTTGAAGTAGTCTCTATACTTAAGAGTTGGATATAATACAAATTAAATTGTGTATGTAATAGAGGCAAGTGCGTGCACATGTGAAATTAAATAGCAGAGGATTTCATCTCTGCGCTCATCACACTTACAAATTCAGTTGAATAAGTTGTTTGAGAATGAGAATGCTTATAACAATTGCACCACAAGACCGGCCTTAGTATAGGTTTCTGTTGTCCTATCATTCACAGCAAAATTGGTAAGCCTATTTACTGCTGAGTACCTTAGGAAATGTAATATTAAGATTATTATCAAGTCTGTTTGTTAACTATGTCAAAAGCTGCAAATTAGTATCACTGATTCTCTGTGGTACTCTAGCCAATAATTCATGGCATCAGTATTACATATGGAATCAGACTTATGACAGGCTCAATAGACTTACAACAGTTTTGTAGAATATATACATTTCATTTTAAAGTATTTTTCAAACCTGCCATCTATTTGTTTTATATGAGCAATCAAGAGGCAACATTTCAAGCTGTTTGCAGAGTCCAGTTCAACTGAATTTATATTACATGGACATACAGATGTGAGGGAGGTTCATCGATAGCTGAAACTTTGCAAATAGAAAAAGCTGATAATACTTATTGTCTTTTAATTTGTGTTCTTTGTACAATTTCATAACTTTTTTTCCAGGTATAATTCCTTGTGTCAAGCCTGGTCGTTTCATTTTTTTCTTATCTGCACCTCCTTCCCATAATAAGTCATCAGTAGGGGTGACTGTTTCAACAACTGGTGGTGGTACTGATGACATAGTACCAGCACCCTCACATACAACAGCTACTAATTTCTGCAATAAATATTTTTTAATTAGGTTGGCCTCTTAATTCCTGCAGTGTGAGCATAGAACTTTCAAATATACAAATTTCAAAGACAATTAAACAACATTATTTCTTTTCTTGATTGATACAGTGATTAGCATGAAATTTGATTTTAGCCATAAACAAATATAAATAACTATTGAATTTACATTATGTATTATTTTGGCATCAATAAAATTAATTAATTATTTAGTTTCTGGTTATAGTGTAAATTCTTATCTATTGTGTAAATTAAGATATGTATATTATGAGGGAGTACTTATTGCATTAGTATTACAGTGGCCAGTCTGCCAAATTATTATTCTATGCAGGCATAAAAAAATTTAAAATATGATTCAATTTACCAAGAAGAGGCAACTAATATTTTATATATACTATGTACCTGTTTATCTGCTTCTAATTCTTCAGCACTCTTCTGAATGTCAGAATCATGAGCATATTTGCAATTGTGTCCAAATCTACATCTGCCCTTTCTATAATTCCAGCATATCTTCTTCCCATTAATCATGAGGGTTTCTCCTTTACCTGGAACCTTACAGTCATTCCCAATGTACTTGACGATTATATATAAAATTAGAATATAGACATTCCTATTATTGGAGTAGGTTTGTTCGTAAATGCATTTAAAAAAAAAAGCATTATAAAATATCTTAGACCACATTAGTTAACAAAACAATGTCAATTGAAAGTCTACATGTACCATTTTCACATGTTTTTCTAGTATAGCAGCTTTAGCCAACTCTGCTTCTACGAATGGATTAGAGAAAACAGATTTTTGTACAGCTGCATCATCCAGAGCTGGTTTTGGTAATTTCGGTTTGGAGGAATCCGATCTGAAAGGGGATATGAAAAAGGTATTTGCAAAGATTTTTTTAAGGAACAAACGATAGACACTGATATAAATTTGCTTGAAACATACTTATCACTTTCCTCTTGCTCTGGACTTTCATTATCAGATTCACTAGAAGAAGATGATCCATAATCTAATAAAGCGTTCATATTTAAGTTAATGAGGTATTTATAATTGTAGAAAAAATCTCGCGTTTTACCAACAAATCAACAGTCACAGATTAAATAAAGATCACAGACCAATTAGAATAAAGATTGTCAACAAACGATTGACATAATGAATGAGTGAACGAGAGAATGAAAGAATAACCACAAAAAATACTCTTTTGTAGTTTTGGCTTGTGACAATGTTTTTAGGCAATATTTTCATTTCCGTTTATTTTCTTTAGTGTATTAAGGACGTCCTTATTCCAAATATTTACGCGTAATTAATTCTACACTGAACAAAAAACGGAAGCCATCCTTCCAGCTGACTGAGTTTCTTTGGCGTCGTAGAGTGGGCTCGTTTCCAATACATTGATTGTTTTTTGTAATCTGAATCAAAATGATGGACTCAGAAGGCTCAATATAAAATCGCGACAAAAAAATTGGTTGTCTGTAGAACTCCGTCTACTGCCGATATTTGAACGTGACAACGTCTATTACATGGTATTTTTTTCTGGGTGCAATGAAATTATTTAAAATAAAGTAATGTATAACATTTATATTTCTATTACGTTGCCGTGTGGCGTCAGATCGGCCGTAACGCCGTTTCCGAGTATGCCTTCGGGCGCTCTAGGGGTGGGGGTAAAGTAGGCGTGGACTCCGTGTGGCGTCAGATTCGGCCGTTACGGTGTTTCCGAGAATGACTCCACGCCGTACCAATTTAATAGACGTCACGTCAAAATTTTATTTACGAAACATCTTCATCACACACAAATAAAGGAACACAAAGAAACGAAAAATAATATTTTCTTAAAACAAACAACCAGTGCAGCAGAAGTGCAAAAGGGTCGTATATAGCTCAGTGATTGGAATTGCTCACAAAAGGATGTGAGCAAAGCGCTGGTATTCTGCTACATCCCAAGGGTTTTGTATTTGCCAATAATTTGCGAAGATTTTACATGAAATAAAACACAATTTATTTTTATAAATATAAATATGCATGCACGTGCATACAAATATAATATACATATAAAATCAAACACAAGCCAATTAATAAAATACAAATTGAAATCATATAAAAGTATAACAAACATAGTTGAGTGGAGAGAGACGCAAGGCATTCGGCGGGCCTCTCTTCTCGTTCGGTGACTCATCGTAACGTTACCGAGCGTTACACTTTTTCATAAGTGACTCCCAGCCGCAACCTAATTTAAGACGTTGTCACGTCAAAAAATTGCTAATCTGCTTGGATTAGCACTAATCTAACCTCTATCTATAAAATGACAACTCGTTTTTTCTTATGCTCGTTGGTAAACAGCCTTGTTACTCAAAGCACAAAGATCTTGAGAGGAAATTGCATGTGCAGTTCGTTTGAAATGCTATATGCTTGGCGATCACATTTTGATCTGCCATCACGATATCTTGGCCTATGAAATATAGAAGAGTAATCCCCCATTGTATATATTTATTCAGACAGAAGTATGTAATGACGGCTCTAATTTCGTTATTTTTTGCATTTTGATGGTATCATTTTCGTGGTCTGTATTCAAATGCATGTATCTTCATTTTTTATGCAACTACGCGGGATTAGCAGTTGATTATGCTCAACTTAGTTTGGTGAAAGCATTCGAATAGAAGGAAATTAGAAACGAGAGTGCAGTAGTATATTGATAAATAGTTAGCAGTTCCAACATAATTGTAGAACTTAGAAGCATTTGTGAAAATTTGCATCTCTTTCTAATTGTTTTCACTATCGCAAAATTAAAGCACTGCATAAGTTAATTAAAACTTTTATCCATTGGTAGATTTTAGAATCTACGAAACGAATTTTTGCAAAGCGTTGAAGAGTGGAAGGGTGATGGTGGGTTATTGACTTTGGTAGTGATGTAACTACAGTATTGTAAGCGTTGGCTCCATCAATGTAAAATCCGTAGTTACTTTGGTGTATCACTCTTCGAGCTCGCATGCCATTTGAGTTACGCGATCGCACTGCAATCCAATCGAGCCGGCTTTGTTTAGTTTTTACGTCATAGTGGCCCGGCCGCTCCGATATATTTAAACTCCGATATACTTTGACTACAGGGCACGGTATCCTGGGAACGTCTCTTTATTGATGAATGAGCCTTTCTCCTCCAAAGGCAAAAATATCGTCTACAGCACTCTTATGTACCATTATTCCTCTGCTCTTTGGACTTTGATGGAATCTCGTTGGTCGTTGGTCACAATCGTTCATTAGTCATTCGTTCCTTAGTTCGCTCCTTGGTTTTCTCTTCATGACGGACGGCGGCATCAATTTCTGAATTAATTACCATTTGTCGCAAAAAAAAAACTGCGCGTCCCGTAAATTTACTTAATTTTAAATAAACACGAAATATAATAGTTATCAAATGGCATCAGATGACGAAGTAGACGGGTCTTTTGCAGGTAAATTGTCTATTATGCTAGAAAGTCATAGGTAAGCAGCGAATAGCGGTATCATGTGTTTACTTGCGGTCTATGCAATTAAAAATTTACAAAATTTTTAGACCAGCTTATACATAAAAAAACAGTGCTTGTGTGCTATAATGACTGTAATAATACAGAGTGATAGTAAGTAAACAACGTATTTTTACGTGGTGCTTGTAAATATTTTTATGTGGCATCTTGTGACAGAAAAGAATACCAATATCCCCTCATTACTACTTAACAAAATGGACGCCGCCAAACAAAGGGATTAGTGACCTTTCCGCGAGGAGTGCGCGTGTTTCATGAAATGAGGTCTTCGTGAGCTCCCTAGAGCAGTGTCA
This sequence comes from Scirpophaga incertulas, assembly GCA_036419045.1. Classification (NCBI taxonomy): domain Eukaryota; kingdom Metazoa; phylum Arthropoda; class Insecta; order Lepidoptera; family Crambidae; genus Scirpophaga; species Scirpophaga incertulas. The sequence goes on along the minus strand of CM071635.1, from coordinate 22,005,720 downwards.
GGTGCATTGCGTTATTCGAGTTGATTGACCAGTTTTCTCTGAACTTACAGGCGACGAAGACGTTGAGGAGGGTGAGGGTCAAAATGAGAATTCCGGTGAGAGTGATGAAGCGCCTCCAAAGGTATCGTCATCAACATTCACTATTTATTGAATACATATTTTACGTGATTTCACTCAAATACAATTTTGTTGGTTATGTTTACAATTTTTTCTTTGCATTCTATTATTGCAATCACTTCTCAAACATTTTTTAGGAAGACGAAGATTATTCTCCAGAAGATGGTAGAAAAAAGAAAAAAGGAAAGAAAAGAAAAGCTCGCGGAGAAGATAAAAAAGGAAGAAAGAAAAAGAAGAAGAAGAAAAATGAAAGTGAAGATGTAAGTATTTATTTGTAAAATGATTAGATGTTTTATACTAGTAAAGTTCATGTAAATTGCAATTTAGTTCACACAAGTTTAATATAACAGATTTTACCTTGGCGTAATCATCTCATGTATATGGTATAATCATTATCATGTAATAAACATATAAATTAAATCTAAACACAATATCTGTTTGATGGTGTATTTAGCATTTCTATTCTTGAGAAGTCTTAAGAAATCTTAGAACTCTTTAAACTGCAGAGGTTATGTCAAAATTGAGAGGTGCCCTAAAAGTGGCAATATACTTCTTCCTATTAAGTTGAAACTCTTAAAAATGGGTGAAGTTTACAGGGGAAAATAGATGATAAGTATGTATCTATATACAAAAAATATACTTTATAGTTATATCAGTTATAACTATTTGCTGATTTTGTCTCAGTCAAGAATAACAAAATAACTATTCAAATTTTCAATAAATCAAACAAAGCAAGAAAAAGAAATTGTGGAGAAAACAATTTATTTGATCAATACTATCAGTTTTGGAATTACATCTTCCACGGTTTAGAGCTCTAATTTATTCAGTGTATAAAATAGATAATGAAGTTAATGATTTTTGATCTCTGCATTTCCTCGCGGAAATATGAACACAAAATTAGGGTTTTTATTTATATGAATATAAAAAATCACATATAAGAGGATTCAGTGGGCTAAAAAAGAATAAATCAATTTTTATCTTGAATAACCCCTTAAAATTCTTGTACTCTTCTGGAATGATTCACAACCTCATTAATGATTTAAGACAAACAGATTATTTAATGTGCCTATAACTTCAATTATTCAATGTGCCTAGAATTTTTAATATCAAACAGAATCACACATGGTTGTGTGCAATTTTTATGGCTGGCTGTGAGGGGTGTGAGGGGAGGCTGTGAGGGGTTTACATTAATTAATAGGCTTTAATTAGGGACAAGTTTGTTAAAAAATAACAAATATTTAATCTATACTCATAATTCTTCATATATTTAATATTAGTATGTCTACTTGCATTTATTCTCACAGGTAAGCTTGGGGCAAATTTAATGATTTTTGACCTCTACTCTGTGTTTGTTACATTGGGAGACTACTAGATACTATTAAATTAAAACAAACCTGCAGTTCTGAAATTAGGTATAGATATTTAACTAATTTGCAATTAATACAACAATTCATTATTTTGGTGTTATTATATATTTTTATTATGGTATTATATATTTATAATCTATTTCTTTAAAATATTTATAACTGTCATGGCATTAGCACACACATTTCGTTCTCGCTTTTATTGTTAATGCCAGGAACATTTGATGTTTCAAGATCTTTTTAGTGTGATATAACCAAAATTTTACCTTTTCTATATTCTCTATTTTACCTCATTCTACCTTTTGTCTCAGTCTCTCGTTCCACTTTCCTCCTTAAACGTTAAGTATAATTAGTGGATCATCTCTTCAAAAAAATTATATTCAAATAATTCAATAGGAATAGAAAGGTATTATATTATTGAGCAGTACTTAAGTTTGCAAAAATTTTAGTTCTTTTATTTGTAAATAATTGAAATAAGCACATTTAAATTATTTACAAGTAAAGGAGATTGCAAAAAACACCTTAAGAAAACAAAAATTTAAGTCTTTTTCCTTTTTTATTAATCTACATATATGCTTGAGTTTATAGTGTATATTAAACAGTAATTCAATTAATGTAAGACATTATATTTTGTCTCACTTGTCCATATATTAATGTTTGTTAAAGTTAAGGGGAAACTACAATCATTTGCTTTATGCAGTAATATATTTACTATGTTATGTTTTCTGCCTTACAAACTAAATAAATAAATATAGATAACTCTTCACTTACAAGATATACTACATAGTAACACTTCACTTTCACATAACTGTGAAAGTAGTAAAGATCATTTCATACAGGTACTTTGGCTCAGAAAAAATGTTTACTAGTTTGTTTACTTTTTTAATACAAACATAAAGTAACTGAATACAGTAAATGAATATATGTGGGCTGTCTATCACAGATCAAACCAAATAATTATATAATAAAATGCAGATTTTAACAAATGCTTAATTAATTAGTTCTATTCTTTTATATAAATTTTGTTATGATAATTACACACAATAATTATTAAATTTGATGTATTTAATTGGAAGTTATGTGTGTGCATATATCTTGCCATTAATTTACATCTACACAAGTGTTCTATCCTTGAAGGGCATTTAGCTTTAAAATTATTTTAATTCATCTGTTTCGTCTCTAGGATGATGACTTTGGTTTGGAGATAGAAGCAGAGGGTGACAGTGATTATGCCTTAAGTGCCGTTTCAAGTAAAAAGTCGCGCAAAGGGCGAGGCAGCAAACATAGCACCCCTGCCACACCAGTTGCCTCCGATTCAGGATCGGGTAAGCTTAATCCTTCTAACATCATCTTTAATAACAAAGATCTTTATATATGGACTATAGAGCATACTTTTAAAATAACTTAATGTACTCACAGCAATGATTTTGCGTATTGACTTGGAAATGGGTCATCTGGTAATTGTAATAGTTAACTATTTTGATTTTATGACAAAAAAAAGCAGAACAGAACTTTGCTGTATTTATGTAATAACTTTACATCATGTGATGTAAGGTACTACAATTGCTACAGTATGGAATAACCTTAGTCTTCACTATGAAGAAATAATGCTCTGATCAAATGCGCCTAGTTGGATCACTCCAGTCGCAGCTTAGCTCTAGACATATTTACTAAGTTAAAGAATGTTTAAAATAAAAATTTTTCAAGTCTTAAAAGTAATTACAGTAATATTAAATAAACCAACAGGTATGCCCACAGTAGAGGAAGTATGCTCATCTTTTAGCCTCACTGATGTAGATATTCAATATACTGATGCTGACATGGAAAATTTAACATCATATAAATTATTCCAACAACATGTTCGACCACTTCTTGTAAAGGAAAATCCAAAAGTAAGTGATAATGAAATTGCTATTGCTTGAAGTTAATATAAAGTTACTGTTGCTTTAAGCTTATTCAACATAAATGGAATTTTCTTTTTGTATTGCCAAGGTTCCAGTGTCGAAACTAATGATGCTGGTTGCTGCCAAGTGGCGGCTATTCTGTGAAACAAACCCCAATCTCGGAGGTGGAACTCAGAACATTGGCTCTGAGGAAAATACAAATACGTCGACTGCCTCTGATTATGGCAGCAAGTCAAGATCAAGTCGGCCCCCTAAAGAATCAAAGGTTTGTATAACTCACCAGTAGCTAATTACGTACTTCTGTTGCTGTCACAAATGAAACTGTGCAATTACATTGCTGCTTGGTTAAGATTCAATGTGATAATTACCCTAATGAAACAAGAATATACATTATCTGTTAGTTTCTATAAAAATGTATACTCTTCTCTGCAATTGAATCGAAAACACGGGAGATATTTAAAATCTAATCTTTATCCAGATGATCTACAATAATTTATACTCTTCTCTGCAATTGAATTCCTCTTTGTTCTCCTTGTCAACTCTATTAAATAAAATTCTTAACACAAAAAACATTATATTCCTTTTAGAAAATAAAATACTACTTTACTCTAATACAATAAAAAATTATCAATCAATCAATCGACAACACAACTTTGACAACCTTTATATCATAAATTAAAGTTTTCGTAGAAGTAAAGAAGACTGATGGCCAGGATTATAAACTCTACTCAACTTTTAGTTCATTCACCACCACATGTTGTAATCACGTTGTCAATAAGGCATTTTTGTTGAAATAAATAAATAAAAAAAATAAAATAAAAATAAATTTCAATTACACGGTTTTATTATGTGCACATCGCTTCCTAGTACTTACATAATTTTATACAAAAGCTTAATTTTACCTCAAATCGAGTATTGCACACAAGTTTGGAACCCTTCAGCGAAAATTTTTAAAGTCTTTAAATTTACAGGTGTTGTCGGATAAAACTGTCATATTCCAAATTATTAAAAAAATTCTCGCTCCCAACTTTGACAGCTAGGAGGTTGCTCATGGATCAAATGCTATTGCATAGTATTTGTCACAACAAGTTAGATTGTAATTTATTAATGAACAATATATATATATATATATATACGTGTCCCGAGTCGTTCTCAACGTATTTGAGATACTCGTAATCATAAGCTATTCGCTCCAAAACTGTGCAAAACCAACGCAGGTGAAGGTGCACCTTTAACACGACTTATGAAATGCTACAATGAGCACTTTACTGATATTGACATTTTCACAATGTCTCTTTTTTACTCTTGTTTATTTTTACTCTTTCTCAAATAAAATAACTACTTTGTAAGACACAAGTTCTCCTAATCAATAATATTTTAAATCTGGGGTTAATGGTGTTGGTTGTGCAATTATTAAGCCATATTGTTACATGTAGTTACATTTCATCATCTTATTGCCCATTTCCCATTATCTGAGGTCGGCGCAGTAGATCTTTTTCTTCCATTCCTCTCTTACAGCCGTGTTTTCCATGCTTACTCCTTTCATTCTTATGTCATTCTTCACACAATTGATCCATCTTTTATTCGGCCTTCCTCTGCTCGTGTATCCCTCCACTTTCATACTCAACATTCGCTTTGTGACATGACTGTCATCCCTCCGCATAACATGTCCAAAACATGCTAATCTACTTCCTCTCACTTTTTCTACCACTGGCGCTACTTTCAGGCTTCCTCTTATATACTCATTCCTTATCTTATCCATCCTTGTCACACCACACATCCATCGTAACATTCTCATTTCATTCGTATGTAATCTATTTTCATCCTTCTTCTTGACATGTAGTTACATTTATTTGTTATAATTACCTCATAGTACAATTGTTTATTTGATCTCAATAAAAAAAATGTTCTTGAAAGTATATTAATGTTGAAATGTCAGAGCGAGGAGTTGGGAGATGAGGGTGAAGAAGAAGAGGATGAAGAAGTGAGCGACGAAGGCACGCCGGCGCCGCGCAAGCGGGGCCGCAAACCGAAGCACTCGGGCGGCACGGCCACGCCGCGCGCCAAGCCCGGCCGCAAGCCCAAGGTGCCCACACTGAAGATCAAGTTCAGCAAACGCAAACGCACGAGTAGCGTGAGTTTTCTATGTGTTTACTTTTCACTGAGTACACATCAAAAAAACTAAACGAAGTGATAACTTGTTCAATTGGGTAGACGACAATTTTTTAAATTCTATATGTAACTAGTTGTGCCAGTGACTTCGTCCGCGTGGAATAATTATATTCAGCATCATATTTATTTTTGCAAACAACCACCTCGGCTGTTACCCGATCTTGACAACACGACATATCCAAATTTGATTACCATAAAAACGATTCTATTGAGTTAACATATACTGTCGTGGACATTTTTTTAGATCATTTTAAGAGGAATATTTCTTTCACACATATCTTTTTGGTATCTAGAACCGTTTTCGCAGCGCACGCAACGGAAGCCCTTAAATAATTTTCCCCGTTTTTTCCACATTTTCCATTATGGCCATGTAGGCTTAAAGCCTTCCTCGATAAATGGGCTATTCAATAAAAAATAAATTTTCAATTCGAACCAGGAGTTCCAGAGATTAGTGCGTTCAAACGAACAAACTGTTCAGCTTTATAATGTACTCTTTTAAGTGAGAAATATTGTAGAATCAACAGTACACCTGCACCTATTACTTTTGAAAATACATCGACATGTTTGCGGCGCTATCGCGAGTCGCTCAAAAACTCTCCATACTAAAAACACTGCATCGTGACGCTATAACTAAGTAAACTCGCCTAATTTGTATGAGCGTATAAAGATATTTTAAAATAATTTTGTTATTTGTACGTTTGTAGGTATACTTTCTGTATAAAAAAATGTAACATTTCATGTGAGAATGCTAGAAATGTGATCGTTTCATTAGAATTACTTAAATAATAATTGCTCATTTTTTAGAAATCTAAAAATAATACAAATTAATAATTAAACTGAAATTTCTATATTGACATACTTTCATTAGATATAAATGGCTCAAATCAGATAATTATAGTATAATAATGGCCATATACAGTTGTAGTCGTCTACCCTATTCTTTATGCCACTGGGATAAGTCTAGCAAAACTATAGGTACCCATTATTATAACATCCAGAAGGAAATAATTTCACGACCCTGGTTCCACAAATTCAAAAAATTAACCAAAACTACCATATCTGTACTGTGTCGTCTACGCTTAGGCCACTCCTGCTCTCCAGTTTTTTTTTGCATAAAATCAGGATTAGATTGCTCGCTTTGTGAATGTGGAATAGAGGAAGGCACATTGGATCATATATTATTTAATTGTGTTAGATATAAGCAAAAATTTAATCTGTATGATACTCTGCATAAACTCAGAATCCCGCTACCCATTAACTTTGATGCCTTACTAACCATTAACTCTAAGGATATGGACTCTAGGATATTATTAATTTGTAAATTTATTCAATTCCATATGACCAAGCTCAGAATATCAAACGTTCATGGTAAATTGGAAAAAATATATGTTCTATTGTAGTGTGTTCGTTTCTGGTGGATGGATTCTAATTACTAACCTATAATAGCATCACACAAGCAATTCCCAATTAAAAAATAATAAAAAAATAAAAGAAAAATTAAAGCTCATTAAGCACATGACGGCTAACACAATATAGACAGTCATTATATACCCAGCCAAAGACACACAGAGCTGGTTGAATTGTTGTCGTAAGATAGCAGGTTGCCAACAATAAAAGAAAAAGAAGAAGAATTCTTTATGTTTGTTATTTTGACTCTAAAGACCTATAATTGTTACGGTACAGTCAGTAAATCAGTGTCATTTTTAAATGTGCAACTGAAATATGTAAAATTATTTATATCTTCCAAAGGACTGTGATATTTTTTATAATTTATGTCTCCCTATTGCATATATAAAGAAAGTAGCTTCCGCCCGCGGCAAATTAGTTTTTGTCAACTTTCAACCCTTATTTCACCCCCTAGCTGGTCGAAATTTCAAAACTGCTAGAAAAAATGTTTAATGATTTCTTATCAAGTGCAAGTGCAAAAATATAAAGTTTCATGGTTTTATCTTTTAAAATTAAGAAATCCCATACAAACTTTCAACCTCTATGTCAACCCCTTCATCCCTTTTTTTTCGAAATAAAAAGTAGCCTATGTTCTGTCTCAGGGTCTAAAGATTGTCTGTACCAAATTTCATCAAAATCTATTGTATATTGTAGTATCTATACAAAACACGAGTAGATGCAATACTTTAAGCACGTATATGAATGTAACTTTACTATTGGGTTGGTGTCCGTAGGAGGAGGACCAAGAGGGCAGTCCAGGCGCCAATTCAGATTCGGACGCGGAATTCGAACAAATGCTAGCGGAGGCTGAAGAACCTAAGGTCGGAGGTGAAGAAAGTGCCCCACGCGACGAGGAGCCAGCTCCAGCGCAGCCCAAGAAAAAGGCTAAGACCAAGATTGGTAATAAAAGCAAGAAGAAGAAGAAGCTAAAAACCACCAGCAAGTTCCCTGATGGGGCTGATGGAGAACAAGAGCATCAGGATTATTGTGAGGTAAGATCAACTAATGGTAATAAGTATTGGCTGGGTGCGAAGTAGGAAATGGAGGAACCACGATTCGATCGCAGCGCTCGCCGTGGCCAAAAATGGAACTTTGGGAGGACCAAATGTCTGGTTTTTAATTTCAGTTTTAGAATAAACACAAAAATAGAATAAAAAATTCTATAAATTCCCACGAGCAAGTTAAAAGGAGAACGACATTAAAATGAATCGTAATATGTATGTAATACGTCAAAGACTGCAGAAAATAAAGAAACTGCTTACATTTAACGATGTTTTGTAAGACGTCGAAGTCACAGAGGTTTGTTTTCCCAACTACCACAGTTGGGAAAACCTTTTTAAGTAATTAACTAGCTTGGTTTGATAATAGTTTTGAAGATTTTTTTATGTTGAAGGCGAAAAGGTGTGACGACTACCCTTTTTAAATATTTTAGAAAAAACCTTAACAATTTTCAAAAATATTTAAATTATAAAATTATCCGAAAATGTTATTACAGCTATATTTAAATATAATAACAAGTTCTAACTAATAGAGCCTTGAAAAATAAACCCAAGCAGGTTCATTTTTCATGATTCAATAATTACATTGCCAAATGTTTTGAGTATAGTAAATAATTCAATGAAAACATCCTTTTTTCAAATTAGATAGTCTTCAAAACAGAAGACTACTAGATCAGGTGTTCTTATACAAATTACTTAATGGTTGTCTGGATTGCCCTAAGATATTACAAGAAATAAACTTTACTGTACCCTACAATATACCTCGGTCATCTAGATATAAACCTTTTCAACCGCACCTATCTAGGACTAACGCTCAGCATTTTTCACCCATAAATAGATTGCAATATCAGTATAATACCTTATTTCAGAGCAGCGATTTCGACATTGACATCTTTTGTAACAGTCTGTACAGTTACAAAAAACACGTAGTTAAAGATATTCTGATTTGTGTTCCGTTTCGTTTTTCTTTTAATATTAATTACATTTGCTCGTAGTTAATGCATGCTGTGGCAACCTTTAATTAAGATAACACTTAGCATAGTTTTAAGTATTAGTGTCCATAAACAGTGTCTTAGGTATGTCTTGTTGATTGTCCTAAATAAAAAAAAATAAAAAATAAATAAAACATCAAATAACAACAAACATCTTAGTGGAAGTGATATGATTGAACTTGTTGATTGAACAAGATGAAACTTGTAAAAGATGTTGGGTTCACATATGGCTGAAACTGACCATATGCGGCTTGCTTCTAATTGACGTCTCTGTAAAAAATAGCGTGGCTGATGTGTAGAAGTGATTGTAAAATTAAACTTTAACTTTTTGAAAGTTGTGGAATTTTGCTCTTTATAGGTGTGTCAACAAGGCGGTGAGATAATCCTGTGCGACACGTGTCCCCGAGCTTATCACTTGGTATGTTTGGAGCCCGAACTGGAGGAGACTCCTGAGGGAAGGTGGTCGTGCCCTCACTGCGAGGCTGAGGGAAACCAGGACCAGGAAGATGATGACGAGCATCAGGAATTTTGCAGGTAATTCATAGTGAATGACTTCATTGATTCCTGAGCAGCTTGTATTAGTGGCAAACTTCTATACATTTGCATACCTCGGTTATGGTCCATTCACTTTCCATTCGCATAAATTGTTAGTTTTTTGTTATTCAGAGAAACAAATATGTCATTGTCAGATCACTGCCTAGAATAAAAGTACTAATTTGTGTGTAATATATGACGACCTCCATAGTCGAGTGGATAGTACACCGGTTTCAAGGTGTCGCCATCTCTGAGGTCCCGGGTTCGATACCGGTGGGGGCAGATGTTTGTGCGATGAATGCCAGCATTTGTACCCTAGTCATGGTTGTTGATATATATTTCTATAAGAAATATTTATACATGTATGTCTATCCGTTACCCTAGATCCCATAACACGAGCCTTACAGAGCTTAGTTTGGGCTAGGCTAATTGGTGTAAGTGTATCAAATATTTATATTTATTTATATTATTTTTCTTTTTTTAATTTGGGAAAAATATTCTTTCGTATAGGATATGCAAAGATGGTGGTGAATTACTTTGCTGCGACTCTTGTCCATCGGCCTATCATAGATTCTGTCTCAATCCTCCACTCGAAGAAGTGCCAGATGGTGAATGGAAGTGTCCCAGGTGTAGTGTAAGTACTCATAAAACAATAGAATAAAGTAATGAATGATAAAAGAGATATATTTTTTGTTTGCAAAACATATTCTGAAAATAGTGCAACATGTGTGCAACTGTAAAATTACTATATAAATTTATTGTTTTTATTTTAGTGTCCTCCACTGGATGGTAAAGTTGCTAAAATATTGACGTGGCGATGGAAAGACACTTCCTCAAAATCAAAAGCACCAAGGGCGCGAGAGTTCTTTGTCAAATGGCACGAGCGGTCATACTGGCATTGCAGTTGGATATCTGAGATACAGGTCTGTTGATTTCTGTGATATTGTATCTTATAATATTCTTTTAATTGCTATCATTTTTATCCTGTGTCGTGGATGCAGTTACACAAACATAGAAATCTTACATGCACAAAACACACACCGGAACAAATTTTTGTAGGTCATACAAAATATCTGTCCCATGCGGGAATTGAACCTGCGACCCGTTGCGTAGAAGCCGATTACTCGACCACTGCGCTAAACATTCACATTATATATTTCCCCTACAGCAGTGGTTCTTTAGGCATTATACTCTCTTGTGGTTCTCGCTGGGTTCTTAGTTGTGTGTGGTGAGCGTTGATGAGAATTATTATTATTATTTTTTTCTCTTTTCTTTTCTCTCTGCTACGTAGCAATCTGTCCTATGACAATGGGCTACTTCTTTGGTTGACGTTTATTCTGAAATTGTTTTGTCTTCAGAGAGTCACTCAAAGCTGAGGAGTCTCTTTCCTGCTGATGAATCTATCTAGAAGACTGGATACTCCATATTTCTTCAACCTTCTGTATTGTAAAGCCCTTTGACCCGATAAGTTGAGGGCTAGCACGTTTTTGTGTCTTGAGAGTCTTTTTTGATACATATGACTGTACCGTGCTATCTCCTGTTTCACAGTTGGTAGTTTTAGGTCATGATATATGTAACGGTTGCTTATACACTGTGGAATATTAAATATGGCTCTAAGTGTCTTGGTTTGAAACCTTTCCAGTATGTCGATGTTGCTGTTACTAGCCGTCCCCCATAGCTGTATTCCGTAAGTCCATATTGGCTTTAGTATGCACTTGTACACTGTGAGTTTACACTCAGCGTTCAGTTGTGAATGTCTTCCTATAAGCCAAGACATGTCCCAGAGTTTTATATCTGGTTGCTTTTGGTCCACCTGTTTGCCGTTTGGTCCACAAATGTTTTTGCCATGTAAGTCGTCTATCCAAGTATATACCTAGATACTTGGCATGAAGATGAGAATTGTAATAATGATTTAATTGTATGTTGTTTTAGCTGGATGTTTTCCACCCGTTGATGTACCGGTACTATATGCGTAAATCGGACCCTGAAGAGCCACCAAAACTAGAAGAACCTTTGGACGAGAGAGATGGCCGTGTCAAACGGCTTAAAGACAAGCAACATGACCAGGATCAAGATGAAAAATTGTTAGAAGAGAAATTTTATAGGTAAGGTATTGTTATTTACTCATCTCATGTTTCTTGTTTTTTGTTTCATTGAGCAAAAAAATATTGTTTTGTTGACTTCTTGTTAAATTAAAATCCCCGTAGAATTTTTTAGTAGTCATTTTAGCAATAATTCATTTGTTTTCTAATTGACATTTACTTTTTCTTAGGCTTGGTCTGCGTTATACAGAAGTTATGCATAGAAGACATTTATTTTCCCTTTGTAAAAGTTATTCATGTCCTTTCTAAGGTCTCCAGCTAGCTCTATAGGAAATTTCATACAAATCAGATTAGTATTACTCCAGATTACCCGTAAATTCAACATACCCAAAATATATAAACCATTTCTTAACTCTCCCAAATTATATAAGATTTGACATATTGTCTTTTTAATTCAAGGTATGGCGTGAAACCAGAGTGGCTAGTGGTACATCGTGTGATAAATCATAGAACAAGTCGTGACGGCACAACATATTTTTTAGTTAAATGGCGGGATCTGTCGTACGATCAAGCCACATGGGAGTCGGAACATGAGGATATTGCGGGCTTAAAGTTCGCTATTGAATATTATCAGGTGATTTTCAAGATCAAATAATATTGTAAGAGGTTATAAAAATATAGGCAGATTTATTATATTGCAAATAATTTTACAGGATATGCGTGCCTTTATTACATCTGAGGGTAAAACAAAGGGAAGCAAAGGTAAGAAAGCTGGACGCAAGAGCAAAAACAAGGATATCATTGATGATGATGAAAACAGTGGTGGCTTACAAGCGAAACCCAGAAAATATAATCCTCCTCCAGAGCGCCCAACCACAAATCTTAATAAGAAATATGAAGATCAACCTCCATTTGTGTACGAAACTGGAATGCAACTGCATCCTTATCAGCTGGAAGGTATAAATTGGTTACGGTATTCCTGGGGTCAGGGCATAGACACGATTCTGGCCGATGAGATGGGTCTTGGTAAAACTATACAAACTGTAACATTCCTATACTCTCTGTTCAAGGAGGGTCATTGCAAAGGACCTTTTTTGGTATCAGTTCCACTGTCAACCATTATTAACTGGGAGAGAGAATTCGAGCTTTGGGCACCTGACTTATATTGTATTACTTACGTAGGTGATAAGGATTCACGAGCTGTTATTAGAGAAAATGAGTTAACTTTTGACGATGGAGCCAACAGAGGTGGGCGACCATCGAAAATTAAATCGCAAGTTAAATTTAATGTTTTGCTCACGTCATATGAATTGATCTCAATTGATTCCACATGTCTTGGATCTATTGAATGGGCTTGTCTTGTGGTTGATGAAGCTCATAGACTAAAAAGTAATCAATCCAAATTCTTCAGGTTACTGGCTAGTTATCATATAAATTACAAATTGTTGTTAACTGGTACTCCACTCCAGAACAATCTTGAAGAATTATTCCATTTGTTGAATTTCTTGAATAAGGACAAGTTCAATGACCTCGCAGCTTTCCAAAATGAATTTGCTGATGTTTCCAAAGAAGAACAAGTGAAGAGGTTGCACGAAATGCTAGGTCCACATATGCTGCGGCGTCTTAAAGCTGACGTACTTAAAAACATGCCTACTAAGTCTGAATTTATCGTGCGTGTTGAGCTATCTCCAATGCAAAAGAAATATTATAAATATATTCTGACAAGAAATTATGAAGCCCTGAATCCTAAGAGTGGTGGTCAGACAGTATCACTACTCAATGTGATGATGGATCTAAAGAAATGTTGCAACCATCCATACCTCTTCCCAGCAGCGGCTGAGGAAGCTCCTCTAGGTCCTCATGGTAATTATGACACTCAAGCGTTAATCAAAGCAGCAGGCAAGCTTGTCCTACTGTCTAAGATGCTAAAACTGTTAAAAGAGCAAGGGCATAGAGTCCTAATTTTCTCTCAAATGACGAAAATGTTAGATATACTTGAAGATTTCTTAGAAGGTGAAGGGTATAAATACGAAAGAATTGACGGTGGTATAACAGGGACAATTCGTCAAGAAGCTATTGATAGGTTTAATGCTCCTGGAGCCCAGCAATTTGTATTCCTTCTATCCACTAGGGCTGGAGGCTTAGGTATTAATTTAGCTACTGCTGACACTGTAATTATTTACGATTCTGACTGGAATCCTCACAATGACATTCAAGCTTTCTCGCGAGCTCATCGTATTGGTCAAGCAAATAAAGTGATGATCTATCGTTTTGTCACACGCAACAGTGTGGAGGAGAGAGTTACACAGGTAGCTAAAAGAAAAATGATGTTGACACACTTGGTTGTGAGACCAGGTATGGGAGGCAAAGGTGCTAACTTCACAAAACAAGAATTAGATGATATTCTGAGATTTGGTACGGAGGAGCTATTTAAAGAAGAAGAGGGAAAAGAGGAAGCTATTCACTATGATGACAAAGCAGTATCAGATCTTTTAGATCGATCAAAGGAAGGTATTGAACAGAAAGAGTCATGGGCTAACGAATACCTTAGCTCATTTAAAGTCGCAAATTATTCCACGAAAGAAGGAGATAACGAGGAAGAAGTTGATACAGAAATCATTAAACAGGAGGCCGAAAATACTGATCCAGCTTATTGGATCAAACTTTTGAGGCATCATTACGAGCAACATCAAGAAGATCAGGCGAGAACACTGGGTAAAGGGAAGCGAGTTCGTAAACAGGTCAATTATAACGATGGTAGTGTGGCACAAACAGAGAACAGGGAAGACAGCACGTGGCAGGAGAATGGGTCTGATTATAACTCTGACTTCTCGCAGGGTAGCGAAGATGACAAAGAAGATGATGACTTTGACGAGAAGAATGATAATGGTGATTTGTTGAGTCGTCGTAGTAAGAGGAGATTAGAGAGGCGTGAGGAGCGTGATAGGCCTCTGCCTCCTTTGTTAGCGAGGGTTGGCGGCAATATGGAAGTCCTAGGTTTTAATGCTAGACAGAGAAAGTCGTTCCTCAACGCGATCATGCGGTATGGAATGCCTCCGCAAGATGCGTTCAACTCACAATGGCTGGTCAGAGATCTTAGGGGCAAGTCGGAGCGTAATTTCAAAGCTTATGTGTCGTTGTTTATGCGCCATTTGTGTGAACCGGGAGCCGACAACGCTGAGACCTTCGCGGACGGCGTGCCCAGAGAGGGACTGTCGCGGCAACATGTGCTTACTAGAATCGGCGTGATGAGCCTCATTAGGAAAAAGGTACGTTTTAGGTTATTATTATTATTATTTTATTTTTTATTGCCGTACGTGGCAGACGAGCAGCAGCACACCTGATGTGAAGCGTTAACCGCTGCTCATGGACTTAAGCAATTCCAGGAGTGGAAACAGCTAAGCCGCTGCCTACCGTGATGAGAATACTCTCTTTAAGCCTCGTTTGAAGAGGGACATGTCATAGCGCGGGGGAAACACCGCAACAGGAAGATCATTCCACAGCATACATGTCCGTGGAAGAAATGATCGCTGGAAACCACCGCACTAGTACTAGACGGGAACGGATCCAGGTAGAAAGGGTGAAGTCTATTGCGGCGTCGAGTGGTACGGTGATAGAATGGTGCCGCTGGTACCAAGTCAAACAATTCCTCGGAGCACTTGAAGAAGAGCCAATAGAACATAAAGGGCTCCAAAGTCCCTCCGCTGCTCTAGCGACTCGCAATTTATCCGTGAGATTGGGATCATCGACGATTTTTATCAATCAATCAATATAGTGTCTATTTTCTTCATAGTTAAAGGTGACTTTGTTGACAGGTGCAAGAGTTTGAACACATCAATGGATACTACAGTATGCCAGAGTTAGTAAGAAAACCGGTGGAGCCTGTAAAGGCTCCTGGTGCGGGGGAGAGTGCAGCTGCCAGTCCAGCGCCCTCCACCGCTACCCCTATCACCTCGGCCGCCCCCAGTCCTGCGCCTACGCAGGTATATATATTCTTTATTGAACAATAGTTATAGTAAAACACCACTAAAATTTTATTAGTATAAAAAAAATATTATAATTCTATTATAATCTAAATGGAAAATGAACTTACTACACACAAAAATAACGCAGACTATGGGCTAGCAAGCTGTCCCATTCACGTCGCTTAGCTGGTTGAAACCAAACGCCATCTTTATCATTTTTATAAATGCTCTGATAGATGAATAAATTTGAACACACTTTTGCGATTTACAAAATCAATAAAATAATATTCTAAAATGTAGTATTTTTAAAGAAAACAAAATCATTAACAAAAAATAAATAGGTCATTATTATTTATTCACAAGTAATTTTGATGTATTTAAAAAAATTGAATGAACATTATTATGTTTCCATCTGATGACCAAAATCACTGTCTTGCAAATAGGTATATCAAAACATGTTCCAATAGTCAACACACAAAAATTCCATTTTATAACTTTATTTTAATTTAATTATAACATTTTTTTATTTTTCTACTTAGTTAAATAATCTTTAGCAGTCCAATAGTGCCAGGTTCAAGTATATACTTTACAGTTATGGCTGGTGGATGATCTATACACAAGTCACTCAACTCTTCACTGAGGTACTCCCAGTACATTGCAATGACAATGTGGCCGAGAATCGTCTTGCTGAAAGCATAATCCTATTAAATTCGCTAGTGGAATATCATCTAGCATAGAAAAATGCACCTGTGTTGGTCTCCAATAAAGTGTAGGAATTCATGATTTCCTTATTCAATTGGCTAAATAAACGTTTTTGGTAATTCTATATTGAAATGATAAACATAGTATTCCAATAAAACCATAGATGTTAGTTCTGTTAGTCAAACAGCTACTACGGTCACTTTCTGAAGAAAAGCATGTTAATTTACCGCATTTCTTAATCCACTCATAAAATATACACGACCATCATAACACTGTGTGTAAATGATGTATGTCACAGGTGTAATCATCAAATCATTAAGATGATGATACCCCACTGGTGGCTGAGGTAGTTTCTAAGCATTTGTAGTGTGTAGGTGTGAGTTCATCTGTCAATGACGTTTAAATAAGTAACTATAGTAAATATTTGGGATTAACCGTTTTTATAATTTTTTTTTGTTTTTTATATAAACCTAGATATATTATTTCATATTTATTTAAGAAACAATACATTAAACTGAAGTTACCATCGACATGTCACGTAATTAGGAAAGTAACAGTTTGGGTCTATAGGCTTTCAGAGCTTATGTTAATTATTGTTATTACAAAAGTAGATTTCCAACATTTACAATTTAACCTTGTATATTGCATGTACAAAAAATAAGGAAACTGTGTATAACCTGTCTCCATTTACATCATACATAGACTGAAGTTTTATGATGGGCCTTTTTTATCTTGTATAACAAGGTTACAAGTACTTTGTATACAAGGTTAGATATAGACAGATATCAGTGTCAGATGTAATAAGGCATAAAATGATTAAGAGAAAACAGTATTAATTCAAACTTTATTATTAATTTAAACTATTAGAATGCAACTGCATTCTATAGAAGGTTTTATTCTACAGGGCGTCCCACGGCCACGCCACACGGAGGGAAAGTATATTAATATTAAATATTGAACGTAGGATATTTTACTAAAAGAAGACGTCATTTTATTTTTAATAATAAGTAGAACTGCATTCACAGATTTTTTAAAAATCGCCTACTTCGACCGGGAATCGAACCCGCCAAATGTGATAGAAAAATTACTTGTATTTTATAATAGCGTTTGAAAGGGCTACTCATAAGCATTATTTTTTCCTAAATAACCTAGCATATTAAATGAAACTAAGATCATAAAATTTATCGTTTTATTAAAAAAAATTAATTTATCAAATGCTCAAAATGTGATCCGTTCTGTTGTATACAAAGTCTCACTCTTTTGACAATTTCTCTCCCTGTCGATTTACTTATTTTTGCATGGTGGATGTTTGAAATAATACGTCTAAGTTCATTTTGTAACTCCTGCACACTGTTGTACCGGTTACCATAAACTAAATCTTTTACATAACCCCATAAAAAAAAAATCAAGTGGGGTTAAATCTGGGGATCTCGGTGGCCATCTAATCTGTCCAAAAGTGCCAATCCAGGAAGGAAAATATTCATTAAGAAACTCGGCTGTTCTCCTACTGTTATGAGTCGGAGCCCCATCTTGCTGGAATATGAAATTTCGTCGATCTGCATCAGGAAGATTATTAATCTCATTTCTTAAAATCTCAAGTATTTCTAGATATTTTTCCGTGTTCAGAGTTCCTTCGTAACGCTATTATAAAATACATGTAATTTTTCTATCACATTTGGCGGGTTCGATTCCCGGTTGAGGTAGGCGATTTTCAAAAAATCTGTTAATGCAGTTCTACTTATTATTAAAAATAAAACGATGTCTTCTTTTAGTAAAATATCCTACGTTCAATATTTAATATTTCCTTCCGTGTGGCATGGCCGTGGGACGCCCTGTATAGAAGGGTGACGGGAGCTTGAAATAACTGAAATAACTTGGTAAATCTTTATGATGGTTAATGCATTTTTTTTTGACAGCTTAGGAATAATTAGAGCATTCTATCAGTAAAGACCACTTTACCCACACCACTGGCTTGACAGAAATAGACAGCTGTATGGTCAAACTGACATACTAGAGTTTTTGGGATTGTTCTTTCTATACTATCAATCCAATATAATAATAATAATAATTTTTAAGAAAAACTGATTTACATAACAACATTGATTAAACAAGAAACTACTGCTTGATTAAAATGTTTGTAACAGTATATTGTTTGTCTATTTTAATTTGAAACATAAATCAAACTTTACTATTATCAGGTGACACAAGCATCTGGACAAGCGGCCACTCCTGGTGGATCAGAGAAAGATGATAAAGAAGAGATGATCAAAGATGATAAGTCTGAAACTAAAGAGTGTAAAGATGAACCAATGGATACTAGCGAGGTAAAGGAAGACTGTTCTGACGAAAAGGAATTAGTCAAAGAGGCTAGTGAAGATGTAAAAGAAGAAAAGGTTGAGAAGGAGATTAACGAGGAACGACGTATGTCTGTGGATGAAGAGCTGCCTAAGGAAGAGGAGAAAGCAGAAGACAAAAAGGGGGAAAAGGAAGTAGATAAAATCAATGAAGAAATAAAAGACAGTGCAGAGAAAAAGGACGATGAAAAGAGTGAGAAAGCTGAATCAGAGGGTTGTGAGAAACCAAAGGATGAGAAGAAGGTTAGCACTATATTAGTAATTGGAATATTATAAAATTGACTTTATTTATATGTTTCTTATATAGAATTCGTTAATATATAGAAAAACATATAAACTGTTTCATGTCAGATATATATTTTTTTAGGAGGAGGACGATGATGATGTAGTACTAGTAAAAGAAGAAGACGATCTTAAGGTATTAAATTTTTATCTTATATTTCCGTAACCTTTATAAATTAATTATATTTTAATTTCTTTACACAATCAATACACAAATAAGTAAAATTGGAGTGTCTGTAAAAAAAAAAACTTTCCACGCGGACGAAGTCGCGGGCACAGTTAGTATTACATATTTCTATTATTATAGTGAGTAGCCTAAGAGTTTCATTTGACATTCTTACATATAACAATACAGACTTGATATGGTTTGTATATATATTTTTAATACAGTTGCTCAAAAAGTGGCGTATTGCAGGGACGTGTAGCGTTCGGGATCTGGGCTATTCACACTCGTGCTTTTTTTTTTTGCCTTTCCCGAACTCGTGCGTTTTCTTTCCCAACTGTCAAAATAATTTCTATTAAAAAAAACAACCATGAAGAAATAGCTACATTTCTTGGTCTGCCGGATGCTGAGTGTTACACTGGGCATAGCTTCAGAAGGACCTCTGCTACATTATTGGCAGATTCAGGAGCCAATTTGACGTCTTTAAAGCGACTAGGTGGTTGGAAATCGGACAAAGTTGCAGAAAAATTCATTAAACAACAAACTAGAAACTGGGAAAAAGATCACACAATCCATTAATTTAAGGTCCAGTCTGTCTCCTTCACATGCTGAAGAGAATGTTCGTCCATCTACGAGTACCTTCGTTGATAACGATAATTCATCAGATCCAAATCCATCAACTAGCAAACGCCATTGTATGACAAATATACATGAACAATCATCTCAAACAGTAAATATGCAATTTAAAACTCCCCAGTTAGTATAAAAAAGTGTACCAATTTCAATGTATATGTGAAATATAACTTTTATCTATACTAATATTATAAAGAGGAAAGATTTGTTTGTTTGTTTGTTTGTAATGAATAGGCTCCGAAACTATTGGACCGATTTCAAAAATTCTTTCACCTTTGGAAAGCTACATTATCCCCGAGTAACATAGGCTACTTTTTATCCCGGAAGATCCCACGGGATGCGCAATAAAAGGCTTCGCTCAAAAACTACTGCACAGATTTTCATGCGGTTTTCATCAATAGATAGAGTGATTCTTGAGCAAGGTTTCGCGGTATTTTTTATCTCGGAAAAAACAGATAGTCCCACGGGAAGCGCGATAAAACCTTCGCGCCATAAACCGACTTCCGCGCATATGTAGCCGTGGGCAAAAGCTATGACCCTTAACCCTCTATAGACCCAATCTCGAAATCCACGCAGGCGAAGCCGCGGGCAGAAAGCTAGTAAGAAATAAATGATTAGTTAATTGAGTTTATTGTGTTTTTATAATTTGATTAAATTGCTTTATTTTTTCGTAACTGTATTAAAAATAGTCGTTCAGTACACGTACACGTTCCAACTGTCAACCTTCGCCTTCGGCTCGGGTAGACATTTGTCGGAACTCTTTGCAATGACAGCCATTCCGTACTAGTAATGAAATATACTATTCTAAATTGTTATGAACGCAAATGAAATGTGTAGGTGGAGAGAAGAAAGTTCATGTTCAACATCGCCGACGGTGGGTTCACGGAGCTGCACACTCTGTGGCTCAACGAGGAGCGAGCGGCCGCGCCGGGCCGCGAGTACGAGATCTGGCACCGGCGGCACGACTACTGGCTGCTGGCCGGCATCGTGACGCACGGCTACGGCCGCTGGCAGGACATACAGAACGACCTGCGCTTCGCCATCATCAACGAGCCCTTCAAAATGGACGTCGGCAAGGGCAACTTCCTTGAGATCAAGAACAAATTCTTAGCTCGCCGGTTCAAGGTATTGATTTCATGTTTTATTACTTACTAGCATATTATTACCTACTACTATGACGACCTCCATAGTCGAGTGGATAATACACCGGTTTCAAGGTGTCGCCATCTCTGAGGTCCCGGGTTCGAATCCCGGTGGGGGCAGATGTTTGTGTGATGAATGCGAGCATTTGTACCTTAGTCATGGTTGTTGATATATATTTCAATAAAAATTATTTATATATGTATAATATATGTATGTCTATCCGTTACCCCAGATCCCATTGCACAAGCCTTATAGAGCTTAGTTTGGGCTAGGCTAATTGGTGTAAGTGTAACAAATATTTATTTATTTATTTACTAGCGGACCCTACAGACTCCGTCCTGTCAAAAAGATTTGTACAATGGCAGTTTTTTGTTACTAATTATTTTATAGATAATGTCGCATTGGCTATGCGACATCAACTTCATTCATTCGACCAAATCGCAAAAAAAGTCTAAATGACCTATTACAATTTGTGGCTATTCAATTTTGGAACGTGACATTAAATCCTCCAACGATGTATTCTGTGCTCCAACGCACGCACGCACACTGTTTTGATAGATATGATTGAATTTCAACTATATGTAGCGTTAATAAAGCGCAAATTGACTCTTTGATATTAGGAACACACCTTCATTGCTTAGACATCAGTGAGTGCTTGCAATATGAACTTTATACAATAACAATAAAGCTCAATTCGACTGTACGTTTCAGTTAGAAAACGTTTGCATGGGAAAATAAAAGGGCTGTTTTTAGGGTATTTCCGATAATTATTCGAATTTTCCTCATTGTAAAAACCCTCCTTGAACTTCAACGAACATTTTAAAAAAGAATTGGCCAAATTGGTCCAGGCGTTGTTGAATTATGCGCTTACCAACACATTTTGCGATTCATTTTTATATATAAGATGTGTGTGAGTTTTTTTTTTTTGCCTGTTCTTCTCTTTTTCTTATAAATATCTACGTACAAGGTTATGTAGCTCTTCCGCTCTTTGTGCCCTTGAATTTTATTTATATTTAACGTAAGTGCCTGTAAAGGCCTATGTTGATTAAAATTTTCTTTGATATTGTCAAAGTAGGTAAAAGCATACCTCTTTTCCACCTCGGTCATCTGTGGTGGAAAAGAGATAATAAACCTTTATACAACATGAATTTTTTCTATGTAATTGCTTCGGCAATTCAAAACAAATTTAAAAATAACCGAACACTCTTTAGAAGTTTAACATTAATTACTACACATGTTAGGTACCGGGTAAGACATCTCGGACAGCCGAGCTCACTGCCGGAGGTTTTCGGTAAGTTAAAAAACTTATTGAAATTTCTGAACGAGCTAGGCTGGCGAGAATAGTAACATCATTCCCACACACGCAAAATAGGCGCTTAGACGTCGAGTTGCGGAAACCAGCCCGTTTGACCTTATACCTTATACACATGTTAGGAAATTTGGAGAGCCTTCTCGAGAACTTAATTTCTCGAACTCTCGAACTTTAATTTTAATATAATCATACATACGTATGTACGCCCACATTAGTTAAGTGCCTCATTGGAAATTGAGATATAGTCTCAAAATAATATTTTCAGTTTAGCTTGTATTGCAATTTAAGATCGGCTACTATGCAACGGGCACGGGTTCAATTCGGAACAGATATTTTGTATGATCTACAAGAAATTGTTTTAGTCTGTGCGATTCTATGTTTGTAACTGCACTTACAACCCCCGGATCGAAATCGAACTGTGGGCGACGTTTTTAAAAACAAAATAATATAATATAAATTATTAATTGATAACCAGTGCAATTTTTTAGATAGTGTATTTTACTTATTTACTATTTCCCATACTTACTATTTATTTCCCATATATTTTTTTAAAAACCTTAAAAACTAAGGCAAGTTTTTAAGGAAATATATTATTTGCAAATAAGATTGCATCACATATCAATATCAGTTGTTTGTGAAGTGTAGAAGATTCTTAATGTAAATTAGATAATGCAATGGCCCCTATATCGATCCTTGGTCTACACCCATTATTATGGGAGTGACAGCAAACTTAGGTATGTTAATGATAACTTTTTGTACCTCATGAGATAAATAAAATTTTATGATAAATTACTTTAGCAAAGATACAGTAATGATAGAATTTATTTAAAAGTCTCATGATATGTTTATCAAATGTCAAAAGATTTAGATAAATTACAAAATAAAATAATTAATATTTAACCAGTGGAAATGTGATTGACTAGTGAAACCTATGCATTAGTGCTGATCTGATGTTGATGAATTTGAGCTCTGACCAGTTTGATTATTGATAATTCTGTATTGGCCAATTGTCTCACCAAATGGCCCTCGATAAATTGATGCTTATTCTTCAACCATATTGTAAATATTATCCATATATGGTTGAAGATTGAAATTGGTGTGGAGCGTACATATGCTGAACTTGTTTATGATTTTTCATAATTTCATATTCTTGGCTTAGATGTCATGGGAAGGACCAATATAAATTAATTTTTTAACACCTTTGCTCGTAAAGCTGATGTACTTCCACCGGTTTTAAATATATAAAGCGGGTCATAAATAACGCGTGTGTTACCAAAGCAAATAGTTAAGTTATAGTCCATACAAATTCCATAACAGTATTATTTGCCATTTCGCGCGCTGTTGCTATTCAAGTTTCGAACTAATCGCCGCGCGGCGCCAGTCAGTAGGCAGCGGTAAGGCGTTGTTAAAATGGCGGGAAAGCAACAGTGTGCATTCACAGATTGAGTTTATTTATATGTTTTTTTTTCTATTTCCTCGCAAATGTGTTAAAAAACATCGTACGATATATTTGCATATTGGTTATAACTAGAGATTGGATAACCGGATGCATATTTACCTAAAGTTAGTTTAAGACAAAGTATGGAAACGGCTTTTATTGTTTTGTTAAATAAAATTTTTCACCATTTCTGTTTTTTTATTCAATTATTTAATTGATTATTGTTTTAGTCAAACTAGCTCACTACTTTCGTATAACACTCTTCATGTAATAAATCGTACATTCATAAATCGCACGGGGAACTGAAACTAAACTTCATGTAAATACGTATGCATAGTTGTATAAATGAACCCGGAGTCTCGGTCTTTTGAAAATAAATACCACGTGCTAATTTAGTAATTTTCAAACAATATCACTACGTTAAATTTGCAGTCCCGTATTTTCCCGGGATTTTTATTTAACAAAATGTATTCTAAAAAGCCGCTTGCATAATTTGTGAGCCAATAATTAACTTTAGGTAAATATGCATCCGATTATTCGATCTCTAGTTATAACATGCGCGGCTCAATTACGAAATTACTGAAATTCCGCCTCGCATGTTATAACATATTATAACCATCATAACGCAGTAATGTCGTAATGTAGTATTATCGAAGGTGTCCGGGGATACACACACAAATGTAGTGGTCTCGTTGACAGTTGCTAGAGCAAGCGTTGGTGATAGAGGAGCAGCTGCGGCGCGCCGCGTACCTGAACCTGACGCAGGACCCCAACCACCCCGCCATGTCGCTGAACGCGCGCTTCGCCGAGGTGGAGTGCCTGGCCGAGTCGCACCAGCACCTCAGCAAGGAGTCGCTGGCCGGCAACAAGCCCGCCAACGCCGTGCTGCACAAGGTACTACCACCTACCCGGCACGTGTCCCGTGTCCCGTGTCACGATTGATCATCATCAAAGTTGACCAAGTTTTATCTCGTGAACATAAGTCAATATAGAAATTTCACTTTAATTTTGTATTAATATTGCTGTATATTTATAAAAAATGTACAATTATTTTTTACAAAATTCTAATGAAACGAATACCTATCTAACTTCCTCACATTAAATGTAACATTATTTAATATAGAAACTATGAACGTAAAAATAACAAAGTTATTGGCAATTTTGTTCATACACTCATACAAATTAGGTGACTTTAGTCAAAATCAAAATTAACTTAATTCAAATATGACTTTATAGAAAGCTCTTTTGAATCGTCCAAATTTTTTTTCCTACATACCCATTCTCTTAAGAGATTTATTTAAAGAGATTAATATAAAGACTAGCGTGCCAGTATATCTATGAAAATTTGATTTATGTGTAATAAAAATTGTAACACATTTCATACAAATTTTCAAATGCATAATCATAAACAAACACAACACAAGACATAAAAATAAACTTGCCATTCCAACGTACAGGCTACAAAAAACTAGAGGTTTGTTGTTGGCAAATGTATACATTTTTATAACAAAATGCTACATAGTGTAGCCTGAATTGCCTTTTCATAAGTTCAAGGTACATGTTAAAAAAAAAGCTCATGACTAAGCGATTCCAAAGTCAATTATTATTTAAATGATGCCAATGCTTGGTGTTGATTTGAAGACATTAGTAAAATGTTAAATATTTGTTTTCCCTACGTTGTATGGTAACGACATAATTTATTGTAAATGTTATTATTACTTTTGATAAAGCTGATAAGTTTCTTGCGCCCATTATTCTTATCATCTAAGAAATACGTACTGAATACAAAACGGTAGGAAAAAAAATTGCAAAAGGCTTTCTATAATGTCATTTTTGAATAAAGTTAACTTTGATTTGATATTATAAATAATGGGCAGTCTATGTTCAATGCGGCAAATATTTGGCGGCCCGAGATCGATTTTGCCGTGTAGTCTATGTATTTATCTTTTTTCAAATATCATATGTACATTTATTTGACGCTCCGTCAGTGAAGGAAAACGTCGTGGGGCAACCTGCATATATATACCTGCAAAGAAATTGAAAGGTGCATGTAGACGACCAATTCGCACTAGGCCATCATAGTTGCCTACGGCCTTTTTTTCCCCCTCATGGGTGAAGACAGTGAATAGGGGGCGCGCCACCACAGTGGACGTCTTAAAAACCCCGTGGTACTCGGACGACCTTGCACCGGATACCACCCGCCACCGGTCTACGGCGGGTGGTTGGTTATGTTGGACTCTAGCGGAAGGCCAGCCCACCAACTAAACACTACCTACAGCCTTTGGTCGGGCAGAAGGCCTGGGACCTTATCGGCTTCAAACTAAAGCTCCCGCCCTCCAGAGCGGTGGGCGGTGCACAACCTAAGGCCCAATCGCCCTATCATAATTAGGGTAGGCTCATGCCCCTCGGTGGAGATGTATGAGTTGTGATGATATTCAATGCCACAACGACTTTAGTACATTTTTGTTCATAAAATATCTTTAATTCTGTTGAAACAATTTAGATAAAAATTGATGTAATAAAAGTGTGACCCGACCTTTACGTGTTCACCTTTACCTTCTTATTCTCTAACGGCATTATGGCTGTTGCTGACTGTACTGTTGGGTCCTTTTCCACCCGATTTCAAATCTTGCTCAAGGCCATTAGGGCATTAATGTTTTTGTCAATTAGAATCATAGTAGACTATTTACTTTGTAACAGCGACAATAGACTTTTAGTCTGCCAAGCTTAACCCTTTTAGTGCCATATATATTTCACCAATGTATGTTAGAAATGCTAGTAAAAAAGTGCATTTACAGTGACAACTTTTATTTAACCGTCACTTGTGCGCGCCAAAAGTGAACTGTTAAAAGGACCGCTATCGCTTTCCTGGCATTTTTCGCAAATAGCGAGAGCAGGCGCTCCTTGGCACTAAAAGGGTTAAGTAGCAATAAATTGTACCATTTTGGCGCTAGTGTCATTTCGTGATTTTTTTTCCCTTTTTTACGGCTTTGGCATGCATTGTCAAATTAACAATTAATAAGAGGACTTCGTTTAGTGTTCGTAAATATTAATAGTTTGATGCTTTATAGTTGATAAGGTTTGATTTTTTTTAGTTATTTTATAGTTTTCTAAGTTTTAATGTCCTATAATTTATTAGGAGTGTAACTACATATATCACATATTTTAATATACAGTGGTGGTCACATTTTTAATGACACCCTTGATGTTGACCACTTACAACAAAATAAACAATACAACACAAGATATATTCCATTCTTATTTATGTAC
Source organism: Scirpophaga incertulas (assembly GCA_036419045.1). NCBI lineage: Eukaryota > Metazoa > Arthropoda > Insecta > Lepidoptera > Crambidae > Scirpophaga > Scirpophaga incertulas. The sequence continues at coordinate 21,978,889 of CM071635.1, read as the reverse complement.
AATGGTGTCAATTTTAAATGAGAACTGTATAAATTGTATATATACACTTACCGCAGGCCATCTAATTAGAGACAGTGCATACTTCATATACTGAATATGAAATAAAAATAAAATGAACACTTATTTTCCATTATGGCGCTTCTTTTTGTGTCACACAAAACTAGCTCAGTTTAAATCTTATATTAATTTGATTGTGAAATTTAAGTTGTCAAGAGTACTTTTAAAAGGTAGATAATCGAGTGAAACACAGCTGGTGAGACGCGGTTTTGTATCGTAGTAAAAGTTAATTGTCGAATAATGAGCTTAAAATAAGGAGGAAACGACGCGTGCGTAGGTGCTGAATCAGCTGGAGGAGCTGCTGTCGGACATGAAGTCGGACGTGTCGCGGCTGCCGGCCACGCTGGCGCGCATCCCGCCCGTGGCGCAGCGGCTGCAGATGTCGGAGCGCTCCATCCTGTCGCGCCTGGCCGCCACCGCCGGCAACCCCCCGCCCGCCGGTCAGTCACTGTGACTCCGCCTCGCCCCTCTCACAGAGGCGCTTACAACATTACAAGTCGGACGTGTCGCGGCTGCCGGCCACGCTGGCGCGCATCCCGCCCGTGGCGCAGCGGCTGCAGATGTCGGAGCGCTCCATCCTGTCGCGCCTGGCCGCCACCGCCGGCAACCCCCCGCCCGCCGGTCAGTCACTGTGACTCCGCCTCGCCCCTCTCACAGAGGCGCTTACAACATTACAAGTCGGACGTGTCGCGGCTGCCGGCCACGCTGGCGCGCATCCCGCCCGTGGCGCAGCGGCTGCAGATGTCGGAGCGCTCCATCCTGTCGCGCCTGGCCGCCACCGCCGGCAACCCCCCGCCCGCCGGTCAGTCACTGTGACTCCGCCTCGCCCCTCTCACAGAGGCACTTACAACAACACTGGGAGAGCTGGAGGCTGTACTAAGTATTACAGAATCTTCAGGATTTCAACCTCAAATATTTACAAACAAGATACTCTGCTTGAATGTATACGAAAATAACTTATGAACTATATATATATACACCTGGTTTCTCTACAGCATGGCGAAGCACCCGAAAACATACGTGTGCGTGTGTGTATGAGTGTATGTTAGTATGTGTACAAGATAGTGGCAGAGGTGATAATACACTCGGTGGATTGATTGATTGATAGCCTCTGGCGCAAGGGATGCAGGGAGTCGTGTAAAAAAGTGTAATCGTTGGTGTGTGCAGCGCAAATGGCGCAGTTCCCGGGCGGGTTCGGCGCGGGCGGCGCGCTGCCGGGCTTCGCGGCCAGCGCCGCCGCCGCCAACTTCGCCAACTTCCGGCCGCAGTACTCCGTGCCCGGCCAGCCGCCCGCCAGCGTGAGTCTGCTGCCACACCACCACCACACACCACCCACCACACACACCCACCACACACCAACACACACCCACACCCACCCCCACCACCACCACACACCACCCCACCCACCACACACCACCCACCACACACCACACACCACCCACCACCCACCACACACCACCCACCACCCACCACACACCACACACCACCCACCACCCACCACACACCACCCACACACACCACCCACCACACACCACTCACCACCCACACACCACCCACCACACACCACACACCACCCACCACCCACCACACACCACCCACCACCCACCACACACCACCCCCACCCACACACACCACCCACCACCACCACCACACACCACACACCACCCACCACCCACCACACCACCACCATCACACACCATACACCACACATCACCACCACCCACCACCACCACCCACCGCACACCACACACCACCCACCGCACACCAAACACCACCCACCACACACCACCCACCACCCACCGCACACCACCCACCACCCACCGCACACCACCCACCACCCACCGCCCACCAAACACCACCCACCACACACGAAAAAAACGAAGATCGAGAATGTTATAAACGTAAGAGTAGACAAATATAATCAGAAAGCTTCGAACTGCTAAGTTATCGGGAGTTACACGTGTTATTGTGAGTCAACTGCTGACGTGGGTATTTTTTATATAACTTTAAGGGAGAACATTTCCGTCATACATGATTTCTGAGTATCTTTAACCATTAAGGTTGCACACGCGACGGAAGTCTAAAAAGTGGAGTAATTTCTCACGGTTTCCCAACATTTCCCTTCACTGCTCTGCTCCTACTGATTGTAGCGTGATGAAAGTATATAGATTAACCAGATCAGGAGTATAAAAAATAACTGTACCTAGTTTCGTTTAAATCCGTCGTCTAGTTTTTGTTTCTATAATGGTTATACAGACAGACACAATTTTTGCTACTTGTATTTTTGGCATCAGTATCGATCCCTAATCACTCCCTGATAGTTATTTTGGAAATATATTTCATGTACAAAATTGACCTCTCTACAGATTTATTATAAGTGTAGATAAACATTATAAAAATGATAAATAATCAACTAGTACAACTGTTTATACGATAACTATTATAATTCTCTCTTTTCTGTTTCGCCTTATTGATCTGTTTTTTTTCTGTTGCAGAAATCGTAAAATCACGTACCTTGCACGTCGTATTATTTATAAGTTAACATCAACAGGTAATTAATCTTATCTATTACTATGATACCTACTATATTTGTAATATTACTATTATTTAATGTTTCTTTGTTGCAGTGAGGAGATTGGTCACATAGATAAATTTTTTAGGTGTAAGCTTTCCAAGATTCCTGTTCCACCTTGGGTTTGAAGTGATAATGATAGTGATTAGTGCAGTTGTATTAAGGTATTATAATATTATGTCTCTTTGAACAGAACTCTCACAATATTATTTATTTCATCCTGATCTGTATGAATCTTGTTTTTATTGAGTTAGTGATTGTGGATTAATGAAATCTTTATTTTTAATTTACCAAAAATGAAAATGGAATAAATCTTACAATTAAGTGAATATTGTGTTTTATTTCGCTGGATTTTATATTTTCTATCAGTATTATTCGAGTACTTGTAGTGGCTTATTCGTATTATTGCCAGTCGTACAGTCTGGTGGTTTGACTCGACTTGGCAGAAGGATTCGGGGACTTCTTCTATCCATGGAATCTGTAGCACCTCCACACCTGCATAGACTACGTCACAGAAACAGCAGAATGAAAGCAATCTTTCTAATCGTCAAAATACGTTTTGGCGTTTACAGACATCCTTGGTATACCTGCAAGTGAAGGCTATTGCTGCTCATACTGACCAATTGGGTTTGTATGCAACAAGCAGCCTATCTTAGTAGGTCTGGAACTCTTAAGGTTATGGAGAGGATCGTCAACACCCGCGTTCTACGGAACCTAAAGGAATATTAGCTAATAAGCAAGCTCGTAATCTTTTAGTTTGCGTTAAGCATACTTCTGCAAAAACCAAGAAAGGCAAAACAAGCTCGGGGTTGCATTGGATATCACGAAAGAGTTTACAGTTGTTTATATGATCTAGTAGATTTTTTTATAATACGTGCAAAGAACTTGGTCTAATTCAGCCTCATGGTGACACAAGGGTGCGTATCTACTGCGGAAAGAACCGATATATCGTTCCCTAGTTCCAGGGGTTGTAGTCGGTGGAGTCATTTGGAGGATAATCAATCAAGCTTAAAACTGGACGTTCTTAACAGAACGAACGCCGTACTCTACTAGCCAACGCTAAAAGCTTATCCAGCATTCATAAAAAAAATTTGCTCATACAAATTATGCATAATCGTAGGCACAGTTACAAAAAAAATTACTGCGGGGTGACCATTACAGTTTTAGTAGAATAGTTTTCAAACTAAATATACGACATATCCGATTCCACGGATATATGTCGTTTGTATATAAAAAAAATATATATTAACAAAGTAATGTTTTGTATGATGTGGGTTTAATTGATTTCTGGCATTTGTACGTCCACTTGGATTTTCGCACTGGTTGGTTCTGCGCTGCTAGGTTCAATTTTCACTACAAAGTTTCATCTCTTAAAGATATACTATTGCTCATAGATTAAATGCCAATTGACTGCAGAAGAACGCAAGAGCGCAGATAAACGTAAAATATGGAATACATAGCTTGATCTAGAATTCCTAGTGTTTATATCGACCCCAAGGAGTGTATGACAAGCCGCAAGGGGTCTACGTGAACGAAAAAAAATTGGGGGTCCATGAAATAAAAGTGGGGGTCCACTTATGGTAATGGATCTCAACATACTCTGATAGTATCTATTTACTTACACTACTATCTTCTAATATAAAGACATAAATTATTTGTGAAAGTACATATGAAGTATAAAAAATATATATGTTTATAAAATTTTGTAATTTTAGGATGTCGGCATTCAATATCAGATAAGTAGGGGGTCTGCTTAAAAACGAAAAACAGTAAAAAGTGTACGACACCAAAAGTTTAGGATCCTCTAATCTAGGGCCTCCCGAATATTGCGATTCGAAGACGAGACTCGAGACCACGGCGACATCGACGCTTTCTCATCAGCGTGTTTGAATAAGGTTTAATCACCCAAGCGTAGATGGGGAGATTTATGTCTTAAAGAACTAATAATTAAATCTTCAAATTAAGGAACGAGATTTTAACATCAGCTCCTGTTTTGATTTCGAATTTACAAAACATGACAAGTTGAAAAATAAAACTAACGAAGTTAAAAAAATAATAACTTTATTCATTTGATTTCACATTACATTGATCAGTCATTTAATTACGGAATAAATATTACCAGCTATACGTTTCATCGTCTTCGTTGTACTTTACACTATCAATCGATTGCATAATGCTGGGGTCGGACGAGCAGAATTGCTGCAACATGGTTTCATGCATTCCGCAGTCTGACAAATTTTCTTTTTTGAAAGCTTTAGTAAAGTGATTTGGTTCATTCTCTTTTGTGTTTTCTTCTGCAAATAAATATTTACATTTTTAATAATACTATGTTATTAATAATTGCAGACAAGGATTACAAATAAACAAACTTTAGGAATAAAGGTTATAATTTATCTGTTAAAAAAGGCTGAATATAATTTTGAGTAATGGATAGACATATCAAACAACAAAAAAACAATTTTTATGGTACAAATATATTATTACAACTGTTCGTATTCATCACACTAACAGCTGCCCTTATCGGGACTCGAACCCGAAACTTCACGACATGGCGACACCTTAAAACCGGCGTAGAAATAACACAGTCACCGATTGCGTGGTTAAAATTTTCAATTTTAAAAATGTATCATATCATGAACATCTAGGACCGTGGGCACAACATTTCAGCCATTGACAACTGAATAGAATGTCGATTGTGCAAAAAATATCTTTATTAATAGAAATGATATGAGAAATTATCGATTTGTTAAAGATGAATAAAAAATCCTAACTTGTGATGTGTCAATTTTAACTGAGTGAAATGTGATATGATAAAGCGATTTATAACTTTGAATTGGTATTAAACTTTAATTGGTATCTTTTTATTCTCTGGTTTGGTTTCCGCTCTTTAACTTTTTTATATACTAGCTTTTGCCCGCGACTTCGTCCGCGTGGAATAGTGACTTCCGGCAGATTATTTCGACCAAATTTGGTACCATAAAAACGGTCATTGTGACTAAACCTTAAAAGATAGACATATGCCGTCGCGGACTTTTTTTTAGATCATGTATAGAGGAATAATTCTTTCATACATATTTTTTGTGTATCTTGAACCGTTTTCGCAGCGCACGCAAAGAAAGCCTTCAAAAATGAATAATTTTCCCCGTTTTTTACACATTTACCGCTCTGTCTTTGCTCCTATTGGTCATAGCGTAATGTTATTTAGCCTATAGCCTTCCTCGATAAATGGACTATCCAACAAAAAAAGAATTATTCAAATCGCACCAGTAGTTTCGGAGATTAGCGCGTTCAAACAAACAAACAAACAAACTCTTCAGCTTTATTATATTAGTATAGATTTCTTTATAGACAGCGAACAGGGTATATTGTTTTTTATTTGTCTTTTTTAATTTTAAATTTTGCATTCACTTGTACTTTCACGGCCTGGATAATAACATGAGTCGCGCATACTTTAATTAAATTCTAAGCAAAAAAACTCGAGGTTGGCGAAATCCTATGGGCACCGTCATCAAACCCAAAAGAAGAAGAACTTTGAATTGTCAAAATACGAAGAATATAATTATAGATGCCGGTTTTATCGCATGATAAACGATTTATCGTATTGTTACTTTGCTCATGCTACGGGAGCAGGAAAAGCAAGTATTTTGTAATTTACTTACAGGTGAGGTAAATGAGCTTGCTCACATGTAAAAAATTGACAGCCAGAAATGTCGAGAGAATTATAGCTACCTTCAGCAATCCTATTAGCTGCCTGTGTGAACGCCAGCGTAGCTTGCTGGTGAGCGAAGGTGGCGCTAAACTGAGCTGACGAGCTGCGCTTGAGCATGTCCAGCAGCGTGTGCACTGTCGTCGGCAGAATGGGTCCGCGAAGTTCGATTGAATGGTACTTCTTCCCATCTGCGTACACTGTCTTCTCGTTCATCTGCAATGCAAAAATATGTAGATATTATTGTTTTTCGCAGCAATAGATTACAAGAAGATTGATCACCCGGTCAAACAAGATCGGTGCAATTTTAATTAACACATAAGGGGGGCCATCCATAAATTACGTCACACGGTTAGGGGGAGGGAGGGGGTTGACGAAGTGTGACATTGTGTGACAAGGGGGTGGGAGGGATCTTAAATTTCGTGACGTCACATTACAAAATCTATTAAATCAAATAAGCAAACTGTTAAAACACAAACTTTAAATTATTACTATTAGTATGAAAAGGGCTGTAAATATTAACTTTTACTGTAAAGTCTGTATACTCTCATAAATAAATAAAGGAAGAGTATCTTCTTCTATCTATTAATAGGGGTACTCTCGAAACGTACTATTTTTCTAATTGATTATAGTAGGTGATTTTGAAAAATATAATATGAAAATCATGTGACCATATATTTATTTAATATAAGTAATCGTGTTTTGTTTTGTTCATTGATTTGATGTTAATTTTATTAAAATGAAAATAAAACTGATTTCGAAACCGCTTTTATCATTCAATAATTTCTATAATTTCAAAATTTGTGACGTCACAATAGGGGGGGGGGGAGTCTCACAAATGTGACTAGCTGTGACAAGGACGGGGGGAGGGGCAAAAAATCACGAAATTCGTGTGACGTAATTTATGGATGACCCCTAATAGATATTATTACGAAATTAAATAGTACACACGGTGTTTGTTTAACGTCTTTTCTAAACAAACAATTTAGTATGTTAGTACATACATTTTCAGTGAGATATGTTTAGACTTCATCTTAAATTGAAGTGTCATGGTGGGCAAGCTTATCTATTATAGTAAGCTCTTAAGACATTTACGGGAAGAATGGAATTGAAAATGACGTACTTTGAGGATTGAACAATGCCCAATGACAAGTTACCTTCAGCGACAAGAGGGCAGCCCCGTGGAAAGCAGTAGGCGCCAGCAAGGTGGGCGGGACGCCGGCCAGCGGCCCGGCCACGGCGGCCAGAGAGCGGCAGTTGAGGAGGCAGTTGAACAAGGCCTGAGCGTCCGCGCCACGAACCACGCACAGCGAAGCTGCTGCATTGTCTACGCTGCTCTCCGACGCTTGCGCGATACGGTTCTGTGCAGGTAATGACACGTTTTCATTGCAGTGGGAAGGTATAGTAAAAGAAAGTGGTTACCGTCACTCATTTACACCAACTCTTCCACCTCACAAGGGAGCGTTCAAGTAATACGTAACGCAATTGTTGAAGATGTTTGACCCCCCCCCCCCCCTTGTAACGCACCGTAACGTTAAACAACTTGCGTGAAAAAATTAAAAATGACGACCAGACTAATACAATCGAGGGATTCCCCGTAAAACGTAAACGAAAAGGGTTGCCAATTTGTTATAAAAAAAGAAACAATGTTACATACGGTGTTGTAAGAACGACCCGCTCCTGTCCCTATAACGCATAACGTAACATTTTACTGAGACCCCCCCCCCCAAATTGCGTTACGTAATACTTGAACGCCCCCCAAGTACCAAAGTAAACGTTGCCAACTTGGAATATAAGTTGTAGTAACAGAACTCAATAATCCAATTGCCATATTTGACCCTTCAAACCGGAACACAACAAAGAGAATACACTCTTGCATGCATTGGCGGCACAGGCGATTGCGACTAGAGGTCTTACAAACTCAAACATAAAGATAATCTCGGATAGCGCATCGGGATTACAGGCCCTCCAAAACAATACTATCAACTCTGTCCTTATACTGGAGTACCATAATACGCTTCAAACCATTAAAATACACATTGCAGACACAAACCGGGTAACCCTGCTGTGGATAAAAGGACACAGTGACTCACTCGGAAACGACGCGGCAGATGAGTCGGCAAAAAGGGGCTCCAACACAAGAGTGTATGGACGAGAACCCCTAATGCCTATTCCACAGGTAGAAGTAAAATCCTGGCTGCGCAAGAGAACAGAGAAACTACACCTAAAAGAATGGATAACCACGGAGTGATGCAAGCGAACGAAGGATACAGTCCCGGTACCTTCCAAGAAGCTTGCCCGTTCCCTTATCAAACTAAAGAGAGACAAGATCCTAAAGGTCATAGCTACCATAACTGGACACTGCCTTTTAAACAAACACCTGTACACAATTGGTATAACAGACAGCCCCTTGTGCAGAAGATGCATGGAGGCTGAGGAAATGCCACAGAATGTTCTTATGGAATGTGCAAGTGTGGCCGACCAACGGGAGAATCTTCTCTATTCCCCGGCGTCCCTGCCAGAAGCATGCAGCAGCCCACGGAGGCTGCTGGCGTTCTGGGAGGAACTGGGATGGATGGAATAGTAAGGGAGCAGGAGAAGGACGCACAATGGCCCAATCATGAGGCTAAGTGCGGTAGAGCCCAACCATACTAAAAAAAAAAACCAGTCTGTTTGCAGTAGAAATTGATATGGCACGAGGTATCAATTGGGAATCGTGGTACAGTCTTGTACTAAAATTTTATTTGGAAATCTCTTGACATGATCGCACCGTTTACTTTATTACTCAAAATACAAAATCAAAAGTAGTTGGCAGTTTCTTTGCATCTCATCTTATATAACCTAAATCCTAAGCATACACAATATCACTACGTTTATACAATCTAGGTTCAGAACTTTTACACTTCTAGATATAGAACTTGAGATTGCAGTTGGGTTATATATATATATATTATCAACTATATTAATAAATATAACCCCTAATAGAAAAAGATTACTTGATGAGGTAATAAAGGCCTTAAATGGGGATATTTTCAGGTTTATAACAGTTATCATTATTTAAAGATTATAAGAAATTGATATTAGGAAAAGTTCTATTACTGACTAATGTGAGTTGATAGAAGGTGCAGTTATTAATTGTTACATTGTATCTTCATAGCTGCATTACCTATTGGTTTTGACAAAAAATTGATAGCAACTGAAATATATAATTAGCCTATCGATGCAAAAACCTTTATGGTCTATTCTGCCTAACATTGGGTTTATATAAATGAGAGAAACACCTGATTGTTGTTGATTTTCTTGATGAAGTCTGTCTCGAGTCCAAGCTGTGAGAGGAACTGGTCTGGGTCATCGTCATCAATATATTCATCATCGTCTCCTAGTGTCGCCTTGTCATCCAGCGTATCATAACAGCTGTCGAATGATGAATTCTTTGGTTTTTCCTCATCAGAGTTGCTCAGTCTCTTCTTGTCGGGCCTGAGTGGCATTGTGAACTCTACATCTGCAAATGGAACACTTGTTATAAATTTGTGTTTATGGATATGAGCAGTTAAAGCATCGAAATAGTTAAAAACCGTCGGTGATACTGTGCTTTCGACATCGACCTTCTAATTGAGAGTTCAGGGTCAAATCTACTAATAGGATCTATCAGACAGTCCCACGGTACTCAAACATCGTGGGGCGGCTGCATATATTTGCAATAAAATTTGTATGCTATGTCCATCAATTTACAGTGTGGTTGATTAAAACCTAATCGTCCTAACTTAGAGGCTAGAGATGTAACCTCAATGGTAAGGTTTATGAGCTGTGATGATGAGGAACTTATGGCAAATACTTACTTACAATAGACTAGATTATAATTACTTTTCAAGTAAGACTATCAAGTCCACATGGCGGTTACATTTTTATTTACTATTAGCGGCCCGTCCCGGCTTCGCACGGGTAGACATTACTCTTCGCAGCAAATGCGATGAAAGAATACATTTTATGGCTAATTTTTTTACACCTTCGGCTGGTTTTAATCTAGTACTAAATATAGCCTATGTTACTCAGTGATAATGTTTTCTAATGAAAAAAGAATTATTAAAATCAGTCCAGTACTTTTTGAGTTTATTCGTTACATACAAAAATACAAATCTTTCCTCATTATAATATTAATGTAGATATGTAAGAAATATTGCGAAAGGAACATGATGTTAATTGGCATCTGATCTAGAAATAAATTGTCTATATTGTAATTAACTGTCACTATACTTATTAAAAAATCAAATTGGATTATTTCCTTACCTTCTTGTCTCATTATTTGTCTAAATCCTCGAGTAGTGGGTGCTATTAGCGCGCTCGGTTCTGACAAGCCGCCTATGCCAGCTGCTCGAAATAATACGGTGAATGTGTTTGTGCATACATAAAAGTATGGGCAGTGTAAAGCTCGCAGAAGCTGTAACAAATATACAGAATTTAAATGTGATAGAAAAGTTACAGTTAGACATTATATCATACAAACACATTGAATTATTGTCCATAATTAAAAACATAACATTTAATAGTTAAGTTTTACAGATTTGCTTGCTTTTACTTTGCGGTGGTGCGTTACTTTGGTGGTGAGCGCTGAACTAATTAAATTTGACGGCGGCTTTTGAATCAACTGTAGTGTTGAACGTTTTGAGCGACTCACATATTCAACTAATAAGCTAGACGTATGGTTGACTGGCGTTGTTCAGTCAAAAGGCTAGCTGTTTGATTGAACAGCTATTTTAACCAGTTGGCTGCGACATATATAACGTTCAACAATCTGCCAAGCCCAATATAAGCAACCCAACCAATAAAATTTAATACAATCATATGCAATCCCATACAGACATTAAATATAAAAAGAGACACAGAAATTAAACATAGAAAAAGGGATTAAAACTTTAACAGCTGTTAGACATTATTTTGTTATAATAATTACCTGAAACAATGATCTGAAACTTTCTACCCACTCCAAGTGGAGAGCTTGTTTTACTTCTTCATTAGTTGCCATAAAACTGGTAGCAGTGACTTTGCCTGATGACCGCGGATACAACTCAAGCCAAGGTAGATGAGGGTGTTGCCAATATAGACATGATTGATGGAACAAAGCTCGAGGTGAGGTATCTAATGATGATGACGAAGTGTCCAGACATCTGACAAATCTGCAAAATGAATTGAAACATGACGTAGTGAATCAAAGTTACCGGTGGGTGGTGTGGCTTTAGCACTGGCCCTCTAATTTAAAGGTCTGGGCTATGACCTCACACTGAATGAAGCTGTTATTCTGTGTTAGCATCTGAACAATAATGTGATACTTAGGGAATATATTTGAACTTGAATACACATGTGAAGAAACTCAAAAGTGCTTATGCTCTTAGGCTGTTGCCGACGAAAACATTACAAATAATAATATACCTCTATTGTTCTGTTTAAAAAAATATCTTTTCAATCTTTATCTATAAAGTGTTATACAGTTTAAAAAGTATATGCTATACTTTCTTTATAGTGAATAAAAATACTTGCCCAGTTATACCAGAAGCTTCTTCACTGGCTTTTAACTTTGATGTCCATGCAAACGGTTTTGGTGACATCAATCTTAACCTAGTCTTCAATGCCCAGTCTATGGGTAAATACTTATATTTACTTTCTGCTAATGGCTGTAATAAAGATTGTCACATGATGATTGACAATTCTGTATAAAATAAATAACAATAATTGAATTTTCTGTACGTCAATGTACGTAATATATTTCTAAGTTCAGCAAAATAATTTAATAGTATTTATTAGAGATAATTTATAGTTTTATTTATTATGTTAGTAATCCGTATTTGTTTTAACAAATACTAACTAACCATAAACCTTAAAACTAATACTAACCACTACTGTGTGATCTGCAGTGAATTTCTGTAATAAATTTGAGAAAGTGGATAGTTTCTCTGTGTCTAACGCTTGAGGCACCTTCTCGGGTACTGTCGCAGGCAGCTGCATAAGGGCAAACAGAGTTTTGTCACTCGACTCATCAGGTGATAAGACATTACTTAATTTAACTTTTTTGTTTTGTTCATTTGTGTTTCTGGAACAATTGTAGTCAATTTATTACAAGTATACTATTATTAAATTTATTTGATATAGGGAGCTTTTATAAAGTATATCAGTCCCATGTCAACCTAAAATAGACATTTCTAGACCTTATTAAATATTGTCACCATTTTGCTGATCAATATCAATATTGATCAGCAACGTGTTTAGAAAATTTTCAGTTTCTATTTATCATTATTTACATTAAGTGGTATATCTGTAGAGACTTGAAAATCAAGACTTACTCATCCAGCTGTGATCATTGCATTCCCAACCAAAACAAAACTCAATTCATGCTCCACAAAATTTTATATAATATTATATATTGTTGTTATATACTTAATTTTACTTTTATCATTAAAAATATGTTGTTTGTTTCTTTTTGTTTGTTATATATATATATAACCTGTTATAAAAAATTAAATTTAAATTAATTAATTTTAATTTTCATGTTATCCTTAAATAAAGTTCAAAATAGAAATAAAGATTATTTTGATATTCATTATAATATATATATAATATACATAATACTGCATTAAAAGAATGTAAGGACAGGGTAATTAAATCTGTCTATGGAACTTTAATTATAAATTCATAGTATTGTAGAAAGAATAAACTTATGCTTGTTATTGAAAATGACAGCCACAAATTTTGTAATTTATCAAATATTAGAAGTTTAGTTTAAATTAAATTTTAAAATAATATTTGTTTTATTGTAATGTAAGAGTACTATGTGTATAGTTATTACTTTGCTATAAAACATTTTCTAATTGTATATGAAAAATCGTGAAGTGGTAAAATCTGACCATATTTGATGGGGTAAATTTATCAAATGGCAATTTACTCAAATTCATATATGATCAACTTTTTTTTGAAAATTTATATGGAATATTACATTCCATTCAATGGAATGTGATGATATGAAATTTTTAGGAGATAAATATATTCTGAACTGTAAAATGCAGTTCTATCTGCAAAAACATGTCAAAATAAATGTGTTAAAATAAAAAAAATACCTGCTAATTACTTAGGAATGAAAAGACTATGGTACCATTTTCCATAACTTTCAGTAAAAGAGTCATACTACATAGGCCAAACATGTTGATTTTATACCTAAAGTTTACACTACCATGTAGACTGTAAAAAACTTAATGATGGCTTTACTTTCAAATTTCCAATTTGAATTCAATATCTTTACATTATTAATTTGTGCAACAGTGCACATCTTGTTAAAATGAATAGTTATGGATGAATATTGACCAATTAAAATTTAAATAGGTGCTTCAATCAATTGATTAGTAATAAATGACTAACCGTTAAATTTTAAGTTGTTTCTTTGGTTTCATACATGACTAGGCAGACAGGCAAAGGTAGGGATCTCAGTCTTTGCCAGTTTATTGGAATAGTCCCCAAAAACCAATTTCAGGTCTAAAATGAGATCTAGACTATTTTTTCGTGTAATTATTAATAATTGGTCAATTAGAGTATATATAAAAACATGTCAAAATAAATGTGTTAAAATAAAAAAATACTGCTAATTACTTAGGAATGAAAAGACTATGGTACCATTTTCCATAACTTTCAGTAAAAGAGTCATACTACATAGGCCAAACATGTTGATTTTATACCTAAAGTTTACACTACCATGTAGACTGTAAAAAACTTAATGATGGCTTTACTTTCAAATTTCCAATTTGAATTCAATATCTTTACATTATTAATTTGTGCACTGTTGCACATCTTGTTAAAATGAATAGTTATGGATGAATATTGACCAATTAAAATTTAAATAGGTGCTTCAATCAATTGATTAGTAATAAATGACTAACCGTTAAATTTTAAGTTGTTTCTTTGGTTTCATACATTACTAGGCAGACAGGCAAAGGTAGGGATCCCAGTCTTTGCCAGTTTATTGGAATAGTCCCCAAAAACCAATTTCAGGTCTAAAATGAGATCTAGACTATTTTTTCGTGTAATTATTAATAATTGGTCAATTAGAGGTATAACTGAAATTTTGCATTATGGGTACATGACAGATTTGCTCCAATTTGCACTAAAATACTTTTAGTTGGATCCTTATAGAATCTTTAAAGATTTGTTAAATCTAAAGATTAGTTTCTGTTGAAGTGTGTGGATTTTCAACTATGAATGATTTATGATAATGATTATTCTAAATAATCTAATCTCTACTATCTAGTGTAAACATTAAATGCTTACTTTGAAAATGGATTCCTTCTTTTATCTGCATCACTATTCATTAGTCTAGAAAAATTTAAATTAATTTTTTCTGAAGCCTTGTAGTCTGATCCTGTAGAATGTCCAGTGGATGTGGAAGTGGGACATTTCATGCGCTCCTAGGAGAAAAACCATTTTATGTAAGTAAATTGTATAATCTACAACTAAAGATGTTAAGGTAATTGTTATAGGGGTAATTTGTACATTCTCATTAAAAAAGTTTACTTCGATAATTTCAAAAACATGGATGTTAATTTGTAAATATATTATATTTTCGATATAGAAACGTAATCCAATTTTTGTTCATTATTAAATTAATTGTGTTATAGGAATTATGTTTGATAAAAAAATTACCTGTAAAGCTTTTTTTCGCTTTTTCAATTTGTGTAATTGCATTACTTCGTTGGGTCTTTTCCATGGTGAAGGCGGGAGCTGATCCATATTTTTTCAATACTATTTGATATAATTTAAATCTTAGTTATAGTTTGTTTTGTTACATAGCTAAACATATACACATTTATTTTAAAAAGTGATAATGTTACGATTTATTCAAAACAAAGACCGACACAACTTAACCAAACTAAACTCAAAACAAAACTGACGGCTGACGATTGCAATTGCAATCACATTGCAATCAAAGAAAATAAATGCATTATTGCAAAACTTAATATCTTCTTCCTTTTTATGGGAAAGGCAAAGGTGTTAACCATACAGCCTAGTCTGTAATAATTGCAAAACTTATTGCACTTTTACAGTTGTAGTATAAAACAGATAAACAAATATGTGAAACTTACGCATGTAAGGATTTTCGATACCATATCGATATTTCGTATATTGATTCAGCGCTTTACGATATATCGATACCTCGGTCTAATTACTATAATATATTATTGTACATCATCAAACACGTTTTTAATGTATTGCATCGTCTCTCGAAGAGCGATCGCTCTGATTGAGTCATAATGTCAATAGGACCAAGGTTTTTGAGTTTAGTTAGTAGGCGACACCGGTCGAGTATCTTTTGAGGAAAAAAAGTATTTATAACAAGGATGATTTAATCTTGGACCACCTCCTCCATTCAAGCCGTAGGGCCCTAACGACCAAGGCTAAGTCTGAGTTTAGTCGGTAGGTCACGCTGGTCAGACAGATTGCTAAAAATATTTTTAGATAAGACGCTTTTCTTGCAATATTTTTAGAGAGAGAAATATAAACATTTTATTTACAGCTGACCGGTAGATATTATGATGATATTACACCATCCAAATTAAAGAAACAAAAGCTTACTTGATGTGATGATTATAACATTAGATATAATTGTATTAATAAATATGTTATCAATACAAATTAAAAAAAAACAATTAGGTCCTTTTTGTTTGAAATTGTATATACATATATGTCTGTACATATATATACAATATACATATGGAATGTAGAAGAAAATAATGCAATGTTTCGTGCATACAAGCATCCTGTTTAAATCGTTTGCACTGCTCACGGATGTAAGGACTCAAATCAGTTTTGGACAATTTTCATTGTGTGTCTGTCAAGTTGATAGTTGCTCAGTTTTTTGGACAAAAATGTTTTATAGGTATAATTTATGTCATATTTATCACCATAACCACTTCGGTTGAAAATAAACTAATATGGAAATATTATAAACGGTATCGACCAATATCGATATAATATTGGCCGTCGTGATCTTTTTAATGTGACACCACCAGCTTGACAATTGTTTACTTAAAATATAATAAAGTTATAGCCAAAATAGGTAGGTACTATACAACAAATTTAATAGGTTCATTTTGAGATTTCACGGTTATCATGGCGCACTAACCTTGTACTGACGTAAAACATCGATTTCGAAAAATCATAAATAATGTTTATGTATATTTTATTCAATGAAAATGAATATTTTATTGAATTCGTTTTGTTTTCTTAGCGATTATTCTAGACCTTTTTTCGGCGTGTTTTTTAAGCGCGCCTTATGTAGGAATAGGGGTTGAGGTGGCGGGCACGTCGGGCAACGTGGGGAATCACGGGGTGGAGGTGGGTAGCGGGGCGTCCTCCTTCTCGCCGCCTCTCGTTGGCCAACGGTGCAGTCTCTCGCCATCTCGGAAGTCGACTACGTTAGGTTGTGTTCGATATTTTTTGGACTGTTTCTGCTCTGACCCTGGCTTGCTGTATACTGGACTCTGATTACGCAAAAGTGAATTGGCTGCCATTTGTTTTGAGTTGTGAAAGTGACCGATTTTTTGGTATAATGTCGTCAAAAATAGGGTGTACTCTTAACAGCTAGGCTCTTGAATAGGTGGTGAAACTGCACGAATATTTTGAGCATTATTCACTAAACGTCGGACGTTGGTGTTGGGTTGTCATTTACACAAGTCCAAGATCGTGTTAGTGTAACACTGGGAATTGGCAAACATACCGTTGGGAAAATTGTGAAAGAGAAGTATGGACCTTCAGGCAGCGAAGTAAACAAAGTATTGAATGCGCCTAAAAAATGGAAGGTCAAATCCATAACAGGTGTCGATCAATTTGATGCGACCGCGATTCGAAATCACTTATAACTACTAATTTTTTGTTAAATTTGGATATTCCCCATATCGAACTTTAAAGACATTAAAAATATCGCTTAAGGGCGCTGGCATAAACTGTGGTAGCCGGGAATCTCTCCGGAAATTACGAAAAATACCCAGAAAGGTTTCCGGTGTAAAACTAATAAAGTAAACTAAACATTACTACAAAAAAATATTAACTGGGAGAATGTCATTTTTCTCAATCAGATTTGGCTGAACTCTAACTACACTGTAGCATGCATTCACGTCGAAAACAAAGACTGGGTTAAAGTGGTAGAGAAGACGAAGCAAACTATCATGAAAGATTTTTATAGAGATATCCGTTATGATAACTTTATAGAAAATTCGATAATAATTAATGTAAATGAAGATGATAGCTGTAGTAACTGCAGCGAAAGTGAATAAAATACATTAGATATTTTTGTGTTTGCCTTTAATTTACTTATCCTATATATATCGTTTTATAAATAATAAGAAATTAATAGTTCCTTAACTTTGATAATTTAAAATCAAAGAACATTTTTTTTCACATAAATCAGGTGTTTTTGTAAGAAGTCGCATTCTTATACTAACCCTTATTCATAGTAGGCTTATTATTCAAAATTTATTTCATTTTTAACGAATGTTTTTCGGGAATTACTTGTATCGATTACCGATTTCAAAGAATGGATATCGATAACTTTATAATTGGTACCGATTTTTTTCATTCACAATGCTAAGCCAGTTTATTTGACAGCTGTTATATGGCCTAAAGGACTAGAATCCAGGCCAGTAAAGCATCTCAAAAAAAAAGACAGTTGTTATAATGAAATTATTAAATTGTTGCACCTTAGCAGTCTATCAAGCTAGTTTTGACAGTTCATAGTGATAAATCTAATTAACTTATTTTGTTTCTGTATTCATGCTAGAGCGTGTTAACGTTTCATCCAAGCATCAGCTTGACTTGGACAGTTAAGATCATCGTAGTCGATAAAAAAAGTAAATTTGACAGATATTTTTATAGAGGATGGATGTTTTTTTTTATCGATAAATCCACGCTCGTAAACCATTCATCGATATTGAGTGTTGTACTCACCCAACCTAGTTTGGTCGAATTCAGTAGGACCTATACAACTTTTAACGTCAGTTTTCATCCGTGGTTATCGTTATTCAACTAAATTTAATATGATTGTTTTAATTATATTAATGTATTTATATTCTCAGTTTTTTAGTCTTATTAGAGCATTGATTATGAGTTCATGTTTTTGCGGTCGGGTTTTTGTTTTAATGTTGAATTTGAAAACTTTGCGGAAATTTCCAAGAATCGTTGTTAAAATAATATTAATAAATAACGTTTTTTAATAAAAAAAAAGGCGTGATTAAACTATTTAAAATCTATTTGAGTGTTATTGGTAAAGGTCCACACCATTATTATAACACCAAAGTTAAAAATCTATAATAAAGTGAAAATTTAACGTGAAATTTATGTTTGTTTAAAAGTGGATAGTTCAA
Source organism: Scirpophaga incertulas (assembly GCA_036419045.1). Classification (NCBI taxonomy): domain Eukaryota; kingdom Metazoa; phylum Arthropoda; class Insecta; order Lepidoptera; family Crambidae; genus Scirpophaga; species Scirpophaga incertulas. The sequence continues at coordinate 21,960,159 of CM071635.1, read as the reverse complement.
ATAAATGTTTCTACTTGTTCTACTTGTTAATGTTGTTTAAAGTTATTAATACCGAATCCAAACATCTTTGTCATTCCAGAAAAAAAAAATACCTCGTACCTAATTCCTTTTTTGGCAATGAAGTAACACTTGGGGAGGATCTATTAAAAAGTTACACATTTCCTCATGAACGAACCTCTAGTTTTCTTTCCAGTATTATTAGGGAGTTGTTAAATCTAGTAATAAATATTCCAATTTCTTGCAGTGCAATTCACTGCTGTATCAAGGTATACAGTAGCAAGGAGTAGATTTGCATTCCATATATGACCAAGTTACAATATGCACATTACATTCAACAATTTCACATCATCGCACCAAGTTCAAAAACTGTCGCTATAAAGAGCAACATAATAACGTCTCAAGGTCAGCGCGGAAAGTCTGACGTGTAGCTGTTTGTACTATTGTAGCACTTCCTTATGTTCTTTATCATAACAAGGATACATGGGTTGAAAAGTTTCTAAAGCGGTAGAGTATCATAATTAATGAAACGCGGGTCGTTACGTTTCCTAAAACATGGTTGAGCGAAGCGATGGCTGGTTCATGCGTCATGCTAGTGAACGGGTGCTGCCAGCGGAGATGAGTCTGCTCTTTGCTATACTGGGTACTATTTATTATAATTTTAATTTAACTTTAATATATTCTTTTAAAACTGTACGACACGGCATTCCTAAAAGCCCTTGCTGAGTTTCTTGCCAGTTCTTCTCAGTACAAGGTCTCCCGCCGTAGATTTGCGAACCGATGGCGTAGCTTTTCGACTTACACAAGTGCTTGTAACAGCCTAGACTGAATAAATGATTTTGAATTTTGAGTAGATGTTACGGAGTAACGGCGTAGGAATAATTATAATACAAACTTATACAGTGATAAACATAATTAAAAAAGAAATCATCGAAATCTAATCGAATAACTATATTGTATAGGAGTTTGATCTTTAAATTGACACCAACCAAATTTAAAAATATCTTTGTAATGTAAAACAAGGTCTACGATATTACTGCAGTTTTATAATATCTTATAATAATTTATAATATAGTTATACAAATAATTGATAAAAATATTTAAATTAGGTAACTGGGATCTTTTCTGACTATAGGAATATTGTAATCACGATCACGATGTAACTTTACATAAAATATAGATAAATAGAGGTTTTACATAAAATACTCTACACTCGCCCTTTAGTTATATTATATTAACATTATAATTAAATAAGCTTTAATTAATATATCCGTTAATTTTTCATCTGTCGGTTTGAAACGTATGAAAACGAGTTTCTTATTTACTACCTTCCTAATGAAATGATGCCTAACATCAATATTGTGTTTAGTTCCTGAATGATGCACTGGATTCAGACTATTTCAGAATTTACCGCTTGGTTTGATTTTTGGAGGTTAATGGTGACAATTTCAAACACCTAGAGTGATATCTTTAAGTTGAACTTTAAGCTACACTTTCACCAAAATAGAAAATTATACAACTCCGTCAATTAGTTTGCAAATAATGCACTGTTAAACAGTGGACCCTCTGTATACTGTAATTTCACAAGTTATACCAAAACAATCACTCCGAAATGTTTTAAAAATACAGACCCCACATGCATTACTCAAAATGACCTTTAGTAATAAGTATTTCGATTTGCAGAGCAAATACACTTCTCATCAAAAAAATCGAAACACCTTGCAAGTTTACGTTTTGTCAGGATTATCAGAAAAATGTGTACATTTAGGAATAAATGTTAAATGTCGTTTAATAGTGAGTAATATGAGCTTATCAAATCTTAATGTTAATGTTCTTTTAAATGAATTTTTCATAGGTTTCGTATTTTGTTAAATGAGTCATTTTTATTCCGTATGGAGTATAAAGGAAATGGATAAAACAACACACGTAAATGAAAAAAAAAGCTAAAAAACGTTTATTTAATAACTTGTATTCCCTCCCCGAGCTCTAATTACTGCTTCCATACGGTTCTTCATCGATCGGATGAGAGTCACGATCACATGCTGTGGTATATTGTCCCATTCCTCTTGGATTGCATCTTGCAGCTGGCTAAGTGTTTCTGGGGCAGGATCTCTTGCTCGAATTCGTCTCTTTAATTCATCCCACAGATGTTCAATGGGATTCATGTCCGGGCTTCTTGCTGGCCATTCCATAATAGAGATATCGACTTCTGTAACACTTTTTTTCACTGATTTTAAGTACTATTAAAGACACTTTTTTTTTATTCATATTGATTAAATTCACATTTACAATTGTACCTTGCATTGGTTATGTTTACGTCGAATTGTTACTTTGACATTGACAGTTCTATAGTGTGGGCCGCTTATCATGATCCTAACACCATTATCTATGGGCAAATTGGGCAACCAAATCTAGCCAAGCGTCGTCTACAAAGATAGGTTCTTTATTAATAATACTGAAACATCACTCCGGAATTCATAGATTAAAAACAGTGTCGTAGATTAATAACTGCCCACAGATTATATACCGGATACTAATTAACAACAAATTATTTGCACTGCCGATTACAAAAATATCGTTTAGGATTAAACTTAAATTTAGGAAGATCAATTCTTCCTTTCCTTTATTTGTGGCGGATCGACATAGTTTCCACATCATGCATCCTAGTTCCATTTAATAACAAACATCACATACTATACATCGTCTATATAGTCTTTGCCTCATCGGTGGTAAGCCATCTGTAACGGTATACTAATCTGTGACTTGGAGATCTGAAATCTGGGAATTGGGAATCGATCTATTGTAAAAATCTCACGCATATTTCGGTATATAACTACGTATATAAGTTACTGAAAGTGGTGTCAGGATCACAAATTTCAGGAGTATTTTATTTCCCATAAAATTATCCATATCTCTTGGAACGAACATAATTTAACCTAGTTGCCACCGGCACTTAGGAAAAAATAATAAACTAAAATATTTACATATTGAAAGCCCGATAAAAAGGTCAGTAATAGTTGCATTTATCTCTTTAATCTCTTTAATTTCAATTTGTTCCCAATAGTAATGATTTTCACAAATAATTATTGATATTTGTTTTGAGCGGGTAGGCTTAACCACCCATACAAAATCATGCTGAAATTAGTTGCTCAGATGCTAATCTCATGTATTTGAGGTAATTGGTGTTTGTATTTAATCATAATAATATAAATAATGTAAATTCTTGTTCTTTTAAAATGTAAATGTACCATAATTTGATGAATGTTCAATAGATCATGTTTGATATTTTTTCTTTGTAACCTAGTTGTCAGATTTAATTGTATGAAGAACAATAATGTATATGGGTTCCTTCTGAACTGCATAGACCACCCACAGTGAGTCCATGACTATGATAATGTAGCATTTTATGATATGTAACAGGGCAAAAAGGTACCGGGAGGTTGTTATACCCGGCCCTACAAATTTATGTAAGGAAAATATATAAAATAAAATATCCTTGAAGAATATCATATAAAAGTTAAGAAGAATAACTGCCATATATTAAAAGAAGAGTGTCTGGACCCAGTCTCAAGGAAAGTATTCAGTACTAACCACCGGGGGATGGGAATCTAGCTTAAGAATTCATGTTTTAGATTTTAGAATTACCATTTAATTAAATAGTTTATTTCAATACCCTGATCAACCATTGTTGCTAAATATCCTTGCCGAGATTGATCAAACAGCACCAGAACCAACCTGCCCTTGTGATTAATAATTCAAATTTGTTATTTTAAGTACATAATAAAGAGTACACTTATTTCTAATTGAGTATTATTTTATTTTTATTTAATTGTAAAAAACTTAAATATATATTGTTAATAAACTTAAAACTGAAATTAATAAATCAGTAACTTTGTTATTTTGTATTATTTGTGTTTTCTTTATAAATCTAGTTGGTGAGTAAGAGTATTTTTTATATTACACTTCGTTAAGATAATCTCGTACGACGCCCGCAGTGTGAGCCCTAGCATTGTCGTGCATGAATATGAAGCCGTTGCCAATAAAATGTGCATAGGGCATCACATGAGGCTCGAGACACTCTTCGACGTACCGATGACAGTTTAGTGTAGGCAGACGTGGCCCAGACACAAAAGCAAGCTCTGTCTTACCGTCGGCGCTGATTCCTCCCCAAACCGTCCACGAACCGCCACCATAGCTGACCTTTTCTTCAATGCAGCATTGTGCATAGCGTTCTCCGTCTCTTCTGTAGACCTTGTTTCTTCCGTCGTTACCATACAGCATAATTTTACACTCATCAGAAAAGAGAACTTTGCTCCACTGTAGGTATGACCAATTTAGGTGCTCACGTGCAAAGTTAAGGCGCGCTCTTCGATGGTCTGCAGTTAATTTCGGCCCATTTGCTGGCTTATGCGGTACCAGTCCACGATCCTTCAACCTTCTTCTAATTGTAGAGTCACTTACAGCCACCCTTCGTACAACACGAAGCCGCTGCTGCAGTTGAAAAGCGTTAAGGCGTCGATTTCTTAAAGAAGTTGTTACAATAAATCGATCATCTCGCTCAGAAGTGACCCGATTCCTGCCAGATCCTGAACGGCGCGTGAACAAACCAGTCTCCCGATAACGTTTATAGACTCTATGAACAGAAGCCTGTCAGGCTTAGATGCAGTCTTGCAGCCACAACACGCTGACTAAGGCCAGAATCCAGCAATGCCACAACTTGGGCGGCTTCTGTGGGCGAAGTATCCATACGTTTTAGAAAAATAACCTTTTTTCAGACGTCCCAAAGTCACAGTATTGAAATAAAAAACAAAAAGTTTAAGGATAGGCGCCAATTTTTAGTTTTTAAACGCTAAATGTACTCCAACCCTAAACACACATTTGTCTCAAAACAGTGATTCATTTCGTTTATAATATAAACAAATGAAATTCTAATTTTGAATTTAGAATTTTCGCTTATTACTGTAATGGCCAAACTGCCAGCTATACATTTATGTTTTTTTTTTCATCGTATGAATTCTTTTTTGTGTTAAATTCGGACAGAAACAATGAAAACGGAAGTGTTTCGATTTTTTTGATGAGAAGTGTATACGGATCCTAACATACACGTCTATTATATAACTCAAATAATAAGTGAAAATAATTATTAAGTTGATAATCATTTTAAATTGTCACCGGTGGTGGGCGCTCGGGATGAGATCCGTTCAGTGTCGCTGCCCTTAGGGAAGCGACGTCCATAAACGGAAGTTTTACCTGGTAAAAAAAAAGGCATGCTGCTTAAAAAATATAATGGGGGTGTAGGAAAAGTGTATGAAACTTATTTTACGTTGTTGTCAATATATGAATTTCGTTTTTGTTTTTATATCTGACAGTGTCAGTCGCACAATATACGGATGAGCGTTACGAATGTTTCATTTTTAAACCGCATTATTTTACATAATTTTATAGTATTTTATATCTGGCGACCGTGACAGCTTGTATTAGCAAAGTCTCGCGTTGCACCGATAAGAGATGTTTCAATACCGAGGTTAGAGCTCATATCGGCAGTGATAGGAGTGAGGCTGTATTCGCAAGTTGTTGATATGTTGGATTCAATGTGTTATGATTCATACTTTTGGTCAGATTCATCTGTTGCGCTACATTGGATAAAGAAGGAAAGTCAGCACTGGCCAGTTTTTGTAAATAATAGAGTTAAGGAAATTTTAACTGTGACCAATAGACAGCAATGGCATCATATATCTGGTGCTTGTAATCCTGCTGATTTCCCGTCCAGAGGGTGCCACGCAGACAAACTTTATTCTTCAAGGTGGTGGGAAGGCCCACTATGGCTTAGGTTGCCTCAAAGTCAGTGGCCTATGAATTCATCGCTAGAGAATAGCTTAGCCTCCGTGGATATTCCTCATGAATGTGTAAATAATGTTAATATTGTCGATAGTAGTAGTAATATTAGGTTTAGCGATAGATTGTCTTTTTTTCAAAGTACTCTAAAATAGTTCGATGCATAGGATGGATATATAGATTTTTTAGAAATTGTAAAAAGATAAATAAAGTTAATGGTGATCTTTCTTTTGAGGAATATTCTTCAGCTGAAATAATTTTGGTGAAATTAATTCAAAAAGAATGTTCCTCAGAGACTTCTGTTAAATCTATTCAAAATATACAAATATTTAGAAGTTCTGATGGTGTTTGGAGAGTTGCGACTAGGTTACTTCTAGGAAATGAACCAGAGAATTTTAAGTATCCTATTTTATTACCTGGTTGTCATAAATTATGTGAAAAGTTAATCTTTCAGACACATTGTCGACTGCAGCACGCTGGGACTTCAATTGTAATTAGTATATTAAGAGAAAACTACTGGATAACAGCTGCCAGAAAGAGTGTACAGAAGGTGATTTATGGCTGTATTATATGTAAACGTTACCGAAGTAAGGCAGTACAGGTACCGCTTGCTCAGCTACCAGAAAATAGAATCAAGTTGGGTAAAGCTTTCGAGGTGGTTGGCATAGATTTAGCTGGGCCATTATTCTTGAAATCAGGTGAAAAGGCCTGGATTGTTTTATTTACATGCGCCATTTTTCGCGCAGTTCATTTGGAATTGACGCTTTCTCTTAACACGGAGTCTTTCATTATGGCATTAAGGCGGTTTATTTCGAGGCGTGGTAGGATGTCAATAATTTATACAGATAACGGGACAAATTTTGTAGGCACTGCTAATTTACTTAAAGATTTAGACTGGGTAAGAATTCAAGCAGAGTCAAATATAATGCAAATTCAGTGGATATTTAATGCACCCAGTGCACCTTGGTGGGGAGGCTTTTGGGAGCGTCTTATAAGAATATTGAAAGATTTGCTGCGTAAGGTTTTGGGTAGGGCTTCATTATCGTATGTAGAATTAGAAACATTATTATGTGATTGTGAAGCCACATTGAATGCACGACCCTTGACTTACGTGACAGAGAACGACACTCTAGTTCCCATAACACCGAATTGTTTTCTACGAGAGTTGTCATGTAGTGACGTTACTGACATTGACCATATTGATGCTAATGTACTTAATATTCGACTTAAATATTTGCAGACGTTACGAGATAATTTTAAGCAAAGATTTAGGCTAGAATATTTGGGGAAACTTATACAGCGTAAAATGAATAAACAACAGGGACCACATTTAAAAATCGGCGATGTAGTATTGGTAGACTGAAAAACGTCGTCAATTATGGCCGTTAGGCGTGGTTACAAACATTATTTCTGGCCGCGATGGTCATGCTAGGGTAGCCAAACTAAAAGTAAATGGTACTATGTTGACTAGACCAGTGCAACGACTATATCCACTTGAAGTAGCCAATGCTGAGGACGAGCAGTTGCCAGCTGTTGTGAAAACGCGCCTTGGACGCATTATAAAGCAGCCTAGTCGGTACTAGTTTTGTAAATATATAACTATTTTTTAAATTTTGACTATGATCTTTTAGCTCTGCTAGGCCGGGGAGGATGTAGGAATAGTGTATGAAACTTATTTTACGTTGTTGTCAATATATGAATTTCGTTTTTGTTTTTATATCTGACAGTGTCAGTCGCACAATATACGGATGAGCGTTACGAATGTTTCATTTTTAAAACGCATTATTTTACATAATTTTATAGTATTTTATAGGGGGGTAAAAATGTCACTAACATATTATTATAAATCACAGATTAGGTACTAGTATTACATAGTCTTTGGGCACTAGTTACTGTGTAAATAAAAACAACACCATAGCAACGTAATAATTAAACTCTAAACTTGGATAGAGTTTTTACATAAAACCTCAATAGCAATGTCTACGATATTATGTAATTTGATTATTCAATATACATACATATTGTCAACAGAAAAAAAAATCTCAATTATCAAAAACAACATGTATGATGCTTAGGAATTTAAAAACTAAATTTATAGATATCAAATCAAAATGTAAAAAATAAAACAAAAACAATGTCACCGAAATTGAGCAATTCAATTATTTATTTCATAATAGTTGATACAATTCAACTGTAATCGGGATGCCTGTACTAATAAATAAAGAAGAAAAGCCTGTTCGGAAATTTGGGTGAAAGAATAATTTAAACAGTAAAGAATCATTTAATGTATTTCAGTGAAACCACAAAAAAGTGGGGAGTGTAGGCATTAATGCAAAGATACAAAATTATGAAAAGTTTTCCAAAGAAATAATAAACAAACATTAAAAATCTAGTCATTCTGTATTTGTGTATTAAATAATACAAGCAGTAACAGAATGGTGTTATTCAGACAATCAAACTAAGCAGTGATTCAATAATTAGATTACTCGCAAAACCCGGAAAGGTATATAAGGTATATGTTGGACTAGTGAGTCACAAAGTTAGACTATTAAGGCTAAATTAATAAGGCTTTGGATTCGATCCTTAGACTCGGCAAAATATAAATATCTGTAATGTATTTTATAAAGCTATAGGGTTGACGTATATATAAAATCGTTCCAGAAGAAATGGCTCTCTTGCAATGTATTTTTTCCGTGGCTTTTCGTATTATTTCGATACTGTTTTTTATATCAATTTATGTATTTATTTCATTCAGTTGTGCCTTTATAATTTATATTTTCTTCCTTTCTTTATCGTAGCATTACTGTGTATGGTCAATAAATTATTGTTTCATTATTCGATATCTTTTTCGTCGAGAATACATACGAAAAATCTAAAGTTTAAAAGTTTCTATGTCTTTGCTGTGTTTGTTTTAATTTTAAACTGACTCGCCCTACTTCGACTTATAAACTACTAATCAAATTACATGGTATATTGTTATGGAATTGAAATACCAATCTAGTGAATTCTAGTGTATAGATACAGAAGGCGATAGAATTATTGAGCTAGTGCCATTATCTTAGTAATAATTAATTTATGGTATTCAACACCTTCGTTGTGCCACAGATTATAAAGTACTACTAGTATTACTATTTGATAAGTAGCCCCTAGCATAAAAATATGAAATTTTATGACGTAATTTTGAACCATAAATATCAAAATTTGAGATTTATTTTAATTTTCGGATTCTAGAGGATTTCTAAATTCCTTTTATTAGCTAGCCTAATTTAATTTTTAATTTAAGGCCTGTTTAAATTGTAAACGCGCCATCTCACCCTTCGGCTTAAAATAGAGGACGTTTATGGATAATATAACAATTGTAAACAATAAATAGGATCAAATACTAACTACAGCTAATGTAAATTTACTTTAAAGAATATATTATTTTCGAAGTAAAATAAATAGTTATACAATTAATGTGAGCGCCTTCGCATAGGAGCAAACCGTTAGGTACCATAGAACACTTTGAAAAAATGGCCACTTTTTATTAAACCTCTGTCTTAAATTTCGAGAGGAACAAACTTAATGATTATTTTAAATGTGACTATACATTTTTTTAAATAGTACAGAAAACTATCTAAACTAAATAATATTAAATATTTGTAAATATTTTTCGATAAATTAATCAATAGGAAAATCCAAAATTGCAATCTGCAATTTCAACGAAACATGTTGTTTCTTGACTATTGTTTCTATCATATATTTATTTAAAAGCTTATCAAAAACGAAAATTTATTAGATATGCTTTTGCTATTTAATATTATCTATAATAATAATTTCTTCTATTTGAATATCAGGCTTCTCTTAAGTTTACTCGAGTAAGTATAGAACATTAATATATGCGATGTGAGAAAGCTACAACTTAAGTTGAAAATTATTGCACTTACATTGCCTTTACCATCACCTTATTCAAAGGCCTATCTATATACGTTTTTTCAATTTATAGCTCCACGCAACATGTCGAACAAAGATGCAGTTCAGTTCAGGCCGCGGCCCGGCAGTCGCTCGCCGATTTCCTTGGCCTGCGCACTGCCCGCACAATGACTATTCTGTAAAAAAAAAATATTAGGCGGGACGATGTACTCGATTAAAGTTAGTTTAAATTATTTTTTAAAGTAAATGCTGTAACTGAAATTTTTATTTAAACTATTTGTTTGGGCATTATGAAGATAGCGCGGGATATATTTGACATTTTAAAGCGACGATTCTACTTGGTAAGTCTGTGAATTTTTAATTATTTCTTTTTAGTATTTAAAACTTAACAATTAAGTTAATAATTATTTATTAATTTGATCTTTAAATCACGGTAAACTTTTATTTGGCAAATTATTAGAAGAAGACATTAGAGAAGGCTTTAGTTGTGAATATTTTTAGGAATAAGAGGCTATTACTCATCAAAATTATTTATTATTTTAAATAACGAATAATGTTTAAAAAGTTAGTTTGATTGGAAAATAATATAATCTACCTATCTAAGTAATACCTAATGAGAATATATTTGTTATGTACGACTCACTGCATAAGTTTATGTTATTTCTGTAGTTCAACCGGCGTTTTACGAGTCGAAAAGGGTCCACATTGTTCCAAGAAGTTTTCGGTGACGTCATTGTCTCTGCGTCTACAACTCGTTTAATTTACGACGTTCATTACTCTCTCAGTTTAATTTTAACGTATCCCAATGTTTCTGTGCATCAATGTACTATAAATAAATTTCTGAAGCACTGGCGCTGCTTGTGGAGAGTTGACATCAAGCTCGGCTGTTTGGGAAATAGCAGTAATGAATCAGAGTTACAAGATTGTGCCAGTTTCAGCTCAGTCTATAATTGTTTGAAATCATAATTCGAAAGTTATTTTTACAATTTCACTGTACTATTATTTTCAACACGATAAAACGTAGCACACTCGCAAAATCTCTCGCTTAAGACATGTCAATATTGACGTTTCAATAGGTCGTTTAAGGATACGAAGTAGAAAACACAAAATAATGTAATAAATAAACCTTTACTTACATCATTCTTGGCTTGGTGGTATAACTCTTTCTGCTGTATGCTGTGGGAAATTTTTGTGCCAATTCGAGTGGATTCGGCGAAGTTGATTTGTATTTTTTCATGAGCTGTGTGATGTCATTAATAGCTGCAGGATTAAATCTGTCTGGTCCGTTAGATAATTATTTAGTATCTTCATTCTTGGATTAAAAAAAAGAAAATGTGTTCCATTTTTAAACGTCTTTAGTTTATGGATTCATTTACTATTTGCAATTGGTAAGTACATATAATGATTATCATAAAGTATTAAATAAACTGAATGAATAGTGTACATTTTAAACCTAAAAACAGTGAAAAAAAATTGAAAGACAACTAGATAGAAATTGCCATAGGACTATGCCAATTTTGTATAAATAGGAAAAATGCAAAATATTCGTATAATAAATAAATCGGCCCGAGTCGAATATATTGCTTGCGTCTTTTCGTATTTCTACATTTTAATAAAATGCAAAGTCATAAATGTACATATGTTAATGTTGCATGATCAAAATATGTCAAATGAGATTCAGCGTTCTGGAGTCATGATAATAATAAAACTTAATAATTTTCATGACTAATTCTTTGCGTGTGTTATATGTGCTAACGTATGTGTTATGAATACACATTGCTCATTCATCATCTGCTTAAATAAAGTACCTTCCGGTTACATCTGTCGGAAATTTGTCTTATCACTAAAATTCTTGATCTATGTTTAGGTAATTTTTAATTAGACCTATAGTATATGTGCGTACATGTATAAAATATGCCTACCTACATATGAAATTATGTCTTGGCTGGACATGTGGGCCAGCGAATATGTTTAATTTAGGATTGTATGGATTTTATAGTATGTTGCTAAAATGCGGATCTGTAGCTGCAAGTCTTTAAAAGAAAATATATTGAGTGTGTAATAAATAAATAAAAGGTAATTTAGGTTTTCAAAATGAGATAAATATCTTTTATAAGGACGGAATAGATTCTACCCCTTTGTCAAATTCAAAAGAAGAATAAATACGAAAGCATCTAGAAGTATTTTGTATTTTCCCACAATATAGAATTATCTTATGCCCCTCCACGGATCGTCAACTCTCCACATACCATAATGCATCAGACCCCGTCTAGCTGTTTTTCTCAGATGTGCCCATAGGATTTTTTTACGTGGTAAATGTTACTGTCATTCTCGGGATCTCAAAAGTAACTATTCTTAAATCAATTTTCGTCAAAATCGGATGAGTAGTTTCAGAGTATATTGAAACAAAACCGTTCGTTCCCTAATTTTAGCCCCATTAGGGTAAACTTTTTTAATAATAATAATATTATTTTATAAATATGTGATATCTAATCAATAGCCATTTTTAACATTAAAAACTTTCCCAGGTTCGAGACTATCACTGTACCAAATAGTTTTGGCGTGGAATTTGGTTCAGTAGTTTTGGCGTTTAAACGTGATATCCAGAAAAGGGTTACTTGCGCATTTATTATATTGGTAGCGACTACTAAGCATTATAGTCTATCACTAGTATCGTATTATTATAAGATATGATACTAGTCTAATATAAGACTTAGATATAATAAGGAGTGTCGGTGACGCTGTGATCACGACACTGACCTAATTGAGAGGAGCGCGGTTCGAACCCGCTATGTATGAATATGTTTATCCTTTTTTGATTTATATATTTTATCAGACTCTTTTAAACTAAAATATATAACTATATATAAAAAAATAAGAAGAACAATTTAAAACAATGACGAGAATGTTACTCTATAAGAATATCATAAACGGAGCTATAACAACGTATGATTTTGTTCCTCAGTTGGGCAGTACGGACAGTTTATGAATGAGCGATTTCCAAGAAGATGAGTAAAAATTATGTAGAATTGTCACGAAGCTTTTTTTTCATAACCCTATATACTATTTTAAAATACCCATGACCACCTGTTTAAAACCAAATATTTTTTTTAATAAATACACTACGATTTCATCATGTGTCGTTTAATCCTGTGTAGAATGTCTGAACATACAACTGAATATGCAACATACATACAACTGAATATGTACATACGCCCAAACCGGAACAAATTCCTGCATATCATACAAAATTTACGTCCTGTCTGGGAATCGAAGCCGTGACCAATTGTTGCGCAGTAACCAATCACTCGACTGCTGCGCCAACCGTGACGTCAACGTATTGCACTTATTTATTTTCAGCTATATACGAGGCTCGTATATATCCGAGGTGTGGCTGTATGTACTAATAGTACTAACCAAGCGGTATATACTTGCACATTGTTTTTTTTTTGAAAACAGAATCAATTTAATAACCTTTTTCTTTCAAATTTAATATTTTATATAAACAAATAAAAAATTGTAAAGTATATTAACTTCGAGTTATTCTATTTCTATATTCTATTATTGTATGGTTTGGCCTCTAAGCTTGTTTGACTAACTATCGTATTTTACTTAACTTTGTTGCCATAATAACATTGGAACGTTTTAGTGTAGCAACTAGAGGTAAAATAGCCTTTTACTTGGTTGACGAGGTCAGTCTGAGGAACCTCTACTTCTATTGCCCAAATATACTTCTCTTTAGTATTTTATCTTTCTATTTTTAACGGTTACTATCAGGGACTACAATTTAAATAAAGTAGACATGACTTTTTTTTTTAGCAATTTTTGGTTTTCTGCGGACTCTTTGGTCCGCACTCTTTTTTTTTGTTAGTCTTTTTTTTACATTTCCTTATATATTTTTATTCTACAAGTAACATATCATTTGTCGATTATTTTTTCTCCGTTTGTGGGACATGTCTTGTCCACAGTCTAGCTCTATATTATGTTCTAACTATTCCTTAATAACAATATTTAATTAGTATCATTTTAGTATTTACATTTTTGTGTATTTAATACTATTAATTATAATTTAGAAATCTTACATATTCTTGATAATTACATTTTATTGCTATGTTTAAGCTAGTTTACTTTATTATTTTCAATTTTGTTATCATTATTGTTATATACATATATATATTATTTTATTATTACAATTTTGTCACAGGTACAATAATGTTATTATTTTTTACATTTTTTAGTTTCTTAATGTTTCAAACATTTTGACCTATTATTATTATTTTATTGCAGCTGTTCCTGCTTAAATTTTTATTATTTTTTTATATTTATGTACAATTTGCCATTCTACTCATTAGATATTATTTGAGTAAAGCCCGATCGAGGGCTTGTAGTGTCCTAGAAAATGTGCTTGTGGGACGAGTTTCGCAGACCTCCTCCTGTGCACTTGTGGTCGCTCCACGTCTGACTCAAGTCTGAAGGAGTTGCTTTTTGTCTTTTTCGCCCGATATTTTAGTGCTATTTTCAAGTTGTAATTAATAATGTCGCACGGAGTCGCCGCCTGTGCTTCGGATATTAATCGTACTATGGCATCATCAGCACAGCGTCCCGTATAGTAGACACATGTGCTGGTGTGCCTTGATATGGCGAGGACTGCGTGCGGAATGCTGTAGTAGATCTTATTAGGCTTTTGTGACACTCGCACCACAACCACCGCTCTGCTCGTTAGACCCTGGGATTCGTGGATAGTTAGGGTCTTCGAACCCTCTAAGCTTCCATAACCCTGACTAATTAACAGGGCTTTTTCGGCTTGGGTGTGGATGAGATAAAGGGTTATTACCCATGTTAGGTATTACCGAATTCCCCAATGCTATCCACGACAGGTAGTACGGAGGTTTGACGAATATACGTTCCCGTAGATCGACCTGAGGGCGTAGGCTACGTCCAGCGTATTACTAGAGCTACTATATTTATTGGTAGTTAATGATAATTTGAAATATTTCACTGTCAAAAATATTTTGAGTCCATCGATCAACAACATACAACAGTCCAATAGTAGAACATATCTTATATGAAATTCAGAACATATCTTATTAACTCTCGGATCATACCATTCAATTATATCTTCATATTATAAAGAAAGGAAAGATTTTAAAATATTTTCAAAGCTATTATAACATGAGTATCATTAACATTAAGAAAAATAATAGGTTATTTCTTACTTGAACGTGAGCTTTGTTTCATTTTTGGCGTTATTTTTATCATCAGGGAGATGAAAGCTAAGGATATTCCTGTGATATGTAAACATGCAAGCAATGAAATACCAACTTTAACAAACGCAACTACTAGTAATGTTAATTAATGCAGGCCCGCACCCAGTTGTCGGCCATCGGCGCTATTCGGCTCCATTCAACGTTCAATGGAGCGCCGTGGCTGTCAAAGCCTGCATCATACCATACACGCACCCTGAATAGAGTCTGAAGTGGCTATAGCTCGCAGCTCTGCTTCCGACGCAAGCTGTCAGCCGTGGCGCCGATTCTTTCAATGGAGACGAGGAACACGTGGGAGGTGTTACAATCTATGATATTCATAGGGATTAGAAATGTACAATTGATATTGAAATGTCATTATTCACGGGGATTAATTTAGATCGGTATTTAGATATAATAAATAGCAGGATATGAACTGTAGCAATTCTAAAGGTCATAAGGATTTCATTAATTAAATTCATGAATTTTAAGCTTGTTATTTATATGAAAAACATTGGTAAAAGCAATGTTTCTACATTTTTAATTTGAAGTGCTTTAATTATTACTTCATATTTTTATCCTATATTGATAGGTTATAGTGGACGATATTTATTAATAATTATTTGGTTTTATAGATGTTAAATGATTATGATTTCGTAATAAAATATTAGGGCAATGTATACATAGGACAATGAAGACTAAAACACTAGTTAGACTGTGGTAAAATAAGTAACTCAGCAAATTTTAAATACCATGTAAAATATTCACCTGAAAAGTAAGAAGCTGAAGTTCAGAATAATAAACATATACAATGCAACAAATTGATCGAAATAATATTGAGAACAGAAAACTAGATCAAACTGAACTAGAAGTGAAGTAAACTCTACGTCAGCTTAGTATAATATAATTTTGACTGTATTATGATTTGAGCTTTGACTATATTATGAGTAGTGTTGCCCAAATGCAAGAACAAGACGAGACTTAGCCAGTCTTGGTCTTGGTCTTGCGCCAATACACCTGGTCTTGGTCTTGGTCTTGGTCTTGCGCTCCCAGTCTTGGTCTTGCGCTCCCAGTCTTGGTCTTGGTCTTGGTCTTGCAGCAAGAGTCTTGCAAGTCTTGCAATTATCTATTAGTCTATTACTATTTATTAAAGTTTACTTTAAATCTTAGAAAAACGTATTAGAATTGGAACATTGTGAGCTTGAATTAACATAGCCATAGTAAAGATCAAGCAGATTAATAAATAACTGAAGATTTGATAAGAAATTCGAAAAATCAACTGACCTATATGTCGTTTTCCATGGAAGTAACTGTTTCTTAATAAACATTTATGATTTATAAGCTTACATTTGCTAAAACATGTAAAAAAACAAATTAATTACAATAACTTGACTGTATTTTAAAGAACAATACTTATCTGTCTAGAAAGAGATTGAACCCTCAACTTATAAGAAATTTAATAAAAGAGTTTTACGATTTATCATTTATTTGAATAAAAAATAAAATACAACACAAATCAACAGCTTTATCATTAGGTTATGAAACTTTATATAATTTTTTTTTGACCAAGAATTAATACAAAGTAACCATCTGGCTGACTCATCACTTAACCTATTTCTATGTTTTCTAATTACTAATGATGCTTTAGAAAATAACCTCTCAGCAGGTACTGAAGTTGCAGGTATTGAGAGAAAATCACGGGCCATTTTCGATAAAATCGGATACTCTGTCTCATGCGTCCTCCACCAATCTAAAATGTCTTCCGAGCTAGCAGTTCTTGGTTTTCTCAGGTACTCCTCCAACTCGTCTATCACTAAGCCTTGAAGACAAGATCCAGATGACGTCGAGGGACATTAATAGAGTTTATCAAAGTCTATTACGTCTTCATCTTCATCACATACTTTATTTTCTTTTTCTGGTAATTCCAGAGATTTGTTCAGTGAGTGTAGACTTTTATATTCTTCATAAAGTTCATTGAACTTGCGCAGACTTTCTGTTTTAAGTTGCTTCCCCCACATTGTCAGGTCAAAAGTCTGAGCCTTATGCCTTGGGTCTAAAATTTTTATTCGCTATGTTTATGGTATTAGTCGTAATGCGCATAGGTCCAGTTTTTCATATTCTTTGATACAGTTTTTTGCGTCTCATAGAATTCCTAAGCGTACCTACCTATACACCGAACTGTTACACCTAACTACTCAGTGAAATAGCGCTAAGTCCTAGCTGCAAGACGCAAGAGTCTTGCAGGCTATGTCTTGTTCTTGCTCAAGTCTTGCACGGTCAGTCTTGGTCTTGGTCTTGCTAAAAATACGCGGTCTTGTTCTTGGTCTTGGTCTTGCAAAAACGCAAGAACAAGACCAAGACTGCAAGACCAAGACTGAATTTGGGCAACACTAATTATGAGAAGGTTTTAAGTTGTTTGCAAATTGAAAACTGAAGGAAAATTTATGGATGTCTATACAAATTTATGTTGTTTGGTTTTTTAGAACATTGCTTATATGTAGCCTTTTTTGCTCTAGAGTTATTATTAAACTTTTTAGGATTCCGTACTTGGGCCTAAAATAATGGGATCCTAATAGGATCACTTCCTTGTCCTTTTTCGCAGGAGCGCGTTCAGGTTTTAAGTTGAAATTAATATCAAATACTCAGATCTGCAACTACTTGTAGCAATGACGGTAAATTTGTAACTGTGTTACAAAAAAAATATCGAAGATAATGATGAATTAACTTTATCGTATATACAGCACTTTCTTTGCGCGAGTCCTACTTTGGCTAGTTTTCTGACACACTATTGTGTATAAAAACATGTGTGTTTTCTAAAAAGATGGTTTTTTTTATAAACACAACAATTAGATGTCAGTTATTGCAAATGTTAAATTGTAATTAAACATAAACATATAAGTAGTTTATATATAAAACTTGAGCCTTACGTAGTTAATTTTTGTAAACTTTTGAATTTCTTATAATTTCACACCCGACTTTAAAGATTTGGTTAAAAATATAACTTTTAATTTAACGCTATAAATTAGTCAAATAGAATCTAACGATGCTCTAACTATCGAAATCTATCCAAAAAAATGGAAGATACCGTGTGATAACTGATAAAGAAATTTACCAAAAAAAAGCATATAAGATACATGCGAAAAGTTTAACCATTCCTTGAAAATCTCGTAAGCAGGTAGTCATTTATTATTATTCGTTGGGACCTCTATGTTTATAGTTATAATGACCTATATTTTACTTACTTCGGTACGTGACTAAAACAGAACAACATAATATATTTCTTGAAAATCTTCTCGCAGAGTGACTCATTTGCACACAAAGTATACTAGATTGATCATTGTTTACAGTACAGTATTTTAAAATTTCAATGTTAAACTCATTCGTTTCTGATGTGAAGAGAATTAGTTTCAACCCGGAATA
Organism: Scirpophaga incertulas; assembly: GCA_036419045.1. Taxonomy (NCBI): domain Eukaryota; kingdom Metazoa; phylum Arthropoda; class Insecta; order Lepidoptera; family Crambidae; genus Scirpophaga; species Scirpophaga incertulas. The sequence goes on along the minus strand of CM071635.1, from coordinate 21,941,752 downwards.
GCATCCACGACTGTTCTATTTTTCAAACAACAAATCTGGTCATAAACACTGAATATAAGCTTTAGTAGGTCGTTAAATGAAATCGGTAGAGCACAGACATGATTAATAATGTCATATTTGAATGTTTAGCAATTTATGTTTCAACATAAAATATTTTTTTATTATACGTCATTTGCTGTTAATTGGGAAGAAAACCACACACAAACATATATATATGTGTGGTTTCCTCCCCATATATATATATACAATATATATCTAAGATTTATTGTTGAGGATTTTTAAAAACAACCATAAATTGTTTCTCTGAAGATACAAAGTTATTGTTTTATTTAGCACACCTTTACAATATTGCAACTTATCCTTTAACTATGGCAATCACTCTTAAATCTTACCTGAAAATACAAAGAAACGACATGTAAAGTTAACTAATATCGCCTGCTCAATTATAAATTTTAAGATTAATTTATCTCTCTAGAAGACTACAAGCTTTTTTATATTGTTTTATTTAATAGCTTCCACAGACAACTGACAAATACGCAAACTAGCGCGAAGCGCGGCAAATTCAAATTAATGAAATGTCATTTCATTACACACACACACACACACACACACACACACACACACACACACACACACACACACATATATATATATCGATTTCAGTTAAAAGGAAATAGGGGATAAGTGACAAAAGATGAAATGTTCAGGAGAGCCGTTTAAAGTTTTAAATTTTAGAAACACTGACGTATTTCCGTTATTTATTAAGATATTTTGAAAAGTGAAACAGCTATAAAATCTGATAGAAATGGAACAGTTACTGGTATTCTTAATTTTAGTGACTTGACGTTATTTAAAGTAGTTTTAAAGACCAGAATTTTCGCATGTTACCTAAAATAACACTATGAAAATGTATTTTTTTGCTTGGGCATAAACGACAAAAAGTAAACTCATCGTAGAGCCATGGGAGTAAGCGCATTCGAAAGAGCAGAAAATTGCATATATAACTCATTTTTGAACAAAATGTCGCTTATAACCTATTTCCTTTTAACCGTCGATATATATGTATGTTCTACTTTTACAATTTTTTTCAGTGTAGATTTGGATGTAAATAACAAAGTGTAGTCTTTTTATTACTTGTAAGTATGTACAAGGTTATTTTATACTAGCTGTGCCCGCGACTGCGTCCGCGTGGAATGTAATAAAAAAAAATAGTTTTTTTAGTTAAGCCTAAGTTACTCCTTATTACATAAGCTATCTGCCAGTCCCGTCCAAATCGGTCCAGCCGTTCCAGAGATTAGCCGGAACAAACAGGCAGACAGACAGACAAAAATTTTAAAAATATGTATTTTGGTATGTGTACCATATATACATTCATATGCATGTAGTAGAAAGCGGTTATTTTAATATTACAAACAGACACTCCAATTTTATTTATTTGTATAGATTTGTTTACGTCTATAAATATATATGTAGAAAAAAGAATATTTTAATTTCGAAACATTATTCTGACATTTATTTGGATTTCAAATAGATTAGTTTTCAAGATATGCAGACTACCCATCTGATCTGTTATTGGGTACAATACATATAGTTTCTGTAAGATTCACAGCTAATCTGCAATTTCCACAATAGTCACAGCATATGTTGTCGACTTGTGATATAACATGTAACCTAGTAACTTTACTGGCTATTTTACCTTTCACACTGAAGTATAGCAAAAGTCAACAATGCTGTTGCGACAGAAATAAGTTAGACGGAAGTACCTAAGCAGAGTGGCATAGAGTTTCCCTCTAGTAAAATCATCAGTGATCCCAATCAGTGACTGAAGTACAGTAATTCTTTCGTTCTTTGTGTGTTCTTTATAGGTTATTGAATGAAAAGTGTTCCGAGGAACTACTTCCAAAGGTGGTTTCGCCACTTTTTTAACATATCATCCGCCTCCGCAGTAGTGTTCATTCTTATCACCTAGAATTGATCTAGGTACAGATTGGTTTTAGTGTTCATTCTTTCCATGTACGTGTAAATTTTGGAAGCTCGTAGTGGTAGTGATTTTTGAGCGCCACAATATGTCCTACTTCAATCGAGGCATTAAAATACTACCTCTTCAGGTAGGCAACAACTAAGCTGTACCCCTAGCATTGCAGATATTCATGGTTATCACTAGGTGGGTCATTTGTTGCTCTGCCACGAGCACTAATAAAAATATATATATGTAAAATTATTTATTGTACTTTAATTCTTCTTCTTCTTCCTGCCCTTTTCCCACCTTAAGTAGGGTCGGCACAACATGTTTTCCTCTTCCATTCTCCTCTGTCACTCGTCAGCTCAACATCGACTTTGTACTTTAATTAACTGTGGGGAAATATATTACTTAAAATTTGTTTTCTTTGTTTCAGATATCTTGGATCTCACTAGCTCTATATCTTTTTTACAGCTCTTTTAATTTTTATTTAAATGAACGTCAGTTTTATTATTTGAGAAGAATTTTAGGGGTAAGGCTTTTTAAGATATTTAAACAAAACAAAAACAAGAACAAAAAACAAAACGCCAGTATTGTAGTATTTTTTAGACTAGATAACGTTATGGGCACCAACAAATAACCTTATGAAACTTTAATTACAATTCGATCTGATTTAGGCATAAAAAGAAGTATAACATGCATTAATTGTCATTAAACATGCATTAAATTATTTGTACTTACATTACTTGAATGGTGATTATTTTATTTAATATCGCAATTTATGTATATTTCCAGTTAGGATTATGTATTTCGCGAGGAACAGCGGCAGTACTGAACCTGTGCTCTGCTTTAGTTTTGCTACCCTTGTGCAAGAAAGTCAACCAGATCCTTTACCATTTGCTGGCGGAATTCTGTCCGGGGCTGTTCTTCTATTGGCTGGAGAGTGCAAAAAGTTTTCATATGACTGTCGCTATAACGCTTCTTTTGTTTGCTAGTAAGTGTTCTGAACTATTTATCTATTTAAATATTATATTATTAATAGATTTTTTTAATTATTTTCCTTTTGTGATTGTACGAGTATACAGTAGACACTCTTTAATCCGGCACTGCGTTAATCCGTCACTCCAGTAATCCGGCGCTCTCAGATGGGCGTGATGAGGGAATTATGTTGAGACATAATACATACTTGTATATACAAACAAATGCCGATCGGCCAAGCTAAAGAAAATTTGTCAGTTTCTTTACTCCAATAGAATAGTCCACCAGAACTGTAAGTCTTCGTATGCTTATATTTCTGTTTACAAAAGGCCCAAGACGATTATTTATTTCAAAACATTTTTTTAAAGAGACACTTAAACTCTTTTTGTCTGTAATTCAATACATATGTACTTTTTGCTTAAAACTTAAAAATAAAACTCGACTTCTTCGCTACTTTTAGTGTATTTTTATGTATGTACTAGTGATGTGCCGGATATCCGTATCCGTATCCGCGGATATTCGAAGCAGAAGAAAGATTCGTATCCGTGTCCGAATCCGTTACTTTTTGGCGGATCTTTTACGGATCTATTTAGCTGAGTCTTGTTTAAAGAATAATTCATATTCTTGAGAATGTTTTCTTTGTAAATGATTTTTTATGAAGTTGTGCCTTTACCCTTACGAGAATACTTTCCATCACAAATTTTACACTTTGCACATTCATCATTTATTATCACAAAATAATTCTATATAAAACTACTAAACTTCTTTGTAGACATTTTTTTAATACCAATACCAAACACAAGCGTTATCTATGCTGCGCAGTGTCACATTAAAGTAAAACAAAACTAAAAAAGACCCGCCGCGTAATGCAAGTTGAAACATGTTTCAACTTAAGATTGTACCGTTGACACCGATTGTATAAGAAAGTTAAGATCCGAAACCGTATCCGTATCTGCAGATCTTGACACTAAATATCCGTATTTAGATCTGTATCCGCGGATCTAGATTTTTGACGGTCGGGCACATCGGGCGGGTGACGCTTTAACTTGCAAGTATGTCAGTTTTCAAAATTCCATTGAGGAAAATAGCCACTCAGTAACTGACTTAGTTCCAACTGTCCATTATAATACATGCCAAGTAGACTCTTTATTTAAAGACATAACCAATAACTCCAGTAGTAATCAGTCATTAGTTGTGTCATCACCTCAAGTTGATGAACCAGTATTGTTGGACAATGTGACCCATTATGCATCCTCTGCTCAGGTTAGACTGTCTTCTCCATTGAAAGAAAGATATGTATTATTTAGTGATGAAATAGGGAAGAATATAGGATATATATTAAGTAACCAGTTAGGTGAACCTGTTATAAACAATTGTATGCCGGGTTCTAACTTTCATAATATTGTCAGCAAAATCTCAGCTTATGAGTTCAATTGTAATGACAGTTTAATTATATTATTAGGAAACGTGAGTGGTGTGAACAAGAATTCACTTAAGCACCTCTACACTGTTTTAAATGATTTAAAAATTAATAGGGTTATTATGTTCTCATTTCCCTATTGTCAAAGTTTAGGCAAAAAGAAAAATAATTTTATATTTAAATTGAATTGCATGTTGGATACCATGGCTCAATACATGGAAAATATTCATATTATTGACATTAACCAATTATCAGATATAACAAATAATTTCTTTTTAATTAAGGATAGAATAAGTCTGACTACATTTTACAAAAAACGATTAGCAATGGTGCTAAAATATTACTTTTTAACTTCAGCCAAGAACTTGGCTGCTAATTTACAAAATGACAATGCTTTTATTGAGCAACATATAGAATATAATTTCTTGGAATCTGTTCCAAAGAATTTAAATTAAATAATAAGACAACAGAGATTATCTCTGGCTCTTTAAAGACAATAGAAAAGCCTCATTATCTACGAATTGTACATCAAAATATCCAAGGCTTTTCTGGCAAAGATTTAGAAATTAATTTGTTGTTAACATGTGAAAAAGTTGATATATTGTGTGTTACCGAACATTGGCTTAAGAACTATGAATTAATCACCTTTGATAATAATTATAGTATTGTAAGCTCATATATTAGACAATCTGCAATAAGAGGGGGTCTTAATAATCATATTAAACAATGTATTGCATTATAAAGAATGCAAAGATGTTGTATCACTTTCCATTGAAAGAGTTATTGAAATATCGTGTGTGGAGCTTAACAATCTTATTATAGTGTGTATCTATAGGCCCCCATCTGGAAGCTATATAGAGTTTGAATCCACCATGGAGGATGTTTTGCAATTAGTGTGCAGGAAAAATAAGAATGTAATTGTATGTGGAGATTTTAACATTAATATTTTAGATATATCACCTCTGTCCCAAAGGTTTATTAATTTATATAAATCATTTGATCTGCATCACGTATTTAACGAGCCAACTAGAATAACACCCACATCAGCTACCTGCTTAGATAATATTTTTTGTAACTGTAAAGTAATTGAATCTGTTGTAATAAACTACATTAACTCTGACCATAGTGGACAACTAGCCTGTATTGAGCACCATCATGTTAGCCCTAAAACTGAATTGATTTGTAGACCTATATCCCAGGAAGGTTATGTAAATTTAAAAAAAAATAACATCTCAAATTACATCTTTGCCTACTGTTGGTGGAGATGCTAATAATTTATATAATAATTTATTTAATTTAGTAAGAATGGAAAGCAACAATATGTTCCCACAAAAGGTTGTAAAATTAAACAACAAAAAGAAATTTAGTGACTGGGCTACTCCAGGCATATATAAAAGCAGGAGAACACTTTTTGAATTATATGCTTTAAAAACAACTTCTGTCGACCCTGCCTTTTTAGATTATGTAAAAAAATACTCAAAGACTTTTAAAAATGTTTGTTTATGTGCTAAATCTTTATACATATCAAATAAAATAAATATGTCAAAGAACAAAGTTAAGACTACATGGACTATAATAAATCAGGAAACGGGAAAAAGTAGAAGCTCTGGGAACTCTTTCTCTTTAGAAATTAATAATAAGACTATCAAGTCGGACGATGCAGTTGCGAATGCATTTGTTGATTATTTTTCTCAAATTCCTGCTATAACTACCAGTAATCTTAACTCATCTCCTAGTTTAGCCGTCACCCTCCTCGAGTCAAGTGTGAATAGGTGCAGTGAATCATTCAAATTTAGCCATATTGATGCTTCTTCAATTAAGAAAACATTCCGTTTACTTAACAAGAAGAAAACTGAAGATCTCTGGGGTATATCAACTCACATAATTCAATCTGTCATCGATGAATTAGCCCCATTGTTAGCACAAATTTTTAATTCTTGTATTGATGAGGGTATCTTTCCTGATCTAATGAAATATAGTAAATTAATACCACTTTTCAAATCGGGTAACAAAAAAGATCCCTCAAATTTTAGACCTATATCCATATTACCTACTTTCAGCAAAATCTTCGAGAAAGTTATTTACAATCAACTAATAGGTCACTTGAGAACAAACAGATTCATGCATGAAAGCCAATTCGGCTTTACCAAAGGTAGATCCACTACCGATGCCGGAACTGCACTTATGAAACATATTTTTGACGCATGGGAGGGCAAGCGGGATGTAATTGGAGTGTTTTGCGACCTTTCCAAAGCGTTTGACTGTGTGAGTCATGAAACGCTTTTAAGTAAACTTAGACATTATGGTGTCTCGGATGGAGCTGTTAGCCTTTTAAAATCTTATTTATCAGACAGATTGCAGAAAGTCGTTATTAATAGATCAGAATCTGCTAGCTCGCCTATAACTATGGGGGTTCCCCAGGGATCAATATTGGGTCCTCTACTGTTTCTAATATATATAAATGACCTTCCTTACTACATTACAGAATCGTGTGAGACAGTATTGTTTGCAGATGATACTTCTTTACTATTCAAAGTTGATAGACAAAAGGAATGTTATGACGATGTAAATAGTGCTCTCTCGAGAGTTCTGTATTGGTTCACAACTAATAATTTGTCTTTAAATTCTAAGAAAACAAAATGTATCAAATTCTCTTTGCCCAATGTAAGGCAGGTTGATACTAGTTTAAATATGAATGGTGATGTCATTGACTTGGTAAATAATACTAAATTCTTAGGCATTACGTTAGATTCACGACTACAGTGGGATCCACATATTGAAACTTTGGCAATCAAACTTAGTTCAGCGGCGTACGCAGTAAAAAAGATTAGACTTTTAACTAATGTTGAAACGGCAAGAATTGTTTATTTCAGCTACTTTCATAGTGTTATGTCCTATGGACTGCTGCTATGGGGATCAGCGGCTAACATTGAAAGTATTTTCCTTTTACAAAAAAGAGCGATTCGTGCTATTTACTGTTTACGGGCTAGAGAATCCCTAAAAGAATTGTTCAAAGAAATTAATATTTTAACTTTAGCTAGTCAATATATATATGATAATTTAGTTTTTGTATATAGAAACTATAATAAATTCAATAAAAACAGTGATCTACATAATGTGAATACTAGAAACAAAAATAAACTTGCCGTTCCAATGTTCAGACTCCATAAAACTAGCTGTTCGTTCTTGGGGAAATGTATATCTATGTTTAACAAGCTTCCGCAAAGTGTCATTGATTTGCCTTTATATAAATTTAAAATCCATATCAAAAATACACTCATGAGTAAAGGTTATTATAAAGTAAGTGACTATCTAAATGATCACAGTATTTGGGAATAGGGACACTATTCATAGAGCCATGTTTGGTAACAACATTATTTATAATATTGTATTATTTTATATGTGTATGTAAACATACATACGACTGTAATCGTATTAGGTATGATTGTATCTTATACTATATTGTATTTTATATTATATTATTATAATTATTAACATTGAAAAGAGGAGATAAAAAATAGACCTTCAGAGTTTCTTGCCTGTTCTTCTCGAGAAGGCTCTCCCAATTTCCGAACAGGTGTCGAGTCAATATATTTTTTCTTTTTTTTTCCTTATTCGTACGTACGGACAAGGTTTTTTTTTTTTTTTTATTATTAGCTTTTTTTTTTGTTTTGTTTGTTGACGTCAATAAGTGCCTGTAAAGGTCTATGTTGAATAAATATTATTTTGATTTGATTTGATTTGATTTGACATCACTAGTATGTTCATATATGTACTATAATTTTCCAGTAATCAGGCGTTTTCACTAATCCGGCACAACTCTAGTCTGATATATATCTGCCTATATATATCTGCCGGATTAACGAGAGTCTACTGTATTGTAATTGTAGTAGTATACGTAGAGTCGATCGATGGTCTCTACATTTTAAAATTCTTCTTACATTAGACATATCTCTCAAATTATTAAAACTTTTGAGTAGTGGATTACCGTTAACATATTCAATAATAATAACAGTATATGCAAGTAAAATGTCTTTTAGCTGTCAATTTCAAAGCAGCCAATTAGTTGAATGATAAATCGGATTTCCAATTGTCATGACGTAAGTCATAATTTAATCACTATATTCGATTGACTTAACTAAACAAGCCATGTGCCCAGCGCTCCTATTGAAAAGATTAAAGTTCATGACACACTATCCTTATATTTAATATGCATTTAACGATGTAGTTGTGTGGTTAGTACACTGGTTTTAAAGTGTCTAAGGTGTCGGGTTCGAGTCCCGGTGGGGACAAATAATTGTGTCATCAATACAAGTAATTATATTATATGTATATATGTATATAATTATATGTCTATCCGTTACCCTAGGTCTCATAAAACAAGCTTTACAGTTTACTTTAGGTTTTTTTAGTGTTTTCATTTAATGTCTCCAATTGAATCTCAACTCTAAAAAGTTCTATTAATCACTTCTTGTTCTTTTAAAATATGTATATATGTAGCCAATTATAACAGTTTTAAATAACGTAAACAGGAAAACGTCTATTGTCTAATAAAGACCTGAGATGAGCAAAATTGCTGCAACCGCAAACATTACGAAATATGCATTCTATAAATGCAAAACCGCAGATGCTTTCGGCAATAAATTCCAACAATAGGCCGATAAGTAGGTAATGTGACAGCAAGCGCGTAGCCATTGCAAATGCGACCACAGTGGGTTGTAAATCAAAGCCAGAGTTTATCATATCCTATCATTGAGTTTATCATTTGCACCTAGTGGACATATAGTTCGAAGATACTGCCGCCGACCGATTTCCTGTATCGTGCGTCACGGAGGGGACTTGCTTTCCATCCCCACCATCTTAATGGTTGGCTGTCCTCCACAGTGCGGTTTCGCGTACGTTTTTCCCGCGAACGACAAAGTTATGGAACCAACTTTCGCCGCGGTATTTCCGAACAGTTACGACATGGGAAGCTTTCAAAAAAAGAGCGTATACATTCATGAAAGGCCGGCAACGCGCTGATGATACCTCTGGTGTTGTTTGTGCTATGGGCGGCGGTGATCACTTACCATCAGGTGACCCGTTGGCTCGTTTGCCTGCTCTAATAAAAAAAAAAAAAAAAGATGAATGGATCCAAGCAATAATTCGTAACTATCAGCTAGTATATTATCAAACATGTACTATCACTGCCAACGATACAGTGAGTCGTGAAATAGCACCAATAATAGATATTTTAAAGATCACTGGATTAGTTTAAAATTACGCCACATGTATGTATATATAGCGAAGAAATATGCTGTATTATACAAAACAAACTGAAATAGTAATAAAAGTATAATTAATATTAATTCAATTATTAGGACATAGGTCAAGCACCTTAGGACTAGGCTATTATGGGCCTTATGGTTAGTTGCTTAAAATTTGCGAACGATAGGTAAACATACCGCCACCGTAATCCCCAAAATACCTTTGAGTATTTATTTAGACTATGCGTTGCTAAGACCAGACGCTCTTGTTTAAAATTTGCTTTCATGATGGTTTTATTTTTACACAACGATAAAAACTAGTTATTCGAATATAGTTATTTATTATTAGGAATTGCTTGCGTTATTGTTCGTTAAGTCGGCAAATGACAAGTTGCATATTTTTGCACTTTGTCATCAATAGTTCTAATTAATAAGGAGATCCCTATTAATATTATAAGCCCGAAAGTTTGTATGTAAGTATGGATGGATGTTTGTATGATGATGCATGTAAAAACTACTGAATGGATTTTAATGAAACTTTACAATGATATAGTTTATACATGAGAATAACACATAGGTTACAATTTATATATGTAGATACTAGCAGAAACCCGCGACTTCGGTGCGCTACTCCAAATATTAATAATATACAGGGTTACAGGAAAAGTCGTGCTAGATCCGTTAAAGGCGTGGAGTACCCATCATTTGTGACTTATTTCACTATGAAACACCCTACCCTAAACTTAACCCATTTCGAGATATTCGACTTTTAATTTTTTTTATTGAAAATTGCCGATTTTTAAGCTTCTAAATTAAATTGTTTATTTTGTGACTATTATGTATAAATATACGAGTGTAAGCTACTGGAAATATTCATTCTGCGCAGACTAAGTCGCGGGCACCAGCTAGTTTTTCTATAAATCAAATTTATTTATATTGAATGCAATTCAAATGAATACGATTTTAGTCAGTTGAACAAACTCCAATTAAAATAAACATAATTTAGAACTATTTTCTGCCTTGTGACACGACTGAAGTCCTCATAGCACGCCATTAAGTCCTCGAGACATAAGCTAATGGCTTAGCGCTTAGGTCCCACTTTCTGCAAAGTACTCAATGGCGAACGAGAGTAAGGTTCTGTCGTAATCAAACATGGTTTTATTTAAATACATCTTATAAAGTAAAATAGTCTTAATTTGGCATCCATGTATTGTATTGTTTTGTTAAACAATATTATTGACCATACACGATTATTTTTTTTTAAAGAAAAGGTAACAATATTGATCAGTCGATAATAGTTAATTGTAATAATAACTGGTCGTAATAATAATTTTCAGTGATACATTCCATTTCTCATTTCGTCAATTTATGGAACTTCTCCAGAGGATATGATAACAAACGCCCGGAAATCAATTTTGCTAGCTACAAGAACGAAGTAAGTTACGGCTGCTTTTGTTGCTATCAAATATTTCTTTTCTCCGAAATGCAAATTATGCAATCACAATATTGTAAGATAATGGTACGAAACAGAAATTATAAATTAGTAATTAGTGTTATTTTTGCAGAATCCATTAGTGTTGCTAATGAGCCACGCTGGGTTAACAGGAATCTTCATGCTAGTTATAACTCTAAGTATGGGGGCTACTTCGTTAAGAGTGGTACGGAGGAAATTCTATAATGCATTCTGGTATACACACCAACTATATTTCCTGTTTCTAGTGTTATTGATTGTGCATCCACTAAGGTAAGTTTAGAAATAAAAAAAGTTTGTAGAATTTTTGTAACTTCCATTTTGATTTCGATATTTGTCAACAATAATCAAACGTTATAGCATTATCAACAATAATCAAAAAATCATGTCATAAGAAATTCCAGTTAATTCACGCGCATTGAATTAAATTGTTTTATAATTATAAATCAGGATTCTCGTGAGTGACTCAGTTTTGAAAAGTGAAGTGAAGTTGAAAATTAAATTGAGTATATTGTTTTGAGACATAGTGTTTATTCTTCTTCGATGACCAATTATAAATAAGTTTTATTGAATTATCCTATTAGAAATCGCGGATATAAAAAAAATATCTTCGAAATAATCGTCAATTTCATATGTAAATATGTCATATGTTTAATACTCTTTGACTATGAAATTAATGTCATGTCATCACACTTGCAAGGTTACGATAAGGTATGGTAAGACCATGCTAATACGAATTCATTGATGTAAAAATTAAAATTGGCCAACATACATACATACATGGGCTGATAAATTCACAACCTTTCTTTTGCGTCGCGGTAATATCAGTTAAAAAGGAACTTATTTTAGATTTTGTTTTTCAATTTAAATTAACAAATTATGAGATTCAAGAGTACCAAAAATTGCAGTGTTGAAATAGTTTTATATACGAACGAAAAAAAACGGCGATAGAATTTAAAGTATTCACCAACTAAGTAGTCATTTTTGATATCAAAATTGAGATTTAAATTAATCGTATAAAACACATTTTATAGATGGAATGTAAATATGGTATTACCGGGAATGACTTAAATTACAGCGGCGTTTTGAAAGAAGAAGTCTTAGTTGACAATGGATTTAGTCGTGTACTATCAGGGGGTAACGATACACTGCTTCTGAAACCACCAAGTAGCCAGAGATTTGTATCTGTTAAGTCAAAGGTAAGATATTAAATAAATTACCCACAAACTTCGTCATACGAAACATTGGTCCTTCTATTTATAATTTTTTGGTAATGTACCCACATAATATTATCGAACAGTTTATGAATATACCTACATTTTTCTATGTTTCGTTTGGCAATACATAAATAACGCTAACTTGGAAACATTACGTTAATATATTATTATTTTACTAGCTTTGCGTATATTGCGGTTTCAATTTTCTTTAGTATTTATAATCAACTACTTATGAACTACGTAGGTGAATCAAGGGATATAACTAAAATTAATGCATGTAAAGTAACTAAATAGCAATTATCTACTAAGTTATTAATTTATCTTCGATAGTGCCGTGTAATTGTCTTATGCATCCTCAGATGGAATGTGGCATATTGCTTCGTCGTACGTACATATTTCCTGTCGTTGTGGTAATTGAATATATTACGTACACCAAATTGGCTCTTCTGTAACCGGGAATAATGTACTGGAGCAAATAGAACGGCATATTATATTCTTTCTATTTAGGCATTTATAGGAACGTTCGAACGCAGTACATGCTTTCAATGCTATCTGATGAACAACATCTAATTTAATAGACTTTACGACATTTGAATACATCACAGCACCAAATTGTATGACTAATATTATGTACTTTACGACTTCGTTGATAGTCCCGCCTCTCATTATGTTTACTGTTGACCTTCAATCTGTTTGCTAACTGAACTAGTAAAGTACTTTAATTTATAGGATTTGTGGGAATATTTTTGTCTGTGCTATCGGGGCTTCGCTCGCGTTCGACTTGATTTAAAAAGATTCAGCCTGCGTTTGCAATGTAAGCGAAAAAAATGTAATTATTTACGACATCACATTAGAAACCTTAAAACTAACAATATTTCTCCACTATTTAAGGGATGTTATCTACTATATAAAAATAAGTCGGGTTTTCCTTTCTGACGCTATAACTCCAGAACGCACGAACCTATTTCCACGGTTTTGCATTCGTTGGAAAGGTCTCGCGCTCCGTGAGGTTTATAGCAAAGAAAATTGAGGAAAAATTTCAACAGAAAAGCGGGATTTTTTTTACATACAGCGAGACAACATGACATTTGAGACATTTGACAGGACAACGTCTGTCGGGTCAGCTAGTTATCATATAAATCTTCCTCTTTAATTACTATCTATTAAAAAAACGGCATCAAAATCCATTGCGTAGTTTTAAAGGTTTAAACCATATATAGGGATATAGGGAGAGAGAAAGCGACTTTGTTTTAAACTATGTTCTTCATTAATTTAGGTGCTAAAATCAATAAATTAAAGGGTGGGCTTACTCGTGGGTAAGCTACGTAGAATTGGCCATGAGAGAAGCAGTTTTCTCTTAAATCTATCCCAACAAGTTTTAGTTCCATGAGATTTGTTTATTGTCATCGCAATGGAGATTCTGAGGAGAAAATTCAATCATTTAAATGGAAGATCTTTTGGAATCTAAGGAGTTTGTGGTATAAACACAGTTTCTCCTACGCACAGTTGACACTGCATTAGCACTTTTTACCCGACTTAATAATGATTAAAAATGAGATAGTTCATAATATTTTATGTCTGCTTTGGTGAATTTTAAAACCGATATTATTTTAGTAACCGACGGTAACCAATAATCTTAAAAACTAGTATTGTTAAAGACTTTGTTACTCAACTTTACCACTTGAAGGGTTGATTTTAAATACTTTGAAATATGTAGTTTAAACGTTTACTTAATGAGTTCAGAGTATCAGTTAGTGACGGTTACTTTTTACATATACAGATTAGAAAAACTTTCAGTTACAGTTAGTTGTTTAGCATCAAAGGCGGCCATTTCACTTAATAAAAAGATATTGATGCAAAAATAAATAGATTTTATTTTTGCACATTTGAAAATAAATCGTCGTTTAGTTTGAAAGACACCCATTTTAATTGCGTAAAATTAACCCAAGTGAGATGACCGGTTTTACTACTACACGTCTCTTGTTATTAGTCGTATTGAACAAGAAATAAATGATATAATTCTTTTAAGGCAGCTTAGTCTGTTGTTCATCAAATGTATGGTAGATTTGTACATATTCTATTTCCAGACATGGTTGTGGATGCTTCTCCCGTTGAGCTGTTTCTTGATGGATCTCATTTGGAGAATATTTTCAAGAAATAGTACAAGAGTTAATATTTTAGAAGTAAGTTTTGCAGTTTTACATGATACCTATATAAACTTATAAAGAACTTAATGTCGCCAGGCCCTAAGTAGCTTAGCCAGTCCATTCCATTTAGTGTTGTGCAATAACTGCCTTCATGACGTAGATGTTTAATTAAAATCAAAATAAAAATTAACTTTATTCAAATATGACTTTATAGAAAGCTCTTTTGAATCGTCCAATTTTTTTTTCCTACCACCGATTCAGGACGTATTTTTAACTGATAAGAAGAATGGGCGCAAGAAACTTATTAGCTTTATCAAGAGTAATAACAACATTTACAATAAATTATGGTGTTATCATACAATGTACATATGTGTTTACAATTTATACAGGAAAACAAATATTTACACTTTAGAATGTATCCTCAAATCAGCACCAAGCATTTGGCATCATTTAAATAATCATTGACTTCGTAATAGCCCTTACGAAGTCAATGATTATTTACTCATTAGCGTCTTTTTAACATGGTACCTTGAACTAATGAAGGGCAATTCAGCTACACTATGTGGAATCTTGTTATAAAATTTAAACATTTGCCCATAAACGAACCTCTAGTTTTTTGTAGCTTGTACGTTGGAACGGCAAGTTTATTTTTGTTTCTTGTGTTTAAATTATGCATTGCATATTGCATTTGAAAATTAGTATGAAATGTGTTACAATTTTTTTATACATAAATCAAATTTTCATAAATATACTGGCCTGCTAAAGTCATTATATTAATCTCTTTATAGTAAATATAAAGGTGCTACATATTTGCTTATTACATAATTTTGATTTTGAAATTCCGCTCAAAATTGTAATTTTCATCATACTTGTAGAGCTACAGAAAGTTAAAGTTTATACTGTAGTAGGGATTTTTGATTCAGATTACTAAAATCGGCGCTTTTACAAGCTACATAAGAGTTGTCTAAAGGTGAACATGTAAATTCTGACGCGTTGTTGTGTGTACATACATAGTAGGCAGTTGAGCCTGTGTTGATAAGTCGTAGACATAACACAGGAAGAATTGTCACATAAGCAGTGATGTGAGTTTTCAATTGATATACATAGTAATATCGTGATGGCTCAGCGATGAAACGTGGTGTGATGTACAGCATATGTTTAGTCAGCAACACGTTATACTTCATAATTGCATTACGAAAATCGCCGCTATTATGAGCGACATAAGATTTGTGTCAAGGTCAACAGATAAAGTCTGGCATGCTGTTGTTTGTACTATAACTTGTCAGAATTCATATATCGAGTGGAATATGGATTGTACAGTCTTGAAAGAAAATATGTTTTGGAAATCTGCACACCTGAGTTGCGGTATCTAGCGCGCTTAAATGAATTAAATGAAAGACAGCTGTAACTAAAAAAGTACAATTAGTACCAGTCAAAGATTAGTACCATTGGTATCTAAACTTAAAAGGTCAATTAAAAATTGCGCAATCATCAACATTTTCTTGCGGAATTTTTAAAAATGTCTTGGTCAACTTTGAGAGATTTGGTTCGGTTGTACTCTATTGACATGCGAGAAATTGAATGAAGTAGTTTTGCACCACATTATGGAATACTTATGATGTTTGGGTTTTGATTTTCTTGGAAATTTAAATGGTAAAGTAATCTTCATTTTTGATGAAAATTCAGATGGGGTATTATTTTGTTTTGCTTATATTTTGAAAGAAGAACCAATTGAAATGATTGATAATAAATAATTGATTTGATCAGATATCGTTCTCTTTTTTCCAGTGTGCTGTTACGTAAAATATGGTAATATTTGTTGGGGTTAAGGTTTATTTTGTTCAAAAAACATCATGCCATTATATTTCATAAATTATTTTGAAAAAATTGTTGTGGGGAGGCCTGTAATTCTGCGGAAAGTACAATTTTACTGTGCTCTAAATTTGTGCTTAATTTAGGTCAAGTGGATTGAAATTATATACTAATAATCCTATTACCTTAAAACGTTATTGGATTTAAGAGGGATTTCGTTAACATTATTCATATTTTCAATCTAACCAGACTTGACATAGTAAGACTCAAGAAAATGTACCTATATTAAAAGTTATGGGTCTAGAAATAGTTCACTATGTGTATTTAAGGGTCTTAAAGAGTTTACAGTTAATAATAATAATAATCATTTTCGCAGAAATCACTTTTTATGGTTTTCTGTATTAATAATAATATGGCTATAATTAATACATAATTTATGATCTAAAATAATAATAAAATGTGTAATCTAATTTGCAAAACAAAATAAATCTTAGAAAATACAAAGAAATAAATATATTAACAAAACAAACCTTGATATAATTTTTGTGGGGACAAAAGGAACTTGGCACAGCTTGTGCTGTATGAGGCGTGATTAGCCTAATGCAGCGCTAATTTTCAGCCAAACCCTGTTCTCTCTAAAATTATAATAAGAAGACATCTTACTTAACTAAACTATTGAATGATGTGTCTACTACAAACCTGCTTTCGTCTTGATAATTAAATTAAATAAAATTATTAAATTAAAATAAACAAAATAAAACATATTATAAAAAACTGCTAATATTCAATATATCTATGGATGAAAAACAGTTATAGACTTGAGGCACTCGAAAAATGTACATATTTTTATTGCCCGGCGTAAGGAGGCTTCAGGATTTCCCCTGCACGTTGTTTGTTAAGCAATGCGGATTTATAATTTATTCTAACTGGAGTCGGACATGTATGACTTGATGCGGTAAATGATATATTAACTACTAGCTGACCCGTGCCCACTTTCGTTGGGCATAATATTAATAATCCAGAAGCGAGCACGAACGCGATCCGAATTAAACCCGAAGCCATCGCGCGCCGTCCGCTGCCTGATTTTTTCTCCGATTCACTTTGCAAAACGGACTACCACGTAAAAACCTTTTTATTTTTCGGTTTTTTATATAACCTATGACACTCAGCAATAACGTGGCCTTTTATTGCTGAATTTTTAAAAATCGGTTCAGTAGATCCTGAGATTACCCTTTACAATTTAACAAAATATACAAATATACAAACACACAAACTTTACTTCTTTATAATATTAGTATAGATTAATATTATAGTATAAAGACCAGTTTTGTTTAACACTAGATGCAGAACATGGCCGGTCAAGTAATCAGCCTTAAATTGAGATGTACTATGAAAACATTTCAATGCCGCATGGGCCAATATGTGCTTCTTCAGTGTCCCGACATATCGCTCCTGGAATGGCATCCGTTTACTTTAGTCAAGGTATACATTTAACATATTATATTCATATACACATGTAACCGCTCGTGTAGTATACACATGTAGTCATTAAACCGCTTTACAAAAAAAAATTGTTTAATATTTTGCAGATACCAGATTCTAGTCAAGAAGATTTTGTAGTGTGGATAAGAGTTAAAGGAGATTGGACCGAGAATTTTGGGAGGCTTTTGATAGACCGAGCATACAACACAGTGAGGTAAGTAATATTAATATTTAGAGAATTTTCTCAATTAAATTTGAAGGTAATTTGAATAAAATTATGTAACGGTTTCATTGGAAGATAACAACAAGTTTTAACAGTTTTCTATTCAGGAGGCTGTTTGAAAATTGTCCTAATGCTCTGTAGATCTCCATTAATATAAATGTACCTATTAATTAAAGTATATTTTCAAGAATATTTTGTAGCGTCTGAAGAGTTGAAGGAGATTGGATCAATTATATTGGGAGGTGTCTGATAGATAAAAAGCTGCTCTTTATCGGATTTCTTCGATTTGAGATCACTCCCTTAACTGCGACAAACTCTCATCACATTGACGGTTAGCAGTCCATAACGGTGTGTTTTTCAAGAAACTGTCCGATTCGCACTACCAAACTCTGGAATGAATTGTCGCTTGCGGTATTTCCTCTTTTATTAAAAAGAGCGTATTATCATTTAAAAAACTATGATTATTTACTGTGTATTAGCTCGACCCACTTGTCTTTGCAAAAAACGGAGACCTCAGGACTTTTTTCTATCTGAGTTATCTAGGAGACTACTGAGAAGATGTCTTGCTTACTTTTTTACCCTATCACTTGTCTCCGCAGTAGAATTTTGGATGAATTCTAAAATTCGGATGATAGGCCAGTCATTAAAGCCTGAAACCCGAAAGAAATTAGTAACTCGCTAAAATTTTGAGGGGTCATTTAGGAAGGTGAAATACCTTACCGTGTGATTTGGCCTATGAATATTACTTGGAACTGTTCGCGGCTACCCCAATCCATCACTATAGAGTGACTTCTCAACTGCTGAGTTTCTTGAGTGATACAATATCTTACGACTTCAAACTGGGCTTTTTTTCAGGTAGCCATTGGCTGAGTTGTGTCTCTAGCATTAAGGTGTAGTCGTCTGCAACCTACTGTACTAAAAAGTTTAATATTTCATTAAGGCAAATAAATTAGTGTTTAATAAAAATGATTCAAATTTGTTAATATTTAATAGCTATGCTAATGAGAATGCTCAAAATATGCAGACATTAATTTCTGCTTGTCCTACAGAGGTTGGTTAGTTCTGATGTAAAGACTAAGTAAACTAATAAAGAATAAAACTTTTCTTTCATATTTCAACATTTAATGTATTAGTTATTTGTATTTGGTTGTAACTATTTTTAATTATTATTTAATACCCTGTAATACCCATGTTTATGAACCAATAAATGAATTGAATTGAATTTATTTGGTATGCTTATTACTTAAGAGGCAAATTTCTTCTTCTGAACAAGTTATGATTTACGAGGTATTTTTTCTTAAATTTGGCGATTTAAGAATTAAGTTAACGTTGAATTTTAGCGTGCAAGTCGACGGTCCATTTTCGAGTCCAATGGAAGCCGTTGCAAGCAGCAAAGTGGCCTTTTGTGTAGCAGCTGGAATAGGAATCACGCCGTTCGTGTCTGCGATTTCCCACATGCTCATGTATGTATACAGAACAGCTGATTTAATATTTATTTCCAACGTACCATTACGTTCTTAAAAAGTTAGTTTATTGTCTAATTGGGTATTAATTTTGTACCAGAGGTATTACGCTAGAAATTCTTGAACAATAAAAATTTATAAAATTTTGCCCAGCACGAGGACCGATCCTTAAACAGCAGTCGTACTTACGAACTAGAAGAGATTATTATATTGTCGCTTATATGACGCGTCTTTATAAGACACGGTCCTTTCAAGGCGTAGAGGCCATTTAAGCGAAATTTAATAAAAGTGTACAAGGAGTGTACCAACTGGGTCTAATCTCTATCTGCACCGTGGAAAATGTAGCTAAAGACTATACCCACTTAGATGTATAGAAACTATTGTTATTACTGGTCAAAACGTTTGTGAACTATTGCATTTCGATTTTGGTGGTAATGAGAACCGGGCGATGGAAGAGGCTCAGGTCACCTGTCTCCTCAAAGCCTTCTAATTGATTTAAATATTGCAGGTGGTGACTTGCCACCCACTAAATGGACCTAAAAAAGCAGACTAATATTAGTGCGAAGGGAGCAACTTTGGTGTGACGACTAAGGGTGTAGAGAGGTGTGTCTGCTACAGGGACATTATTACATTCGTACTGAACGAAACTGATTGAATGAATGTAGCTTTATCCGACCGCGCGCCGCCGGGCGCCTTCTGGAGCATCACTGCTTCACAGAAGGAGGCCACAGCCCTCCAACCTCCCTCGTCCGCCAGCATTGCCGCAATCAATGCCGGCGGAGACAGATCTCGCCCGATCTCTGCGACCAAGACTCGGCGCTCGGAGGCCCACGCGGGGCACTTCGCCCCGTGTGCTGGGCGAGTCGAGGTCGGATGCGCAGTGGTGGCAACGTGTCGATCCCTCCTGTCCTATTCGATACAGATATTCGATACGAAAAAAAAAAAAAAAAAAAAAAAAAAAAAAAAAAAAAGGCCGGGGGGCGTCGTAGGTGGTGGAGATCGGGGGAGGTATTGTAGCCTCTCCCGCATTTTCCTCAGGGGGAACAAAAAAATAAAAAGGCTACGTAGCAGAGCTCTGCAGCAGGGGGACCTCGCGCAGTCTCGCGACCACACGGGATACATGGCCACGGATCGCACGACGCCCTCGTACAGGCGGCGAACTCCATCCCTCGGTCCCCCGAGATTGGGCAGCAGGCGATGCAATGCGCCGCCACCCTGCCGCCGGGCGTCTACTCGTGAACGACACTCTTTCTCTCGCTTGCACGAACACATGGCCTATTCTGTCGGTTCGTCGGCTGCCAAGCTGCCATTTTGTTTATTGCATGTGAGTTTGTTTGACAGTGGGTGTTTTGTTTGGATGTTGTGTTGAATTTCCGTCGAAATATCAAAATTATAACACATTACTGCGTGCGTTGTAATTGTTTAAGTAAAACTGGATAAGTATTTGTGTTCACATTTACTACGGCGCCTCCAAAATTAAAAATATGGACATATTTTACGAAAACAGACGAAGCTTCTGCTAAATGCAAGCAATGTTTTAAATCAGTAAAGTATTGTGGGAATACGTCAAACTTGTTTAAGCATGCCGCTACTCACGGAAATATTGTGTAAAAACGGAATAAATGGTGTAAAAACAGAATGTATTTTAAAAATAAAAAAACTAAGGTATGGGTATGAGTAACTATCGATACTTCAGGGCTACTCATAAGAGTAGAATCGAAAAACGATTTAAGTACTAGGTATCTATACTTTGGGGGTATCGATACATCCCTACCTGAGGGAGACTGACTGCACTGATGGGGTATTTATGTCAATTAAGAGCCATTAAATGCCCCACCAGCGGGCGATGTGCTCGTCACTTCCCTACGCACTTATTATATTTATTATTAATGTTTTTTAATATAAGCTTGAAATGTGAAATATTCTATTAATTTAATTTACCATGAAAAATATAAGTATTGATAAAAAATATTTCTAGGTACCCAAGAGGTAGCCTGCCGGGTAGAATCCACTTGCTATGGATAGTCAGAAACGAAGAAGAGTTCACATGGCTTGCGGAATTACTTAGCAAGACTTTATACCATCTGAGGCACGCAAATCGACCTGACAGATTGCAAATTGAACTTTACGTGACCAAAACTAATGAGAGTATTGTCAATTTGACGAATATTGTCGCTATTGTAAATAGCAAAGGTACTATATCACATAAGGCAAAAAGATTCACTGATGATGAGGAAATAGCATTGTTAACACCAGTTAGAAAAAGGCCACAGTTGACTGGTAAAAATGGTAGCAAGGCACGTGAATTCAGTGCGTTTAGTTTGAGTAAGGAATATCCCATATTAGGATGTAGAATTCGCAGAGGTCGGCCGCATTGGGATCGAGTGTTTGGGTACTGGGTTCATCTTTATCCTCAGTAAGTAACATTTTATTTTGCAATTGATTACAGTTTGTCAAAATAAAGTAGAAATTGACTCGAGTCAGAGGGCCTAGACAAGATACCTTTCGATGATCGTAATCGCATCGCTAACATAAAAAAAAATGTATGGTATTGACATAACCACTCGAAAAGTCAAGCGATCGGCCTGTCCCTATGGACGAAATTGACAACAACAACAACATCAAGCGATCGGTTAACATAACCGAAACCGAAAGATCACCTCTCTGGTAGAGCTTCTGATTGTTTTATTCATATTTAAGATAGTCGTATTTTAAACAAATATATCGTTGTAATCAATAATTACGAATATAACAAAATAATATTTCATTACTTTGTTTACATAAATTACAGATTAGTAATACAGTTTTAGGAATGTTGCCATCATACAAAAAAGTTAGTTCCGTTTCTACACTTTTTGACAAGCTGTACCTTTAGTGATATATTTTTCTGATTAGTGGCTCCTATTTATTGATAATATAAATATGTCCAGTGTGAAAATAACACCCAGACGGAAGACTATACATTTTACAAAATGAAGTCATATTTGCTTAGTTCGGGTACCAGTATCTCACAATATATACGTACGGTGCGTACGGTGTATAAGGTACATATCCGTATTATTGTATTAGAAAAAAAAATTAAAGAAATAATTATTATAAGACTCAATCCTTTATTAAGGCGTACCCCCTATATATACCCCCATATGTCCTAGGCGTAGAGGCCATTTAAGCAAATGCGTAGAATGTACTAACTGGATCTGCACAAGAAGAAATGCAGGTAATGACTATACTCAGTTGAAAAGGGCCTATTGTCATTACAGGTCAAAACGTTAATAGGTCAAAGTCTCCTAATTTATTTAAATATGGCAGGTGCTGAATTAATATTAGTATACAAACTATCTAAATACAGTATCATTCATAAGCGTAGCATACTTTGTTTAGATTGCATAGTAAAATCCACTAAAGGAAGTTGAGTAAAGTAGGTAGCCCGAGACTAGTAAATATAAATATAATACAATCGATATTTCTTCCTTTCAGAGAACGATTAAACTTGTACTGCTGTGGACCAAAGAAGCTTGTGAAAGTACTGAGGGACAAGTGTAAATATATATCGGAAACAACCAAAACAAAATTTACATTGGTTCATGAAGGATTCTCGTAATAAAACATGCATTTATACCTGCTTTATTAGTGAAAATAAAAGTATTTATTAAAATTATGATAAAGTACCCTTTCTTTTATTTATTATTTTGGCCTATATATTGACAATCGACAATTGAGAATCACCATAATCAATTTGGTTCAATTAATTTCTTTAAATTAATTTTAGTTTACCGGAGAGAGACTATATATGGTCTCTACTAGAGAGACTTGTGTACCTCCGTTTTAGCTATTTCTGTTGCAAAAAAGCCTGGAAAGCTTAATGTAAAAAAACTGGCAGATTTTATGTCGAAGTCAATGTTCAAGTCAATATAAAAAATACGGCAAGTATTAATTATTTTAATATATAACAGTACATCATACTCTACTAAACTTAATAACAAGGTAATTGCACACTCATTTCATTTCATTTCACAATCGATAATTTTTATGTAGAAAGATGGATAATTGAATTAATTTGTCAAATTTAATTTGACAAACAGTATTAGTAACGTATGCCCTTTGCCTAACCTTGCTCAGCAAGAATCAAACGAGAAAAAAAGATGGTAACCGACCCGTTCCGAACCAAAGAGTGAGTGTAAAAATCATCTGATTCTCTGAACGTAATTAGGGTGATTTCAATGACAGGTGTCACGGGGCTCATCGTATATATTTTTATGATAAAAATTGTAGGGTCCATAAGCACGTAGCAAAGATCGCAGTGGTCAGGGGATGTCTGAAGGTTCGCACAGTTATATATTATTCTAAAAAGGGCTTGGTTTGATTGGACAGCATTGGCCTCGACAGGGACAATAATTGCGAAGAGTTCCTTGTGTGTGCCAAGTAGGCGATAAAACGATTACTCAATATATTTTAATGTGTACACCTAACTGAGGAAAGTGTTGCATTAATGCAAACGGGACCCATAACCCACGCCATAGATGTAAATCTGCTTACACGGGTAAAAAAGTGGAGCGAAAATAGGTGAATGAAAGTTGCCCAATCATTTCTTAGAAATTTCTCTATTGCCAAATATTAATTTCTAGGATCTAATTACATTAGCAAATGTAAATAGGCCAAAATAAGTTAATAAGAGTTAAGATAAATTATCAATTATTTCAGATTTTTTTGTCAAAGTTAATGGTCAGTATAACGGTTTTCTTGGGTTGGTATAAATTAATATCCATGGAACTGCGCCTTATTGATACTGTTGATTCAAGTTGGCTAAGAGTTGGTGGCATACACAAGACTGGTGGAACGAAAAGTAATTCAAGATTCTTAAACAAATTTCTTTCTAAACGTTTGTCTAACTTGAGTAGACCTTCAAATAGGTAGGTTTCATTTTAGTGGTATTTGTATATACCTACCATATTTGGTAATTAGAGACTAGTATTTCTATAGGTGTGTCCTATTTCATATGTCCAACTGATATCTAGTTAGTTAGCTACAATCCAATGTCTATGGGTTGGTAAAGCTCATGGATTGGTAAAAGATAAATAAAAAAATGACAATTTAGAATGTAGGTTGTGAAAATTTTCGTAGTTGTTATTTTTTCGGTTACATCGTTTGCTATAAATTCTAATGAAAACAGTCACTGCTAAAGTTAAAACTAAAATAGTTAAAAATGAAGAAAAGAAGCAAAAGAAACAAACAAAGAAAGCAAAGGTGATAAAAATACGTATCAATAATTTATTGTGCAGTAGTATAACTTGTAACGCAAATTATTACATAATTTAAATTTGTGAATATCCTTCATTTTAGACCAAGAAAAGACAAACAGTTTTAAAAGTGAGGTGTCCAATTTGCTTTAATAATATAAGTAATGAAGCAGTATCAGCAACTCATTGTGGGCATGTGTTTTGTACCCGATGTCTAGAAAAAGCCCTCCTGGTAAAGCCCGTATGTCCAACGTGTAGGAAATCTTTAAGGAAAGCTAAAGCTTACCATGCATTATACTTAAATATTAATATTCATGAAGAAGAACAAGATAATGACAGCTGCTAATATTTTTTTAGGAACTATTTTTGATGCTTAAATAAATGCCAATTGGATAGTGGCTACTTCTGTGGAAAAATATGGTGTTTGACATTTGCTGTCACATTGTATATACTGTGATAGTGTGATATTGTATTGTAATTTTGAAGTAATCTGTCGTGTTGTTATAATTTTTTGTCTCAGAATTTTTATTTGAGTAAAAGGTTTAATGATGATTAATATGAATATAAAACCAGACATAAACAGTACAGAAACGTACCAGAAGCTATTTACAAAATTAGAAAATCCCGATTTAACTTATCAACATTATGTGAAAAAATTGGCCAAGTATCATTTTCATGTAAAAGCTATTATCCAGGTACTTAATAAACTATTTTTTTTTTATAATTATCTGCTTGATTGCTTAGGTTTTAATATAAAATTGTTCATACAGGACATTTTAGAATGTAGGGATTCCATGGAATCTTTAAATGAACTGAATGAAAAAGGGAGAGTTATGATAAATCAGTTAAGAGATGAGTTAGAGAGTCTTGAATTATACGGAAGAGATAGCGGGGACACCACATATATCATTGAGTTGGAATCACAAAGGCATTTACTAGCTGGGTAATAAACAGTTTTCGTATTTTTAGTTATTTAAAAGTGTGTAGAAAAATCAACATTATATTTGGTGCATCAATAATTTTTTTCAGAAAATCTTTTATGGTTGAAAATATTATCTTAGTCTATCTTACCTACTTCATACTTCCAATAGATAATACCAAATTCACTTATCTACATCTTACTATTTCTTGCCTCCATCTGTAGTGTTTGCATTGCAGTGATCAGGTTTGAAAGGTGAGCAGTGTTGAAATTACTGGGTACTCTGTCTTACATTTTATATGATACATATGTTATCACTTTTTTGAGGATGTAAGTTTGCTGAAAATCTCCCAGCTCTGAAAATCTCAAATTTACATTGTAATTACTTAATAATTTGGTTCTACATAAATGAAATAAATCTTGCAAATTACGACTTATTACCATTTATAACCAAATGATTCCTTACGCAAAATCTGTAAAAAACCTGGGAGTCATATTTGACTTGCATTTATCCTGGAAGATCCATGTCAATGAAATTAGCAAAAGGATGTTTTTTGCTATGCACAACTTGAGGTGTCTCCAAGCTTTCTTACAATTCAAAACAAAATTTACAATTGTACAAGCTGATCCTCCCAATATTAGAATATGTTTGTTATTAAGATGTCACAGAGGAGCTTTTAAACAAACTTGAGGGTTTGCAAAATTTATGTCTTAGATTCATTTTCAGATTAAAGAAATTTGACAACATTTCTGAATTTCGTAATAACCTCAAGTGGCTCACTATTCATCTCCATACTCAAATACTCTTGTTTCCTCTTAATGTCCTATTCAATAATACATATCCTTCTTACCTTTGAGAGTGTTTTTCCTTTGCCAACTCAACAAAGGCTCTCTGTAGATCCCATCTTAAGCCCCAACTTAGTGTTGCTGCCTGTAATTCCAATTTCCTTTTCTATTCTTTAATTGCTCATGCAGTCAGACTTTGGAATTCGCTTCTACCGTATATTCGGGATTGTCAAAGTATTGGCTCCTTTAAGCATAGCTTAAGCGAATACTATCTATCTGAGTCCCATTCCTGAGAATGTATGCTAAGTATATTATACTATAAACATTTTATATGTATTTATGTAAGTGTGTATACTGAAATAAATATTTATTGTAATTGCCTTTTTTTGTATGTCATATACTCGTACAAATATTATATAAAACTTCTCTCGCAAGTCTGCTGGAAGAAATTTCAGTTGTGTAATAAGCAGTACCTTTGTACACTTTGTTTTTAAGGTTGTTTGTTGTTATACTAACTACCTACATGTGCAAAAAATTATTTAATAAAAATAAAATATGGCAATAAAAGAATTTTACACCCACGTTTTAATTTGGCATCGTACCCTATGTATATGTTCATATAATGGTTCCTTATTTGTATATTTTGTAGCAATCACATGTCCTTGATGAAATCGGTTAATTACTAGGCAGTTAGTTAGTAGTCTATGTTGGTAACCTGTAAGATAAAATGTATATTTACTACAGTAGTCTGTTTGTTACCTTATCCTTCTGCTTTTTACTCTTCAAACATAGCAAATAGGCAGATACATTGCTGTGCTGTGTGTAAAGATGTATTTGATTGTGTTACAAATTAGCAACAAGCTCTAGTTAAGAGTTGTCTATTGAATATATTGCTGGAATACACTCGATGCAGGACCAATCATTGTAGAGATTCTTGGAGAAGGCCTATGTCCAGCAGAGAGTGTTATTTGGACTGAAAAAAGGATGATGACTGGTGTTTATGGGCTGTTGAAAATTGTATGTTGTGCAATATTTATTTAAGCACAACCAATCAGCGGCACAGCCTATTGAATTGGCAAATTGTTTGTAAAAAGTTATTTTGCCATTACAGATTATTGAAAGAATTCAAACAAGCAAATATCAGTACAATGTTTGCAATTGAAAAAGCTCAGAGGGAAGAATTGTTAAAACCTACAGAAGCAGATGATTCTGGTGTCAAACAGAGAAAGAAGAAACTTGACAGGGATGGAATGCTTAAAATGTCAACAGGTATGTCTTAATTGTAGCTCCTGTACTGCGGTATAACAAAAACTAACAAAGTTTAAGATAAAGCTACGAGGGAAGGTCAAAAAGTTCGCGGAATGACTGGGAAAAAAGATGAAATGATACATTATGTTATTTTTCCATTTCAATATATTCCCCCTTAACACGAATACATTTTTCGGATCTGGCATATAACTTATTAATACCGTCGAAAAAATAGGTTTTGTCTTGGGCGTCAAAATACGCCGAAATCGCCGACTTGACTTCATCATCGTCTCTAAATTTTTTTCCACGCAGCTCTTTCTTCATCTTTGGGAATAAATAAAAATCGCTAGGGGCCAGGTCTGGACTGTAGGGTGGATGGCGTAGTTGTTCAAAACCGCATCGATGAATGGCAGCCGTCGCAACATGACTCGTGTGAACGGGCGCGTTGTCGTGCAAAAGGAGTACACCTTTTGTCAGTTTTCCTCTTCTTTTTTCTTTAATAGCTTCTTTTAATCGGCCCAATAGGGAAGCGTAGTACTCTCCCGTTATAGAAACACCACGTTCTTTATAATCGATCAAAAGAATACCTTCAGTATCCCAAAAAATAGTCGCCATGATCTTTCCGGCCGATTGCGACACTAAATTTTTTATGGGGTGGTGTGCCTTTTTTGTGCCACTGCATCGACTCCTGCTTTGACTCAGGCTCATAGTGGTGAACCCAAGTTTCATCACCGGTTACAATTCGGGCCATAATTTCTTCCCTATCTTCTCCACAGCGGTCCAAAAACTCGCGGGAACAGTTGACGCGCTCACGTTTTTGCAGCGGCGTGAGCATTCTCGGGACCCACCTTGAACACACTTTACTCATGCCAAGATGTTGATGAAGAATATTTAAAATTGTGGTTTCTGATACTCCAACTGATGCTGCAAGTTGTTTCTTCTTCAACCTTCCGTCTTCCAATACAAGTTTTTCAACTTTTTCAATGATTTCCGGCGTAGTGGCCTCAATGGGCCGTCCAGGTCGAGGATCATCTTCAATTGACTCCCTTCCTTGCTTGAAAAGGCCGTGCCATTTGTAAATCATGGTTTTACCAGGAGCAGAGTCTCCGTAAACGCAAGAGATGTTAGCCGCAAGAGATGTTAGCTACATCTCTTGCAAAATAGTTTGAGGCGTTTTTCCTTGTTTGGTGAGGAACTTTACGACGGCGCGATGTTCAATTTTCTCCATAGTGGCTAGTTTGTTCCCGATTTACTTGTTTACTCGTTTGTAACTCGAAAGCTAATGACCCAATTAGGCTAGAAATTGGCATATATAGTAATTATGAGTTACTCAAGTAGCGGCTACCTGGAGGAGCGACCTCACCCCCGCCAACCCCGCCATTCCGCGAACTTTTTGACCGCCCCTCGTAAATCTTTCGAGAATGTGTCTTCTCAGGCTTAATTAAATTCAAAACTAAGGTATTAAACTAAAACTGTAGTGTCAACAAGTTTATAAATCTATTTAGTTTAGCTTCATGGAAGCTATGTGGATCTTGTAATCACAAAATTGTAAATTTCTGTCATAATTTGGTTTTAGCAGCAATTGAAATTTTTATTTATGATCAAAAGTTAGTTAAAGAAATTTAATCGAAATATATTCTAACATGTATTAAATTTAGTATACATTTACAAAAGAACAATTGAAAATTGTTTCTTTCAGGTGTTACAGAGCAACTCTTATCTATAAGCAGACAATTGGCTGACACAACTCAGCGCAGTCAAGATACATTGGATACCTTAGTTTCATCTAGTTCAACCGTGCACGTAAGTAACTTAATCAGCTGTCATAAAAAATACTTGGGAAACAAAATTTGCTGTAATTCTTACTTTTTCGTAGACAAGGAGAGATATTACTGACATAAAATAATAAAAATATGTATAGTACAATAAAAAAGACATGGCTTCTTATTTTTTGAGGATCTCAGTGTATTGTACTATAAATGTTTTGTGTGATTGAATTATTATATCAATATTAAGTTTGTCAGATCTAAACTAAATATTGTTTTGCATAAGGCTAGGCTCAGCCACACATGTTCGATTTTCTGATTACGTTTTCTGCCCTTGAATTCAGACACAGAACTTGTTTTTTTAATTCAATAAGAATGTGTGTGCTTGCTTGTAAGGAGGTAGATCAATCAAACTTCTGAATCTAAATTCCTCATTGATGAAATTTACAAAGAAAAGGAAAAAAATGGAAAATAATGCACACTTTTCAACTATTATATAAAACAAGTCTTTTATTAGACAAGCACCTCGCCAAAGTAAAAATAAATCTGAAACTGAAAAAATTTAATTAGTGTAACAGTATTGGAATGGGTTCTGTTAAATTGTCTGTCTTAGGAGTATGGCGATGCAATGGTTTTCAGTGAAAACACAGCAATACACTTAAAGTAGGTACTAGAATTTAGCTCTTATATTTTATGTAAAAAAAGAACTTTGTGTTTCTCAACTTGTCCATATGTATTTTGTTTTTACTTGATTAGGAATATTTTCTTGATAATTTGGAAAGGTGGCAGCAATGAATGAATTCTAAATACGTTATCTTTGATTCGGGGGCTACACTTATTCTTCATTCTGGTGTTACTTACATTATGTAAAGTTTATTTCTGCTTTTAGTGAATTGTAACATGCATATGGGGCTTAATTGATTTGTTATACAAAGTAGTTGAAACTGTTATTTTAGACCTTACGTTATCCAAAAAATTTAAATATTTGCCCTTTATAAAGGAATTTTTGAAACTGAATGAAAATAAACCAGTGCAGCTGAAATGAGTAAGTCTGACATTTGAGCACGAAACTGGTAAATGGTTAAATAAATTTTAAAGTAATCGTATAAAAATGTACTACGACAGCAGAAATAAGTAGTGTTCTACATATTTATTGTTTAATTAATCAACTGTACTAGAATTTAGATGATCTGTTTCTTGATTTAAGTTGTTATCCAGGTGCAATTCATACTAAAAAAAGGTTAAATATATACATATTGTCATTTATTTTGTTTTCAGGGCACCAAAACAGAGTTGCAGAACACTGCCAGTACAATATCCCAGTCCGGCAAGCTGCTCACCAAGTACGGAAGACGCGAGTTCACGGACAAAGTAATCATGTTCTTCGCTTTTCTGTTCTTCGTGGCGGTGTGTCTGTACATTGTACAGAAGAGATTATTTTAATCAGCTCATTAATTTATTTAAGTTATTGATATAACAACTTACAAATTAAATTATAAGACATTTATTACCAAAAAGATTGTTTCATTCTTCAAATTTCAATTTCTAATTGAATATAGCAAAAAACTATATTTGATAAACTTGACATATGCAAATGTGAAGGCTTCGGTCCAAAATTCTCCTAACTATGGCGCCATTTGCATTAAAAAAGGTTAATACATAATCAGCACATGGGTTCTGTCGGCGTCTGGAGCGCACACGCTTCCTAACTCCCTTATTTCGGAGCAGTAGAGCTGCAAAATTAAAAATTGTAATGTGACGGTGGTTATTCTAAATACCCAGATTTAAACACAAATTTAGAAAAATAATCTTCAACTAAAATATAAACAAAATATTTATTTAGAACTATAATAATATTAATATAAATACATCAAGACGTTTACTACTTGCTTGCTGGAGTTGCAAAATTATTAATATCAATATTTTATTTTATTTACTACGGATTAAAGTTATTTTAAAAAGAAGAACTTTTAGAATAAAAGTTATTTAAATAATTATTAGTACGTGAAATCCCCGATCGGGGATCAAGTTCTGGACTAGGCTGCTACCGGCGCTCGTCTACGCTAATCTAACACTACCCTGGACCTGTCCCACGTGACTATCACCACCCAGACTTCGGGCTACCTACTTCTTATATGGCCAGTTAAGTGGTACTCTAAGGCGGTTCATGGTGTGCACAGCCCAAAATAAACCCACGACCCTACCTAGATTTTATTAATTACCATCTAAATCTACCTAATATATTTTTTTTTTATAAGAATGTTCAATTAAATTAATTCCATCAAAGTTGATATTTAACTATTTACTTACTAAAACTAAGGATAAACGTTACAGTAATTAAGTATTTTATTTTGGTTGAAAATGAATAATTAAATACACTATACATTACATATAAATAATTACATATACTTAAATTAATACAATTTAAACATATAAAATAATACATATAAAAATACTACCTCGCTACTATTGACCTATATTGCTGTGCCCGAC
Organism: Scirpophaga incertulas; assembly: GCA_036419045.1. Classification (NCBI taxonomy): domain Eukaryota; kingdom Metazoa; phylum Arthropoda; class Insecta; order Lepidoptera; family Crambidae; genus Scirpophaga; species Scirpophaga incertulas. Next base: position 21,909,884 of record CM071635.1, on the reverse strand, counting down.
AGGGTCCATAATTGTACCTACGTCTAATTTTAAGATCACCTATATCTCATTATGGAACGCAATAAATTCATTGAGTATTGAAATAGCCCGTAAACATTACTATGATGTTTCCCGTAGGTAGTTTCTACAGCACCAACTTGGCTCAGCTGCAAGCAAGTGCGAATGGTACGAGTACTATGATTGTCTATTGGGCGACATATGTTAAAATATGCTAACGATATTGGAAAAATTGTATTGGGATTTTTCTGTGCATGTGGAAGAGATATATAGCCATAATGGTACATGTAGTTTTTGAATGTTTCTGTAGTATCCAATCATAGGGATCATAAGAAATGCGATCAACATAAGATAGATAATATACATACACATATAGGATAATTGTATAGTTCCACACAAATATAATAAACTAGCTTTCTGCCCGGGGCTTCGCCCGCGTGGATTTCGGGATTGGGTCTATAGAGGGTTAAAGGTCATAGCTTTTGCCCACGGCTACATACGAGGGCCGGTCAAAAAGTTCGCGGAATGGCGGGGTTGGCGGGGGTGAGGTCGCTCCTCCAGGTAACCGTACTTGAGTAACTCATAATTACTATATATGCCAATTTCTTCTAGCCTAATTGGGTCATTAGCTTTCGAGTTACAAACGAGTAAACAAGTAAATCGGGAACAAACTAGCCACTATGTAGAAAATTGAACATCGCGCCGTCGTAAAGTTCCTCACCAAACAAGGAAAAACGCCTCAAACTATTTTGCAAGAGATGTTAGCTGTTTACGGAGACTCTGCTCCTGGTAAAACCATGATTTACAAATGGCACGGCCTTTTCAAGCAAGGAAGGGAGTCAATTGAAGATGATCCTCGACCTGGACGGCCATTGAGGCCACTACGCCGGAAATCATTGAAAAAGTTGAAAAACTTGTATTGGAAGACGGAAGGTTGAAGAAGAAACAACTTGCAGCATCAGTTGGAGTATCAGAAACCACAATTTTAAATATTCTTCATCAAAATCTTGGCATGAGTAAAGTGTGTTCAAGGTGGGTCCCGAGAATGCTCACGCCGCTGCAAAAACGTGAGCGCGTCAACTGTTCCCGCGAGTTTTTGGACCGCTGTGGAGAAGATAGGGAAGAAATTATGGCCCGAATTGTAACCGGTGATGAAACTTGGGTTCACCACTATGAGCCTGAGTCAAAGCAGGAGTCGATGCAGTGGCACAAAAAAGGCACACCACCCCCTAAAAAATTTAAAGTGTCGCAATCGGCCGGAAAGATCATGGCGACTATTTTTTGGGATACTGAAGGTATTCTTTTGATCGATTATAAAGAACGTGGTGTTTCTATAACGGGAGAGTACTACGCTTCCCTATTGGACCGATTAAAAAAAGCTATTAAAGAAAAAAGAAGAGGAAAACTGACAAAAGGTGTACTCCTTTTGCACGACAACGCGCCCGTTCACACGAGTCATGTTGCGACGGCTGCCATTCATCGATGCGGTTTTGAACAACTACGCCATCCACCTACAGTCCAGACCTGGCCCCTAGCGATTTTTATTTATTCCGAAAGATGAAGAAAGAGCTGCGTGGAAAAAAATTTAGAGACGATGATGAAGTCAAGTCGGCGATTTCGGCGTATTTTGACGCCCAAGACAAAACCTATTTTTTCGACGGTATTAATAAGTTATATGCCAGATCCGAAAAATGTATCGTGTTAAGGGGGAATATATTGAAAAGGAAAAATAACATAATGTATCATTTCATCTTTTTTCCAGTCATTCCGCGAACTTTTTGACCTCCCCTCGTATGCACGGAAGTCGGTTTATGGCGCGAAGGTTTTATCGCCCTTCCCGTGGAACTATCCGTTTTTCCGAGATGAAAAATACCGCAAAACCTTGCTCAAGATCACTCAATCTATTGATGAAAACCGCATGAAAATCTGTGCAGTAGTTTTTGAGCGAAGCCTTTATTGCGTATCCCGTGGGATCTGTCGATTTTTCCGGGATAAAAAGTACCCTATTATTTAAACCGGACTTTTATCTTTACGTCTGCAAAATTTCAAAGCAATCGGTTCAGTAGTTACGGCGTGAAAGCGGAACAAACAAACTCACTTTCCGATTTATAATATTAGTAAGAATTATATGCGGGTGCTTGCTCTGCTCTGATTTGTTCTGTGCTCAAAGACTGAACCACTGTCTTCCAAATCACAGGTTGTACCTAGCTTGCAAGCCAGCGGACTTATGTAATAGCTATAAGAACGTTATTGTTAACGAAAAAAAAATGTGTGATATAAGCTGTATGTATGTGAAAAAATATATAAAATATATAAATAAACTCATACCAATTAGACTAAAAAGTAAGCACTGTAAAACTTGTGTTGTGGGATCTAGAGCAACGAATTGACATACATATATTATTCAACACACATCTTTTTTTTTTATAGAAATATATATTAGTAGCCATGACTACTATGAGTATTCATCAAATGCCCGCACCGGGACTCAATCTCGGGACTTAAGAGATGGCGACTTTTGTTCAAGAATGATAATTTGAGCGCAAGTGTATTTAGATACCATTCTTGAGAAGGACCTTCTTAACAATATGTTCCATAACCAGAATGGTATTTCTAGCAAGACTTGTTGCAGGGTCTTTAGTCGATCTACTCAAGCTTGGTTGAAAAAGAAAGTTCGAGACTTCATCGCTTCATCTTCATCCGCTGGATTATGATTTATGGACAGTTTTAGAGAGAGGCTTGCTGAAAATACTATAATTTGGATTCCCTAAAGTAATTCATATAATTAGAGGAAAGAGTGCGTGCTGCTATTTATAACTGGCTTCAACGCTTATAGGAAGTATTACAGCCAATGGAGATTGTTTTGAATAAGCTTCATATTTTTATATTAATGTATTAAATTACACAAATGAAAGTAATAAATGGTTTATTTAATAGAAAGAAAACTTGTCTTATAGCAAGACTAATGGCCGTTTTCACCAACCTTGTTCTTAGCTTAGGCGACACCTAAGTGACATGCTGTCACTTTTTGTATTAACTGAAAAGAGTGAGACAGCATGTCTCTTAGGAGTCGCCTAAGCTAAGACAAAGTTGTGAAAACGGCCATAAGCCCGTATTATAGAACGCTACTCAAATTTAAAATCTCGGATTAAGTACAGTTCGAAAGAGATAGTGCTATTGAGGCCACATAGCGCTGTCCATTTCTAACTCTACTTAAGGAGAGAATTGAGTCTCATTTTATAATACGGGTCTGGGTCATACATACAGGAGTCATACATACAGGAGTCATACATACAGGAGACATGCAATCAGTGTGTACTGATAAAAGTTGATCATAGCAACTTGTCTTCTTACTGATGACTCTGCGACATTTAAAACCTGACGCAGCTATGGATATTACATGCACTTATCTATTAATGTTTCACATGTTACGAAATTATTAGTGAGTGGAACGAGTCTTTCCAATCACGTTTCTCCTCCACTCTTCTCCATCTATTTCGTTGGCAATTATGGCCAAAGCTCAGCCTGACAGCCTGAAGTTCGACATAATCAACGTCGCACTTGGTTGCGATAGTATCCACGAGGATACCCAGCTTCTCTTCTCCAGAAGGCAAGAAATAGCTTTTTTTTCTCTCAAGAGAGACTGGAGAATCCTCATAAGGAGCACGAAATATGTCCTAGATATCTCTGCAGAAAAGTGCTGCGTAAATTATCTTGGATTCCATGACAGCCGGGGTGGCCTGACCCACATCATCAGCCAAGTATACTCAGTCTTAAGCCTTGGTCCTATTCCAACTTTATGAAAGGCAAATAACAGCTACCGCTCCTTAAGAGAGGGCGTTGAAGATCCGGAAAGAGTGCTATGCTAGCCAATCGTAGTAGACGAGGAACGTCTTTCTCTCGCGATTACTATACAATATATGCCTAATGTATAATGAAATTACTCCGATTTCCCGAATTTGAACAGCACAGGTCCTCTGGACTCGATCCTTTAACGACAATGTATGGAAATGATTCCAAATTACGGAATCAATTCCGTTCTATCGAAACGAAAGCGAATGTCATTGTTGTTGCTTTGTCAGTTTGTTATTATTTCTATTATCTATTTAACATTGGTACTTAGTCCTATCACTAATCTAATATAATATAAAGGGTTTTTAGCTACTTGCTATCGCTTAGACCACAAAGTGACTTAAAGATTATATTAAGGAAATTTATCGACGAGGAAAATTATTTGCAAGGAAATAGTTACTGACAAATCATAATGATTTCTTCTTCATCGCTTTGATCACTGGGTTCGTGATATGAGCTTCTTCTGGAGTCCAAACCAAGTGTCAATGCTGCTTGCTGGATGCCTCTAAACATCTGGCAGGTATAATTAATCGATTGATGATTCATCAGTTATCGACCACTCAGAGATTAAGATTTAAACTTTTTAATACAATTCGTTTATTACACTATCGAATGATCGGCAATTGATATCATAACAATCGCTTTTTCTGTTTCCATTAGCTTAATACATAAAAAATATCGTAATTATTAATCATTGCAGTCATATTGCGTATTTGTGGATGATATTTAAAATATTAATATCGCTATTAAAATAGTATTGTAGGTATTTGTCATACATAAAAATATACATTAGAGCGCTGAAATCTATTTATTAAATTACTAAATGCTCACTCACAATTTGCTTACAACAAAACTTACTTCTTAAAAACATATGTAAAAAGCGCTACGTTCCTATGACCGTCAAATTGCAGGTATGACTATTCATACTTGCAATTTCGCCTATATAATGTAGCATTTAATAAGTAAAGTGCGTCACGATATAGTAGATATTTAGTATATAATAGATGAGAAGTATTGAAGAAGCTTATTATGTAGCCCGCCCCGGCTTCGCACATCGTATACATATTTTCTTGTTTTTGCGTGGGGTCATTAAAAAAGATTAGAATGAAGAATGCCTACATCGCTTATTATTAGGGTTGCCAGGTTGCTAAATCTAATAGCCGGACAGACCAGCCAGTTTGGCCGAACATTTGGGTAGGAAGGCCGGACATCCTACATTATTGAGGCTTTGTCTCAGTATTAATCGGCACGACATAAAAATTGTATGTAAAATTAAGATTTTTTTATTAATATCATAAATCCTGTTAAATTCTAGAGAAACAATAAATAAATAAAATGCCAAATCAGGCTTAGGTAAGTACTTTATTATTAATCAGTCAAATAGTCATCAGTTAAAATTAAATTCTACATACTTCAACATTTATCAACATATTATGTAACTGCGCTCGGCCACTCTCGTTTACAAAATACTTCGGCCTGCGTGAGCGACCGTCAGCCGACTCTCATCGCCTGCGCTCGGCCACTCTCGTTTGCGAAATGTAAAAAGCCTAACAAAAGCCGGACAAGCCGGACTCAGTCTATTTTGGCCGGACACGCAATCAAAAAGCCTACCTATGTCCGGCTTTATCCGGACGCCTGGCAACGCTACTTATTATTATATGGTGCCGACAAACCGAACGGCATGAGCGACCATGTCAGACTTTCAAATAACTTACATTTTTAATCTTGTAATATCTTTCGAATGGTACCTATGTACAAATTGTATAAATCGAAAAATTATATAATGGTATTGAAACAGACTTAAATATGAAGTCATTTATTTTAGTAAGGATAAATTCCAAAGTATAAATAAAATAGCTTTTATAGTGGTGGTATTTTATTTTAAATAAAAAAAATCACTTACTGTTACATAACTATAATAATTAGACATATGCTGTCGCGATATTTTTGTAGATAATTATATGTTCTGCAAAGACGTAGTACATTATTTTGTTCTATAATCAATAGTTTTCGCAGTGCACATAGTGTAAGACAGCTTTTAGGTAATTTTGTCACACCTAAGGTTTACATTATTGGAGTATTAGTATGGATACCTAAGTTTTTGAAAATTTCATATAGCTTATGTTTACTGGAGATAGTGTAGCTTCCCAACTGTGAAAGAATTTTTCAAATCAATCGAGTAATTTTTCGAGGCTTTTCAATGCAAACAAACTATTAAAAAACAATAAAATCTTTCCTCTATAAATATTAGTATAGATGTACAAGAACAATTAAGTGACAAATGTGGATAATTTAAACAAAAGCACGGACCACGAGACTTTGGAGGAAATAATTTGAATGTATTAATGTCAAATATTAAAAAAAAACTTTTTTTGGTACCAATAATAAAAAATAATTCTGCCGAAAGCCACCCTTATCTCACATATTAATAGAGTTTATAGATAAATCGTAGTAAATTTTTAATCGTAGTTCAATTGTATGGAAACTGGTATATGGTGATCAATTCTTTTCAATTCAAAATCGAAATGCAAATGGATTGTTAAGCGCAATACACATTGAGCCCGCCGGGCCGCCGACATATGTCGGCAACTTTTTGTCGGCGGTCTAGTTGGCGGCTTCACTTAATTACAAGTCGGAAAATTTGGTCGGCGACATGTCGGCGGCTTGGGATGAGAACTTTTTTTCTCTCTATAATACTGACTTGCTAAGTTTTTGATTTTTCTTTCTATTTCTAATACATTTGTATTAAAATGGTTTGCTTTTTCATCAATGAAATTCAATAATGATTAATTAACGTAATACTTTTTCGTCGTCTCCATGTCTTAAAAATATACTAGCATGTCATTACAGGTCGAGCGTCGCCGGGCAACTGAGCGCAGGCGTACCCAAGCCGCCAAAATGTCGGCGGGTAACATGGCGGGTAACGGGCGCATGTTGCCAACATGATTCTTTTCATACAGGCCGCCGGGTTGTGTCGCCGGGTTTTGTCGGCGGCCCGGCGGGCTCAGTGTGTATTGCGCTTTACGGTATATAAAGTTCTGCCGGCGGCGTCGTTCAGTCAACCGCAGACAGCGCGGCGAGGCTAACCGGATAGACTGCTTGCGCAATCATTGACTCAAGATGAGGTTCATTCACTTTGTCGTTGTTTATTTTATTTTTCTTTCGCGTCATGTGTTTGCAATCAACATACTCGCCATCATCTCTCTTCCGTTACAAAGCCACTTCATGGCGTTCAAGAATTTATTTCACGAGCTAGCATCCAGGGGACATTCAGTTACGGTTATGAATACATTTCCCGACCAGAATACAACGAATTTGGAGTACATCGATTTGGAGTACGGCTTGAAACATGAGTTCACGACTTTGGAAGAGTTTGAAAATATGTGCTCGTGGACGCTACATCTGGCTAATTTTGCCAAGCATTTCACGATGGGATCTATTGTCGTCAGTGATGATTGTGACATTTTGTTCAACAGTGTGAATGCTAAACATCATCTTGCGTCGCGACGTAAGTACGATGTTATATTTGTGGAGCAATTTGTGAGTGACTGCGCCTTAGCGTATGCTGCGAGCCATTATGATGCACCTATTATTGGCCTTACGTCTCACGTGTTACTGCCTTGGACATATTCTGCACTTGGCATTCCTTTCGATGTCTCATCATTTCCTTATTACTTTTCATCAGAAGGACCTCAACCTTCTTTGCTTGCGAAGTTACAATCTTCTCTAATGAACCTTTATATTAATTTCTACGGCATCCCATACATTCTACATAAACCTATTTACGATGCATTTGAAAAATATATGCCCAACGTTCCCTTAAACATGGAACAAATAGTAAAGGATAGGATGAAGATGGTGTTTGCATATCAGCATTTTTCTATGACGGGAGCTCGACTTTTAGCGCCACAGGTGTTGGAAATTGGCGGTATTCATATTACAAATCCGAAGACAGTGCCAAAGGTAAGAATTTAGTAATTTTACTTGGGATTCAGGTTTTATAATAATACAGTGTGAGTCTTGATAAAGTGCATAAACGAAAAGGGATGAAATTATACTAAATGTTATCGATAAAAATAAAAGGAAAAAGAAAACACGTCACTGCACGAGTATTATTTTAGCTAGAATTATTTTTTTTACTATTAGATAGGTAATTTAATTTAGAATAATTTTTAGTAATACAATCTACAAAACTATACATAAACTGTGATATTTGACATTTTCTCAAATAAATCGAAAAATAAGTAAAGTTTTCACAAACTGATTCATTTATTTCCTTTTTTGTGAAGTTAGCGATTTTTATTTAGCAAGATACGCCACTTCTCTAAAAAGTTATTTTATCAATACAAGATAGCGATTACAAAATCAAAAATAATTTGAAAGCGATTTTATATATTATTTCTTTTACCTTTTGTTTTTATCGATAAAATGAGATATAATTTGACCCTTCTTCGTTTGTGCACTTTATAAAGATTCTCACCAGGGCCTCTAGACAAATGCCACTTAGCGTTAGCGTTCATTAGCTGCGGAAAATAAAAAATGTATGGGGATGACATTAGCAAGTGATAAGTCACGTGACCATCTGCTGATTCGGTAGACAAAATCCTTCTTGCCACAGTGCGGAAACACTACAGAAAAGTTTTCCTTAACGACTGCAAGAACCCAACGTTTTGTTATACTAATTATTAAACAAGACGCAAAGTTGCTGAGTATCTCTAATTAGTCTGTGCTGCAAACCGATGACTTTATAATTTATGTAATTTGTGCTTGTATTTAAAAGAAATAGTAATTTTATTTGTGATGACCCCCCATACCCTGGGATTATTGTGGGCTGCTTCAAACGAAGAGGCCAGATTAAGACGGCAAATTTGGGTTGAAAAACGCAAAAGAATTATCAACATTACTGAACAAGATTTTATAGTAAATTTTAGATTGGACAGAAGTAGTTTTTCGCGTTTATGTGCCGATTTAACTTGCTAAGTTTGTGTTCGATACTCAAACAACTACCATATTAGATGTAGTTTTGTATCATATTTTCCAGGATATCGAGGACTTCCTCTCCGACGCTGACCATGGTGCCATCTACGTCAGTTTCGGCAGTAACCTCCGAACCAGCAGTATGTCGGAGCACATGTTACAAAACTTCCTGGCGGCTTTTAGCCGGATCCCGCAGAAGGTTCTGTTCAAGTGGGAGTTAGACAAGTTCCCGCCGGGCCATAAGAACATACTTACGCGCAAATGGTTTCCTCAGTTGGATGTTTTGTGTAAGTTTCTGTAAAAACGGAATCGATATATTTCGATATGTGTTTGTGTGCTAATTTTATCATACTTACAAGAAAACTGAAAAGATGGATGTGTAAGAGAATTTCAAAATTTTGAAAAATGTCTATCTTTTTGGGCGCTCATATTTTTGTTTCAAGCGTACGGCGTGTTATGAAAGGGCTTGTTGTAGGGATCACAAATCTTTATCATTAATCATTAACAAATACTTAAAAGGTTATTGAAGAATACAGACAAACGGAGAAGGGCAGATTAATTTGGCTCCAATCAACCAGGGGATTAAGATACAAAAATAAGCTACAGAGACACAGCAATAACGAAGGATTACGTCACTTTAACTAGAGTTAGTGAGTAAAGGCATCCTGCTAAACCGAATCTACAATAACCTTTATCTACAATGACCTTTATATTATATAACCGACGAATCACATGTCCGGGATGTGACAACGAGACCATTTGATTGGTTCGCTAGATGGGCTGAGAATATATCGCGAAACTTCCCAAACACTGCCCAACTGTTATATTTGTTGGTTGACCCTTTCTGTAAATTATTCTTTTACGACTTCTATTGTAGTCTCCATTTTTCGCTAGAGTGGGTGCTAGCTATTTGGGAATTCGACATCATATTGTCTATGGCCATTACTCCCGTGGAGAAGGTAAGCGTCATGACACAACATGGTTGCAAGGGCGAATCCAGCTATGGCGCCATGGGGGGGATGACATAGTCGTGGTCATGTCAAGAACTTATAATTTAATTTTGATAACAATAGATACAAATAAAAAGTAGGTATTTTATTAATGTACGTAAGTACTGTACTTAAAAATATTTATTCTTAATTGTACACTTGCAAAACTTAACACATACCTAATAAAATGAGGCAGCCTATTTACATTCCATAGCTGTGGTGAATGATTTGTCATAACAGCTAGAGGTTTGTCGAGGGGTATGACGCGAGTTACATAAAATCTGTATGATGACATAATATATAAATAAAATTATTATGTTCAATTAGTGCTCCACTTAGGTCCTGCAACCAGCTCAGGGGGGGGGGGGGGTCCCCATGACCGCCACCCCCTGGATCCGCTACTGCATGGTTGTTTATGGTCTACCTTTTTTTTTTTACGGGGGGAAAATGCACCTTATGCACCTTGTCACCGCGCTGGCTAGGCGCGTCCGTGAGTGGGGCTCTCCGGTATAAGATCGGCCTACCCACTAAAAACCCCCGGTGTCCTTTCAGCCCATATCGGGGCGCGTGGCGGGGTACGCTTTCGCGATTCTACCGCCACACGCTCCCGAGCCAGCTCGACCTTAATCGGCCGAGCCTTCGCCAAGGGGGGGATTGTCCCAGACACCAGGACAATCCCCAGGTAGAGAGGCATCACAACTGCGTGCGCGGTAAGCCAGCCGCGCACGCTGCCTTCCCGACAGGATCACTAGGCGGCAAGCATTCACTCGCTCGCCTTCACCTGCGTCTATGGTCTACCTGCTCTGGAGCAGCGTGGTTGAGCCAGACCTTACACTTACACGCTAATTTACTTAGTGTAGACTCGAACCTGGAGATAGGGTACGTATGTACAAAAAAAGAAGAAATGAGTTCTTAATGCCAGTTTACTGGTCCACACTACAGATTTATCTGGTCTGTTCTAGCATATTCTACGAGCAGGCTTAGATTTGCTTACAAGGTATTGCATCGCTATATCAAATCTGTAATTTGTATATCAGTGGTGCTACAGTTACAAGAGCTCTTGCGTTAATTTTGCAGGTCACCCCAAGGTATTGGCGTTTGTGTCTCACGGTGGAATGTTGAGCACTTCTGAAGCCGCTCACTGCGGGAAGCCGGTGTTAACTATACCGTTCTTCGGAGACCAGTTTACAAATTCCGCCACTGCTAACTTTGTTGGTTTCGGCAGAACATTATTATTCAGTACCATCACTATTGACAGCTTTGCGGACACGATCCAAGAGTTGACGTCACCACGGTGAGTGAAACGAGAATTTTGTTATAAGGATTATGACGCAACCCATAAAAAATATTTAGATATAAGGAAAGTAATAGTTGTTAACGAAAAATTAGATATACATACTATATGTAAAAGTATAATGTGTATGGGTGTGTGTGGATTTGAGTGAGCCTGTATATTGTATGTAAAATAATGATGGTATAACAAATTAGATTTTAAATTACATCTAATGAGATTCAAGCCTCAACAACAATTTTACATACTCTGTCAACCTCTGATAGAAGATGGAACATAACCAGTCTATGGTTTTCAAATAAGATAGCGTGGAGATCTTTGGGATAAAATTATGTTCAGCAGTAGGCATCTATTGACTGATATGATGATGTCGATGTCAATATTAAAATATCGACGAAGTGGCTGCAGTGATCTGATTCCGCCGCTCCATAGAGGTTCTTCCACGAGTACCGTTTGTCTGCTTTGTATTTGACTTGGCTGCGACGGTTCGGATAGCTAAGGAACATTAGCTGCTTCCATGTCTATATAATGAGTTCCGATACACCTGATAGGATCCAAGTTAATCTCATTTGCTAGTGGTATACTTTGCCAACCAACAGATTGGTGCGAGGCTTTGCCGCTCTCTACCAACACGTATTGGCCAAACTAAAGATCAAACTAAAGACGCAAAATGGCTGACGGTACCGGTTCAACACCAACCGCCGAGCGATCTTGACTTTGGCAATCTATAACGCTGGAGCATTATTGGATTATTGATATTAAGAAAAGGTGAGGTTATGATGATTCTGAAATCAGGCAACCTGATAAATTTTCGCGAGCGAGAAAATATGTCCCAAGGTTGGATTATAGATTACTTCGTACTAATCAGCAGACCTTTAATGACTCTAATTCCTTGCAAGCTGTAATATTGGGCAGCGCACATTTCTGGCAGGGTTGATGGCCATTGGGACGGAAAGGTCCTCGATTGGGAGGTACTTATATATCGAGTCCGTGCATAGGTGGTACTGTAGGTGAAGATTCTTGGGGGAATAGGCATCTCCAACAATAGGGTCTTTCGGTGGCGTGCGCATCTCGAATTTAGGATCTGCGCGCGCCAGCGGGCCGTCGGTGCCGTACTCCCGTACCTCGAAGCTTGGCTCCACGGGAAGGAGGAGGTCACCTACCGATCGACACATTGCTATCACTGCGCAGCCGACCTCGACTTGGCCCAGCACACGCTGGCGGAGTGCCGCGCGTGGGCCTTCGAGCGCCGAGTCTTGGTCGCAGAGATCGGGCGAGATCTGTCTCCGGCGGCATTGATTAAAATATAAAAAAAAATATAGACTTACACCAATTAGCCTAGCCCAAACTAAGCTCTATAAGGCTTGTGCTATGGGAGCTAGGGTAACGGATAGACATACATATATTATAAATATATAAATATTTTTTTTAGTAATATATACCAACATCCATGACTAAGGTACAAATGCTCGCATTCATCACACATACCTCTGCCCCCATCGGGATTCGAACCCGGGACCTCAGAGATGGCGACACCTTGAAACCGGTGTACTATCCACTCGACTATGGAGGTCGTCAAATTGGATTAAATTGGGTCGTCAGATTGCGGCAATGCCTCCTTCTGTGAAGCAGTGATGCTCCAGAAGAAGGCCGCCCTGCGGGGTCGGGAGATGGCCGATCCCGCTCGAAGAAGGCGGCGCCGGGCTCGGTAGCACAGCTGCGGGCCGCCTTCTTCGAGCGGGATCGCCGTATCCGCGGGCGCGACTTCCTCGCGCCCGCCGGCGCCGGGCTGGTCCACGCCTCTTCCGTGGCCGGGGGCGTCGTTGGTGGAGGAGATCGGGGGAGGTAGTAGCCTCTCCCGAGGAGGGCTCCCCTAAGCAGGGAGCGGAGGCTGGGGGTTCCCGGAAGTCGCTTCGCGTTCCCGGGGGCTCCCTACATACTAGAAGAAGGCTATCCCTGAGGTTTTTAGTGGGTAGGCCCCCCCTTTTGGGGAGGAGAGCCCCACATAACCGCCGGCTCGCCACAGCCGGGGTATGCAACTTAATGCATTTTCCTCAGAAGAAAAAAAAAAGGTCTTTCGGTAGAAATGATGAAGGTTGATATTATAGTAAATTTCCGAAGAATTGTTGTGAAAATGAGCTTGTGTTGGATGAAAAGTCATAATTCTTATTTAGAAGATAAACGAGCTTATGAGTTTAATTAGTTTTGTATATAAACGACACGAAACGAAAATACACGTACCAAGAGTCTGTGGAGGGAAAATGGATTATAGAAAAACCAATGCTGGCGAGTAGGTACTTTTAATCACATATTTTACCTGTTGAGTAAAGGATTTACGTAACAGTTAAGAGTAAATTGTAGAGGAAGTATTTTTCTGAATCTAGCCTTGATTGAAATCATTAATGATTAAGGAAATGTTTAATTGATAGTTGAATTGTAATATTAAATTACAACTGAAAATATTGAATTATCTAAGTTTTGTATTTAATAGTAATTTTAACAGGTAAGCAGAATGTATAAAGAAATAATGATGGTTATGTTATTAGCAGGTGTAAAAGTTTTAAGAATTAATAGTGTCTGTGAGTGTCATGGAACCATGAGACCTACTCCATGAGAAATGTAGTTTGCTGCCATCAATGGTTCTAGTCAACGGGACCGCATGAAGTGAGCGAAAACTGATAGACAAAATTAATGGAAAAGGAGCATTACCGGACTGACACACATACTGATCTGAAACTAGCAAGACACAATTGAAATAAGTTCAATATAATTTCAAGACAATTCTGATACCAGTGTTTAACTTTCAAACAATGTGTCAAGACTGCCGAACCTTTTTTTTTTTTGTTCCCCTGAGGAAAATGCATTAAATTGCATACCCCGGCTGTGGCGAGCCGGGGTTATGTGGGGCTCTCCTCCCCAGAAGGGGGAGGCCTACCCACTAAAAACCTCAGGGATGGCCTTCCTCAGGCATGTAGGGAGCCCCGGGAACACAACGGCCACTTCCGGGAACCCCCAGCCTCCGCTCCCCTCTGAGAGGGGAGCCCTCCTCGGGTACCACCGCTACCACCGCTACCACCTCCCCCGGTCCCCTCCACCGACGACGCCACCCGGCCACGGAGGGGCGTGGTCCATCCCGGGTCGCCGTAGCGGTCGCGACTTCCTCGCGCCCGCCGGCGACCCGCGGCGGCGCCGCAGCTGTGCTACCGAGCCCGGCGCCGCCTCCTTCGAGCGGGATCGGCCATCTCCCGACCCCGCTCGGCGGCCTCCTTCTGGAGCATTACTGCTTCACAGAAGGAGGCCACAGCCCTCCAACCTCCCTCGTCCGCCAGCATTGCCGCAATCAATGCCGGCGGAGACAGATCTCGCCCGATCTCTGCGACCAAGACTCGGCGCTCGGAGGCCCACGCGGGGCATTCCGCCAGCGTGTGCTGGGCCGAGTCGAGGTCGGATGCGCAGTGGTGACAATGTGTCGATCCCTCCCGTCCTATTCGACACAGATACTCACCGAAGCAGCCGTGCCCGGTGAGTATCTGAGTCAATCGGTAGGTGACCTCCTACTTCCCGTTGAGCCAAGCTTCGAGGTGCGGGAGTACGGCACCGACGGCCCGCTGGCGCGCGCAGATCCGTAATTCGAGCTGCGCACGCCAGGCCGCCACAATCCGTCGGTGCCACTCCGCTTAGGCACTTCGTGCGCGGGTTCCAGGGCGCTCCCCCCATCGCCCCCCCGGTCGACACGCCGCGACGCATACGTCGCCGCGTACATGTCGGCCAGGATGTCGAATGGGGGGGAGCGTCCCAGAACTGTCGCCGCCTCGTACGAGATTGTACGGTAGCCTCGTACGATCCGTATGGCCATTATCCGCTGCAGGCTCCGTAGCAGAGCTCTGCAGCGGGGGGACCTCGCGCAGTCTTGCGACCACACGGGAGCCCCATACATGGCCACGGATCGCACGACGCCCTCGTACAGGCGGCGGACTCCATCCCTCGGTCCCCCGAGATTGGGCAGCAGGCGATGCAATGCGCCCGCCATCCTTTTGGCTCGGGGGACCAACCGCACGAAATGCTCCTCGAAGCTCCAGCGGCGGTCCAGGGTGAGGCCCAGGTACTTGATGTACGGCCCCACCGGGACCTCCGCGTCACCCACCCGGATCCGGCAGCTGGGTGGTTCCCGGCGCCTCGGAAGGCCGTGGAACCATAGCGCCTCGGTTTTGTGAGGCGCTATTTCTAAGCCCAGCCGGCGGATCGCCCGCACGACACATGCCACCCCAAGCTCGGCAAGCCTGAGCACCGGCCCGAAGTCGGCCCCAGTCGTCACGACGAGAGTGTCGTCAGCGTAGCAGACGACACTCACGCCGCGAGGAAGGCTGGTGCGAAGGACCGCGTCGTATGCGAGGTTCCATAGCAGGGGTCCCAACACCGACCCCTGCGGAACGCCGCATTCGACCCTCCTCGACGTTTCTATCCCGTCCCGTCCCATCACGCCGATCGTCCTGTCGCGCAGATAATCCCCGACCACGGCCCGCAGGTAGGGAGGCAGCTCGTGGTATACGAGCGCCTCCCTAATGGCCAGCCAGGGGAGGGTACCAAAGGCGTTGACGATGTCTAACGACACCGCCAACGCCACCCCCCCGAAGACTGCCGAACCTAATTTTCGTTCATATCAATTTTACGTGTGTTATATTATGTATTACGTGTGTACGAAATATGACATAGCTTTATTTCGGCCTTGCTGTTTCTTTTCCGTTGAGTTCCGTTTGTACGAGTTCAAATTTAAAAATCCAAGATGGCGGTTGACACGCATGTCATATTTTTTCAAAATGGCTCAAACGTGACGGGTTCGTTCGTTTCTTGATAAATCTCGGCTGAACGTCACTAATGTTTTTTTCAGAATGCAAGAGAATGCCCGAAGAGTTTCAAAGCAGTGGCATGACCGCCCTATGCCTGTCATGGACAGCGCAGTCTACTGGACGGAGTACGTGGCGCGTCATCGCAACGCCCCAGGTTGCCTTCCCACGAAATATACAAGTTTCTTCCAATACTTACTGTTGGACGTCATTTGTGTACTTATTTTAACCCTTCTCTTACTTATTTCTATGATATACGTCACTCTGAAACTCGTTACCTTTTTGCTTCGAATAATGTTACTGAAAATTATTTACAAAACAAAAACGAAGAGAGAATAGTCAATTTCATTTTAATCTCGATGTAAATAGCTAAGTAAGTAATTTGTGAATATTAAGTTACAGTTTGTTTATATAATTAGTTATTTATGATGATTTTATAAAATGTTTAATTAAATAATAGGAATTGGAATGGCCTCCTCTTGGTGTACATTTTCTGCTGTGTTAGCTTTCAATTTGACAGTTCATAACATTTTTTTATAGTTATCAGATTGTATATCAGGCTGGAAGTGGAAAAACTGGGAAAGTTAAGGACTTATATTTTTGTTGCATGAAAAATAAAATTATTTTCGAAATATGAAAAATAAATTGTTTTGCTTTTCTTCTTGGTCTTATCCCCTCTCCTATATCTAATTCTATTGGTATTTTATTAATTTAGTTTCTTGCTGTTTTACTACAAAATCTTCTGATAGCTACTTGCATTAAATATTATTTTAGAAACAACCTATATAGTAAATACTAAATATAAAAGTGGTGTCTAGTGTTGCAGTGATTCGTGCAGATACTAGAGTTTGCATGAAAATAATCATAAGGCGTTCCTTTGTTCGTTTTTTTGACTAATACCATAAAATATTAGATAAATATAAAAAAAAAAATATTCCGTGGAAGGCGATTGGAATATCTATTGCTTCACTTACATACTGTATATATCAACACGTATTTAAAACCTGCAAACATCAAACCCAGCTTGACAGTTACTGAGTGAAATCAGCAAGTAACAGTGGAACGTCTACCTGCAGTACGAGTACTACTTTTTGACACAGGCGTTGTTGAAATGATTAAGATTATGAAGAGTGTTTTCTTTAAAATCTATATTCAACTACCTAAGAAAATAGATAAACATGCTGATAGGTTATTATTATTTTATATATTTTTCGTCTACTGACTTTAGTTCGCTTTTTCAGCATGCTAATTGACAATCAAATAATTATCCTCATTTAGTCATTGATATCATTCTATATCATTGTCACTACTTCTCGCCTTAATAGGTCTTTAAACTACAAGTAAATTTTAGGTATCTATGGGTACGGTATGAAATTGTCGTCGTTTTACATGGATATTATTTTTTTCCATAAATAGTCTAAGTACTAACACAATTAAACAGCCAAACACCCACAGTTAAAATAATTAAATCATAATCATGTAATAAGATCCTTAATTTTACAATAGCAATCAGGATGGTCGTACGGTATATTTTCCCTCAGTAGAGCAAACGCTGAGAATTCTCATGAACACGACCGCAAAAACCGCCTTGGGCTGGTAGTGAGAGCGACCGCTCCTCAGGATAGGTCCCGTGCCAGTTCGGTATGCCGATAGATTGCCTGGTGACATATACCTTTTTAATACTTTTTTTTTTATTATTGCTAAAGTTGACAAACAAGCAGGCTGCCCACCTGATGGTAAGTGGTAACAGTCGCCTATAGTACATGTGGTTCCACGAGATTCGCAGCAAATCTGCAAACCTCATAAGAACCACAGTGTACGTTGCCAACTTGTGACATAAGATGTAAAGTCACAGACCCAGTAATTTCACTGCCTATCTTAGCCTTCACGCCGGAACACAGCAAAGCGAACCCTGCTGTTTGGCGGCGAAATAGATAAGACGGGGTACCATGCAGACGACCCTGGTACAGAGTCTACCTCATAGAAATATTAATAATATTAATATTATAATATAATATTAATAATACTTAAGTAGATTGCGAATGTTCCTGACTTATCCGGAGTAATTGGTTTTCCCAGTCCCCAAATTTCCTCGTTTTAGGACAAGATGGACCTTGAGGTGGTTTAGTAGGTATAAATCGGGAGAGTCCAACACATGACTGTGGATTAGGCACCGGCAGAAATGGTTAGGTAACAGCATTCCATAAAAAGGATTACATATTTCTTACATAGAGGTCAAATAAAGGAAAGCAACACGCCTAGAGTTGCCGTCTCTGTTATGGGATTATTAAACACAATATTGTACCAAACAGTATGTCAAAATTATTAAGCTTGATTGATTCAATTTGAAACGAGATATATTCGTAAATCAGACATTTCATGAGAAAGTTAGAAAGATTTTCTTAGTTTCTGTATATTATTAAAATTACATACATACATACATACATACACTCATGCCTTTTTCCCACGGGGGTAGGCAGAGATTACGTCCTTCCACTTGCTACGGTCCCTACATATCTCTTTCGCTTCATCTACTTTCATAACATTCCTCATACATGCTCGACGATTGCGGGTACTTCTGACCTGGTCTTTTTTGAGGACACTTTCGATTTGTTCGAAATATGTTCGCCTAGGTCTTCCTCGTCCCGGGTCTCCACTCACTCCAGCTTCATAAATCATTTTGGTTAGTCTACTTTCATCCATCCGTTCCACATGCCCAAGCCACCCAAGCATCCCTTTCTCTATTCTTGTCACGATATCCTCTTTCAAACCACATTTCTTTCTAATCACTTCATAATTATATAATTTATAATTATACGTATGTATTAACATTATTAATTTTTTTAGTAACTAGAACTTAAAACAAATGTTATAAGAATTCATGCCCACGTAATAAGAAGCTGAGAAAATCTAAATTCACATTTACGATAATTTTGCACTGACAAGCAATTAAGTCTATTTAGTTATATATACCTACATAATAATATGTTGCGGCGCTTTACCCGTTAAATGTGTGTACTCCAGTTTATTATTCCAGAATTATATTTGCCCGGAGGATACTGTACCGCTTTGGAGTAATGAGGTGACATCTGAGATGAGTCAGACTGTTTGTGGAGCGATATTTTATCTGCGGCCTCCACCCCTTGTCGGCATTGAGACGTATTAACGACAATTTGTCGTATGGCCTCAACTTGTTGGGAGCCTTACTATCTACATATAAAAACGAAGCTATGTCTACATCATTTGTTATACATTATTGAGTGCGTTGTTTTTTCATCTTAAGGTCGCGCATTGACCCCGCATTATACTGCTAACGATATTCCGAGATCACAGCGTTGGACATCGAGAGTAAGCCAACTGATTAGAATTGATTTCGGCTGCAAACCTAAGGCCACGTCGTCAGAAATTATGATTGAATGGATCAGTTTGGCAATGAGCTTTGTGGTTCCTATTACGAGGACTATTTTTAAAGTTAAGTTGCTATAATATTTTTTGCGGGGTGTATGTTAATGACAATCGGTTAAATCCTATGTTACTATGTAACATTATTAAAATATAAAAACATCCTAATAGAAATAATGGTTGGAGTTAATCATTTACTTCGGGCTCTATAATGAAATATTAAAATCCCAAGCATCTCTGGACTGCCAAATACAAAGTCACAGTGAGCTCCATTTGTGTAGAACGGACCACAGAAATAAATAGGATGGTGGTAGTTAAATTAGATTCTTTATACCTTCAGTCACCCAATGACCAAGAATGCTGGCAAGCATTCGAAACATCAAATTAGTGTTGCCCAAATGCAAGAACAAGACGAGACTTAGCCAGTCTTGGTCTTGGTCTTGCGCCAATACACCTGGTCTTGGTCTTGGTCTTGGTCTTGCGCTCCCAGTCTTGGTCTTGGTCTTGGTCTTGCAGCAAGAGTCTTGCAAGTCTTGCAATTACCTATTAGTCTATTACTATTTATTAAAGTTTACTTTAAATCTTAGAAAAACGTATTGGAATTGGAACATTGAATTAACATAGCCATAGTAAAGATCAAGCGGATTAATAAATAACTGAAGATTTGATAAGAAATTCGAAAAATCAACTGACCTATATGTCGTTTTCCATGGAAGTAACTGTTTCTTAATAAACATTTATGATTTATAAGCTTACATTTGCTAAAACATGTAAAAAAAAACAAATTAATTACAATAACTTGACTGTATTTTAAAGAACAATACTTATCTGTCTAGAAAGAGATTGAACCCTCAACTTATAAGAAATTTAATAAAAGAGTTTTACGATTTATCATTTATTTGAATAAAAAATAAAATACAACACAAATTAACAGCTTTATCATTAGGTTATGAAACTTTATATAATTTTTTTTGACCAAGAATTAATACAAAGTAACCATCTGGCTGACTCGTCACTTAACCTATTTCTATGTTTTCTAATTACTAATGATGCTTTAGAAAATAACCTTTCAGCAGGTACTGAAGTTGCAGGTATTGAGAGAAAATCACGGGCCATTTTCGATAAAATCGGATACTCTGTCTCATGCGTCCTCCACCAATCTAAAATGTCTTCCGAGCTGGCAGTTCTTGGTTTTCTCAGGTACTCCTCCAACTCGTCTATCACTAAGCCTTGAAGACAAGATCCAGATGACGTCGAGGGACATTCATAGAGTTTATCAAAGTCTATTACGTCTTCATCTTCATCACATACTTTATTTTTTTTTTCTGGTAATTCCAGAGATTTGTTCAGTGAGTGTAGACTTTTATATTCTTCATAAAGTTCATTGAACTTGCGCAACTTTCTGTTTTAAGTTGCTTCCCCCACATTGTCAGGTCAAAAGTCTGAGCCTTATGCCTTGGGTCTAAAATTTTTATTCGCTATGTTTATGGTATTAGTCGTAATGCGCATAGGTCCAGTTTTTCATATTCTTTGATACAGTTTTTTGCGTCTCATAGAATTCCTAAGCGTACCTACCTATACACCGAACTGTTACACCTAACTACTCAGTGAAATAGCGCTAAGTCCTAGCTGCAAGACGCAAGAGTCTTGCAGGCTATGTCTTGTTCTTGCTCAAGTCTTGCACGGTCAGTCTTGGTCTTGGTCTTGCTAAAAATACGCGGTCTTGTACTTGGTCTTGGTCTTGCAAAAACGCAAGAACAAGACCAAGACTGCAAGACCAAGACTGAATTTGGGCAACACTACATCAAATGCGGGATAATATCTTTTGCACACATATATAATTGTAGTTATATAGATATATCATATTATCAGTTGCATTTTGAACGCTTCAATCCTGTGAATGGGGACTTGGATATTGCGTCTCTAATTACAGGGCTGTAAACATTGACCGTTTGAACCCAGCTTAAGTCAAATATTCCCTTCTTTTATGACGGACTTAACTGAAAAGACTATTAACATTCTGACGCGTTTTCAAATAAATCAATACATCAACCTCTCAAGTACCAAATTCCCTTTCAAGATTCTGGTAGATTGCGACTGTGATCTCACTTGCAGAGGTCAAGCAAAGCGAATTATCACGAATAGGGTTGCCACTCGTATTTTATTATGAAGTATTGTATGTTAATTCACATCACTAACTGTTCTCTTTTATTTTGTTAACGAATATGTGAAAATAGTTTGCTTGATTTTATTTCTGAAGAAAACATTGTAACACTGGTGCAAGTCAAACTATACATTTAGACCTGTAGATTGCCAAATTACTACTACTATTACGAGATGCGCATGTAGGTACCCATAATATAAAATACTATAATATTATACAGAAACAGAATATCGCACTAATAATACAATAGTGTATCAACTCAAAACGTCGTACTTGACATAATACTATAAACACACGCAAAATTTGATTCCTCACGCGTGATCAAGACCGTCGTTCGATTAGTGCAAAAACAGAATAAGGATAAATTAAGAAACTTATGTGACAGTTATTCAATTTGCAACTATTACATGAAGTGAGTAATAAGTTTTTTGTTGATTCTGAAAAATGTTCGATTTTGAGTTGATACACTATTGTATTATTAGTGCGATATATTTAAATCATGAAGAATTAGGTCAATTGTGTGCCGATCCCGCTCGAAGGAGGCGGCGCCGGGCTCAGTAGCACAGCTGCGGCGCCGCCGCGGGTCGCCGGCGGGCGCGAGGAAGTCGCGACCGCTACGGCGACCCGGGATGGACCACGCCAGTAAGCCTCCCCCGAGGAGGGCTCCCCTGTGTCGACGGGGAGCGGAGGCTGGGGGTTCCCGGAAGGAGCTTGATGTTCCCGGGGCTCCCTACATGCCTGAGGAAGGCCATCCCTGAGGTTTTTAGTGGGTAGGCCTCCCCTTCTGGGGAGGAGAGCCCCACATAACCGCCGGCTCGCCACAGCCGGGGTATGCAATTTAATGCATGTAAATGAAGTAAATAGGTTATTTGGATAGTAGAAAAGGTGGCAACCCTAATCACGACACAGATAAATAAATATAACGCACGTAAAATATAGACACGAAAGCGAATGCAGTTTGTGAACATTGAAATGACTGACCGATCATTCGCTGTGGCATATTGACTGTGGACCACTCGACACATTGACTGTGGACCACTCGGGTCTGAGTGAAGATATGCATTGGTACCGCATACTCAGATCAAAGTAACTGAGTAAGTTAGCTCTACAAAATGAACAGGCCTATTAGCTAGATCAAATGACAAATGATCATCGTAAGTGATTCAAAATACATTGCTGGTTGACGTCGAAAATTTGTAATTTTTTCAAGTTAAATTCAGTAATGAATGTTAAATAGCTTATAATTCTTTTTACTTGTCATTTCGAGTTACGAATTAGCACGCTAAATTCACTATCGTGGCAATACGCATGCAGATAGACCAATCTATTCAAAATCAAATAGGATTTTTGCTGTCTCTTTCGCACGTCGGCGACGGCGGGAGACTTTGTACTGTAAAATCCAGAAAGAAAACCAGGAATTGCTACTTTTTTCTCCCAGTATTTTTATTGTTATCAATTAGAAGCTTATGCAGATAAATAGTCTTAGCCTAACTTCCTCTACAAATTTAAACAAGTTCACATTGTATCTATAAAACTATATTTGAATTGTGTTATTTACTATAGAGCCAAAATATTGGGCAACATAACTATCGAGTTATTAAAATTTAACCCAACCGTTGTTATTATTTAAATAATAATTAACAGTGCCTATAATAAATTAAAAAACAAATAATCAAAATAATATAAACAGTATAAAAAATTCATAAGAATATTTTTAATTGATTTAAATCGAAGAAAAAGCAAATCGGAAACATTTTGTGGAACCAAGACGTAAATGTCTAGTCTTTTGTAGTCTTTACGTTGGAACGGCACGTTTATTTTTACTTATGGTGGTTTATTTATGAATTTGAAAAAAATCATAAAAGTATATACATATATAATATATATAGTTCTTAAGAACATAATTAAAAATTTTATAAATATCCTGACCCGCTAAGGTGAAATTAAAGTATATCAATTCTTTAAAATAAATCTTCTGGCGTATGTCGAACAGTTGTTGGAACTTAACGCAACTACATCGCGTTTCGGTTACTTAATAGCACAGTCTCATATTGCACTGGAACTTATAAAAAAGAAGGAAGAATGAATTATATATCCATATAAAAAGTTTGAGTAAATTTTTTGTTAGTTATTTTAATAGATTATTGAAATCTTATTGCAACTTTGTGTTCCGTTATAATGACATGTTAATGGTCAATGGTCATATAACCATCATGTGCTGGACTCCCCCATAGTTCTTGGTAACACGCCTCGGTTGTAATATCCCGACATGGTCGTTGATAATGAACTTGTGCGAGGTCAGTTTCCATGCGTACGCGCCGCTTGCCGACGACGCGGCGCGACGATCTTGATACTTTAGCCATATACGTAAGTACATACATAATGGATACAGATCTCAATAATTCAACGTTGAATTGAATACCGGCAAAAAATTATAACTTCCGACTTCAGTTTTTAACATAGGAATAAGTATCCGATATGCCTATATACAGTCAGCAGCACGTCAAGGTTACATTTGAACTACGAAAATCACCATTATTATGGGCTATATAAAAGTTATTTAAAGTTTGACGTATTACCGCGTAACAAAACCATTTTATATTGAATACTAGTTTTGTTTTAATGGTATTGTATCAACCTTAAGAGGCCTATTACAATTCTTCATTCTGCGAGATTAGGTATTTCGAAGCCCGACAACTCATTGAAGGTCACTAAGCGATTTTGATACTTTAGAAAAATAATATATAGAATAAAATAACTTTAGGAAAAATATGAAATTAAAAATATAATACTTTAAAAGTCTCAAGAAAATAATTTTAGTTACGTGATCAAAACTGATAATCGCGCTATATACACTGACGATCAACGGCACGATTACTGGATTCGATCGATGTTGGCGCGAAGAAATTCGACATAGGTCCGATTCAGGGGGCGTACTCTTAAAAACGATATTCGATATATCGCGGACTTCGTCGTGTCGTATCCTACTCTTAGTTACTATCGTTTAAAACATTTCAACGGACGATCGAACGAACGATATTAATTTTGACATAAGAAAGCCTCAAATGACAACGATGAATTGAATTTGACAGACGAACATTCGCATAATAAACGTCAAATTTACGATAATTACAACGACACCTCAAACCGTATCGTATTACTTTTCGCAAATTTGACGTAAATTTTGCGATGTTCGTCTGGGCTGAGAATCCTCATGGATACCACCGCAACAGGCAAGCAGGGATGCGGTGATTATGTCGGACTCCTGGTGAATCGAGGCGGCTCGACCCAACAGACCTACCGACTAAACTCAGCCTAGCCTTGGCCATAAGGGCCCTACGGCTTGAATGGAGAGGTATTTCGGACGGCCTGTGCATCGCATTTTGTAGTAATTTTGCAGTATGATTTATCGTTTTTATTAAAATAAGTTAATAAATTCATGACTAAAAAATATAACATATTTATTCCTCATAAAGTGACATTTATTCTGGTATAAATTTTATTAATAAATACTATCGTAGATAGAAGATATTCACAGTCAATTTAAAGCGATTTTCGTAGTTTTTTCGTTTAGAATAAGATTTTTTTTCTATATTAAATCAATAATATATCAAAATTCCGAGGCCGCTACGAACTATATGACTATACAAGAGATAAAATTATCATTTTTTAATTTCATTTATGTAGAACAGTAGTTCAATCCAGGAGCTCAAAAAAGTGCCTTCGCGCATTTTATGAAAATCTTTCTCTACAATTTTGGGTTTTGTTAATAAGTTAAGCAAAATTTACAAAAAGCGAGGCCGCTACGAACTATGTCAATAGCTATTCTGCATTAGTCATTAAGTCAAAATTGTTAATGTATCTTTGTTTCTGAGATCGAGAACGCCAAAATGTCAATTTTACGCAAAAATCGCGTTCGAGATGTAATATGGCTCTTAAGACTTGAATAGTCTTAAGCGGAATTAATTATAAACAAATATTTCCCAAATCATATTTGGTCTAACGTTGTCTATTTTTAAAAGTGAAACGGAATTGTTAATCTAGAGACGAACTCGGGAGTAACATTTTTATTAATACTGTTGTAGCGGTTTAAGGGGGTCCTAGATAATCATCCATTTATCTTCTCTTCTTCTTTTCTCGTCTCTTCGTTGTCGTCGTCGTATTAGCTGTATATCTTGCTGTCATCAAAAGTGTAACTAAGACTATGGCGGTAGAATCGCGAAAGCGCACCCCGCCACGCGGCCCGATATGGGCGTGAAGGACACCGGGGGGTTTTAGTGGGTAGGCCGGTCCATCTGACCGGAGAGCCCCACACACGGCCGCGCCTAGCCAGCGCGGTGTCAAGATGCATAAGGTGCATTTACTCTAGAAAAAAGGGGGAACTAAGACTGAAAATCGTTCATATGTCACCCTTAAGAATCCACATGGTCGGTATTGCGTTACTAGCATGCAGCACCTTCTTTCGTTTGTAATTTGTAATTTTTGTCGTGCCTATGTTCATTTTAAGACCAACTTGTTGGAACATTCTACTGAGGTATTTGAGCATAATTTTTTTATGTTCTCAGCCATGACTACAATACTATTCGCAAAACGAAGGTGCGTCTAGTCCAAAAGCATACATATATTCTCCAGCTCAGCTGTGAACAGTTACGGCGATATGACGTCGCCCTGTCTCACACCCCGCCGATCCCGTTACCGACTTGAGATTTCTCCTTCAAGCTAGACAGACTTCGTGCTGTTTTGGAATAGATATTGCAACAATTGGATGTTTTGATAGTATACCTCTGGAAAGACCGAAGTACTGCTGGATGATCGCGATGATATCAAAGGCTTTCTTGTAATCTGTTAGTAGGCAGTTTAAATTCTTGAATCTTTTATATAACCTGCTGAATGTTATATGTATGTTATTTAAGGTACTGTAGCCCTTTTTGGAGTCTGGCTTCTTCGGGATATTAAAGTCGTCAAACTAGCACATGAGATAATTTGTGATTAGTGAGTTCTTGAGAACAGCTTATAAACATGAGTCAGGAGCGTGGTAGGTTCGTGTCCCATCTGCTCAAATACATGACAAAGATATTAGATAAACCTGACTTATCTCTAGTTGCACTTAAAAGAACTAGTAACATGAATATAGAACGATGAACACCTAATATTTGATAAAAGATGGATGATAATATTTTGCTGTAACCAGCAGTAGACTGCTTGCTGATTTTTAAAGTCATAGTTTTAAAACTGTGTGACAAATTATCGTGATAATCATCACTATCGTATAAATCCTTGACTGGGATGACGATGACTATATTTAGCAATGAAAAATACAAAGAACTTAAACAGATACAGTCAAACAAAAAGTCTACAGCAAATCACCTCAACCATAAGCGGTGGTTGAAATAGTAGGTACTGTGCCGATTTTCTTACGACGCCGTTGTTATTCTTTACTCCAAGGCAGTGATGAAAGTTTTAAATTGAGAACGTAGAAAAATAGCGTAAACTTCGGCGAACAGAAGAAGAAACCGTAAGAGAAAAACAAATATAAGAGAATTCCAGCGTTATGTGGTTACATCGATGAAAATTTTACCAACTTCCTTATATAGTTGAGGATCGTTCTAAATTAATTCTTGCAAATTCTCTCACAAGATCGACTTGTAATTACTTTATACGTACACGTAAGCAGTATGCTTACTTGATAAAGCGAGTCATCATGCTTCGGCACTTGTCCTAAATTGGTGTTTGCTGATTCACTCCGAGGTACATACTTGTCATTAATATAATTATTTGCGCTTAATTTTGCTCATGCCAACATCGGCTTACAATATCTAATGCTAGGTATAGGCCATTGTATAGATAAGTAATTTATTATTATTTGTATCATCACTTTGTCAATGTACATTGATTATGTGAGTGTTTGTTACGACTAAATTGCTAAACCTATATATGTATATTTACTATATAAAAATAAGTCGGGTTTTCCTTCCTGACGCTATAACTCCAGAACGCACGAACCGATTTCCATGGTGTTGCATTCGTTGGAAAGGTCTCGGGCTCCGTGAGGTTTATAGCAAAGAAAATTCTGGAAAAATTTCAATAGAAAAGCGGGAAAATCTTTTATCTATAAAATAAGTAGGAACAAAAAACTGCCACTTTACAAATCTTTTCGACAGGACGAAGTCGGGTCCGCTAGTATATACCGATAAACCTATATTGGTGAATTTTGATAGAACATTTGATTAGGCCATGGAAAAGGTAATTAAAAATTGAAACTTATTACTTATTATTCAGCTTTTCTTTTAGTAAGAGGACATTAACGGCTTCCGTAGTAGAGTGTATGTCGGTTAAAATTAGTCGCCATCTCTGAGGTACCGGGTTCGAGTCCCGGGGGCAGCTGTTTGCGTGTTGAATACGAGCATTTGTACCTTAGTTATGGTTGTTATAATATATTTCTACCAACATTTATTTATATATGTATAATATATGTATGTCTATGCGTTACCTTAAATCCCATAACACAAGCCTTACAGAGCTTACTTTGGCTTAGGCGTAATTGGTGTAAGTGTAAGAAATATTTATTTCATCATCATCATCATCATCATCATCTCAGTCTGTCGCCGTCCACTGCTGGACATAGGCCTCTCCAATCGATTTCCAGCGCGACCGGTCCATTGCCACCTGCATCCAATGAAACCCATTTATTTATTGATTAATAATCAATAAATAAATATTTATTTATTGACTATTAATTGCAAATATCGTTATGTGGAGATATAAAGTTTAAATAAATATAAAGCACTTAAAAGGTCGAAGTGAATAAAATTTGAACACATTTACATAAATCTACATATTGCTGGAAATATTTTTTTCTCTTTATATCCCAACTAATATTATAAATGCGAAAGTGTGTTTGTTTGTTTGTTTGTTACCTCTTCACGCTTAAACTACTGGACCGATTTTCAAAATTCTTTCACCTTTGGAAAGCTACATTCTCCCCGAGTAACATAGGCTACTTTTTATCCCGGAAAAATCGACAAATCCCACGGGATGCGCAATAAAGGCTTCGCTCAAAAACTACTGCACAGATTTTTATGCGGTTTTCATCAATAGATAGAGTGATTCTTGAGGAGTTTTGCGGCATTTTTTATCTCGGAAAAACGGATAGTCCCACGGGAGCGCGATAAAATCTTCGCACCATAAACCGACTTCCGCGTATATGTAGCCGTGGGCAAAAGCTATGACCCTTAACCCTCTATACACACCCATCCCGAAATCCACGCGGGCGAAGCCGCGGGCAGAAAGCTAGTTAACACATATAGTTATTAAAAATATGTTTTTCTATTGAAATTACTAAGAATGGTAGACAGAGAGTGTCCAATTTTACATTAAAATAAAATAAAAATTTGGGTTAAACGTTTTTATAAATAACTAGCTTTCTGCCCGCGGCTTCGCCCGCGTGGATTTCGGATTGGGTGTATAGAGGGTTAAGGGTCATAGCTTTTGCCCACGGCTACATATACGCGGAAGTCGGTTTATGGTGCGAAGATTTTATCGCGCTTCCCGTGGGACTATCCGTTTTTCCGAGATAAAAATGCCGCAAAACTCCCCAAGAATCACTCTATCTATTGATGAAAACCGCATAAAAATCTGTGCAGTAGTTTTTGAGCGAAGCCTTTATTGCGCATCCCGTGGGATCTGTCGATTTTTCCGGGATAAAAAGTAGCCTATGTTACTCGGGGAGAATGTAGCTTTCCAAAGGTGAAAGAATTTTTGAAATCGGTCCAGTAGTTTAAGCGTGAAGAGGTAACAAACAAACAAACAAACAAACAAACAAATAAACAAACAAACAAACAAACACACTTTCGCATTTATAATATTAGTTGGGATACATTTTTTTATAGAATGACAGCATTGAGTTTTATTAGAATGTTACTGTATTTTATTTTATTTTATTGACGAAATATATTTCTAGCATTAATAAAATGAGTAGTATTTACGAAAAAGGCGATTCAGAGAGGGGGGAAGGCGACAATTGTTCAATGAAAATTACACAATTATTATGATTGTAAGTGCAGATTAAATAGAAATTAAAGGAAAGAGTCCTGACACCTGACAGGTAAAATTATGAAGATTATCCGACTAACAAAACACTGATAAGGTAAATTGAAACAAGTCCGTAAAAAAACATTTTTTTTTATTATTTATTAGCTTGGAGGTTTTATTATAAGTTAAAGTTTCAATTATTTTATTTATTTTCTTATTTGGGACACAAACAGTTACAATAATAAATAAAAACTAAACAAACTTGATAAACATAAACCAATAAAGGGTCCACATAAAGTTATTACTTTACATTCTGAGCAAAATCAAGCACATCTGGGCAACATTGGAAAGGAAAATAATGTACACTTGTAATAAACTAGCTTTCCGCCCGCGGCTTCGCCCGCGTTATATTCGAATTTCCCACAGGAAGGATATGTTTTCCGTCGGTAAAATTATCTTATGTCCTTTCTCAGGCTCTAGACTATCTGTGTACCAAATTTCATTTAAATCGGTTCAGTAGTTTTGGCGTGAAAGCGGAACAGACAGACAGACAGACAGAGTTACTTTCGCATTTATAATATTAGTATGGATCTGTAGAGAGGTCAATTTTGTACAAGAAATATATTCCCAAAATAACTATCTGGGGGTAATTCGGGATCGATACTGCTGCCAAAAATGCAATCAGTAAAATTTTTGACATCTGTACAACCGTTATAGAAACGAAAACTACTCGACGGATTTTAACGAAACTTGGTACGATTATTTTTCGCACTCCTGACCTGACTATAGTATATACTTTACATCACACTACAATCAATAGGAGCAGAGCAGTGAAGGGAAATGTGGAAAACGGGAGAAGTTACTCCATTTTTAAGCTTCCGTCGCGTGTGCAACCTTAATGGTTAAAGCTATAGAAATCATGTATGACGGAAATGTTCTCCTTAAAATTATATAAAAAATATCTCACGACAGCATTTATGGTTGATTCACAATAACACGTGTAACTCCCGACAGCTTAGCAGTTCGTAGCTTTCCGATTAATTTTATCTACTCTTACGTTTATAACACTCTCATTCATTAAAAATGCTACCTAAAATTACGATTCCACGTGGACGAAGTCGTTGGCACAGCTAGTACAGTAGAACCTCGTTAAGTCGAACCTCGATAAGTTGAAAACCTCCAAATCTCGAAACAATGTTTTGTTCCTTTCCCTTTAGACACCAAAACCTCAAATACTCGAAATCTCAACCCTATTAATCAAAATCATCAGTGAGTCCCTTTAAG
Source organism: Scirpophaga incertulas (assembly GCA_036419045.1). Classification (NCBI taxonomy): domain Eukaryota; kingdom Metazoa; phylum Arthropoda; class Insecta; order Lepidoptera; family Crambidae; genus Scirpophaga; species Scirpophaga incertulas. Next base: position 21,879,053 of record CM071635.1, on the reverse strand, counting down.
CTATTTTGGTACATATTTTCCCTCTATAACTCGAAAAAAGTATCTGTATCTCAAACATAGCAATGTTTTAAAGGTTTGTCCCCTGTCCCACATAACCGCCAGCTCGCCGCAGCCGGGGTATGCAACTTAATGCATTTTCCTCAGCGGAACAAAAAAAAAGGTTTGTCCCCTGTGTAACTTGAATTTTATTTATTTACCTCTCTATTCTAAAAATTTTAAGAATGAATATCAACCTCTTTATGTCGAATCTAAAATCCGTTTAAGTCGAACTTCTCTATAAGTCGAAAACTCTATAACTCGAAAATTTTGGCTTCTCCTTGATAGTACCTACTACTGTATATAAATAAATCTGAACTTAAATTAATATACGTTCTGATTCGGTTTTTGAATTCATCATCATCCTCTTGCCCATTTCCCATTATCTGGGGTCGGCGCAGTAGATCTTTTTCTTCCATTCCTCTCTATCAGCCGTCATTTCCATGCTTACTCCTTTCATTCTTATATCATTCTTCACACAATCGATCCATCTTTTATTCGGCCTTCCTCTGCCCGTGTATCCCTCCACTTTCATATTCAACATTCGCTTTGTGACATGACTGTCATCCCTCCGCATCACATATCCAAAACATGCTAATCTACTTCCTCTCACTTTTTCTCTACCACTGGCGCTACTTTCAGGCTTCCTCTTATGTACTCATTCCTTATCTTATCCATCCTTGTCACACCACACATCCAGCGTAACATTCTCATTTCATTTGTATGCAATCTATTTTCATCCTTCTACTTGATTAGGTTTTTGAATTAAGTCATATTTAAATTGAAATTTAGTATGTCTACATCGAGAAAATTCTTATTATACGATTGGCATGCACGATACAAGAATACATTTTCGGCATATTGGCATATTACGTATTAGTGATGGTACAGAAAAAACATCCCTACAACTGATTAAGCTTAAAAACTATTTCTACTCATAAATTTGTTGATAGAATAGGTCGATAAATCACAGTGAGTACGTCATGTATTTCTTCTTATACGTATTTTATAGAAATAATAACTTTTTATCGGTATTTTCATAAACAACCTTTCAACATGCCCTGTCGCACAAAGTGGACGCTTTAAGATAATTGAATTCAGAGCTACTATTATGATGCAAATTGCTGCTCGCAATGTCCCGTACTCTTCGGGGGCGAATCGGGAACGGGGCAGCTCGCATTGCACGCTTTAAGACGGCATGTTCATATATCAAATTATTCGCTTGGCCTGAAATTTATCCAAATTCTATTCAGGGACGTACACGTGTTCATTATGTGAATAATTATACGGCGACCGTATTGTTAAGTGTTCCTTTCTAGATACTATAATGCAGTTGGATATTGTGACGAATTTTCTTTAAGATAGACATCATCGAAATTTTTTTATTTATTTACTTAGTCTTACAATATTTCAAAATCATTAGGTACATTATGTTGCCGTGCACTATAAACCATAATTGGTACACGACAGATCCGCATCTTAAATAAAATAACAAGAGCAACAACAAAGATAAACTATATGCACGATGTACAATTAAATAATATAGCCACTATATGCATTTGACACAAAATAACAAAATTGAAGACAAACTAAAGTCTAATCATTAATTCACTGCAGTAAACTGACGTTTACGGTGTTACCACTTTATGATGAACAGAAAATAGTGTTGTGACTAGAATATTGAAATCAAACTCATTCATTCAATTTCATTCCGTCCTCAAATCAAATTACTCATTTTATTTACTTTATTAAGAAATCTTATCCAATTTGTTTAATCGATGTAATAATATTAGCATGGTACCTTTAGGGCAAATAGGTGATAACTTTGAAATGACGTAATTACTCGAATTATATATATGAAATGAAACAAAAATATTCAATGGATAGCTTTTTATTCGTCATCGTCAGACATAATTTTATCACTATCGTCGTCGCTGTCAGTGACACTTATTATAAACACGGTCCGTAATATTGTCCATCATATGGTCGAGATTAAACATTTTATTTTCTAAGTTTATTACATGATCACACAGCTTCTCCATCTTGTACCAGTAACCAGTAATAACCAGCAATAAATAAAAAAAAACTTGACGTAAAATTGTCGTGGTTATATCCATTACAACGATAAATAATTTACAGAATTATGTTTTGTCTAAAATGAAATACAATAACTACTATTACACAGTGGTTAAATCTGTATTTTTCTTTTAAAAAGATTGCAATAATTAAAGTACTTCCGAATGTTTCGAATAATTACAGTTCAAAAAATTGATTTACTGATTAACTGAACGCATAGTTCGGGAACGCTAGCAAGTGAGTGAATTTCATTTTTTTGTATCTGATAGAATTCATGTACCTATATTATAATTAATTGAGTACTTTTTTTTTAATAAACGTTGTTACTGACTTTGTGTGAGTGATCTGAATAACAACGAAGGGTGAAGTCCTTATCGATTTATTCAATTTATCCAATTATATTTGCAGGTCACCTCACTAGTACGATAAATATGGCAGCACAATTTTACAATGTGACATTAGCATCTGTCAGTTTAATCCAGTGAATTAATAATCAGACTTATACAGCACGTCAAGCTCGATAGAATTCACTCCTCAAGAACCGGTAGGTATGATAACAGCGGATGTAAATATATACGTACGTGTGAATTCTGCCGTGCGAAAAATTTCTGTAATAATTTCTGTTACAGAAGATATTAATATAAACAGTCTTAATAATGATTATTTTATTTTTATATTTAAATTTACATATTTTTTACCACATACATTCAACATCCATATAAACTTCCCACACATACACATATACACACATATATATATGTATATATACATACATACACATACAAACATGCATACATACATACACTTACACTAGGTGTTTTCTATTAATTTAGATAAATAGAATGTTCTTCGTCTATATTTAATATTATTTTCATTATTTCTTTTTTAACACTAACCGGAAGTTCATTTAATAGTCTAGGAACCCGATAACAACATCTGCTTACCGTACTGATTACAGTATCGAGGCAGAATGAACTTAGGTGCTCGCCGTGATTGATCTAGTGTAGCCTTACCTAGATTCACATAGGATTCATTGTAAAAGTTTTCAACCAAAAGTATATATTTCAACTGATCGTGAATAGGTATCATTTTACAGTGATTGAAAAGTTCATTAATATCTTTAAATTTTGCTTTGACTTTCTCTGGTACTATGGTTTTAAGTATTTTAGACTGTAAACAATAAATTTGGTCAAGATGTGATTTAAAAGTGCGCCCACAGCTACTCAGGCCATAGAATATAATTGTTTCACCAAGAGCTTTATATAAATATAATATAAAAGAGTAGAATGTGGAATCTGGCGTTTGACAATTTGAATTTCGCCAATATAGCTAGCAATTTATCACATACACTGTTAATATGGTCTACCCATTTAATTTATTTATAAGATTTCCTTCTATTAAAAACAAAAGCACACTGAAAATTTATTTTTTTACTAGTTGCTGCTAGTATTTCGAGTAGCTTATATTAGCGTGGCAATCTTCATAATTTGTAGCCTAAGTGTTATTTTGATGTATTAGCTATACTATTGTAAGATTTCATTCAAATCTATTCAGTAGTTTTTTCGTCAAAAAGTAACAAACTATCCATACAAACTTCAGCGTTTATAATATTAGTAGAATTGTACTTATTTGTTTAGTTAGTATTTGTCCTTTGTAGTGGAAAGTCCAGTAGTACAACCACGAGAATGCATTGAGTTTGAATAGTACGCAAATATTAATATGAACCAGACATAGGGTTCTTCATTAAGAACTCTCCCAGCTTTGAAATAGAGTGACTAATGGCTAATCAAGTCAAATTAAAATAAACGTCTCTTTGAAAAGAAAAGAGTATTGGCGGCCATCAATTCTCTCAGCTGGTTATATTCGTCAAAATATATCAAACGTGTAATATTATGTAACTGGTATGAATCACGATATCTATGCACGAGAAAATGAACGTGGATTTATGAAGCCAGCCAGAGGCGATAGATTTGTAATACATATTAAAACCGCCGCCTTTACAATCAACAAAAGAACTCTTCAGGTCAATATGTAAAGACGTAAGAATAATTCGATAATGTCTGTGCATTTATTTGTCATTCATCTCATTTGTCATTCGTTATAGTTCAGTTTAAAAATTACTTCTCAACACACTTCCTCATAAAGTGGCTCTAATCCCATGGCAATTAGGCACATAATGACACCTATAATCAAACTGTGACTTTTTCATTACTATTATTCACGAGTGAGTAATAGTTTTTTTTTTAATATTATTGGTTGAGTTACGCTTACATTTGCGCTAAAAAGCTATCCGCGAAAAGCCCAAAAAAAAAAAAAGAAACCTCATTTTTTAGTCTATGGCCGATGCGCGCGCATAGGAAAACTAATTAATTTTTCCCGCCATTACGAAATTTATTAGTCTATGGCCGATGCGCGCGCATAGGAAAACTGATTAATTTTTCCCGCCATTACGAAACATTTTTCACAACTCGTCTCGTTTTCTCTTTTGAAGTTATTTAGTTAGTTATTAATTAGGATGTCTGCACACACACAATTTATGAAGAAAATGTTTTTTATTTAAGTATTATTTTATTCAGAAGTGTGTTGAAAAACGTCGTATGATACACGTGTGTATTGATGATTACCGTCCTCGGCTCCTTAAGACCCTCGCCACCAACATTACACACTTGTACCATAATGTACTATTGAATATACACTAAATCTTACACATCACTGCATAAAATTGTCAATGCAATTAAATCTTTTTCAAAAAATGAGCGGAAATCGGATAATGGATATGCAATATTTTGATTGTTTGTATTTATTTAAGTATTTAAAAGTTACTAACCACATCCTGTCTACTACCTATGTTTACAAATAAATGATTTGATTTGAAAGACTAAAGATAAATGAAATAAGTATAATAGTTACTGTAGCATGACCAACGGAGCGTGATATGATAGAGCTATTGAACTGTCAAGATATAAAGGGGGGTTATATCGCATAACAAATTCTTTATCATATTTTATTTTGTGCTTGTGGTACGAGGGATGATCTAATCTACAGATTATAAACATACCTTAAGGGCATGACATTGAAACAATGAACAAGAAATACGATGTTTCGACTCATGTCCAGGTTCGCAGTATCGCTTTCGTAATATCATCATTAACTTCATTTTTTTATGTGCTTTGACCATTTATGAGCACTCAGAGGGCGTAGAGCCATCAAGTTAAAAACAGTTATCTGCTCATCTTGAGGTGAGCTGTGCATTACCGTTTACGCTATGTCATAATGTGTGGTGTTTGCTTGAGTGTTTATTGTCCATTAAAAGTTTCCATTTGCTGTCCTATATACAATAGTTCAGTAGATATAGTTAATATCGTACTTATCTAAAACACTGAAAAAAGGTTATATATATAAAACAAAGTCGCACAAATTACATCACTACTTGCACTTGATCGGTTTTTAATACCTTTATGGAAAGCATAGAGTCGGCTATCTATGAATATTATAATAGGAAATCAAAATACTCTTTTCTCAACATAGGCCCTTACTATACTTTGGATAGGCGGGAAAGGACTAACGCGTACTACGATACTTTTTACTAAGGGACAACATTTTTTCCTGCTCGAAAATCCAGTAAAATATCTCAACGGAATCTGTCGTAATATGGTATGGGGATAGCTGGAGACCCCAGGAAGGACATAAGTTAATTTTTACCGCAGGAAAATAAATCTTTTCTATGGGATAATCTAAAATAATTATACTATCTTTCATAGTATAATTTTTTTATACAACTATGGTAGTAAAAAACTTACGGCTTGCCTGATGATAAGATTTAGAGATTACAAACGCGTTGACGGCATTTTATAAATCAGTTTACTCCCTTCTTGAAGGTTCGTACACCGGTTTCAAGGTGTCGCCATCTCTGAGGTCCCGGGTTCGAATCCCTGTGGGGGCAGATGTTTGTGTGATGAACGCGAGCATTTGTACCTTAGTCATGGTTGTTAATATATATTTCTATTACAAATATTGATGTATGTATAATATATGTATGTCTATCCGTTACCCTAGATCCCATAACACAAGCCTGTCAGAGCTTCAGTTTGGGCTAGACTAATTGGTGTAAGAGTGAGAAATGTTTGTATATTTATTGTATTGAAGTTAAAAAGTCATTAGAACTAAGGCTTGGTAAGTTTTAGCGATTTTAGATGGTCGGTCGTCACATCGATCGAGTCGTCTCGATGGATCTGGAGACCTATTTTTGAATTACGTATGCGACTTCGAAATCACCGATGTGACTAATAATCACCGATTTTCAATCATTCTTATTTTTAGGGTTCCGTACCTCAAAAGGAAAAAACGGAACCCTGATAGGATCACTTTGTTGTCCGTCTGTCCGTCCGTCCGTCCGTCCGTCCGTCTGTCAAGACCCTTTTTCTCAGGAACGCGTGGAGGTATGAAGCTGAAATTTATATCAATTACTCAGGTCTACTGTCCCTTGAAGCTGTGAAAAAATCAAACTTCTAAGGAATCAAAACCTACAGGGTGCTTCCCGTGAACTCAGAATCTTGAAATTTGGTACGAAGCAACGTCTTATAGCATAGATAAAGGAAAAATTACGAAAACCATAAATTTTTAGTTACATCACATAATATATATTTTTTTAATAATTTTAAACTTACTACCCATTTCCTCATAAACGCGTAGAGGTATTAAATTGAAATTCATACCAAATACTCAGGTCTATAATACCTTTAAGCTGTAACAAAATGAAACTTCTATGTCAACGCAATCAAAAGAAACAGCAATTTAAGCTGCATATTTTTGAAACTCGCAAGTACTCACAAGGGAATCAAAACCTAAAGGGTACTTCCAGTCGACCTAGAATCTTGAAATTTGGCATTAAGCAACGTTTTATAGCACACATAAAGGGAAAATTCCGAAAACCTTAAATTTTTAGTTACATTACAAAATATTTTATTGTACAATAAAGTATTATATATAAAATGTAGAAAATGTGTGTTCTAAAATAAGGGAATGATAAATGTGAAAATGATATTTACCATGCAAACTTCCACCGAAAATTGGTTTGAACGAGATCTAATAATTAGTTGTTTTTTAATACGTTATAAATCGTAAACCGCATTTTACTTTTCAGTCAATCAACTCCAATATAATAAAGAATAAAGTAAATGTTTATTTAGATGTATGGTGGTACGGAACCCTACGTGCGCGAGTTCGACTCGCACTTGGCCGGTTTTTTATATCACTTATGTGACTACGTCGTTGCAAAAGATGTCATATCGGCCGTATTCATCAGTTCCTTGAGAAATAGATAATATAATTTTTCTACCATAATGAGTACTATTTAGGTATTAGTTGTAAACTGGTTTAAATTGAAAATAGGATAATATTATTACTCTTTATAATGTGTGGAACGTGAGGTTATTTCATTTTTTAGAATTTATAATAGACAGTTGTTACAGGAGACTAGAAATTTACCATCAGTTGGGCACTCAGTCAATATAACTGTGGTTCAATTTAAAAAGGAATGTTATGTTATCTGTATAATAATACAGTATAATCTGTGGTAATTTAATTTTAATACACGATATGTTACGCATATCAATTACTGTAGCGTAATATTGAATGCAATGGCTGCCTTTGTCCAGCAAGCTCCAGTCGCCGATGTGATAAGATGGAAACCCATAAAACGTATGATATAATTTTATAACTTGTTTGCTCGTTGGCGGAGATGTTTCATGAATTTCAATAAGTTGGAACAAAGACATTCCTTATTCGTTGCGCGTTTGGATCGCAAATAGTCTTAAAGTTTTTTAGATCAATAACAAAGTCTGTTGTTTCACGAGTAGTACACCCGTTGTACTCTTCAAGGTGACTGTTTATATTTGAGTTAATAACTTTTCAAAAAATGGTTATCGTGTACATTAATTGTTTAGCACTACATATGTATACAATGTATGTATGATACATTCATATACTCACGCCTCTTTCCCCTATGGGATGGGATGGGATAAGTAGAGATCGTCCCCAGCTTTTTCGATTTTCGTGCACGCTCGTCGGTTATCAAAATCTTTTAGACTAAACAAGAGTATACCCTCTTGTTTAATCTAAAAGATTTTGAGTATTTATAATTAAAACAAAAAATCATCATTAAAATGCAGGAATACGATATTGTTATCACGTGACGATATTTCACGCAATTTGTTCTGTAAGTGACATAAAAACTTCTTGATGCATGTTCATTTTATAGACTTTTGACGTTTGACAAATTTATTAACTTTTCAACAATATGTCATATAGTTTTTATAATAATACAGATTTAATACAATTTGATATGTTTTAATTAATTCCACAATATAATTATATGCCTAGCAGTCTTACGCGGGTTTACACATATACATTTTTGGTGCCGAAACGGTTTGAACTAGGAGAATGGAGAGCGATATGGAGGAAAGTATGGCTAGCTCGGAAGGCCCGAGCACGATCAAGGAACAAGGTAACGATTTCTATACATTAAAGTCGTTGCGTATATCCAGAGGTCAACAAAAAAGGGCTCTAACCAATTTGGAGCAGTTCGTTGAGACCTCAAGTCCAGATCCTGTTGCTTTGAAAATTAAAAAGGACAGATTGGAGGTAATTTTTTCAAACTTTTTTAAAATACAGCATGACATATTATGCATAAACGAGGCTGATGACGAGAGCGATGATTTTGAATTAAGGTACTATAATTTGCTTACAAAAATAGAAAAATTATTAGCGCAGAATCGAACAACATTTTCCAGTACAAAAAATTCTCCCACTGATACATCCAGCTGTTTAAAATTACCTCGTATCGATATAGCGACATTTGATGGCAAAATAGAAAATTATAGATCGTTTCAGGATTTGTTCAATTCATTAATTCATCAAGACGCCAAATTATCAGATGTTCAAAAACTTTACTATTTAAAACAATATTTAAAAGGAGAGCCATTAGAAATAATCAATAATTTGCCGCTTACAAATGAATCATACAAATCTGCACTTGAGTTGTTGAAAAAACGATACGATAACCCTTCCATATTGATTTGCAAGCATATTAATACAATTTTAGAGTTGCCAGTTTTACATCGTGGTTCTGCAGAACAGTTAAGGTCACTCACTGTTAAAGTGAGACAGCAAATGATGGCTCTACAAAATATGAAGCAGCCAGTACATATGTGGGATTCCATTTTGTTTTGTATCGTTTCTAAAAAGCTCGACATGCTTACTTTGCGGCTCTATTACTCTGATTACCCAGTGAAGAGTTACCGAATATCCAGACTTTGCTTGAATTTATCGATAAAAGAGCGTGTTCTCTAGAAGCAAGCCCTTCGATGCCTGTCCCAAAGGTCAAAGTAGTAGCTATAGCAAACGACATGAAGAAACCCAATAAGTGCGTCATGTGTTCTAGTGATCACAAACTGTACAAGTGTCCCAATTTTTTACTGATGTCACCGCAAAAAAGACTAGATTTTACAAAAGAAAAGAAACTTTGCTATATATGTTTATCGTTTCATGAAAATTTATGTCGATACAAATTCAAATGTTCTGTTTGCAGCCAAGACCACAATACGCTTATACACGTTGATAAGAAGAATTCTGAGCAGGTTTTACATACAGTCAAGCCAAACACAAATAATGTACTTTTACCAACAGCTAAAGTTTTAGTCTCAGATTGTCATAATAATAAGTACATTGTTCGTGCTTTACTCGACTCAGGGAGTCAAACTTCCTTCTGTACGACTAGTTTAGCTTCTAAACTAGGAATTTCAACATTTGATACAACTAAAAATATTGTTACATTAGGTGAAAATATAAAATCAATAAACAAAGGTGTTAATTTACATTTACATTCTATTTCAGAAAATTTTAATATTAATGTTACATGTGCTGTCATAGACAAAATAACTGTCAGTTTACCACAAACTAGCTTTGATATTTCCAAATTTACAATTCCAAGTTTTGTTAAGCTTGCCGATAACGAATACAATGTTCCAGGTGAAGTTTCACTTCTTCTGGCGGCTGATGTCTTCTTCAGAATATTAAAAGATGGAAAGGTGGAAGGCGGTCCAAATGAGCCTATTTTATTGAATACTTACTTGGGGTACGTCGTGTCTGGTAGGTTACTTGACTCGAATAATCTTTCCATTGCTATGCTTTCAACCGATTTTCATGATCAAGATTTTTATGTTAGAAAACTATGGGAGACGGAAAGTGTGCCAGAAATTTTCATAGAGTCTTTGCCTGAACACGATTATAGCGAAAAGGTATTTATAGATTCAGTTAATTTAACAAATAAGAGATTCGAAGTACGTATGCCCCGCAAGTGTAGTCTAGATGACTATAGCTTATCGGATTCATTTTTAATTGCACTACAGAGATTTTACAACTTAGAAAAGCGATTTGTTAACGATTCTGTTTTTCATTCTTTATATACAAATTTTATAAACGAATACCTTGAATTAGGGCATGCTGAAGTAATTGACATGGACAATTGTTTACCAGAAAAACGACCACTATATTTCCTCCCTCATCATGGGGTACTTCGCCCAGATAGAATTACAACAAAGTTGAGAGTGGTTTTTGATGGTAGTGCAAAGTCTAAGCAATGTCCTTCTTTAAACAGTATTCTATGCAATGGACCGGTAGTTCAAAAACCTTTGTTTGATATATTATTGCGCTTTCGTTCATTTAAATACATTATTATGTGCGACATCAGGCACATGTATAGACAAGTCTTAATACACCCTGATGATCGTGTTTTACAAAATATACTATGGCGAGAAAATAAAGATGAAAGACTAAAATGTATACAACTTAAAACTGTTACCTACGGCCTAACAAGTTCGGCATTTTTAGCAACTCGATGCTTAGTAGAGTTAGCAAATAAATTTAAAAATAAGTATAAGTTAGCTAGTGAAGCTATATTGACAAGCTCATATATCGACGATATACTTTGTGGAAAAAATAATTTAAGTGATATAATACAACTAAAGCATGAGCTTATCAAGTTGTTAGATGAAGGCAGTTTCGAACCACATAAGTGGTGTTCTAATGACATATCTATAATTAAGGATATTCCAAAAGAAAAATACGGTTTTCAGCAAAAGGATCTTGATCAGGATTTAACTGTAAAGGCTTTAGGTTTATGTTTTGATATAAGAAAAGATTTATTTGTTCTTAGTGGGAAGGTAATAAACGCTCCTGAAATAGCGACTAAAAGAACTGTTTTTAGTTCCGTTAGTAGACTTTTTGATCCAATGGGTTATGCTGGTCCCATAGTGGTTAATGCAAAAATAATGGTGCAAAATATCTGGCAGCATAACTTAGACTGGGATACGCCTCTACCTTCCAATCTTAAAGATACTTGGGACAATTTCCACAACTCGCTATCGACAATGAGTGATATTTATATTCCTCGTGATCTACGTATGCACGAAGCTACAGAAGAAGTGGAACTCATTGGTTATTGTGATGCGTCATCTGATGCATATGGCTGTTGTCTGTATATAAAAGTTAAAACCAATAATAATTGCTATGTGAATTTACTTTGCGCTAAGTCTCGTATTGTAGGCATAGGATCAAAACTAACCATTCCAAAGCTCGAGCTTAACGGAGCATTACTTTTAGCAAAACTTACACATAAGGTTGTATCTGTTTTAAGTTATATTAAAAGTATTTTTCTTTTTTGTGACTCAAAAATAGTTTTGTCATGGATAGATACAGCCGAGGAAAAATTATCGCCCTACATGGCAAACCGAGTAAAAGAAATTAAGAAGTTAACTAAGGGTATGTCGTGGAAGTTTACACCTGGAATGGTTAATCCGGCAGACATTTTATCTCGGGGTTGTAGACCTAATGAATTAAACAATAATAAATTATGGTGGTATGGTCCAGATTATTTAAGTAATAGACTGCTTGTTACAATTTTCAATTATCAGATTAAGATAGTTCCTTTCTCCGATACATGTAATTTTGGCAATAATTTCAACGTAATTGACAATGACATACTTCCGTTTTTTACAAAATTTTCAAATATTAACAAAATGCAGAGAGTTATGTCTTACATTTTAAGATTTATACACAAATGTAAAAGAGTAGAAACAAATACGGGTTACATTACAGTAATAGAGTTACGAAATTCTTTACTTTTTATTATTAAATATATTCAACATTTCTATTTTTCAAGGAAATTGCATGTATTTTAAAGGGAGTTGATTATAAAACAAAAAATAGTTGTTATTTAAAAATGTTATGCCCCTTTCTTGATGCCAAAGTAAGAGTGGTAGAAGTGATGACTCCAGACAAAAGGATTCATACTCGAGCTATTGCCAAAATTGTTTTACTGCCAATTACTTAAATAAATCTTATTGCGATTTAATAGATTGTGTTAAGTTCTTATTAATAATAAGTTTATGTTTAGAGTATTCCTAATTAGTTAGTTATTCATAGTTTTATAAACGGAATTGTTTTGTTTTCTTGTTTTTTTTTTTTTTTTTTTTTATAATAGGATCTTGCGCGGGCGCAATTATGTAAGTGACATAAAAACTTCTTGATGCATGTTCATTTTATAGACTTTTTTGACGTTTGACAAATTTATTAACTTTTCAACAATATGTCATATAGTTTTTATAATAATACAGATTTAATACAATTTGATATGTTTTAATTAATTCCACAATTAATTATATGCCTAGCAGTCTTACGCGGGTTTACACATATACAGTTCAATAAATAAACAAATATGCCTGTGTCGAGCAGACATTATTCTCATTTGTTTGTAACGAACTGACAGTTATAATTCCACTTGTCTTACTATAAATATTAGTTTTTTTTCAGAGGTATTTTATTAATAAAAAGGAAAGAAAGAAAGAAAGAAATATTTATTGACTTTCACAGCAACAAACATGCAAAAACAAATTAATGGTGTATTAATAACATATACAAAAAAAAATAACAATAATAAACCACCATTACAAAAGTTTAGGGTAGGTGGTGGGCGTGAGGTCAACAGGTCCATGTCTCAGCTAAGCTTACTAAACCACAAGAAGCGCTGATTTTCAGACAGCACCTTGAAGTAGAGGTGGCGTACATTAACCATTAATAAAAAGTTTTGCTAAAAGTTAATGCTCCGTTAAGCTCGAGCTTTGGAATGGTTAGTTTTGATCCTATGCCTACAATACGAGACTTAGCGCAAAGTAAATTTACATAGCAATTATTATTGGTTTTAACTTTTATATACAGACAACAACCATATGCATCAGATGACGCCATCACAATAACCAATGAGTTCCACTTCTTCTGTAGCTTCGTGCATACGTAGATCACGAGGAATATAATATCACTCATTGTCGATAGCGAGTTGTGGAAATTGACCCAAGTATCTTTAAGATTGGAAGGTAGAGGCGTATCCCAGTCTAAGTTATGCTGCCAGATATTTTGCACCATTATTTTTGCATTAACCACTATGGGACCAGCATAACCCATTGGATCAAAAAGTCTACTAACGGAACTTAAAACAGTTCTTTTAGTCGCTATTTCAGGAGCGTTTATTACCTTCCCACTAAGAACAAATAAATCTTTTCTTATATCAAAACATAAACCTAAAGCCTTTACAGTTAAATCCTGATCAAGATCCTTTTGCTGAAAACCGTATTTTTCTTTTGGAATATCCTTAATTGTAGATATGTTATTAGAACACCACTTATGTGGTTCGAAACTGCCTTCATCTAACAACTTGATAAGCTCATGCTTTAGTTGTATTATATCACTTAAATTATTTTTTTCCACAAAGTATATCGTCGATATATGAGCTTGTCAATATAGCTTCACTAGCTAACTTATACTTATTTTTAAATTTATTTGCTAACTCTACTAAGCATCGAGTTGCTAAAAATGCCGAACTTGTTAGGCCGTAGGTAACAGTTTTAAGTTGTATACATTTTAGTCTTTCATCTTTATTTTCTCGCCATAGTATATTTTGTAAAACACGATCATCAGGGTGTATTAAGACTTGTCTATACATGTGCCTGATGTCGCACATAATAATGTATTTAAATGAATGAAAGCGCAATAATATATCAAACAAAGGTTTTTGAACTACCGGTCCATTGCATAGAATACTGTTTAAAGAAGGACATTGCTTAGACTTTGCACTACCATCAAAAACCACTCTCAACTTTGTTGTAATTCTATCTGGGCGAAGTACCCCATGATGAGGGAGGAAATATAGTGGTCGTTTTTCTGGTAAACACTTGTCCATGTCAATTACTTCAGCATGCCCTAATTCAAGGTATTCGTTAATAAAATTTGTATATAAAGAATGAAAAACAGAATCGTTAACAAATCGCTTTTCTAAGTTGTAAAATCTCTGTAGTGCAATTAAAAATGAATCCGATAAGCTATAGTCATCTAGACTACACTTGCGGGGCATACGTACTTCGAATCTCTTATTTGTTAAATTAACTGAATCTATAAATACCTTTTCGCTATAATCGTGTTCAGGCAAAGACTCTATGAAAATTTCTGGCACACTTTCCGTCTCCCATAGTTTTCTAACATAAAAATCTTGATCATGAAAATCGGTTGAAAGCATAGCAATGGAAAGATTATTCGAGTCAAGTAACCTACCAGACACGACGTACCCCAAGTAAGTATTCAATAAAATAGGCTCATTTGGACCGCCTTCCACCTTTCCATCTTTTAATACTCTGAAGAAGACATCAGCCGCCAGAAGAAGTGAAACTTCACCTGGAACATTGTATTCGTTATCGGCAAGCTTAACAAAACTTGGAATTGTAAATTTGGAAATATCAAAGCAAGTTTGTGGTAAACTGACAGTTATTTTGTCTATGACAGCACATGTAACATTAATATTAAATTTTTCTGAAATAGAATGTAAATGTAAATTAACACCTTTGTTTATTGATTTTATATTTTCACCTAATGTAACAATATTTTTAGTTGTATCAAATGTTGAAATTCCTAGTTTAGAAGCTAAACTAGTCGTACAGAAGGAAGTTTGACTCACTGAGTCGAGTAAAGCACGAACAATGTACTTATTATTATGACAATCTGAGACTAAAACTTTAGCTGTTGGTAAAAGTACATTATTTGTGTTTGGCTTGACTGTATGTAAAACCTGCTCAGAATTCTTCTTATCAACGTGTATAAGCGTATTGTGGTCTTGGCTGCAAACAGAACATTTGAATTTGTATCGACATAAATTTTCATGAAACGATAAACATATATAGCAAAGTTTCTTTTCTTTTGTAAAATCTAGTCTTTTTTGCGGTGACATCAGTAAAAAATTGGGACACTTGTACAGTTTGTGATCACTAGAACACATGACGCACTTATTGGGTTTCTTCATGTCGTTTGCTAAAGCTACTACTTTGACCTTTGGGACAGGCATCGAAGGGCTTGCTTCTAGAGAACACGCTCTTTTATCGATAAATTCAAGCAAAGTCTGGATATTCGGTAACTCTTCACTTGGGTAATCAGAGTAATAGAGCCGCAAAGTAAGCATGTCGAGCTTTTTAGAAACGATACAAAACAAAATGGAATCCCACATATGTACTGGCTGCTTCATATTTTGTAGAGCCATCATTTGCTGTCTCACTTTAACAGTGAGTGACCTTAACTGTTCTGCAGAACCACGATGTAAAACTGGCAACTCTAAAATTGTATTAATATGCTTGCAAATCAATATGGAAGGGTTATCGTATCGTTTTTTCAACAACTCAAGTGCAGATTTGTATGATTCATTTGTAAGCGGCAAATTATTGATTATTTCTAATGGCTCTCCTTTTAAATATTGTTTTAAATAGTAAAGTTTTTGAACATCTGATAATTTGGCGTCTTGATGAATTAATGAATTGAACAAATCCTGAAACGATCTATAATTTTCTATTTTGCCATCAAATGTCGCTATATCGATACGAGGTAATTTTAAACAGCTGGATGTATCAGTGGGAGAATTTTTTGTACTGGAAAATGTTGTTCGATTCTGCGCTAATAATTTTTCTATTTTTGTAAGTAAATTATAGTACCTTAATTCAAAATCATCGCTCTCGTCATCAGCCTCGTTTATGCATAATATGTCATGCTGTATTTTAAAAAAGTTTGAAAAAATTACCTCCAATCTGTCCTTTTTAATTTTCAAAGCAACAGGATCTGGACTTGAGGTCTCAACGCACTGCTCCAAATTGGTTAGAGCCCTTTTTTGTTGACCTCTGGATATACGCAACGACTTTAATGTATAGAAATCGTTACCTTGTACCTTGATCGTGCTCGGGCCTTCCGAGCTAGCCATACTTTCCTCCATATCGCTCTCCATTCTCCTAGTTCAAACCGTTTCGGCACCAAAAATGTATATGTGTAAACCGCGTAAGACTGCTAGGCATATAATTATATTGTGGAATTAATTAAAACATATCAAATTGTATTAAATCTGTATTATTATAAAAACTATATGACATATTGTTGAAAAGTTAATAAATTTGTCAAACGTCAAAAGTCTATAAAATAGAATCAAGAAGTTTTTATGTCAACATTATTCTCATTTGTTTGTAACGAACTGACAGTTATAATTCCACATTGTCTTACTATAAATATTAGTTTTTCTTTCAGAGGTATTTATATTAATAAAAAGGAAAGAAAGAAAGAAAGAAATATTTATTGACTTTCACAGCAACAAACATGCAAAAACAAATTAATGGTGTATTAATAACATAATACAAAAAAAAATAACAATAATAAACCACCATTACAAAAAGTTTAGGGTAGGTGGTGGGCGTGAGGTCAACAGGTCACTGTCTCAGCTAAGCTTCTAACCTAACACCAGAAGCGCTGATTTTCAGACAGCACCTTGAAGTAGAGGTGGCGTACATTAACCATTAATAAAAAGTAGAATAAAAATTAAATAAAAAATATATAATGGGATTAAAAATATATACACATATAGCCATGGAATACATACATTGAAAAGAAAAAAGACAGCAAAAGTGAACGCGACAAGTAAGTAAGCGACAAACGAATTAGATACTCTGTGACGAGCGTGATGAAGGTCATAGACGTCGTTGTAGCGTAGTGTTGAATTGTCATCTGTGCTTAAATTCTACCTGCACAATGTACAATACAATATGGAAAAAAACCTCTTAGTACTTTTGAGATGATAAATTTACTTGGCGAATTGTAACGTGTAATATGTAAGTAATGTACTAACTAATAAGTAAACAACACAACAAAATCTATGAAAAGAATTGGCAAAACAAGCAAACAAGAGAAAAGATTGAGTGCACAAGGAGGTGTCGTTTGATGCAGTAAGTTACAAATTTTGTTTCTAATACTCATGATGAGTTTCTTGATGAGTTAGAGGAGAGGAGATAAAATGTATCTCCACAAAGGAGCGCCTAGCCCGTCCAGGATATCCTCACAGCCAAGAGCCGTGGAGATTATCTTGCACTCAGTACCAGCTGAGACGGCTCGATTACCTACTAAATTCGGTAAAATTTAGCTTAAGACATTAAAGCTTTAGTTGTATTTAAAACTAACTGGTGTATACACATATATTATATAATACAATATATTTGGTCTGTTATATCAGATAAATATGTATCAGTAATCGATTTTGTTATTTTGAGTGTCATATAAGTAAATAAATGTATGACATTAAAATATATATGGCAACATCCACCGCGACAATGATTGTTATATCTGTAAAATATATTGCTGTATAAAATTATGAAATATTCAAACTACAGCTAGGAACACCGATTCGTTTGAAGATTGCTATTTATTTATTTAAAAATACTAGTAAACTTTTCTTTTAACGTCAAATTACTTTTAGATGTTATCCGCGAAAAGCTATTTTGAAAGTGTACTCTCGTAGACTTAACCAAGTAAGCCCGTTCCTATACAAACACCGTACCGCCCTCTGGGGCATTATTTAGAAAATACAGAACATAAATAAACCTGGCAACTGACAATATGGCGACTACTAAAGTGGACTTTACGGAAAACCTGTTCGTTTGTAACGGCTCCGCTGATTCTTTTGCTCAGAAACATACTTGGCATTATAGCAAGGATTTGTAAAGTAAATAATTGATTATAATTTTTGTGAACTCCACAGTTTACTGCACATTTCCATGGTACAGAATCCTCTTTGAAATATAATAAAATTTAGCGAAAATTTTTAAGAGGAACCTTTTTATATAAAACATGTTTCAAGAATTATTATATATGCGATACTTATTTTAAAGTTAACAGAACCGGCGAAATTAGTAGGAATCGTTGTACATAAAAATCGAAAAATTAAATTGTTTGAAGATCTTTACTTTGAGAGTACGAAAGCGATTTGATGAGTCCAATTCTAATGCCATTTTTAATTCATAATAGATTCGGGTAAAATATCGGGGCCATTGTGTTGTGGTTTTGAAGACCTCGAGTGAGACTGGCACCAAACCACATTAATTTTTTTGTCTGCAGAAACGTCTTGGGTGAAACGTAAGAAATTCGCCACAGACAAATTGTGGGAATAATTCTCGAACCCAGCGATTCCAGAAACTCGCGAACTATGAAGTGATCGGCTAATCTTTATAGATTTTAATTCGAATGCTCGATTCGAATGTAGCCACTATGTCATAAACGATATAATCTGGCTCACAAATCTTAATGGCTGACCTGCATACCTTTTGCTCACCACAAAATAGGTACCTGTTAGTTATTTTAGCCTTTAATCATTTTGCGGCTATAAATTGAATGTTATAGTTGCGTACAGATATAGTCCGGATATAGGCCTTGAATACATAGTGCATTTTTGTGAAGACCAGGCAGCATGATAGACAAAATTGGAATTCGAAAAAGTTGAATGTATTCTTGTATAAGTGACCAAAAATTAACATTGGATAAGTCATTAATTTTACCCCATACCAACTTCGCCATTCGTATTTGTCTTATAAATTTATTTTGACCATCCTTTCTATGTGTACGTACAAACCACATAAGCGTTCCTTCTTGATTTTAGTCATACATTTTCTATCACACCGCACATTTGCCTCATCACGAAGTATCGAATCTACACTAGAAGCATCCTCTAATGTCGAAAGGCGAGATTACAATTTATCTTCAGATTTTCTTGCCTGTTCTTCTCCAATAAACTTTCCCAATTTGCAGACAAGTATAGAATTATATTTACTCCTTGTTCCTCCAATGCACGCACAAGGTTTTGTGCTCTTGTATAAATAAAATTTGTTTATTACAATAAGTGTAACTACCCGTCAACACCGCCTTCAGCGGCACATCCCACGACACCAGTCCATATTGGCAGAGGACACGCAGACCGAGACATGTCTTAAGCGACCCCCCTAATCAATTAACGCAGGACCTTCTAGACCTGCAAGCGGCAGCGTCTGAGCCGTCGCCTCCCTTGTCTCCCCTTATTCGGCATAAATATATAATTTTACTTTTCTGCTTCGCCACGAGTAGGTTCCCAGTTAATACAGGCCGGTCCCACTTTGGAGAACCGCGCCTCTTCTAGTGCTTATGCCCTCTCCATGGGGCAGCGCTAACCGTACCTCTCCTGAGGTGCGGCCCCCTTCCATATAAGCCAGTAGGGTCATTAGGACCAAAGGCTCAGGCTGAGCTTAGTCCCTAATGGTCTGTTGGGTCGAGCCGCCTCGATTCACCAGGAGTCCGGAGATAATCAACGCATCCCTGCTTGCCTGTTGCGTTGGTATCCATGAGGATTCTCAGCCTCCTCTCCTGAGGAAAAAAAAACAACAATAAGTGTATATTAACGCTAATGTTGAATAAAGATTATTTTGATTTGATATCTTATGAATAATGTATTCAGGGATTTTAGAGACTTTAATTAATAATTATAGGTACAAACCAAATATATAATTTTACTAATACTCTCATAAATATGTCTAACTCTTTAGGTTTAGGACTGTGATCAGAATCGATTAGAAGACAATTTGCACAAAAATCCAATAGCTTAGTAAATATCTGTTTCCCTTGGAAGCCATTAGTTCGGTGATGCAACGCCAAGTGCAGTCGACAGGGTCGGCCCTTTAAACGATTTTGCTAACGATCGGTACCTGCTGTAGAACCTTTTCAAGATAAATTGTGCCGGCGTTTGGACGCCGATACATTTACTGATATCTGTTGACATTCTTATCCAATCCAACAATCCAATATTATTATTAGTTGAAACTACATTTATGTAATATGCACACGGTTGCAAGTCAAGTTATCGGTCATGTAGATCTTCAGATCGCCCCAATTTCCTCCGCAATAAAAGTTGTTTTTGTAGTTTTACCTTGATGTGCTGCCGGTTGTACACCGCTCACAACCTTATAAGCAAAAAATACATTAATTCAACCTATATTAGTAATCTATTTGAAACTTGAAATCTTGTTGTTCTTATTCCAGTTAATTCATAAAAATCAAAAAGAATGCAATGAAAGTATTATTTATGATGTGCCTATTAAATTATATGCTTATGATGTTTCATTTAAAAATTTAAGTTTCATAAGGCCATCTGTGGCTTATTATCCTTAGTTGGAAATATGTGCACTGCGCTAGTTATGTACTGTTCATATTGTAGACACATACTTAGGAAATTAAGTTGGTGTGCTATAAGAAAAATGTATCAATAATAATCGATTGAATTCTGTTTTGTGTGTCAAATAAATAAATAATGGAAAATTAGGTTTTATTCAAACGTGATTTCGCAGAAGTAAACAGTAGTAGCATTCGGTCGGTTTTAGAACGAAATCCGGTATTATCAATGCTAAAGAACAGATGTGTGGCGGACTTTAGGTGTTTTATTATACTGAGGTTCTTTTAGGCTTGGTGCTGGGAAATCTTAACTTAGCCTTAGTTTAGATTTATAGGCTAGCTATATTTCTCAGTTATGAATCCCATGTCGATCGAGTTTATTGCTATTAACTGGTCGCAACTATAATATTCCAAGGACAACAATTATATTCCAAGGAATAAACCTGACGCAAAGTATGTCTGAAGAACTTTTTTTTTTTTGTTCCCCTGAGGAAAATGCATTAAATTGCATACCCCGGCTGTGGCGAATCCGCGGTTATGTGGGGCTCTCCTCCCCAGAAGGGGGAGGCCTACGCGCTAAAAACCTCAGGGATGGCCTTCCTCAGGCATGTAGGGAGCCCCGGGAACATCAAGCCACTTCCGGGACCCTCCAGCCTCCGTTCCCCTGTCTAGAGGGGAGCCCTCCTCGGGGGAGGCTACTACCTCCCCCGGTCTCCTCCACCGACGACGCCCCCGGCCACGGAAGGGGCGTGGTCCATCCCGGGTTGCCGTAGCAGTCGTGACTTCCTCGCGCCCGCCGGCGACCCGCGGCGGCGCCGCAGCTGTGCTACCGAGCCCGGCGCCGCCTTCTTCGAGCGGGATCGGCCATCTTCCGACCCCGCTCGGCGGCCTCCTTCTGGAGCATCACTGCTTCACAGAAGGAGGCCACAGCCCTCCAACCTCCCTCGTCCGCCAGCATTGCCGCAATCAATGCCGGTGGAGACAGATCTCGCCCGATCTCTGCGACCAAGACTCGGCGCTCGGAGGCCCACGCGGGGCACTCCGCCAGCGTGTGCTGGGCCGAGTCGAGGTCGGATGCGCAGTGGTGGCAATGTGTCGATCCCTCCCGTCCTATTCGACACAGATACTCGCCGAAGCAGCCGTGCCCGGTGAGTATCTGAGTCAATCGGTAGGTGACCTCCTCCTTCCCGTGGAGCCAAGCTTCGAGGTGCGGGAGTACGGCACCGACGGCCCGCTGGCGCGCGCAGATCCGTAATTCGAGCTGCGCACGCCAGGCCGCCACAAATGTCTGGAGACCTATTTTTCAATTACGTATACGACTTGGAAATCACCGATGTGACTAATAATCACCGATTTTCAATATTTCATATATATCACTTATGTGACTACCTTAGTCACGGATGTGATTTCATTGCGAGTGCCCTCACCCACTCGTAAACAAGTCATCATTGTGGAACTGTTATTTGTATTTTATTTAGAGAACATATTGACAAGTGTCTGAAGTTGATGTGTTGATTTTTTAGTCTGTCTTCTTAAATAGTTTTTTTTTCTTTGTTATAAACTTTTCTACTTTTTTCTTTTGTAATTCAGACATCTGAAAATATGAAATTGGTTAGTTAAGTAACTTTACGGTTTACTGTAAGCATGTAGAATATATAGCAGTAAACTAAAGTATTTACTAGAAAATAGCTACTTAAATGTAGGTACAGAACAGAACCAAAAGTACTAACATTACTTTAGTTTTCTTTTTTCTTTAGTTGGATTTAAAATTAAATAAGGAAATAAATATGTTTGAAATCTTAAATTAATTAAGGAAATAAATAAGTTTGAAATCTTGTTTTTTTTTCTCTTTATCAAGTTATACGAGTACACCATAATAGTTAAGCCGGCGATAACCGGCTGCGGCTATATTCTGCGTGGAACCTAACCCTTAAATATGTGTGTACTTTATCAATGTTGGCAGCTCTGCGATCGTTTTTTGAAAATTGTATGTTTAGGAATCCGTGACCTCAAAGTCGTCGCTGACTATTTAGTCAGCGGTGATTTCGAAGTCGCATATATAATTCAAAAATAGGTCTCCTGTTGCCTGGCGTTTATGACCGAATGTATTTTCGTAAGCTCTTATGCACTTTAAACTTCATATAATAACTTTGCAATATATTATAACTTCACAGTTGTTTATTTGCAAATTAATTGTGTAAAGGTATTATAGGTTTACAACTATTTTATATGTATTTACTACTCAAGCGTTGGGTATAATAAATGCAAGAAGAATCTGTTTTTAATTATTTAAAATATTGCAAGTAGGTGTCTATTTTAAAATTTTATGTAAAATTATTGATATTTATGAAGTTATTATGTAATTGAAATTAAATTAAATTTTTATAAATCAAAATAATTAATCAAATTAAAATATATGTAATACAGGAAATCGTATTTTTTCTGTTAATAGAATAATTGAATTGATATTGTCATTCCGTTTAACAAAAATGTATAATATCAATCTTTTTAGAACAACAATATACAAACTCCTTACATAACATAATAAGCATAAAACTTATGAAGTCTAGTTAGTGGGTTTCAAGATATCTGTATAAAACTGATGGTATTGCACAAGTTGTACTATAGTAGTAGGTACGTCTATTGACTATTTACAATTACCCATTCACTGACCCGGTGCAGGCAATATTAGCGCGCGTGTGCAAGGGAAATTGTGTTCGTTGTCAATTACCTATCATGCCATTATAAGCACAAGTTGCATATTCTGTTAACTGTTAACAGTTTGGGTTTCTGAACTATAAGGCTTATTATTATCTATGCGGTAACTGTCCATTCCAAATATTGCTTGTAGATAAAGCTCGAGCAATTTGCTCTATCGTGATTATGTATTTCTGCGAACATAAAATTAGGTTTGCTAAATTTATTTTCGTCGGCAATTCAATTTGTCTGCCATACAACATGACTATTTTCATGATTTGAACACGTTCAGTTGAGGTGGAAAATAGAACTGAGGAGAAGGGTCAACTAAGGTTTTAATAATTAAGGCTCTCTTAATAGTCAGGCTTATTTTCTGTGCGTGACAATGCATTTCTTGTAATATCTGTCAGTCGTATGGTGATCTTTTTGTATAAAAGTGGCCTGTTTCCTGCGGTTCTTGTGTTTCAACCGTAAACGGCGAAAATATGTAATCCACACGGAGACCAGTTTTGCATTGTTTTGTGGCTTCTGCCGACGCTGGATATAAACCGATTCTACAATTACTTTTAAAGATTTATACATGTTTTTGATAGCGGCGTCGCCCGCGAAACCAATACTAATTTACGTTTCACAAACTTTTTTCTAAAATCCTTACATGAACGTTTGTCAACAGAGAACCAAATAGATTTTTATCAAGATAGATTGTCTATTATACTTGCATCGTCTCATTTAGCTCACGAGCAGGTAGTGTATCTACCTGCTCGTCAGTAGTTTGCACATGTGGTTGTATACTTTAGTGAAGATGCACTAAGTCTTGCGATAAATATTGTAACAAGGAAAAACTATTATTTGTTTCTATTACATATAACATTTATTACTTTAATGTGTGTTAATTATTACATTAATAAATAAATATTAAAACTATATGAAGCTTATTCGAAATAACCTCCATGAGTCCTTTAATCGTTTAGTATGAACTTTTTACTTGACAAAATTATTCATTTACAATTTTATGGATTGCTTAATGGACTCCCATATTATCATGGTGCTTAGAGTAAGTTGCACTATCTTAAACTATCTATAAATTATAATCCAGTAGATTGAGAACGCGACTCGATACTGCTTAGTTTTCTGTTGTGGTAAAGTCTGCAACGTCTGTTTTAATCAAGCTTCAATGGATCGAGCTTTATATGGTGCTGGCTTTATTATGGATCTGGTGCTGAATTTTCCTCAAAGGACCATTCCTGACTACATAACATGGTGTTGTGAAGATCTTGTACCATTTCAACAGAAATAAGGGTCAGTGACACTGTCTTAACCATATCTGAAGTCGGATAATGTCAATATTGACTAATTAGTCACACGATCATTTTGCTTGTCAAGACATATTATTACTCAATTGTAAAGTTTTTCTCAATTTAATTTAAGCAAATTTGCATATCATTTTCATAACAATTGTTAATTTTGATTATACCACTCAATTCTTATTGGTTTGTTACTAAATTATTAGTTAGCTATCTTTATATCGCGAGATAAAATCATTTTGATAGGATTTCATCGAATCCTTTCCCTTTCTGGTTTGATCGCCTTTTTCTTACGACAGTTTGTGGATGGTCGGTTTTTTTTTCTGTTGCAAACAAAAAAATGTACCTATCAATTGTGCGGTATGCATTACATTTGACTAATATCGAGCGTTTGAAGGGTTTCAAAAATTGTTTTGGACAACTTTATGTACTGTAATCACAGCAATTTGTTTCTCTTTATCACTCCTCTCCATTTTCATACCATAAAAATATTTGCCAAGCTATTGACGAATAAGAATGACGAATACAAGATTAGCAGATACCAGATTTAAATTTAATATTTTGCATTAGTTGTTGAATGGCCGGCCTTATCGCTTTTGCTGTTCGTCGGTGTAAGATTTGTGTGGATTACATCTATGGATATAAAAATAATTGGTTGCGAAGAATTTCGTTTTTATAATCACAAATTGAAGCCATAAATATATATGACATGTAACCTTAGAATAATGTTTATTAAGATTTTATATAAGATTTACACGTGATTTATTAAGTACTTTATGTTGTACTATATTAAGTACTATACTTATAAGGTTACTTATAAGGTTGACTGGTTCATCGTTGTACAGTTCAAACGACTATACAGATCAATTTGAAATTGACATATAATATTGTTATTATCACATATATACATAGTTGCTTAAAGATGTTATATACGACTTAGCGTAAGATAAGGTAGATTTCGCCTAAGTGCGTCGAAACTGTACAGTTCGAATTTGGGTCATTTATTCAGTCGTATCGTAATACCAACAGAGCGAAGATGTTCCTCGCTATAATTCTGTTTGGCTATTGTGAAGTTATCCATTTCCATCTTTTCTGTATGATTTTCCTATAATTCACATACACAAATAATTTGGTGAAATATAAAAAGATTTGTATATTCTTAAACGTCGCTCTATATCCGATAAAGATCCAATTAAGAGTTTTGGGAAATTCATCTCATAAGGAACAGTGGGCGTATTCTTAAAAACGATATTCGATATATCGTGGACTTCGTCGTGTCGTATCCTACTCTTAGTTACTATCGTTTAAAGCATTTCAACGGACGATCGAATGAACGATATTAATTTTGACATAAGAAAGCCTCAAATGACAACGATGAATTGAATTTGACAGACAAACATTCGCAAAATAAACGTCAAATTTACGATGATTACAACGACACCCCAAACCGTATCGTATACTTTTCGCAAATTTGACGTAAATTTTGCATTCGCAAAATTTACGTCAAATTTGCGAGACGAATATTCATTAGTCTGTCAAATTCAATTCATCGTTGTCATTTGAGGCTTTCATAAGTCAAAATTAATATCGTTCGTTCGATCGTTCGGTAGAATGCTTTAAACGATAGAAACTAAGAGTAGGATACGACACGACGAAGTCCACGATATATCGAATATCGTTTTTAAGAGTACGCCCCCTGGACTGAGAAGGTTCAGAGGTTTTCCATGTTTTTCTCGCATTTTTTTTTCACACCAATTAGCCCAGCCCAAACCAAGCATTGTAAAGCTTGTGTTATGGGATCTAGATTAACGTACATACATATATAAATATTTTATAAACATGTTCATAACAGCCATAAATAAGGTACAAATGCACTCATCATATAGATATCTGCCTCCACTGGGACTGGAATCAGGGACCTTAGAGATGGCGATACCTTGAATATGCGATACGGAAGTCGTCAAAAGCAAATTCGGAACAGGAGTTATTTTTTTTACGAAAAATTTTTAGTTATCTTGTGATTAAATTTCTTTCAACGTCATAACTGCCTGTAAAGGCCCATGTTGAATAAAGGTTATTTTTTGTTTTTATAAGTGACAAAGGGGTTGAAAGTTTATAGGAATGTTTGTAGGTAATCTTTTAAATGAAGCATGAAAACTCATGTGGCAAAAAGGGCGATTCTAGGATTGTACGAAGACTTTAAGAGCCTCAAAACAAAGCTGCAGGCGAAAGTTATTCTTTTATAAAATAGTAACAATTCATTTGTCTTGTGACAAATGTATCAATACTTTACCAATAACAATTTACATAGTATGATAGCCAACTCTTTCATCTAAAACAGAAATATTTGAGCTCCTTATATTTTCAACTTTGTGGCCAATAGGAATGTATACTTTTTATCAACTGTCAAAACAGAAAGTACCCACAGATTAGGTATGGAAAACGATTGTGACGTTGTTGGCCGATATCATGTCTCATTTTTGATGATGGAGTCATAAAATATCTGATATTGCAATTAAACTCAAAGGATCAATGACAATGTGTTAAACAATACCCCTTTTTTATAAAAAAGTGTTTGTAATAATTTGAAGAGGGTGTAAATATACCTATTATACCTACAGACGACAAGGCTAACTAGTAATAGCTAAAAATATCTATATACTATCTCTTGCATTTCAACCTTTACAAGTTATCCTTTGAAATTATTCAAAACGGAGCAATCAGTGTAGAACCCGTGCCCATTTATTACCAGCTCTTAATTACTGAGGGCAGCCACCTAAATTTTATTAAATTTCAAGCAGCCTCATTCAGTATTTTGTTTTACAATAATAGATAAAATTAAAATGTCTTGCTGGAGTGATTAAAGGGCTTTGATCATTGTTTTGTTCTGTAAATTATTATGTAGGGCTTGGTCAGGCATCAACGCTAATATCACGCCAGCGAGATTTTAAATTAGGTTAGCTTCGACGGATTCGCTTTTGTTAGTGGAGTAATGGCTGATTTTTTTTCCTCAGGAGAGGAGGCTGAGAATCCTCATGGATATCACCGCTACGGCAAGTAGAGAAGCAGTGATTATGTCGGACTCCTGGTGAATCGAGGCGGCTCGAGCCAAACAGACCTACCGACTAAACTCAGCCTGAGCCTTTGGTCCTAATGACCCTACTGACTTGAAGTGGTAGGGAGCCGTACCTCAGGAGAGGTACGGTTAGCGCTGCCCTATGGAGAGGGCATAAGCACTAGAAGAGGCACGGTGCACCAAAGTGGGACCGGCCTATATTGACAGAGAACCTACTCGTGGCTAAGCAGAAGGCTGCCGATTAGGGGATGACAAAGGAGGCGACAGCTCAGATGCCGCCGCTTGCAGGTCTTGAAGGTCCTGCGTGAGTTGATTAGGGGGATCGCTTAGGACATGTCGCGGTCTACGTGTCTGTTGTAATAAAATATAGTCTATGGAACAAATATAGATTATCTATGTTGAATGATGGTCTGGGCGGGACTACGGGATTATTGTAAATGCTAAGAATGGCCGGTTACATAAAGTTATTGAAATTAAAGCTAAATGAATCTCAAGAAGCTTTTCATTACAAGTTACCAAAAGAGAAAGGAAGAAACTTTTTGGCATCAAGACTATATAACTGACTAATATTAAGATTATTTAATTCTTTATCTGTTTTATTTAATTTCATGTTTAAATTAGTTTCCCAGACTTGTTTGTCTAGAAAAGGAGGATTTTGTAATAATATATAGTCTATGGAACAAATATAGATTATCCATGTTGAATGATGGTCTGTGCGGGACTACGGGATTATTGTAAATGCTAAGGAATGGCGGTTACATAAAGTTATTGAAATAAAGCTAAATGAATCTCAAGAAGCCTTTCATTACAGTGTCCTCTGCCGATATTGACTGTTGCCTAATGATAGGCTCGCGGAAAGCGGTGTTGACGGGTATAATGGCTGATTCTGTCCTATGTTCTTTTTATAATTTGTTCGTACCATATAACGTTCACGTCCTCCATTATTTGCTCTACTATATACTCTTATAGCTCTTTTCGTAGCTATACTCGTGTACCTGTCCCTTTCTTTCTATATTACCGTGGGAGAGTCATGGTTCGGCACGAATTGGACCGGCTCGACCGGAGTACCACGGCCTCACAGAAAACCGGCGTAAAATAGCGCTTGTTCTGTGTTTCGCCGAGTGAGTGAGGGTACCGGAGGCCCAACCCCCCCTTCCCCCTTATTCCATTTTAAAAGGCCGGCAACCCATCTGTAACGCCTTTGGTGTTGCGGGTGTTCATGGGCAACGGTTATCGCTTACCATCAGGTTATCCGTTTGCTGCCCTATCCTATAAAAAAAATCCCTTCAATAATGAGCTGAATACAAAAACATCGTGCCGCAGTTAAAGTTCTACTATTTTGCTGGATCTATTTTCTATTGCTATTACTATGTTTCTATCTAACACCAAAAATCTAATACTTCGTAATTCAACTCGATAAGTTCGATATAAAAATGCATTGATGTCAACTTACTCTTGGCAAATTATAAAAAATTTCTAATTGATAAGTTTAAAAAATATATTACACTTCTTAAACTGTCTAAATATTAAAAATCATCATTCCGTTCAGTTCAGTTCAACAGTTCGTATAAGTCTCCATTGAAGGGCACGAGCTTAGAAGGGCGACTAGGCGTTAGACCAGCTGACCCAATGTAGATTGGTCGACTTCCTATACACCTTTTAAATTACTTCTCAGGTGTATGTAGATTGTGTCCCACGATATTTTTATTCATCGTAGGAGCATCGGATAAATGTAAATAGTATAAACGATATTAATAAATTTTCTGAACATTCACTATATTTCAAGATACAGGGCAGGTATTGTCCCGGTGACCGAGTGATTCACGGGCAGAGGTGAACGTACGACATTCGCACCTGAACTTGACTCCATACCGAGCCGGCTTTGTTCGTTTTGCGAAATAATCTTACCACGCGTGTTTATCGACTGACTGACTGACGTTATCCAATTCCTAACACTTATAAATTTGCTTTTACTGTTAAGCACTTAAGAAAGCAGTGGCGCAATGTAATTTATAGTTGACATAGATTAGTATGTAGGCGACCCACTAATATAGAACATTTCCTGTTTGCGTCGAAACAGGACAGTTGCAAAACGTACCCTTTCAATATTTCGCACTAATCAGCACTTCAATGCGCTTCCAGGGATCAGACCGTGAACCCGGCGCGGGCGCAGATGTTTATGCGCCGTCGGATGATCCGAGGCCGGTATATAAGGCGCTCAACGCGACACCCGGCACCATTCGCGATTAATCCTCCGCCGAGAGTTTCTACACCAAGAGGTCGGTACCGCCAAGCTCATTGGGACAATTACTGGAGACGTTTCCGCGATGATTTCTACACGTCTTCTGATTGTGACAGTCTTAATTCTCGCAGCGGTGTGTTGCGAGGCTGCGCCGTTTTTCGACGCGATTTACGACGCTCTGAATGGAAACGGAAGAAGATCGTACGGGTATAGTGGATATGGGAACTATGATTATAATGGATATGGGTACAACGGGTACGCTGCACACAAAAATGTAAACCCACCGTCGCGACAACAGAAGAGTTACAAGGATCTTTGCAGAGTGCATTTTCCGGACGCCGCAGCCATTCCGGGAACTGGTGGCATAGTGTGTCCCTACTGAGGGTCCGATCGCGTGTTCTACGCAGTCGAGCGGTTGCTTCGACGTCGTAACATTATGAGGATTGGCTAATCTAATATTACAACGCTCAACTCAAATATCTAGTCTCCTCGGGGAACTATCCACTAAGTTATTTGCAACAGACATACTCTTGCAGGTCTCAGAGTTCCTAAATGTTACGATAAGGTTTATTTTTCGGATATCACTGTCCATGTATTATTTGTGTTACGTGTGAAATATTGACGTTAAATGTGATAAAAGATATTTTGTGTGATGCATGACCTTGTGATATATATCTAGGTGTTATGTAAATAATTTAAGTGTAGTTATTGTATCGCCGGATGCACATTGCCTAGAACACGCGATATCGACGTAACAATTGATATCAGGAGATTAACATAATTGGCTATTTGTACTTAGAAACAAAAATAATTTTCGAATTGGGCTATGCAATAAGAAACGCAGTGTCGTGGCAAACAGAGTTCTTTTGTTCAATGTTCGTTGTGCTATTTATTCAAAAACAAGTAAATATTATAGATTGTAAGAGGTTAATAATAAATATATTTTATCGTTAACTTGTGTTTGATAACCCCGTGTGACGTCAGTTAACTACTAGACGCAATTACAAGTAAGATTTAATTTCATGTTGCCTGTTTTATTCACGTTATAAAAATATCTTTTCCGATTTAATAGT
Organism: Scirpophaga incertulas; assembly: GCA_036419045.1. Lineage (NCBI taxonomy): Eukaryota > Metazoa > Arthropoda > Insecta > Lepidoptera > Crambidae > Scirpophaga > Scirpophaga incertulas. The sequence goes on along the minus strand of CM071635.1, from coordinate 21,847,955 downwards.
ACATTTTTCTGTGAAATGTTATGAATTACTTGTTACTTGATTTGTCCATGCTGTCTGCATTGGGTGCGTTTGCTGATTGATATAAGAGCATTAAATTGGCAAGAACAATAATTCATTTTGTTAAAATAGCTTTCCCCAAGTGATTCAATCGATCCTTCGCCATCACATTATCAATCCAACTTATGGATCTATCGCCTCTGTAATTCGTTGCATATGCCTGTCATCTGAAGTTTCCCAACGTCAAAGGTCTTGCCAGCAAAGTTCCTTTCAATTACCACCTAAGGTTCGCAATTCTTTGAGATATGTCCATAACTGTGCTTAATTATGTGTAAATCGATTATGCAGAGAAACTCCGAGCGTAGCTCTCTTCATTGCTCTTCGACTGACTTTGAGCTTCCTTATAAGGTCCATTGTAAATCACCAGATTTCTGTTTCGTTCAATATGCCATCACTGAGATGTAAAGACCAAGAATACGTCGTTTTTATTGTGACAAGTTTACAGAATTATCGATTAAATTGTTTATTTCTGATCTGTGCTCGATTTAGAACTCTTGTACCACTGCTGCCTTTTGTGGAATATCTGAGTAAGGGCTGACTAATTATATCTAGGCGAAGAGCCCAGTAGCAATTATTATTTATTATGCTGACACTTTGTAAATATTAAGTTAATAAATTAATATTACATTAGTAGGTAACTTATTACAAAACTGTCTATCGATTCGCCTAGAATAAACTTGCGAAGTTATATATCTATATAAATCACAAAGTTATAGATATTCTCGATTCTTTCGACCCAATAGTAGAATATATTGTATGTGAAAACAATAAGTTAATTCACATAAAATTATCTAGTCGATTTTTTACCGTAGCTACACCTATACGTGCGCTGTCACATTTATGTAAGTTTTGTTCTCCGCCTACCGCGACCGTGGAATAATGTTATCTGAGAATTTATACATTATTTATGTGTGCCATACATGGCATTATTAGTACTAAGGTTCTGACCTTTTATTGTGCAATTGCCAGCAAGCTATACCTTATGTTGTAAGAGTTCATAATTTGTAGAAGAGACACACCATAAATTCAGCTTTTAGCAGGTTGGTCTTACGCTGTTAGTGTAAATGTACATGAAATCAAACACATTTTAAAGTTATTACTCGAAAATTATAACTTACATCTATTTTCATAAGCCATTCATTGAATAAGGCAATTTTCACAAGATGGTTGTTCTAAGCTCACAATTAACGCTTAATATTCGCTAATAACTGAGAAAATATTTGAAAGTTCAATGTAAGGAAGACAGATACCAGATAGGAACTTTTGTAACTTGTAAATAGTTTATTGATATTGCATAATTTTGCTTAAAACCAATTCCACATACAATTAGTATTATGTAATATATAATATTCGCAGCATTCAGACGATGAAGTCTAAGAAATATTAACGCGCTTGTAAGTTGAATTGATTAGTAATAAAAATTTATGAACATTTAATATAGCAATAAATTAACAAACGAAATTGTGCACCAGTAGGCCCATTATATGTATAACTCAAATGACTAGTGAAAATTATTATCACAAAACACATTACTGGTCGTCATCGAAATTTTGACATTTTCTCAACTTATAATCAATCAATAAATTTTAAATACTTTAATTCATAGCGTAAGCAAGTATAATTTTTAAATTACAAAATGTGTGTAGGTATTGTATACGCAGGCTATGAAATTTCATAAACACTGTTTTTAATCTATGAAATGTGACTTGCAATTAAATATTTTCATACATATCCCACCTATGAAATTGCAATACTTGTTAATCTATTATTCGGAAAATTAATTATTATATTTTTCCTAGCAGTTTCTGAAGTTGAAATGCAGTCTGTCTGTCTAAAGCTTTATTTAGACAGACGGACCGCATTTCAACTTCACACTAACTACAAAGGACATGGACAAAAAGTGGGTCCTTAATCAATATATCAATCGATAGGTAATTTTATGTTCATCAATTTACAATTTATTATATATTTTTTTAAATCCCCCGTTTTTATGTAAATGATGTTTGAAAGTACGTCCCAAAACGTGGTTAAAATGTTTTGATTAAGTATATAAAAGGATAATTATATTTAAATCTTATTGAAAAATGGTTATATAGTTAAGAAAATAAATGTAATTTAGTAATTACAAATTTATGAAGTTCTAGAAATGTTGTGTTACTGACCACCCTGAATGTACATAGTCTGTGACCAATGATGACACCCGTCCGCAACATGTGCACAATGTTACTAAATCATACAACCAAGTTATTCGAATAGAAAAAATCGTTTATTTAGATAATTTATACAAGATTGCAGGTATTCGGGCGATCTATTTATTTACACGAACAAAGAGTAAAGTAGATAAATATTTAATGACGAGAAAGATAAAATAAATATAAACCATTAATATATAAAAATAAGATTTATTAAATACAAAAATTTATTGTTTATTTCAATGAGTATTATTTAATGAATTTATTTATATTTTTGATATAAAAAATAAATTATTTATAAATTAGTAATTTACTTTAAGTTTTATATATGAAAAAAATTATATGTTAAAAATTACGACTGTAATAAAGTTGCAAAGTAAACATGCAACTTTTGCAATTTATTGCGGTCGTATTAACTGCATTCACACTGCAAAATTCTAGTAGGAGTTTGTCAGCTCTTTAGATCTTAAGCGGCTACTATGAAGATGTTTCATTTTACCAACATAGAGATAATGAAGCATCAAAACGGTCCCAAACCCATTTGACATCGTACGTTTAATTTACTGCTTTATTTAAAGACAATACGTGCAGAATTTCAACGCAGTATTTTGAACGAGTCTATATTAAATGCGCATCTTTGAACGAAGGCCTTACATACAAATCTTGGTCTGCGAATGTTGCCATAGTTATAAATATGGATGATAAATGAGTGCGCAGTGACAAACACATTTTTTAAATATATATACTTACTAGCTGGCCCAACAGACGTTGTCCTGTCAAATGTCTCAAATGTCAAATGTCTCAAATGTCACGTTGTCTCACGTTGTCTCAAATGTTTTTAAATAAATAATTTAGCTGAAAAACAATATCTATATGACCGTATTGTGAATCTAAACCATTCTCAAGCCCCCTGGAATACACACAAAAAATTTCATCAAAATTGGTCCAGTCGTTTAGGAGGAGTTCAGTCACATACACACGCACACAAGAAATATATATATTAAGATTAGTCATACGTACCCACGGGACAGTACCGCAGTCGAGGTGGATTACAAATACTAAGTACTTTAGTTATGATTATTTTAAGTCGTTCTTTCCTGTAAATGAAATTGAGTAATTAATTATGACAAAAAAGAGTTGTGATCTCTTTTTTATCTCATATCTCATTTTCTCTCTCTGCGGTCGTTCCCTCATATCTAAGAATCGTGGTCATCATCGGTCGATGAAACAGGTGTTGTGGTACACCTAGATCTTATGATCTGCCTCCACCGGTGCCTATCCGTCGCTTGTCTCACAACCGAGTAAAATTTTTCTGAGGATGATCCTTTCACTTGATCGCTCCATCTAGTTGGGGACCGTCCTCGGGCTCGTTTACCCTCTGTGTTCCCAACAACGATCAGCTTTTCCAGATTTTCATCCCCTCTTCTAATCTCATTTACACTATTGTTATAATTGAAACAATTTGTCTGTTTGAACATTAGATCGATTATAACAAGATTTAGTGAAAGGATAGTTTGAGACTCGAAAAGGAAGTAGGATCATTTTTTGTTTCAAAAGTTTTTTACTACATTTAATAATAAACTTTAATTAACGGCGAGCAAAAGATGCGCCTTCTTTTTATTGATATTAAGACATGACTGTGAAGTTACGATTCTCGAAGACCTCAGTAGTTTCCTAATAAGTTGGTTTGAAATAGAAATTAACGAAACAAAAATAATTATCACTAACTCTTGTGAATGTTGGAGGTTGTTCATAAGTTTTATTGTAGGTAAGTTCAACTTTCAAAAAGTCGGGATATTTTATGAAAAGTGCACAAATATACTATTTTAATATAATAAAAATATGACTCTAGCACTAACCGTTCCATTGTTATATCTGTTTCAGCATAAAATTGCAATCAGCCTATAAATCGATTGGAAATAAATAACTTGAAAATTATCCTATTTGGCTGAACAGACATGGGGGTTAAATCGCTATATATTGATGTCCTCTATCACCTGGCCCATTCACCCATTTTTAGGACATTCTATTTATGGTTATCACAAATATTAACATTATATTAAGTATATTAAGAAGTTAGTAATAATATAGAATTCAATGTTTGTTGTTAACGACTTCGTTGACGTTTGTCCGACTTTAAATAGAACAATTCTCCATTCAAGCCGTAGGGCCCTTATGGCCAAGGCTAATGCATGCAGCCCGTCCCAGGCCGGCGAAAATTCAAGCTGTTCACACGCACGCCGTCGTGTCAGTCAGTGCCAGCATGGCGGGCAGCGAGGATCTCGGTGTTGTTGCTGCCATATCCTTTGGCTTAACTTATTTTTATTGGAAAAAGAAACAAAATGATGAACGACGGAGAAAAAGATTGCAACTTTTTTAGCAACGTTGAAGATTCACTCGTCACAAAAGCGCGAGAGACTGACTGCCCGCGCGCGTGAAAACAGTCACCGGGCACATTCATTTCCATTCATTCCTTTGAACTTTGACAAAAATCCGACATTCGCCCGGTTCGCGGCATTCACGTTCAAAAGCGCGTTTACGGGCTCGGGTGTATCGTTTACACGCTCGGGAATGTGAATGTGCACGTTGAATGTCGAGTTGAACGCGCGCGTGTGAACGTAGCATAAGGCTGAGTTTAGTCGGCAGGTCACGTGGTCAGACTGCTCTGGCCGCGTGGAGTCCGACTTAACCTCCGTGACACCTGCCGTTGCGGGGGTATCCTGGGCACGTTTCGTGTTCCTTGTGAGGATTCTCAACCACTCTCTTCTGAGAGAGTTGGTAACAACATTATTTATAATATTGTATTATTTTTATATGTGTATGTAAACATACATACGACTGTAATCGTATTAGGTATGATTGTATCTTAATTTTGTTTTATTATATTATATTATTATAATTATTAAAATTGAAAAGAGGAGATAAAAAATAGACCTTCGGAGTTTCTTGCCTGTTCTTCTCGAGAAGGCTCTCCCAATTTCCGAGTCAATATTTTTTTTTCTTTCGTACGTACGGACAAGGTTTTTGTTTTTTTTTGTTTTACGTCAATAAGTGCCTGTAAAGGTCTATGTTGAATAAAGATTATTTTGATTTTGATTTTGAGATAAAAAAAAGTAGAACAATTATAAAATGTATAAGGTTACTTTTTATTGTTAACTAGCGGACCCGACAGACTTCGTCCTCTCAAAAAGATTTGTATAGTGGCAGTTTTATGTTCCTAATTATTTTATAGATAATGTCGCATAGCCAACCAAATCGCAAAAAAGTCTAAAGGACCTATTACATTTTGTGGCTATTCAATTTTGGAACGTGACATTAAATCCTCCAACGATGTATTCTGTGCTCCAACGCACGCACGCACACTGTTTTGATAGATATGATTGAATTTCAACTATATGTAGCGTTAATAAAGCGCAAATAGACTCTTTGATGTTAGGAACACACCTTCATTGCTTAGACAACAGTGAGTGCATGCAATATGAACTTTATACAATAACAATAAAGCTCAATTCGACTGTACGTTTTAGTTAGAAAACGTTTGCATGGGAAAATAAAAGGGCTATTTTTAGGGTATTTCCGATAATTATTCGAATTTTCCTCATTGTAAAAACCCTCCTTGAACTTCAACGAACATTAACAAAAAAGAATTGGCCAAATTGGTCCAGGCGTTGTTGAGTTATGGGCTTACCAACACATTTTGCGATTCATTTTTAATATAATTAAAAATTATGCATCACATAACATTTCGTTCAAGTTCGGTAACTGTATCATGTACGCAATTTTTACTTATTGATTTTAATTTTAAGTATCTCATATTTCAAAATATATTAAGTCTGTATCGACACACACTAAGGAACACACTCGTATTTATCACACACACATTTGCCCCCACCGGAATTCACACCCGGGTTGAAACCGGTGTACCAACCATTTCGACTACGGAGTTCGTCTGAATCTTCGTCTGCGCAGGATTACTATTTTGAGATGCTTAGATTAGCACGGCGTAGAAAAGAAATAATTGCAATCTACGTGTTATTATGATGTATATTATTGTAGTCTAATTGAAATTCATTCAGTAGTTTTTACGTGAAAGAGAACACATCCATCCATACTTACAAACTGTCGCGTTTATAATAGTAGTATATAAGGATGAATGTAATTGAATGAAATAATACGAAAATAGCTTGTCAGCGAACTAAAAGGGCGTTAGTCACGACAAAGTTTAAGGTCAAAAGTTGCTAACTACAGATAATTTGTAACTTCTGAACTGGCGTAGAAGTGATAAGGATACGCCCGCCAAGTGAAGCTCAGTACGAGCCTGAGATCTCAACCCTAGTTTGTTTTCACTTGTCCGATTTAAACAACTTCACTTAAAATGGACATTTATAGAGCTGACACTATATTTATTTTATTAATATTTAAATCCAAATACCCGCTTGAGATAAGATCAAAATCAAAATCAAAATAATATTTATTCAACATAGACCTTTACAAGCACTTATTGACGTCAACAAACAAACCAAAAAAAAGCTTAAAAGAAAAACAAAAACCTTGTCCGTATGTGCGAATAAGGAAAAGAAAAAGAAAAAATATATTGACTCGACACCTGTTCGGAAATTGGGAGAGTCTTCTCGAGAAGAACAGGCAAGAAACTCTGAAGGTCAAAAATAAAGCGGTCGAATATACACCCTTATTTATTTTGTTTTGAGGGGAAATGCACCTTATGCACCGTGACAGCGCGCTGGCTAAGCGCGGCCGTGTGTGGGGCTCTCCGGTCTGGGTGAACCGGCCTATCCACTAAAATCCCCCAGTGTTCTCTAGGCATATGCGGAGCACATAGCAGGGTGTGCTTTCGCGATTTGACCTACAACTGTTCGAGCCAACGCCAAGGGAGGGACTGTCCGAGAACACCTGGACAGTCTCTCAGATGGAGAGACATATATATACCCTATCGAACACCTATGGGACGAGTTAAAGCGGCGTGTTCGGCCTTGCCAGCCAGTTCCACAAACGATGCAGGAACTGGAAACTGCTATAGAAGAGGAAAAGGAGATGATACCTCAGAATTTCATACGACTAATTAAGTCTATGCCTAATCGTATGAGGGCTGTCGTAGGTGCCTTTGGAGGTAATACTTCTTATTAACATTTCATTGTGATAAAACGTTCGATTTCTTTAAAGACCAGACTACTACTTTTGTCCTTCACCAAGGCGTATATCCAAGGCGTGCATGTGTAACCAAGACACTCGTGCAGCCAGTCTGCAATAGCCGAATGCTATCAAAGTCTTTTGTAGTGACGGCTGTGCGTCTATGGAACAGACTACCGGTAAATATCCGCGAGAGCTCATCCGATATAGTATTTAAAGTGAGGCTAAAGAAGCATTTATTGAAAGTTTCTAGTTAACTTTATTTTTATATAAGTAGTATATAATAATATCTTATGTACTTAATTTAGATTAGTTTTTATTTGATATTTGTATATTTAAGCATAATTATATATTATTAGTATTTATTTTATATAGTTTATGTACCCATGTATCTTGATTTTTTTTTCTCAATCTCTCCCACGTAACAGTATAAGTCACTTGACACCGAGTAAGGTAGGCTGGAAGAGATCCCTTTTAGGGATAAGCCCACCCATGTACACATCCAATCACTGCATAATTTTTTTTTACTGTAATGTCTTTTGTGATATAAAGAATATATATATACTTATATTGGACTTATACCATCTTATACGCGTCACTTTTTTTTTTAAACGTCTCCCCACACTAGGATTTTTATCCTGTGTCGTGGGTGCAGTCACAAACATAGAAACACATGCACAAACACCCAGACCGGAACAATTTTTTTTTATTTTTGACACAAAAAAGTTTGGTAACCTCTGGTGCATGCAGTCCACCACTCTGCACGGGGTCTGCGTGGTCGATTAAGGAATAATCGCCCTAACATACGAGGGTAAGCTCGAGCCACTCGGTGGGGACGTATATGGGATGTGATGATGAATTGATAGTACATTACGATATTAGTGCGTTATGATACCAATACGAACCAATATGCACGTATATCGTATGACGTTTTTTAACACATTTGCGAGAAAACAAAAAGAAAAAACATTTAAATAAACTCAATCTGTGAATGCACACTGTTGCGTTCCCGCCATTTTACTACTGATTGACGCCGCGCGGCGATTAGTTCGAAATTTGAATAGCAACAGCGCGCGAAATGGCAAATAATACTGTTATGGAATTTGTACAGACTATAACTTAACTATTTGCTTTGGTAACACATGCGTTTTTTATGACCCGCTTTACATATCGCACTAATAATACAATAGTGTATCAACTCAAAATCGATCATTTTTCAGAATCAACAAAAATCTTATTACTCACTTCATGTAATAGTTGCAAATTGAATAACTGTCACATAAGTTTTTTAATTTATCCTTATTCTGTTTTTGCACTAATCGAACGACGGTCTTGATCACGCGTGAGGAATCAAATTTTGCGTGTATTTATAGTATTATGTCAAGTACGACGTTGAGTTGATACACTATTGTATTATTAGTGCGATATTTAAAACCGGTGGAATTACATTAGCTTTACGAGCAAAGGTATTAAAAAACCTATTATTAAATTACTACGTAAATTAGGTATTATTTCAATTGAATTGATTAATTTGATGATAAGTTAGTTAAGTTCAACGGGTGCTGAATGGAAATACTGGAAATGTACGTTTGATAATTTTTAATTACGCAAAGAGCGTATGCTGCGCCAGTAGATAGTACTCCGGATCTAACTAGTTGTTAATCAAAAATGGCCAAGTCAAAGTCAAAATATTTGTTGCAAACAAAGATGCACCTTGGCAAGGTATAGCCAACTTAACATTAGAAAGTGATTACATAATAAAATTAAAACAGAATAAAAATTGTACACTTATATTACATTAAATTTAAAATGGAATTATATTGTATTATAGTCGTTCAGTTATAATTGAGAAAAACAATACATTATTATATAATTGTTAATTAAACAATATGACCACATATCGCCACATGTAATCGAACAATCAATGACAATATTACATACAATTTGGCAATTGATGAATTATAAATCAAACCAAAGAAAATGATAACATAGTCGATTGTTTACATCAAGAAAAAAGCATTAAGGACCATTCAGAAAGGTATTTAAATAAATATCACCATTTTATACATTATATACTTCATTACTATTCATTTTGTAGATTTAATATGTTTTATTTCTAGTATAGCCAAAGATAGAGTTTTCTACGTAAAGAATATGAATAGATAACCTTTAAATAACATATTTTTTTTGACTCGGAGTACATTTAGATTTGACGATTCAAAATACGCATAACGAACACTATCTACTTATGTGGCGGACTTGACTTGTCTCATTAATTGACTTAAAAATATTTTGTTTAACAGGAGTTCAATATATTTTTGCGCGTCTGTTGTCACGTTCTACGGAGATTCAACAAAGTTTGATAAAATAAAAATGAATTGGTTGCCATTTGCAACATATTTATCATAAAATAATGAAGATAACTTCTTGTGAATCAGTATACCATTTTATTTAGGAAAACGTAACCTGGTATATAACGTAACGCTAATTGACAATATTAAGACTAGAAACAGCATAATACTACAATCCGGCACTCGAAAGAGTGCATTTTGGGTGTGTCCGTTTCATATGCTAAGTATAATTAAAGTTTATTTTCGAAAATCATATTTCGGACAATCAAGAAATGAACCTTATTTCATTCACGTAAGGATCTGAAGACACCTGTCAGAAACACATTCTCTCAGCGGCTGGACTGTAGTAGGCTTATTAATGTGACATGTCTCTACTTTTATCTTGTTTAGTATCCATAAAGAAAGTTGTAAAAGATCTGTTTTACAGCTGGACTTCACTAAAACGATTGGACTTTTCAACACCAATTTTTGATGACTTAAAAAAAAGTTTTTTTTTTGTAGTTGTAGTACGAAAATCGCCTCTATTACAAACTACAAGAGTTGTGTTGTCACATGGTCAACATATAAATGTGTATCCACTGCTGTGTGTTCTTACATAGAATGTAAAATACTATTACTGAAAATTAATCTCGTATTGGTCCCACAATTAGGGTGAATTATTCTAAGCAATAATACTCGAGAAATAATTTTTCAAGTATTAAGCGATAAGTGACTAGGAACCATTCTTAATATTGTTAACTTACCGATCTTTTTGTAAACTCTTCATAATACAATAACTCGAAATTACCTTCGGCACGTAACGCAGTGGCACGGACACGCAGTTTGTTTCTTCGTGTGGCATCGGCATTGAACCCCGATTTCTTTGTTTTAAACAATTACTACATTTGATACATAATAGTTTATTTCTTATTTATAAATCTTTATTGCAAATTACAAAATTGTGATATGATATATTGTATCAGTAAATCATTGGGTCTTACAGAGTGTTGGCTGTAATTCTAAGGTTAAATTATAGTCAGTTATAAAATAATAAAAGTAAGTTGAGTTCCGATATAATTGAAAAGAACATGTAAATATTATCCAACGAAATATGCTTATTCTGGCCATAAAACAGTTACAATTAAAAATTAATAAAACATAACATTTGAATTTGGAATTTGCCGTACTTGTATAAATGTATACCTATTATGTTTTCTCATATTCGCGCCAATCGGTTGTCAAATATTTTGTATTATTAATATTGAAATGAGAAAGAGATATAAATAAAATAGATTGCATTACATAAAATACATATGAAGGCTAAGTTTTGAAAATCTCCATCCACTTGTTGTTCCTCTAAAGTTTGCCAATATTAATATGTATAATGAAACCTGGTTTGTGACAGAAAAAGATCTGGCTCTCCAAGCACAATTTTTACGAAAAAGGTGTTCATAGCAAGAATCGAAGAAATCCTATTAGAATGAAAAATATTTTTTGTAGCGTAATGATGAAGACAAGAGAAGCATATACTCGTATAACCATGTTGCGTATTTTAAAAGATGACTCAAGACTTGCAGCTTGTAAGAGACATTTGTCTTTCTTTGGTGGTAAAATCAAAACTACTTATAGGAGCGTTAGTGACGTTGAGGTCTCGGCATTGCCGGCAGTAATAAAAAGAAATTTAAACAATAATAGAAATAAAGGGAAATAAAATTATATACTCACGCCTCTTTCTCATGAGGGTAGGTAAAGATCATAGTTTTCCAGTTGCCACGATCCCAACATACGACCGTCGACGACCTCCATAGTCGAGTGGTTCGTACACCGGTTTCAAGGTGTCGCCATCTCCGAGGTCCCGGGTTCGAATCCCGGTGGGGCAGATGTTTGTGTGATGAATGCGAGCATTTGTACCTTAGTCATGGTTGTTGATATATATTTCAATAAAAATTATTTATATATGTATAATATATGTATGTCTATCCGTTACCCTAGATCCCATAGCACAAGCTTTACAGAGCTTAGTTTGGGCTAGGCTAATTGGAGTAAGTCTAACAAATATTTATTTTATTTTATATATTTATACCTTATAGCTTCCTCGACTTCAATAATGCTTTCAAGTACACTCGTCGATTACGGGTACTCTTCATCTAACCACCTTCAATATTTAACTTATTTGGTTCAATTATGTTTGTCTAAGTTCGTCTCTAGCAACTGGTACATTCATATTTGCCTTGTAAATTTTTTTCGTTAGACGTTTTCGTCCATCCTTTTACGTGACCAAATCATCAAGCCAAGTAAGTCCAAATCATCTAATAAAAATATTCTCGTCTTTAACTTCACTGTGCATAGTTTAATACTGTTTATAACATCAACTCTATGTTTATATCATACCAGCGAGCACTTCACTTCGAAACATCAGGCTGGCGTCTCATCAATCAAACTATGGATCGGTCCTATCTATTTGGCAAACAAGTGACAAGTCTATTTGGGACAAGATTTTTTACAGATACGAGTAATTCTGAAAGACTGATTTATAGTCTATATCACAAAATAATTTACATAGTGTCAGTAATAAATAGATTTATAAAAGTATATTTTATTTTTTTGTTAATACTTTTGTTTATAGCTAGAGGTACTTATAATGGATTTAATAAACTGCATTGTTTTCTACCAGTCAATAAATGGGTCAAGCAGATATAATTAATGTGACAGTACAACGATAATTAAGTCTAAATGTCTAAACTATACAAATCATATAAAATACTAGCTGTTGCCCGCGACTTCGTCTGCGTAAATTTCGAGTTGAAACCTACCTACCTATAACCTGTGGCTCTGTCTACCCCGCAGGGGATAAAGACGTTATCTTATGTATGTATTGTATCATGATGATGAATTGTCTTTAGATTTTAAATTTCCCATGTAACTTATGTAAGAATGGTGTACATTATAATTCGCAATATTATCATGCCTTGAGTTCATTAAAATAACGATAACTTTTTTTTTAATGAACCGATTTTGATGAAACAAAGTTTAAATATTATTCTGAGTTAAAAAAAAGCAAATAGTGAAAGTTTCAAGCAAATCGGTTCAGTACTTTCGGAGATAAACGTGAACAAACATACAGACAGACAGACAGACAGACAAAAAATTCCAAAAAATTTTTTTTGCTTTCTAATAATCTATTTAAGTGCCCCTCTATCCATTTCAGTCAAAAATATTAAATGTACAGACAAAATATTTTTACTGTCTTATTATATGTATAGATAATTTACTCTAAAATGCTGAGAGAGATAAGAGATAAAAAATAGACCTTCAGAGTTTCTTGCCTGTTCTTCTCGAGAAAGCTCTCCCAATTTCCGAACAGGTGTCGAGTCAATATATTTTTTCTTTTTTTTTTCCTTATTCGTACGTACGGACAAGGTTTTTGTTTTTTTTTTTATTTAAGCTTTTTTTTTTGTTTTGTTTGTTGACGTCAATAAGTGCCTGTAAAGGTCTATGTTGAATAAATATTATTTTGATTTTGATTTGATTTTGGCTGTCAAACTAGCATACTGTCCACATGATGTTAAATGTAAGAGTAATGTCTTTTTTAATACAGTTGCTCAAAAAGTGGCGTATTGCAGGGACGTGTAGCGTTCGGGATCTGGGCTATTTCACACTCGTGCTTTTTCTTTCCCAACTGACAAAATAATTTTCAAAAAAAAAAAACAACCATGAAGAAATAGCTACGTTTCTTGGCTGGATGCTGAGTGTTACACTGGGCATAGTTTCAGAAGGACCTCTGCTACATTATTGGCAGATTCAGGAGCCAATTTGACGTCCTTAAATAAAGCGACTAGGTGGTTGGAAATCGGACAAAGTTGCAGAAAACTATATTGGTGATTCATTAAACAACAAACTAGAAACTGGTAAAAAGAACACACATTCCATTAATTTAAGGTCCAGTCCGTCTCCTTCACATGATGAGAACGTCGTCCATCTACGAGTACCTTCGTTGATAATGATAATTCATCAGATCCAATTCCATCAACTAGCAAACGCCATTGTATGACAAATATACATGAACAATTAACAATCATACGAAATTAATAATAGTTTGTCTCACAGTAAATATGCAACCTAAAACTTCCCCAGTTAGTATAAAAAACCGTACCAATTTCAATGTATATGTGAATTATAACTTTTATAAGAAATAAATGATTAGTTAATTGAGTTTATTGTTTTTTTATAATTTGATTAAATTGCTTCATTTTTTCTCAACTGTATTGAAAATAGTCGTTCAGTACACGTACGGAACCGTCATTGCAACTCGATCCAACTGTCAACCCTCGCCTTCGGCTCGGGTAGACATTTGTCGGGACTCTTTGCAATGACAGCCATTCCGTACTAGTAATGAAATATACTATTTTATAAGTGTAATATAATGGCCACTGCCCATTAAGCACATAGCACAATAGAGCAGAAAGTCGTAATAAGGGAAGACTAAGGAAAACAAAATTTTAGGTTATCGAGATATTTTCTGATTAGCCTAGAACGTTATATGGACATACGCTAAGGCAGAATTTAGTAGAAGCCGACATAATGAATCTAATGGGAAGATCACTGTAGACGTGGGGACCCCGAAAGAATTCCCTGTCTTGTCCTCCTGTCTTCCGTTGCGGAATAAAGGTAATAACGGGTCTCCATTTAATACCGACTAAATATTAGATCTTTACAATTGCGCGGAGTCATTTTATTTATAATTGTTAAACTTGCCTATGAGTTTAACAATTGTTTTTGAATGTCTTTCTCTTAATCAAATGTCTTTGAATAACTAATTAATTATTAAATGTAGAGGCAGTTTGATTGTGTGTAATGGGCTGAAGATCTGGGTTGGCACTGCTTAGGCAACATATGATGGCAAGTGTCCAGAGGTTGTGTGCATCTGTTCTATTTTTTTAAATATTGATAATAGACAATTTGCAGCTTCCTAACCAGGAGTCTGACCTAATACTATTTTACTGTAGTCATAAAATTGTAATGGCGCTATAAAAGTCATTTACATCGGTAACGAGGTAGTAACTATTAAAAACTTGAGCAATCCAAAAGCTAATTAGGTCTTATTTAGTTGTCGGTGATTTACGAGTAAACGTGCTTTTTCTTCATTCAAAACACTTTTTTCTTTTACCAGGAATACTCGCTCAGTAGTTTTTCATTAAAAAAGCTTTTACGATGACATAAAATAGCGCAGGAACAAATTCAATTCTTCGACACTATCCCTACTAATATTTATAAATGCGAAATTCGTAAATATGGTCCACCCATATTTGGTGTTTGGATTGGAAATGGATTTTAATTAACCTGTACAATAATATAGCTGAATAATATGTAATACTCTAATTTATACAGATATTGTGTGAATTGTCCAAAATATGAAGATAGATACGCAGACGAAGACGCGGGGACCAGCTAGTAAAGTATAAAACAATTATAATGGGCAAGGCAGGCGAGTATAACTTGAACTTGAAAAGAATCGATAAAGTTTCCGTTCTTAGTATGACATTTTCTTCCGCAGTAAACAAACTTGTTTACACACTAGAGTCGAGGAAATTAATGGGTTATGAATTAATGAACACCTAACTAGTTATTTAAACACTTAATATATATATATATAATATATATATATATATATATATATATATATATATATATATATATATATATTATTATATTTACTATTTTAATGTAAACTATTATAATCTGTATGTGAATGTTTTCAAAATAACTTTTTTTATGGTCATTCTTTTTATGAGCGCTATTTCTTGTGATTTTTAGTTATTGTTAAATACTATATTGTAACTGCTACCACTAAGTGTGTGTCTAATTATGTGCAGGTAAAATATTATGTGTAATTATTATTTATTTTATTTATTTTATTTATTATTGTTATGGAAGACCGACAGCACATAAAACATAAGAGATTTTTTTTTTTTTTTTATATATATAACAGTTGGCCAATAATGGGTCTTCACGTATGGAAACATACATTGAACTAAGATTAGGTGTGAACAATTAGTACTATTAAATATTTAAGATCCGAACTAATCATCTTAAAAATCCTCACTAAGTACACGCCTCACTGTCGCCAAGCTCAATGTTTTTACATTTACACAAATCATTTAAAGTCTTACTAGCTCGCAACAAGAAAGAGTTTTGCCGATAGTTCGACGCGGCCACTGAGATGTAAAGGGGGGTATAGTGCCTGGTAGACCTAGTTGGTACGTTGAATTTCAATTTTGATAACAATTCAGGAGAGTCAATTTTTCCTTGTAGAATTTTCAAAAGATATATTACATCTGCTACTTCCCGTCTTTTGACTAAAGAAAGCAGGTGAAAGCGAGAGCACAAATTTAGGTAATTTTCGGAGTCATAGCCGATTCCAAGACGATAACATAAAAACTTTACAAATTTCATTTGAAGTCGTTCAATGCGCTGGATGTACTTTATATATCGCGGATTCCAGATTTCAGAGCAATATTCCAGGATGCTTCTCACAAACGTGCAATATAAAATTTTAATAGTTTTAATTTCTTTGAAACTGCTGCTGCTTCGCATCAGAAACCCCAAAGCTTTGAACGCCTTTTTTACTATACTCTCAACGTGATCGCCAAAGAGAAGCTTCGAATCATGTACAACCCCTAGGTCCCGAGCTACATAACTCCTTTCCAAGCTATGGTGTCTTAAGGCATATGAAGAGGGAACATTAAAACTCTTTCTTGAATAAGTAGATACTGAGCACTTCAATGGATTCAAGTCGAGCCTATTTATTAATGTTTCTTTTATTATTCAATGTTAATTTTTGCAAGTTGTATAACTTCAATTCTTGTTGTAATAAACTTGAGGGGCTGTGTTAAGTTTATATTGTTTGTAGAACAAGTGCCACCCTTTGTATATTAGTTTGTATGATGCCAGTGTATCTGTGGAACCGAAAATTGATTTTGTTCTGGAAATTACTATCGTGTGAATTGTACTGATCTGCGAATAAATGGTTACCTAGCTGAAGGTTGTATTTTAATAGTCACCATGTCACCGTAAACCTGTGAGCCTCCGACTAGCTCTTCCAAACAAAATCAAAATCTAGAAAAATGTAATATATATTATATTATTATTAACGTATTTCGCACAAATTAAAAATTATACCAACCCAAACAAAATCTCTCTCTATGACAACTCTTGTCATGTCAGGTACACCGTTCAAAGAATTTTTCAAAAACCATAAAGACAAAATGCGACCTATAAGGGTGTTCCTGTTACAACTATACCAGGTAGTATGAAATATCCGTATATTGATATACCTCGTAACCCCTTAATAATATCACCATATAACTTACGTAAATTTTGTCTTCTGAAAGGTATAGCTTTAGAATATACTTTACCATACTCTCCATCTAGCAATGGAGTAGCGGAACGAATGAATCGAAGTTTATATAACAAAGCAAGGACTATGCTTATAGAAACTCGGCTTCCGAAAAGTTTGTGGGGTGAAGCTGTAAAATGTGCAGCTTTTCAGATAAATCGATGTACTTCTATTGCTATCAATTACAAAACTCCTTGTGAAGTTTTATATGGTACTAGGGATTTGAACAAACTTCGCGCATTTGGTGCAAAGGCATGGGCTTACATTTTACCAAAAACCGACAAACTGTCGGAAAGAGCACATGAGTACAGAATGGTAGGTTATAGCAGGACTGGGTATAATTTATGGGATCCTGAGAATAATAAAATCGTCGTGTCACGAGATGTGAGATTTGATGAAAACAACATTATATACAATGGAAGTAATGAAACTGATATTGCAGAAGAAAGGGTCAGGTGTAATATTTCAGAAATTCAGTCAGAAAATAATCAAAGTATTTTTGAACCTGAACAAAGTTATGAGAATGGACAAGATGTTATAGTTGACAATATGAATAATAGTGACAGAACTGTAGAACGACAGGAAATATTTGAAGAGTGTGTTGAAGAGAATATTAATGAAAGAAGCGGCATTGTAAATGAGCAAGAGGTGAAATCAAGAAATGGCAGAATTATTAAACTTCCGAAAAGGTTAGATGATTACGAAATATATACAGCTTACAGTTTGTGCATGGGTGATCCAGGTTCATACAAAGAAGCTGTTGAGAGAGGCCAAGACTGGCAAGACGCAATTGAAAAAGAATTAACTTCTCTTGAAACTTTGGAAACCTGGGAAGAATCGGAATTGCCTGTGGATAAAAAAGCCATAGATACTAAATGGGTTTTTGCTACTAAAAAGGATGGCACGAAGAAAGCTAGATTAGTAGCGAAAGGATTTCAGGTGGAAACATTGTTTAATGTATATTCACCCGTAGCTCGCATGCCCACAATTCGTATGATGCTGAGTCAAGCTGTACAAAATGATATGCATATGAAACAATTAGATATTCCAACGGCTTTTTTGAATGGTTTTTTAAAGGAGGATGTTTATATTAAACCACCTTTAGGAGTAAAGGTTGAAAAGGGTCTTGTTTTAAAATTAAAAAGATCACTTTACGGCTTAAAGCAAGCTCCTAAATGCTGGAACGAAAGGTTTCATTCATTTTTAATAAAAAATAGTTACGTACAGTCAAAACATGATTTTTGTTTATATATTTTAAATGATGTGTTTTTGTTAGTATATGTCGATGACATCATTCTAATGTCAAAAAGTGAAATACATTTGAATATGTCATATGAATTACTAAAAAGTGAATTCAATGCTAAGGACCTGGGAATTGTGAGTGCTTATTTGGGTTTGGATATTGTTAGAACGGTAGACTCAATATCAATTTCGCAAGAATCAGCAATAAATAGATTGCTTCATAAATTTAAGATGACCGATTGTAAAGGAGCTGAAACGCCTATGGAAATGAATTTCACAATAGATGACAATGAACCTATTGTCTTGGATATACCATATCGTGAGCTTATAGGTAGTCTTTTATACTTAGCTACATCAAGTAGACCTGATATTTGTTTCGCAGTATCTTTCTTAAGTAGATTTTTGGACCAACCCACTTTATCACTGTGGAAAGCGGCTAAGCGTGTCTTGCAATATCTTAAAGAAACAAAATCAAAATCTCTCGTATATAAACGGAATAGCAAATATAATTTGGTTGCCTATACGGATGCAGACTGGGCAGGTGATAAAAGGGACAGGAAAAGTATGAGTGGTTCTGTAGTATTCTTTGGTAATCATTTGTTGGCCTGGTTCTGTAAAAAACAAAACGTTGTCGCCTTATCAACAGCCGAAGCCGAATATGTAGCTGCGGCTCTAGCATGTGCAGAATTAATGTGTTTAAAAGGTTTGTTACAAGATTTTATTTGCTCTCCAAATGCAATGTTACTTGTGGATAATCAGAGTGCGATTAAGTTGATGGAGTCGAATGAAAATAGTAAGCGGTCAAAGCATATTGATATTAAATACCACTTCATAAAGGACTTAATCAACAAACGTGATATAGTTGTTAAATATGTTTGTACTAATGAAAATGTGGCAGATATATTAACAAAAGCCTTAGGAAAACTTAAACATAGATATTTTGTTGAAAAACTAGGTTTTATTTGATAGATTCTATTGCATGTAACTTTATTAGTAAGAACGATTCACCACGTAGTTAAGTCATGCTATTTAAGAAAATATTGAATATTTCATTTGTTATAGTTGTTATAGTAGTGTTTCTTATTTTATGTGCCAATTCTTATTCAGTGGTGAATTAGAATTGAGGGGGGATGTTGAGGTTTTAGTTTCCGATGAGTTGTCACTGGTTGGTTACCTAGGTTACGTTTTTGTTATTGACAATTATAATATGTAATATTTGGTGTATGTTTTGTTTCGAATAAAAGTTCTCGGAGATCGAACAATGAATATTGGTTTTACTGATTAGGAATATGGAGACTTCTACAGGTAAATAAAATATTATAATTCTAAGAAGGTACACCGTTCAAAGAATTTTTCAAAAACCATAAAGACAAAATGCGACCTCAGGAACTATACCAGGTAGTATGAAATATCCGTATATTGATATACCTCGTAACCCCTTAATAATATCACCATATAGCGAGCGTCGAACTTTAAATATGGATAATTACATAACTCCCTTCCAATCGTTGTATTAGGAATACGTAAATTTTGATGTTTTAGAGCGATTGATCATCTAGCATTAGTAACAAATAAAGCTGTAGCAAACCGTATGTATTCATTACCGAGTAACGGGTACGCTATCTACGAGTAGTATCGATTTCGTTACTCGCATGTTTCGAATCATGACCACATACACTGTTTCAGTCACGCAATGTACAGTTGATGCGTGTATTGAAACGTTTCTTGCTGATCGTATGTTTTGCCGCACCTAGTACATATTCTTATAAGATTCTTATAAGAATGCCGCACCTAGTACATATTCTTATAAGATTGCCGCACCTAGTACATATTCTTATAAGATTGCCGCACCTAGTACATATTCTTATAAGATTCTTATAAGAATATGTACTAGGTGCGGCAAAACATACGATCAGCAAGAAACGTTTCAATACACGCATCAACTGTACATTGCGTGACTGAAACAGTGTATGTGGTC
Organism: Scirpophaga incertulas; assembly: GCA_036419045.1. Classification (NCBI taxonomy): domain Eukaryota; kingdom Metazoa; phylum Arthropoda; class Insecta; order Lepidoptera; family Crambidae; genus Scirpophaga; species Scirpophaga incertulas. The sequence continues at coordinate 21,827,612 of CM071635.1, read as the reverse complement.
ATGATACGAAACATGCGAGTAACGAAATGTTTTCGTGAGTTAAGTTTCGTTACTCGATACTAGATAGCGTACCCGTTACTCGGTAATGAATACATACGGTTTGCTACAGCTTTATTTGTTACTAATGCTACATGATCAATCGCTCTAAAACATCAAAATTTACGTATTCCTAATACAACGATTGGAAGGGAGTTATGTAATTATCCATATTTAAAGTTCGACGCTCGCTATATGGTGATATTATTAAGGGGTTACGAGGTATATCAATATACGGATATTTCATACTACCTGGTATAGTTGTAACAGGAACACCGTTATAGGTCGCATTTTGTCTTTATGGTTTTTGAAAAATACTTTGAACGGTGTACCTGACATGACAAGAGTTGTCATAGAGAGAGATTTTGTTTGGATTGGTATAATTTTTAATTTGTGCGAAATACGTTAATAATAATATAATATATATATATATAACATTTTTCTAGATTTTGATTTTGTTTGGAAGAGCTAGTCGGAGGCTCACAGGTTTACGGTGACATGGTGACTATTAAAATACAACCTTCAGTTAGGTAACCATTTATTCGCAGATCAGTACAATTCACACGATAGTAATTTCCAGAACAAAATCAATGTTCGGTTCCACAGATACACTGGCATCACAAAGTAGTCTCAGATAGATACAAACTAACATACAAAGGGTGGCAGCACTTGTTCTACAAACAATATAAACTTAACACAGCCCCTCAAGTTTATTACAACAAGAATTGAAGTTATACAACTTGCAAAAATTTACATTGAATAATAAAAGGAACATTACACATAATATTTTACCTGCACATACGAGTAATTAGACACACACTTAGCGGTAGCAGTTACAATATAGTATTTAACAATAACTAAAAATCACATGAAATAGCGCTCATAAAAAGAAACTAAGAAAATTATGAATTTAAATTAATCTAAATAAGATTCAACTTTTTCATGAAATGGATATGTTTGACAGTCGGTAGAGACTTTATGAATATATCTGACACATTTTCATCAGTAGGCACATATGAAATAGATACAAGTTTTTTGTTTACAATATCCTTAATATAATGATATTTAATTGCTGTATGTTTAGAAGTTTTGTTATTTATTTTATTCTGTATTAACATAATAGTGCTTTGCTTATCAATAAATAAACAACTTGGAATATTAATTGTCTTATTATTTATGAAATCTGCTAGTAAACCATTAATATACATGAGCTCACTAACAGTGTGGGCACCCGCTACGAACTTAGCTTCAGCAGTCGATAGTACTGTGCATGTTTGCTTCCGAGAAAACCATGTTATTAGATATATAGCACAACCACTAGTGCTTTTGCGGTCTGTCTTGTCTGCAGCCCAGTCAGCATCCGAGTAAGCCTTAAGAATAGTAGAATAGTAGTAGTAAAGACCTTTCATATAGCAGCCCCTTTCCAGATGTTCCTTTGAGGTAATGCAATACCCTCTTACCTGCTTTCCACAAGGCCTGTGTAGGTCTGTCCAGAAATCTGCTTAAGTACGAGGTGGCATATGTTATATCAGGGCGACTGTTTGTTGATATTTAAAGTAATGACCCCACTAACTCTTTAAAAGGAACATTGATTATCTCTGAGTCAGTATCAGCGGTGTAGTTTACTTCCATTGGAGTAGACACTTTCTTACTATCTTTAACATCAAATTTTTCTAACAATTTATGTATCATCTCACTCTGTCTTCTAATCTACCCTTCTTCATTGTTATTTCCAATCCTAAGTAGATCTTCACTTCTCCCAAATCTCTAACTTTAAATTCTTCCTTAAGTTGACTTAATATTTTCTCATCATCTCCTAGAATCAAAATATCATCTATGTATAATAAAAGCCATACATTTCCATTCAAATAAAGACATGAGTCATACTTAGATTGAACATAACCGATCTTTGTAATGTATTCATGGAATCTATTGTTCCAGCATTTAGGTGCTTCCTTCAAACCATACAATGCTTTCTTCAACCTAAGAACTCTTCCTTCTCTTATTTGTAATCCTTGTGGGCATTTAATATACACATCCTCTTCCAAGTTTCCATTTAGAAATGCGGTTGGCACGTCTAACTGTATCAGTGGCTTGTCTAGTTGAACGGCAATACTCAACATTAATCTAATAGTAGATTGTTTAGCTACTGTAGAGTAATTATTAAATGAGTTCGGTTGTTGAAACCCCTTGATCACAAGTCGGGCTTTCTTTGTGCCATCCTGTTTTGTTCGAAAGATCCATTTTGTATCTATGGCTTTACATTTGTAAGGTAGTGTTGCTTGTTCCCATGTTTCTAATTTCTTCTGTGAATCTAACTCTTTTTTGGTTGCTATTTGCCAGTCTTCGTGTTTTACAGCTTCATCAAAATCTTGAGGATCCCCTGACAGTAAACAATATGCTGCATAATTTAGGTCATAATCTTCTAGTTCCTTTGGTTTACGTACTTGTCTTCCTGACTTAGTCTTATATTCTTCTGTTTGCTCGCTTGTGTAGCAATGGGTGTAGGTATCTTTCCTTTTGTCACAATTTTTAATCACATGCCCATGCATTCCGCACCCGTAACATACTATAAATGCCTCTTCACTGGTAGTTGGACACTGATTTAATTTTAGTTCTGCATCTAACATGCCTTTATGGTTTCTATTTCTAGTGACTTACCATTTGTAATCATGGTTTCAATCGCTGTGATTAAATTGCCATACGCGGGCGGTAGCGATGATAGTAAATAGCAAGTCTGGTCCATTTTATCTACTTCTGCCCCGACAGCACTTAGTTCTCCTAACAATGAATCAAATTTCAGGAAATAATCTTGGAATTTTTCAATTAGACCGCACTTTAACATTATAAGTTGCCTTTTGAGGCGTAACTTGTTGCTCACACTTTTCCGTTCAAATATGTCTTCCAATTTGCACATCACCTCTTCCGCTGTTTTGCAATTTTTGACAATTTCTACATATTTTACAACATATAAAACTTTTTTAGAATCAAATAGCCAATTATAGGTTGTCACAGATAATAATTAAAAAATCGTAAACACATAAAACATGGTGTTTACATACACAGCATACTAAAATATTTAACATTACTTAGCTATGAATTAGCAAAGAACAGGCGACTTCAATTAGACAACATTTTTCGTAAATTAGAAGTTGGCCTCAGATAAATAGACTGATCCCAACTTACTGTACAAGTTTAAACAAATTCATATTATATATTGTCAAAACATTTGGCAACATTATTATTGAGGTATTAAAATAAAAACCAAGCATTGTTATGATTTAAGTAATCTTTAACAGTTATGAAAAAGGATATGCATTTCCCTATAATAGAGTCTCTAGTTTTTTGCATCTTGTACGTTGGAACGGCAAGATTCTGTTTATTTTCTATGTTTAATTTAAGAATTTAAAAGAAAATTTAAAAATTATTATAGTTCTTATGAACATAAATTAAATTTTCATAAATGTATTGACCTGCTAAGGTATATACAAATTTCCTTGAATAAGCCCTGTAGAGATTGCTGAAATAGTAAAGTTATTGAAATAAATGTTTGTTATTAGGCAGTAGGAGATTTACTATGTTTATATACTGTAGTATTAAATTTAGAAGTATTGGATTGATATGTAACGATGGAAACAGTTCCGGGGCTTTTTGCCAAAAGGCTTCGATATCATTCGATTAGTTTTGTTTCGCACAAAAGCCTAGCAACAGGTCTTCTCTCATTTTGTAGGCGCCCGGCGATTTCTGGAAGATAAATTGCATTTCAACACCCCATTCTGTCTTAATCACCAATTAAAATGTATACCAACGATTATCATAGCAATCAGTTACATTTCAATGATACTAAATCATCGCCAATTTTACTGATGGGTAAGAAAATAGATTTTGAAATTAAAATTTATTTTATAGATGAAGCTTATGTTACTTGGATCAAAGAAAAATGATTTCTTAAATATAAGACTTTAGAGATAAAGATAATTTTTTATTAATTAAGAATAAAAATAATTAAAGATTTAAAAAGAAAGTACGCCATTTAGCTTTGTATAGGAAAGAACCAGCAAGAAAACGCCCCGGGGATATAATTTTTGTTTGCCTGTATTATTAGAAAATAGTGAAATGCAAGCTTCAGAGCAAATAGCTTAAGCCATCTTCCATTACAAGATTATCTTCACGAATTATATTTATAACGAATAACAAGTTTTTCGAGGGGAAATTCGCTTTCAATTCGTTTTATTAAATATCTTATTAATAGCAGATAGATATGCGCCACAGTAAAAGAATACATTTAAATCGCCAATAACGCACATAATTATTGTCAAAATTTTCTTGAATCTTATACTCGTATAACCTAAAGTTGGTACGTATAAATACCAACTTTAGGTTAGTATTACAGAATGAGACTAAAATTTAAGTATTAGCTATGTGGAAACAATATCATTTAGAAAGGTATTCTAACTTGGATTTAAAATTGTATTTTAGAATACGATTCTACGAATATTTGCAACTAATCATGCTATCCATATCCTATAGTATTTCCAACGGCAAACGGTAGGTTACACTTTATTGCTTTGATGGTATCGTTATAGAAACTAATTATCATTTTAATTACAGCAATTGAAATTTAAATGATATTGTATTCATTACTTTATCAGTTTGCGTATATGTTAGTTGCTACTTTCTGATTCGACTTATTATAGAATTATACTACTCTAAACAAAATTAGGGCCACTCTCTCTTGCTCTTGACCTGTTTCCTATTTTATTTGGGAACAGGGCGAGAGCAGACCAATAAATTAGTCGTAAAAGGCGACTCAGAATTAGAATTCTTGTCGTAGACGACCTGGTGCAAAAACAGCTGTCAGCTTTAGGTCACCGTCGGTGAGATCTGTCTTCGCCGGCATTAATTGCGGCAGTGCTGGCGGACGAGGGAGGTTGGAGGGTTGTGGCCGAAGAAAGTTTCTCTGTGAAGCAATTCTGTGAAGCAGTGGTCGAAGTAGGCGGCGCCGTGCTCGGTAGCACAGCTGCGGCGCCGGCGTCGCTGCGGGTCGCCGACGGGCGCGAGGAAGTCGCGCCCGCGGATACGGTGACCCGGGAGGGACCACACCCCTCCCGTGGCCGGGGGGCGTCGTCGGTGGAGATCGGTGGAGGTATTGTAGTTTCCCCCGAGGAGGGATCCCTTGTATCGGTAGGGAAGCGGAGGTTGGAGGATCCCGGAAGCCGCTTGGCGTTCCCGAGGGCCCCTACATGCCTGAGGAAGGATTTAATGCATTTTGCTCAGGGGAACAAAAAAAAAAGTCACCGTTGGTGGCGGGTAAATCACCAACAATTGCAATCCCAAAGAGGGCTAACGTCAGGCTGGCGACCGGTCGTAAAACTACTTGCCAAATCCTCAGCAATATGATAAAATTAGGGCTACTCGTTAATTTTAATGTCTGTTTTTGCCTTATTAATGTACAAACGATTTTGGGTCGCTAATACATTTTAATGATAAATGTTGCCTTCTGTGTATATGTAAAAGCTCGAACTACGGTAAATCTTAAGATTAATGACTAAGTCTTAGGATTTACCGACATGAATCGGTAAATGTAAGTATTTCAGAAAGAGGAATGATTTTTTCGGGTTTTTTACCTTTCAAATACAGTATATGGTAGGTTTTACCGCTGTCAACTGGTAGATGTTGGTTTTAGGAATAAAGCAATGAGTAATTCTTAATCATTTATTTCAATTAACTATTAGTCATAAGTTAGATACATACGAGTATTACACAGATATCAAACGATAGTAATTAAATAACTAATCCTAACTAATATTGAAATTGTTTTCATTTTGAAATTATTTTGTTAATAAGGAACTAATAATTTCAAAATCTTTGAAATACTTCCTAAGTAGTAAAAAATAACACAAGTAAAGTTATCTTCTCACAAACATAACGCTTACGTTGACTAATAACTGATCAGTATTTTCTATTTAGCGTTTAACAACGAGTCGATGCGCTGAACACATTATGACATGATTTTTTTTTCAACAATTACCCCTTTAATGTAAATCCTAAGCTTTACCAAGTGTTTATGGTGGTAAAAGTTCGAATCGCATACCTTTTTGGACATTTACCATAAAGAATTGGTAAATCTTGGGTTTTACTGGAAAATTTTAGAATTTTAGAATTTTTTGTAGAATATAAAACAAAAAGATAATAATGTAAAGTAGTAATTCCCGAATTGGCCACGTAGAACCCTAAGGGCCCACAAGGAGATTCGACGGGCGTCTCGACGTTGAGCGTGACAAAGAGTAGCGACTTGACTTCTCCTATTAATATAAGCAGATAATATTTTAACAAGCTCAGTGGTAAGCTAAGTTGTAAAACTTGCATATATTCAGTTTTTTTAGATAGATCTAATCATTACTTTTTTTTAGAGATTTATCTCGCTATATATCACGCGTGGAATCGTAATTTTAGGTAGCATTTTTAATGACTGAGGGTGTTATAAACGTAAGAGTAGACAAATATAATCAGAAGCTTCGAACTGCTAAGCTATCGGGAGTTACACGTGGTATTGTGAGTCAAGCATAAAAAGTAGAAGTATGCTGTAGTAGGGTATTTTTTATATAATTTTAAGGAGAATATTTCCGTCATACATGATTTCTGTGTATCTTTAACCATTAAGGTTGCACACGCGACCGGGGGAGGTAGTAGCTTCCCCCGAGGAGGGCTCCCCTCTAGGCAGGGGAGCGGAGGCTGGGGGTTCCCGGAAGTGGCTTTATGTTCCCGGGGGCTCCCTACACGCCTGAGGAAGGCCATCCCTGAGGTTTTTAGTGGGTAGGCCTCCCCCTTCTGGGGAGGAGAGCCCCACATAACCGCCGGCTCGCCACAGCCGGGGTATGCAATTTAATGCATTTTCCTCAGGGGAACAAAAAAAAAAAAAAAAAGGTTGCACACGCGACGGAAGTCGAAAAAGTGGAGTAATTTCTCTCGGTTTCCCAACATTTCCCTTCACTGCTCTGGGGGGCAATCGCACTAACAAATCGCAGCTGAAACGAAACCAAATCGTTCCACTCAACCAATCCGACAGCTAGAATATCATATTGTGGCGTTCGGATTGGTTAAGCCGAACGGTTCGGTTGCGTTTCGCTTGCGATTTATTAGTGCGATCGCCCCTCTGCTCCTATTGATTGTAGCGTGATGAAAAGTATACAATAACCAGATCAGGAGTATATAAAATAACTGTACCAAGTTTCGTTTAAATCCGTCGTCTAGTTTTTGTTTCTATAATGGTTATACAGACAGACAGACAAAAATTTTACTGATTGCATTTTTGGCATCAGTATTGATCCCTAATCACCCTTTAATTAGTTATTTTGGAAATATATTTAATGTACAGAATTGACCTCTCTACAGATTTATTATAAGTATATACTGCCAGGAAACGCTTTTGTTGGACAGTCTTTAGATAATATAGATTATATGATTAATAAATATATCAGTCTACAGAAAAAATCCAAAAATACTAAGTTGACTCATTTCATCCTCAGCATTATATCGCACGATAAAATATTATCGTATCTTGTATCGTTGCTCATGTTACGGGAGTTGATGAACCATATACTACCTAATCGTCAATCAATGGACGTGAGCTAAACTGCGGAAGATGGTGGTATCCGGATATTATAATAAATCAATAGTTTGCGTCATAATGTAATTTCTCGCTTTTTGTAACATTTGATTAATTATTCTGGCTTACGCGACGGAGAACAATCCAACAGGTGAATGATCATCTTAATCGGTTGTCAGCGATATAAAATCTTTTTGATATTAGTACATTATCGGTGATGTGGATAGGCCATTTATAGACTTTCGACGTTTTGACAAAATTTATTATGCAATAAAAATTGTTACATAGATTTTATACAATACAGATTAAATACAATTTCACATAATTAATTCCATAATATAATTACACACCTAGCAGTCTTACGCGGATTTACACATACACACCGGTTCGTCGTTTTGAGGTTATAAGTGATAATTAAAACTGTTTTGTTACCAATATACTGCTTTTAGTTTATAAGTAATAAAAAGAATAAAAAAAAATCTTTCATTTATTAATTCTTCGCATTTAAAATGTTGCATATATTCTTTATAATAGCTTTTCTGCCTGATATCGACTTCTAACAAAAAAATATTTGCATCAGTAAATTTCTCGCGAAAATAAAGAATGTTCCTAACATCCGACCAGCGACAAGGGTCTCCTTTATCGGAGACAGTGACTAGAAAAAGTGAAGACCTTTAAAATTCCAACCCTTGTTGTTTCCTTGACGTTTGTTCCACAGAAGAAATGTTTTTGTCGAGTGCTATTTTCATTCCTAACAGTAACGGTAGCCAAAATTAATTTATTGTGATCAGATATATCGGATGGTAATAGTAAAGTCAGTATTAAAAAAACATCTTTTAACTGGAGACTTATTCAAACTTAATTTGAATATTATGTTGAAAGAAAACGTTTGTTTTGAAATGTGGGTATATTATTACTTTTTATGTTAGTGAAATCAGATCCCGTGCCCATACGATCCCATTAAAATCGAACATACTATATGTAGTCCTTTTATTTTTTTTTACTTGTTAATAATTGTTAATATAATTATTAGTTTGAGATACATTTCCTATAAATTAAATTTCGGCTGAAGCCTAAACTCTCATAATGAAAGGTTGGCAAAGTTTGGTGTTGTAACCTTGCAGCACCGACGCAAAAGATACGACCTTTTATGTCTTCATAAAATCTTGCACTCGTATATTGATGCACCAGTTCTGCTCTCCTCAGTATCTATTAATACTCTGTATAGATCTCGCCGACCTAACACCTTCACTTGTCAGATTTACACTAAACTATAATCCCATAGTTAGGATGGCGAGAGCCTGCGCCGCCGCTGGTCGCCGGCGGGCGCGAGGAAGTCGCGACTGCTACGGCGACCCGGGATGGACCACGCCCCGTCCGTGGCCGGGGGGCGTCGTCGGTGGAGGAGACCGGGGGAGGTAGTAGCATTTTCCTCAAGGGAAAAAGAAAAGAATAAAAAAAGGATGGCGAGAGCCTACAATGAGTTGGCAAGGAACAACAATGACATTGATATTTTTGATAATAACTTTATCTAAATGAGATCCCAGAATTTGTAGCTATTACGGGTTTTATACTTTTTATTGTTATTATTATTTTTTTTATAATATCTATTTGTGACTGTTTCATGAGATCATGTTGTGCACACTTTCATTGGATGGCAGTCTAGTCATTCTGTTTTGTGTGTGTACCTTTTGTTAAATAAATAAATATTGCCACACACCCTGCTATAATTTTTCTGTATCTTAGAATAGTCAGCACATGCCTGTCATCAGTTAGGCACAGGAGCAAATAAAGCATTCATAATATCTCGTGTATCAAAATGGAAGATCCCAGTTTGATAAGAAATTATGTTTTCTACGAGATATTCTGTTGATCATTGGGCTTTTGCTACGTGTTTGAGCTAATTGATGAGGTGTAATGTCAATTTTTTTTAAAAATGGCAACAGCGATTCTCTTGTGTGTCGTCACTAAATAAAGAATAAAAATATTTAAAGAGGCGTGAATATATGTACGTAAAAAATATTGAGTCTCAAACAAAGCAAAGAAATTCGTAATACCATATCTTTGGTAAAGTCACCCAAATACTCCTTCATTGATCAGTCGAGAATTTTGGGGGAAGTCCATGTATGTGAGAACCGCTGGGTCTGTTTTAGCATTAAAAGCATTGAGGTAGGATGTGAAACAATATCGTTGCTTACAATTGAAATTATGCCAGCCTGCCAGGAAATAAAAAGAAGCGTTAGTTACATTGAAGAACATCAATCAATCAAGGAAAAGTATATTCCGAGAAGATATTTCTTAGTCTGCGAAGTAAAAGGCCTTAGGGACGGGTCGGTAATAGTTTCTTTTCTAAATTCTTATGATTGTTGTTCTGGAAACGAAAGTAAGTTGTACCATTTACTAAAGCTGGCTGGAACATACATTAATTTGTCTATTAAATGATATTTAAGTAAATCGTTGCGATATTATTTGCATTATTTTCGTTAACATATAACTAATAATTTTTAGGATCACAATACATTTTTGATACTCCGAAAATATAGTATAGTAATTTCCATTACTTTTTACATCAAATATGAAATCCAAACTATAATAGTAATAATAACAAATTCCGCCATGTTGAAAGAATGAATGAAGGAAGATTAACGAAAGAGATACACAAGGTAAGAATGATAGGACGAATCGGTGCAGGTCGACCTAGGCGGACATATCTCGATCAAATAGAAGATGTCCTAAAGAAAGGCCGGGTCAAGAGTACTCGCAACCGACGAGCATGCATGAAGACGCTCATGAAAGTGGAGGAAGCAAGAGAAGTGTGCCAGGATCGTAGCAAGTGGAGAGAGGTGGTCTCTGCCTACCCCATTGGGAACAAGGCGTGACATATATGTATGTATGTATGTAATAACTAGAGATCGGATAATCGGATGCATATTTACCTAAAGTTAATTTTTGGCTCACAAATTATGGAAGCGGCTTTTTAAAATACATTTTGTTAAATAAAAAACCCGGCAAAATACGTGGTATTTATTTTCAAAAGACCGAGACTGCGGGTTCATTTATACAACTATGCATACGTATTTACATGAAGTTTAGTTTCAGTTCCCCGTGCGATTTATGAATGTACGATTCGTCACATCTACATGAAGAGTGTTATACGAAAGTAGTGAGCTAGTTTTGACTAAAACAATAATCAATTAAATTTAAAAAAACAATAAAAAGCCGTTTCCATACTTTGTCTTAAACTAACTTTAGGTAAATATGCATCCAATTATCTGATCTCTAGTAATAACCAATGTTGCTCCCTTCGCATCAATATTTAGTGAGAGGCGAGTCACCACCGCCTTATTTGAAACAATTAGGAGGCTTTGATAAGGCAGGTAACCGGAGATTCTTCCATAGCCCAATTTTCATTACCACCTAAATCGAAATGCAATAGTTCACAAACGTTTTGACTAGTAATGACAATAGTTTCTGTGCATCTGACTGGGTATAGATAAGTAGTCGTTAGCTGCATTTTTCATGGTGCATGTAGAGATTAGATCCAGTTGGTACACTCCATGCATCCTTGCACAAAATTCCGCTTAAATGGCCTCTACGCGTTGGATCTGTATCCCCATGCACGATTTATAAAGAACAGTGTTTTATAAAAACACGTGATATAAACTACAATAATAATATTAATATTTCCTTGATTCAAAAAGCCGTTATTCTTAATACATGTCGTATTACACGCAAGTTTCTAAGTGTATCAACATTCAACTCAACTTATTCCATTTAATACCTTATACGCTTGGCTTTGGCCTTCGTATCTGGTGTAAACCCTCTAAAAGAGGAGTAAAAAAAAATAAACGATGATAATAATATAATTATAATATTATAACGTAACAAACGTTTTAAGCAATAATTGTTATTAGTCTAAGCGATAGCTTTCAGTGCTTAATGGAACAGTATTGAACAGTAAGGAAATTAAGTTTTATTATTATATCAGATGTATGACAATTACTGCTTAGTAGGGTTACAACAACATTGAAACAGAGAGAAGAAGAGAGAGTTGATATTCCTGTTTTAAGCGATCATGGCAGGCCTGCTCTGGCGCCTCGTATCATACGTGGGCGCGATCAAGTGGTTCCAAAAGTAGTTCCAAAAGCGCTTTTGGAAATTATTTGATGGTCCCGGTATCTGATAAATGTGAACATCATTTTAGATATTTGTAAATCGAATGGGACACATGAGCTGGTAAAACACAAGATCGATGACGAGCATACATTGGAAAACAGTTTTGGTAATCCCGCATAAAGTAAACTCAAGACTACTTTAAATTCGCAGGAAGGCACTGGATGTTAGCAACACAGGATAGATCTGTATGGAGATCCTTCAGAGAGAACAATCGATGATCATATATAGATATTTTTCATTTGTATTCAATATTACTTTAAATTCGCAGGAAGGCACTGTATATTAGCAACACAGGATAGATCTGTATGGACATCCTTCAGAGAGAACAATTGATGATCATAAATAGATATTTTTCATTTGGATTCAATATTACTTTAAATTCGCAGGAAGGCACTGGATGTTAGCAACACAGGATAGATCTGTATGGAGATCCTTCAGAGAGAACAATCGATGATCATAAATAGATATTTTTCATTTGGATTCAATATTACTTTAAATTCGCAGGAAGGCACTGGATGTTAGCAACACAGGATAGATCTGTATGGAGATCCTTCAGAGAGAACAATCGATGATCATAAATAGATATTTTTCATTTGAATTCAATATTGAGTGTTTCTACGTACTCGCTCAGAATTGATTTAATCGTCAATCTGAATCCCAAACCGATGCCTGTCATTAATTGTACTGTACTAGCTGTAGCTGCGATTTCGTCTGTAGTGTGTCGTGTAGGATTAGTATTTGGAGTAGCTTATATTAGCGTGATGTTTAAGAAGAGTAAGAGGAAGCCTGAAAGTAGCGCCAGTGGTAGAAAACTGAGAGGAAGTAGATCAGCATGGTTTGGACATGTGATGCGGAGGGATGACAGTCATGTCACAAAACGAATGTTGAATATGAAAGTGGAGGGATACACGGGCAGAGGAAGGCCGAATAAAAGATGGATCGATTGTGTGAAGAATGATATAAGAATGAAAGGAGTAAGACCTACTGCGCCGACCCCAGATAATGGGTAATGGGCAAGAGGATGATGAGGATGATGATATTAGCGTGATGTTTATCTTTATAAATTGTAGGCTGTGTGTTATTCTGATGTATAATTGTAGGCTGTGTGTTATTCTGATGTATAATTGTAGGCTGTGTGTTATTCTGATGTATAATTGTAGGCTGTATGTTATTCTGATGTATAATTGTAGGCTGTGTGTTATTCTGATGTATAATTGTAGGCTGTGTGTTATTCTGATGTATAATTGTAGGCTGTGTGTTATTCTGATGTATAATTGTAGGCTGTGTGTTATTCTGATGTATAATTGTAGGCGTGTGTTATTCTGATGTATAATTGTAGCTGTGTGTTATTCTGATGATGTATATAATTGTAGGCTGTGTGTTATTCTGATGTATTAATAGTAGGCTGTGTGTTATTCTGATGTATAATTGTAGGCTGTGTGTTATTCTGATGTATAATTGTAGGCGGTGTGTTATTCTGATGTATAATTGTAGGCTGTGTGTTATTCTGATGTATATTGTAGGCTGTGTGTTATTCTGATGTATAATTGTAGGCTGTGTGTTATTCTGATGTATAATTGTAGGCTGTGTGTTATTCTGATGTATATGCTGTATTATTGTAAAGTTTCATTAAAATCCATTAAGTACCTAATTTTTACGTGAATAAATTCAAATTAAAATGTTTATTGCAACAATAAGTAACAAGCATTCATCCATACTTACAAACTATCTATATATGTTTATGATATTAGTAGTACTGTATACAACACAGCTTCAGGGATTACGTATAATTATTTAAGAAATGTTTAAATAATTTCTCATGCAAAACTGAACTGATAATTCGATGGTGAGCGAAATTGCGGAATTATTGTGGAACTATTTGCTTTGTGGAGCGGCGTTTTGTGGGCATGGCCGTGTTTGGAGAGCAATTGTGATGAATGCTGCTGTTTTTATTTATTTATACTGTTCACGGTAATTCGTTTTAGTTGTTTGTAATTAGCTAGTTGATACAAATAGTACTTACTAATATTTGCTCTACGTGTCTTGTTTCAGTAGAGCGTACCGAAATTTGGGATTAAAGCTTTTTTGTAAATAAAAGGAGATAATTTTTTTTAGGCCCACTAGAAAACAGCAACGTTTATTGATATTACTGAACTCTAAAATATCAATTTATTATTTAAAGCAATTGCACGATATTATGAGTAAAAATGAAACGGGAATAATAAAATCAATTAATAAACTTAGTAATGACTTTTGACATTTGAGGTAAAGGAACTACGTCTTTTAAATCAAAATGAAAGATGATTTAATATATATACAAATAATATATAAATATAATATAAATATAAGGATAGTGTATTATTTCTTTTTTATTTTATTTAAAAGTATTGAACTCTCAATAATTATTTTATACTATTAAGATTATTTTAACTATTAGTTTATCAGTCCAGTATCGTCGTGAAACGGAACGCGTCATCATTTTTGACAGCGACAGAATGGTACCTACACTGACATCCAATTGACGTCGGTTTATTTTCAACCGAATTCTGTGTTTACGTTTCCAACGGCTTGATTTCGTTTTCTTTCCCGTATCCAGTATTTAGAATGCAAAAAAATAATACGATTTCGGGCATTTGGTAGTGGCCAAAGATGATTGTATTTTTCAAGAATATAAAAGTGTTAAATAGCATTTACGTAAAAAACAATTTGAATACAAATCAAAATAAAGCTACTAACTACTAAGAATTTTTAGGTTATTTAATCTTCATGTTTTAATTGATTTCTCAATATTCCGTTAGATAAAAACAAGCGAATGTTCCTTATAATATCTAGGGTTAATAAGAAATTATTTAACGTATGTCTCATTAATAAACGTTACATTTTGTAGTGGGCCTATTCTCCATACAAGAAAAAATTATCTCCTTTTTGGAATACGTTTAACTGTATTATACATTTGTTACTTATTATATTCTCTTCATGCTTAATATTTTTGACGTGCATTAAAAACTGTTGATTCGTATTTTGCTTTTGAGTTTATTTTTAGTGCTAAAATTTCCACAATGCAGACCTTATCACATGATAAGGTCTATATTATGGAGATCAATGCCGGTAGTAACAAACATATCCAGCTGCTCCCATAGTTTTTCGCTTAGAAACTCCAACATTTTGCTTGTAACGAAAGAAACTAGTTTCACAATATATCATAAGGCTTTTCTAAACAGCACAACAGCTTGCGGCAATGGACAATTTTCCGCAACGTACTTTAGATCACGGTCCATTTCTTTGAAAATATACAGCGAGAAATAATAATGTGACGAAGTGTAGTGGCGATGGGGGGCTGCAGCCTGCAGTCTCTGAAATAGTGAAGGAAGGGAGCGGATTTATGACCAGTTCGCACTACGAGAGACAATTTACAAACAAGAAATACTTGAGCAATAAAACAGTGGAGGAAACTTTGCCTTCGTGAAAACTATAAAAGTGGGATTTGTTTGATACTAAAAGATTTCTATTACGCATTTAGTTTTTTTTTGGATTTTCGTTTTCAAGAAGGGTACGGTGACAAAGGACATTGTTCCGGCTCCATACATGTTCTGCCTAAGAACCGTTCGAATCGAAAGTAACTTATATAAACTCTTAAAATTATATGGAATCCTATGAAATAAGTTTTCACGAACGGACACTTCAAGAAACTAAAATGATTACGAAAAACGTTAATATTTTGAGGTTATAAATAAAAAATAACCAACCTTGCGTGAAATATCAGAGTAGTAATATCAAAGTAGTATTAACAATATTATGTACAGCTATACAGGGTGTCTCATTCAAATCGGTCAGTATGGGAAAATCTGAAACTATAAGACATACGAAGATCTGTTCTGAGGAACCATGTCATCGATTTTAATAACAAGAAAAACTGCATTCATACATTTTAAAAATCATCTGTACTCCGTTCGGGAATCGAACCCGATTGTTTTGAAAAAAAAAACCTACACTATTTCTATTTAGATATCGATTGTGTAGGTCTTAAGCAGTAAATGTCTCTATGAAACATGATGTCTAAAATGAATAAAATGCATTGTTTTCACATACTTTATTTTATTTTAGTAGGTGCTCGAGGTGACCGCCGCTTTTTTCAATACAATATTCAACACGTTTAGGTAACGATCTTATGATTGCATTTTGTATCTTCATGTGGTGAATTTGCGTTAAAATTGTCTCTATGGCAACTTTTAGGTCTTCAACGGTATCATAACTTGTTTTGTACACTTCATCCTTAACGTATCCCCACAAGAAATAGTCCAGAGGCGTTAAATCGGGTGACCTTGCGGGCAAAATTTGGTAGGGCAAAAATGGCAATGTCTCTTGGCAACAATGCATTTTATTAATTTTAGACATCATGTTTCATAGAGACATTTACTGCTTAAGACCTACACAATCGATATCTAAATAGAAATAGTGTAGGTTTTTTTTTCAAAACAATCGGGTTCGATTCCCGAACGGAGTACAGATGATTTTTAAAATGTATGAATGCAGTTTTTCTTGTTATTAAAATCGATGACATGGTTCCTCAGAACAGATCTTCGTATATCTTATAGTTTCAGACTTTCCCATACTGACCGATTTGAATGAGACACCCGGTATATGTTCTCCTCTAGAACTAGGAAAGGACTACTCTACTAGATACTAGGAAAAGAGATAGTACCTAGTCAAGTTTAAGATAATTCTTTGACAATTATCATTTTACAAAATCCAGTCCTTTACACACAGCCGAGTCTACCAAGTACGCAATGTAATCGGAGTCCGTAATCAAGCCTAAGTTGTTAGAATAAAACCATGAAACGTATAGAAAATCACAAAAGAAACGATAGTCGCAAAGCAATAAAAAATTGAATGAAACGGACACAGATCAGGTATGAAGTACACCAGTGTTGCCAATTACGAAAACTATAATACTCGAATGCCAAGCTAGAAATTCGCGATTTCGCTTAAAAGATATATAATACTAGTATTTTTCTAGCTAGTCAATTTAGATATTAAAATGAATAAAGTGTTGTCAACAAATTTTAATAACCGACTTCAAAAAGGAGGAGGTTCTCAATTCGATCCGTATTTACCGAAATCGCGAAAACTTCCGAAACTGGCAGCACTGGCTGACGGAAAACATTTTATACGGCATCAATAATTGTGACCCAACTTTTTATTTGGAATTTATATATTTGAAGTGTCCGTGGAATACTAAAATATGTTTCAAATAATATAAAAATAAATAAAAATTATAGTATAATTTATATTCACATCGGTTCTTAGACCAAAATTGAACAATATCCTTTAAGCAAAGAGTTTCATTTATACAGTCAGCTAAGTGTAAATTATTCCAAAATATTGACGACCTACGTAGCCGAGTGGTTAGTACGCTGGTTTCAAGGTCATCTCGGGTTCGAGTTCCGGTTGGGGTAGATGTTTGTGAATGCGAGCGATTGTACCCTAATTGTGGTTGTTAATATATATTAACACATAACACAAGCTCTACAATAATTACTTTGGGCTGGACTAAGGTCTAAGTATAAGAAATAATAATACATTTATAAATAAACAACAATAAACAAGAAATATAAGTATATACGGGAGCGCAGCTTCGGTATGCCTTCTACTAGCTGTGCTGGTGATTTGCTAAAGATTGCAGGAAGGCGTTGGATGCTAGCAGAGCATGATCGATCGGTGTGGAGATACGAGGGAAGTCTAATAACAGCAATAGGTGGCTCTTGACTGAAATGATAATGATGGCTGGTCTACTTATTTGTCAACATGTAAGAAAAAAAAACTACCACTTATATATAATCGTTCTTATTTGAATCGAATGTATATCAGTCTATGTTTGTATTCTTTTATCGACAACGATACTATTGGGCTATCAATTTCACCCCAGATAGATACTGTGTAACATGCAAATGGCTCTATTGGATTCAGTCGTTAGTCCATCCGGATTATTCGGGCAGGTTTTGAATATCTATTCAACTTGATAGAGAGTGACGTAACGAGTTTTTCTATTCGGTCATCACACAGGAAAATAAGTGTGTGAAAAATGCATTCACAGCTCAACGTAATATGGCTGCATATAGCCTCAGGGACCAGGGGGTTTATTTTTGGTTAATTCGGAAAAAGGACCACGAGTCTCAGAATTACACTCTGATTTTAGTGACGTAAGTTGCGAAATACCGAAATTGTAATGTCACAGTCACACTTATCATTGTCACATTTTGGTATTTACAATCTTATGAGATGCAAAGTCATAGTACCGAGTAAATATACTTTTATGGTACACAGCGGAATATAACAACGCCACCACTGCTTCTTAATATCTACCTGATGGTAACTGGATAGTAGCCTGTATATGGGTTTTGTGAAATTAACAACCTAGTGCATGGCACAGTTAATATGGCAGTTTGGCGAGCGGCGACTCGCGACTCGACTCCAAATTTTCGATAGTATTGTTCTCCTTGACGAGCTGATCACGAATTAGTTTTAGAAAAAGTTAACTACAAAAATCGCCCTAGTGGCGATTTTTGTCGTGGCTCTGAAGTTTTGGGTAAAAAAATCCTGGTTTACGGCAGAATCAGCTGAAACTCTATGATAATATGATATCGACAACATTTTATCGTTATCTTTTTCTATAAGGGTCATACACAAAACACTCGAAAAAAAAACGCACAAAATAAAAGTCACGCAATCGATTCAAAATGTTATAATTTTTATATTATCGCACGCCCGTGACTTTGCCTACGTCAACTTACGTCGCGGGAAAATTATTATATAAGCAAAACAAAGCTAGTTTTGAATAAAGTTGATAGTTATTTGTCGGTAATACTCTAAATCATCAAAATTAATTCAGTAGCATTCAAGTGAAAAGGTTATAAACAATAAACTATGTACATTTATACTTGAAATTAATAAGTCAAGACATATAATAAAGCTTATTTAAATACCAACTTATCAAAAGAATGAACACAAAAGGTCTAAATTTCACTTCTGTAGAATATATCTTTTCTGTAGACATGATATCTGCAGAAGAGATTTCTACAGGAGAGACAACGAAACAAAAAAAAAATAATGCAATCAAAATTTTAAGGTTAGAATCTTAACAATGGCACAGTTATAAACTAGTTCTTAAATCACATAATGCCAAGTAGTTTAACATAAGAAATAGTCATAATTACTTTGCAATAAATCACTAAGAAAAGATGCACTGATGTTTGACAAAAACTTGTGTACCTATTTAATTATGATAATATTTTATCAAAACGTATAGGACTTTCTTCTCAGCATTCAACCGGCGACTGATGCGTGACTCAGAGCTACCAACACAAAAAATAAAAGTTGAATATGCGATCTGTTACGAAAAAAATAATCGTTTATTTTTTAGTCTACAGGAAAGATGTCAAAATTTAGAACAACATTTTTATTTATTTTAAATGAATAATTAACACACTTATTTCTGGAAATCTTCATTAAGTGTGTACCTACATACATACATGTCATTATAATAAAAATACCTGTTATTTTAAGACCACAAAAGTATTGTTTATTGCCCTCCAAAGATCTGTACTCAGTATCTGAACAGTCTACAGGAGGAGAATTTTATAATGATAAAGTTAAATTTAAATAACTAATTGAATATTTTTATTTTTCCTTTTTATATAATTAAATGGACATAAATGTGATTTTCATAAATTAGAAAACTAAGCAAGTTAAGTAAATACTAAGTTAGCGTTAAAGTAAGTGAACGCTTTTTTTTTAATTTTTGTGTATGACCCATAAGCATTATATTTCATATAAGCTGTGCCATGTACTTTGCAACCCTAATTTCTTGACGGGGTTGCAAATAGTACGGTCAGCAATATATAAAGCTGTGTATTTGCTCTGAGAAAATCTCCATAATTATGAGCGACATAACGTCTGAAGTTCAATGTGAAAATAGTTATTGTGTGTATATTGCCAACTTATGACGTTTGTCGTAAGGTATACAGTACCTAGTAATTGCACAGTCACGTCTTAACTTCAAATAGGAATACAGTAATAAAAAGCTGCTGCAGGAATTAATAGCATATTGTTGCTGTGATATTCACAAACAATTTACGGCCCCCACCAGAATAAGTCTAAGTTACAACATACAATGAAAACTCACGGAATGCAGCAACTCCATTGCACTTGACACTGTTAATTTTCAGCTACGATCTATCAAACGACCCATCGCTAAATCGCAATACCTTTCCATCGAGAAAATGAATTCAGTGGTTGTGTATATTGTACAAACACGAATATTTATAACTTTTGTTAAGATTTAAGACTTATATATATATATATACATTTATCCGTATTTGTAAGACTTATAGACCTTCATTTTAGCCGTACATTGTAATTAATTATTCTTGAATCTCACCATTGATTTTTTTAAGCTGCAATAGGTAAGATATTATGTTTTTTTGAGATTCGCGACATATTTGAAAGACAGTGTAAACTCACGGTATCCAATAATTTCATTGCCATAAACGACTATTGCAGAAATATGTACATAAATATGATCTAGCATACACAATTCATTCGTCTATTTCAATTAATATATAAGCTGATTTATTTACATAAAAATAGATTTCCATAGTCACTATTATTATACACAAATACAATCCTGGTTTAATAAGGTCGATCATAAATCACTCTTTACAAAAGAAGCAATATTCTCTTCATTAACGTGAATAGGAAACACCTACGCATAGAATCAATTTTGTTTCGCTAGAAAATGATACAGTCCGTGCACGCACATTGCACTAAATAATTACATGAGCATACAGTTTGAATTGATACAAGGTAAATGAAGTACTCACATTGTTATTATTTCTGAGTTCAAGAAACAATTCTATTGTAGTTTTATTAAGGTTAAATTTCCCTTCTACTCTCACTGTATTTAATCGCTGTCCTTCTGCTAGGTACGGATCACTCCCTTGGTTTTAAAAATTACTTAAAGTACGTTTAATGCTATAATTTTATTAATGATAATATTTATTTTTTATTATCAAAGAACAAGTTAATGATGTTGACACTATGCTGAGTGCTATGGAATCTTGTTCACTTTATATTGTTATATGTACTTGTTATAGTCTGGTATGTATGCTTGTAAAATTCGTCAAGTATGTAATATAATAATATCGTGAAACTAAAAAATAAATGTCTAATTTAAGTAATTTTGATCTCATACGAGCAAAATTTTTATTTTTACTTAAATTAGTCTAGTCCTAATAAAATCTAATTATATTTTTTGGGACTATGTTTTTTATATTCCTGTATGCTTTTATAAGATTTAAAGCATGTGTTTTATTCTTATCCTGTGTTTTTTTTATTAATACATTATATATGTACGTATTTAATCAAATATTTTAAACTGTATAATAGTATAAAGAAAGTTTTATATAGTTATAAATCTACGTGCAATATTTTATAGAAATATATTTTTTTAAGTAGTGCCGCTTGGACATGTATCTCTGTAAAGCAATAATATTATTGTTTGCAATTTTTCAATATTACTAAAATATAGATCAAGTCCTACGAACCATTATAAATACCAATTTAGACTATCTTAATAGGTAAAGATAAGTTGACGACCTATGTATATAATACCAAATTTATTTATATATGTATTATATTATATATTTATGTCTATCTGTTACCTTAGAACCCATTACACAAGCCTTACAGAGCTTACTTTGGGGTAATCTAATTGGTGTAAGTGGAAGAAATATTTATTTATTTTATATTTATTAAACAATGAAAAAATGGTTATGGTGGGTTATCCCTAAGAGATAGACATATACCATCGCGGACTTTTTTGTGGATTTTTGTAAGTTGTACAATACTGTAGTACATTATTTTGGTCAATCTCGTAGGGTTCAGCCAGCGTTTGCAATATAAGCGCAAAAAAACGTGCTTATTTACGACATCACATTAGAAACCTTTAAATTTATCAGTGTTTCTCTACTATATTATGCATTTATTATACATACAAACCTTCCTTAAGAATCACTCTATCTATTAAAAAAACCGCGTCAAAATCCGTTGCGTAGTTTTAAAGGTCTAAGCATACATACGGACATACAGCGAAAGCGATTTTGTTTTATACTATGTATTGATTGATTGATAGTCTAAATCGGTATTTATGAGTATTATTGGTATTTATGAGTAATTAGTACTTGTTGTGTGGCACAACAAGTACTAATAATAGTTACTATTTATTGTTGTACATTTGTTTATTAAAATCTATCAGCTTTTTATGTTTTGTGAGAAAATAAGTTTCAGCTAAATAAAAAGAAATGTATAGGCCGTTTGTACTTTTTCATTTAAAGAGTTGTTTTTTAGTAAACCTTGCAAATTTTATATTATAGAAAATACATCAATGTCACGTCGCATGTAGCCTCCAACAATATTTTTTAAAATAATGTTAACGAAACAAAACATATAAGTGTTTTACACGTTAAGTAAAACATTTTTAAATGTACAAGTACCAAAATGTGAAGGCCCCAGGACTATAACTGAAAATCAGCGATTTTGGCTCTTGTGCAAATATTGGCACTGAGCTATGGACCTTTTTGTGCTGCTGGCAGCACACATGATCAATTGTTCCGTATGGCAGACAAGTCAGTTACCCTGTTCGTACCTTAAATTTGTTATTTTTTTATATTCTTATGAATAAGAGATAGAAATATACCATCGCGGACTTTTTTGTTGAACTTTTTAAGGTGGACAATACTGTAGTATATTATTTTGGTCTATCTCGAAGGGTTCAGCCAGCGTTTATGCAATATAAGCGCAAAAAACGTGCTTATTTACGACATCACATTAGAAACCTCTAAATTTATCAGTGTTTCTCTACTATATTATGCATGTATTATACATATAAACCTTAAGAATCACTCTATCTATTAAAAAAACCGCATCAAAATCCGTTGCGTAGTTTTAAAGATCTAAGCATATATATATACTAAGGAACAGATAGACGGCCGATAGCGACTTTGTTTTAGTAATGTAGTGATTGTCTGTAGACCCAATAAAATATCTATCTAAGATTATTGACAATGTTGTAAGCGTAAAAACTCATACAAATTATGCGTTAGTACAAAGTTGACATAAGTTACGATTGGATATTTTATGTCGTAAACATGTCGCTGTATCTTTAAAAGTAATCTAAATCATGTACGTACGGACCTACACTGTTGCCTCTATAATATTTCTCAACCAATAGTATTACCAACCAATAGTATTTCAAATGAGAGTGTTACGGAAAAATAATTTCCCTTTCTTGCTCTGCCGGAATTGCGTTTAATAATTGCAGTTTCATATCTCGAGACGAAATTATATCAATAAATGAAATTGGCGGTATTCACGCCTTGGCATAGAATTTCCTACGCGAAGAAATAGAAGAATACAATAAATGAAAAATATTTCCTTCCCGCCTCAATATTACACTGTCCTGGAAAGGTTATTTCGAGGAATATTTACTCTGATGGTAGGTACTTAATTTTCTTAGTGCATTGTCTGTAAGTTCGACGTTTTATTAAAACT
Source organism: Scirpophaga incertulas (assembly GCA_036419045.1). Lineage (NCBI taxonomy): Eukaryota > Metazoa > Arthropoda > Insecta > Lepidoptera > Crambidae > Scirpophaga > Scirpophaga incertulas. The sequence goes on along the minus strand of CM071635.1, from coordinate 21,804,184 downwards.
TGATTTTTTTTTATATAAGTTATCGTAATTTTTCGCAATTGTTTATTTCCTGATTTTAAATTCAATTTTTATTTTTTGTGAGTTTGGGAACTACAATTGTTCTTGGTATTAACTACATTGCATCATTTTTTGTTTCAAAGAACTTCCAGTTCTTGAGAAACTATTCTTCCGTATAAACCATCATCGTTTGTTCAGCCCTTTAAAGTAAATAGATAGCTCTCTATGTAGAGGCTAAAAATAAAATTTATAGATCGCTGTATTTACATTAACTTTTATTTTATATTACATATAAAATGAAATGATATTATATAAATAATGAGGAAAAAATGAACATGTAGTTGGCTGAAATATAATGTCGCGTCTTGTCAGTGTCGTTAGAATTTAGTTTGGAATTTCCATAGTGCAAGTGGATGTCATTATCTTAGATGTAAATGCACTGGAAGCGAATCACTGGTTTCGGATCTTTCGAAGTAGCACAAAAAATGCCATAAAATAAACCAAATGATTGTGCCATTTTTAATACAATTATTACAGTTGACTGACCAGAAGAGATGAATATTTGGTATTTGTCTTGTCCTACTGTTCGATCTTAAGCTAGAAAAAATTTGATGCTCGAAAATTTTACAACAAATATGTACAGTGTTACTGACTTATCTTTCACAAATTACAGAGTCAATGATTACAATGTTTTAGCCGATACAAAGTAATATATTAATTTTGAAGTAGCCACAACGGCTACTACTATAGTGGATTAGCGATGGGCGATAACTACTAAAAGTAATCGAATTAGTCGATTGTTCAGTTTAGTCGATAAAAGTCGATAACAATCGACGCCGCTCCGTTGTTATCTACTAACGGCGTGCGCCCGTGCCGTGCAGCGGACGAGAACTGACTGAATAACTAAAGTAACTAAACTGTAGCGCACACACCGCACGCAATGGGCGATTGTTGCAAAAGTGATCGACTGAATTGAAAATTGTACCACTGCGCTGTGCGCGTTCGATTGTCGATTTAGTAGTTCATCGCCATTACTATTGATTCTCGTATTACTAATTTCGTATACTACTAAATAAGTAATTTAAATACTAAGATGGTGCGCTCAGCGCTGTGTTGTGTAGTGTACCTACATACAACTATATTGTTTTAAACTGTTGTGAATCGTGTTTAAATCTTCGTAAATATGAAAGTACTTATTGAAATTCGTAACTTTCGACCCAATTTATTAACAATTTCATATTTATTTTGTAATTGTATGTTACACTCATGTGTTTTTAGAAACATTTTATATGAAATATAATTATTAAATTGTGTGATCAAAAATTTACATTAGGTACCTAGTTACTAACTTCATAATTCTATATTTTTTTATTTCATTAATATGTTACCATGGTAATATATTAATGAAATAAAAAATATGGTAAGAAAATAAAAATCTACAACTTTATCAGCTCATAGCTTATTTATTTTTTATTTATTATTGTTTTAGTAACATGAACAGATAACTACAACTATTAAAATTTGATTCTACCTAACAATTTAATTTACACAATAGGTTTCATAGTTTCATACAGAAATAACGAGTAGTTAAGCTTTTAACTTTCCGCAGCCGCCGTTTTATCCGAATAGGAACTACCTATATACTGCAGGAGATAATAAAATAAAAAAAAATATATAGTATATTCATTTGTTATAATAACACAATGACATTTCAAGTGTATAGATTTTTTTTCTGTGTATTATTTGCAATAAAGAGTTTACAAACATACACACAATCATTACACAATCATAAAAAAAGATTCTATATTAATAGTTAATACAAAGAAATCATAATACAATAGAAGCGCACCGTCTTGATTTTATTATATCTTTAAATATCAGTTTGAATTATTAATAATGTAAGTACCTATATGAGAAAACCAAATGTTAAAGTAATATAGTAATACTTTAAGTAATACACCATCCGCATGCCCTCCGTTTGCCATTCCATACGCAATCAGAAAGTAGTTTAGTAATTCAGTAGTAGTAAAATATACGCAAAAATTCCTCATGCGTCGCACAACTACTAATTCTATACTACTAACTCAATACATAGGTACTATGTATTGAGGATCGCAATCCCAGTTAGTAGTATAGAATTAGTAGTTCGTCGATTGTTATTCGAATAATCATGATGAGGAACTACTAAATCGACAATCGAATGCGCAGTGATACAATTTTCGATTTAGTCGATTGCTTTTTTTGCAACAATCGCCCATCGCTATAGTGGATAGGTTAAAATACACATTCTATTTCGTAGCCAGCAATGGACACATTTACTTGACTGACAGTCAGAAGCATGTCAAAGTAAACAGTTAAATTACGAAAACAGCTTTTCTTATGTATGGAATAGAGTCTCAAGGTAAACATCTTGTATGCAGCCGTGTCTACTTACACTAAAACCTGTTGTTTAATGTGTAAATTAAATATCACATTTACTACTGCAAAGAAAAAGTTTAATGTTGTACTTACGCCAACAGCTGATTGATGATTGAATATGTCGTAGCTGCTTTTACATGCAAAAGCAATAGTAAAAGATCGATTTAGATATTACATTTTTTGATTACACTTTCAAATTGATTGCCTTTTTAAAAATAGTGGTATGGAAATTAAGAGGTGATATAGTTTATACTGAGTGTAAATCAGGCTGAGTTCAGTCGGTAGGCCATCCCGGTCGAGTCGCCTCGATCTGTTTTATATTTATATTAGTGATGTGCCGGATATCCGTACCCGCCGATATCCGAGACAGATGAAAGATTCGTATCCGTGTCCGTATCCTTTTTGGCGGATCTTTTACTATCTATTTAGCAGAGTCTTCTTTGAAGAATAATTCATATTCTTGAGGATAATTTCTTTGTAAATGATTTTTAAGGAAGTTGAGCCTTTACCATAACGATCCACTTCCATCACAAGTTTTATACTTTGCACATTCATCATTTATTATCACAAAATAATTCCATATTACACTACTAAACTTCTTTGTAGACATTTAAAAACATGTACCAATACCAAACACAAGCGTTATCTATGTTGCCTATTCTCACATTAAAGTAAAACAAAACAAAAAGAAAGACTCGCCGCGCAATGCATGTCGAAACATGTTTCAACTGAAGATCGCGCGCACCGACACCGATTGTGTAAGAAAGTTAAGATCCATATCCGTATCCGTATCTGCGGATCTTGACACCAAATATCCGTATTCAGATCTGTATCCGCGGATCTAGATTTTTGACGATCCGGCACATCACTAGTCTATATATCTGTTTGATATGATCTGTGTAAGTCCGATATGATCACCGGTTGCGGTGGTAACAATGAGAATTCTCAGACTCTCCTCCAAAAAAGTAGCGTGTAATGTTTGACATATCTAGTATTGCTTTGATCATTGATAGTATTAAACCTCGGGAATAGTACGAAACAGAATAAAGGGAAATGGTATGCAAGTATTCAAGAAGAAATTCCAACAAGACCATGGTACTTTAAACTACATTCCCCGTCAAGGAAATACATCACAACTTTAAATACTACGAATGGGACATTGTAAATTTGGTGCTCATCTGAGAAGACTTAATTTAACAAACTCAGATTTATGTGAATATTGTGGTCAGGAAAATGGAACCCTAGATCATATATTTCTTTATTGCTCTGCATTCAATCTGTCAAGATTACTCTTAATAGATGGCTTACAAAAGATTTACAAAAAAGACGAAATTCCCCGCCTTTTGCCATCTATTTTGAAGAACACAGAAACATATGGAGTCGTTTTTAAATACATCACTAATACTATTGGACAAATATAAGAATATAAGAATATTAGACAAATATAGAAGAAAATGAAAATAAGATTTGGCTAGATGGTTAAAAAAAAACCAAAGCCGTAAAACTTTTAATTTTAAAAAAAAACCTCGGGAATCAGCGTGTATGTTTTGTTTGGTTTGCTACAGTCTCGCGTGGCGCTCAAATATGGCTGTGCACAAAATTAAACTTTGAAACTAAGGATTAGTTTTTAATTGGGACTTAAAATGGAAGTGAAAATTAAAATCTGTGTTTATTGTAAATTGGAAGTTGTATACTGCTTTGTTTAGCCGCAGATGCTCTGAAGCGATTTTGTTTTTCACTGTTTTATGTTAATATTTCTGCAAAATCGAGGCAAGTTGTCTTTTATATTTTTTTTTTATTGCTAAAGTTAACAAACAAGCAAGCTGCCCACCTGATGGTAAGTGGTAACAGTCGCCTATAGTACATGTGGTTCCCACGAGATTCGCAGCAAATCTGCAAACCTCATAAGAACCACAGTGTACGTTGCCAACTTGTGACATAAGATGTAAAGTCACAGTACCCAGTAATTTTACTGCCTATCTTACCCTTCACGCCGGAACACAGCAAAGCGAACCCTGCTGTTTGGCGGCGGAAATAGGTAAGACGGAGGTACCCATGCAGACGACCCTGGTACAGAGTCTACCTCCTAGATATATATACCCACCGCGTGTTGGTTACGGATAACTGATGACCTCCGTAGTCTTGTGGCTAACTTCCCCGATGATCCCGGGTTCGAGTATCGGTGGGAGCACATGTTTATGCGATGAATGATGATTGTACCTTAGTCATGGTTGTTAATATATACATGTTTCTATCAAAAATAATTTTATATTTCTTTCTATCCATTATCCTAGATTCCATAACAGAAATCTTACACAGCAAAGTTTGGGCTAGGCTAATTGGTAAATCTAAGAAATATTTATTTATTTATTTTAAAAAGGGTTGTAATGATAACCTTTTGGTTGAATTCGTCAACATCAAGGGTATGTTCTGAAATTTTCTTGTACTTTTTATAATATTTGATTAATTATTTTTAGTTACTCCAATATTGCATTGTAGGGAAGAATATATATATTTAATATAACATCAATTTTGGAATTCCGCCATCTCTTGCAGTTGACAGTTCACTCAGTCGTTCCGTTCGATTAGTTAGATAGAATCTACTATGATCAACACGTCAAGCTTTATATTTGTATCACGAAACCCATTGCTATTACGGATGACATTAGAGCTATTTACAACATCATGTGAAACCTGACGCGTTGCTTTGTGTACACATTTACTACTTCCCGTGGGGCAAGGACTTTTCATTTAAATATCAGTTAAAGAAAATAAAAGTTTATTTGTAAAAAATTTGCAAAATTATTATAAGTCGGTAAATCCAAACTACTGAGTGTTAGTAGCGACAGCAGCTAAGGCAGGGTTGGAGCCGTCGGCATTCCTCAACGCGTTGAGGAGCAGGAGATAACCGATGCGAGTTGGATTCGTGGGAGGCACAGGACGAAAAGGTTCCACGTAGTTGTAAGAATGGAACCCGGCGCATGTCACGCAGGAAATCGCGAGCACAACTAGTGTTATTTTCTGTAATAAAATATTATCTAAGTGATGATTGCATCCATTAAATTTTTTGTAGTTTTTAATTGTTAGTAAAAACTGCCGAGGTTTACCTGGAGGGCTACAGTATAGGGTTCTTTAAAATAAGTAAATAGGTTTTTAAAGGGTCGGCAACGCGTGAGACACCCTTGATGTTGCAAGTGTCCTTAGGCTACGGTAACCGCTTACGATCAGGCTGGCCGTTGAACTGTTTGCCCCCATCGTGGAACAAAAAAAAAGTTATATATTGACCACCAAACATACTAAGAACAAAAAAAAAAGAATTAAAACACAACGAAAAAGAAAGAAGCGAAATTAATTGTGAACTGATTAATTGTGAGAGATAAATTTTAATTAGTACACTTATCATCTAATTCAATAGGTATCAGTTCTACTTCATCTGTTTTTGTTAAAAAGTTAGACTGTGGTCCGATAGACACAATTTTTCAAACAATTATTTCTTTGTTAAGTGATTTGTTGAAAAAGCAGGCTGTCCAGGTGATGGTAAGCGATTACGTGGTCGCCTAAAAAGACGCTAATGAGTAAGGGCTATTACAAAGTCAATGATTATTTAAATGATGCCAATGCTAGGTGTTGATTTGAGGATGCATTCTAAAGTGTAAATATTTGTTTTCCCTTATAAATTGTAAACATATATGTACATTGTATGATAACGACATAATTTATTGTAAATGTTGTTATTACTTTTGATAAAGTTGATAAGTTTCTTGCGGCCATTCTTCTTATCAGCTAAAAAATACGTCCTGAATGGGTGGTAGAAAAAAAAAATTTGGACGATTCAAAGAGCTTTCTATAAGTCATATTTGAATAAAGTTGATTTTGATTTGATTTGATTTGCCTATAAAACATGTCATATCTGTGAGATTTGCAGTAAATCTGCAACCTTCACAAAAACCATAGTGCTCGTTGCCAACATATGACATCAGATGTAAAGTTACTGCAGTCAGTAATCGAAAAACTATCTGCCTATTTCTTGCAAACTGCTGTTTTGGGGAAGAAATAAGTAAGCCAGAGGAGAAATGGGCAAATAGCAGCAGAATGCCAATGATTTGCAAATCTATATAAATCGTACGTTGCGCTGTTAATTATTTTACACCACTGACACATAATATTATTACAAGACTGTATAAATATTTGTTTCTCATTGTCTCTATATTATTACTATATTATTTTTTATCGTTTCTCTTGTATTTTGTGTGGTGAGTTGTATTTCTTTATTAGTGGGCGGATAAATAAATATAAATCTACAACATAGAACAATCCATTATAGAAAATTGTTAGTTTATGATTAATCTTATGTATAAAAATGAATCGCAAAATGTGTTGGTAAGCTCATAACTCAACAACGCCTGGACCAATTTGGCCAAATCTTTTTTTAAAATGTTCGTTGAAGTTCAAGGATGGTTTTTACGGTTTTTACGAGAAAAATTAGAATTATTGCTGGAAAAACCCTAAAAATAGCCTTTTTCTTTTTCCCATGCAAACGTTTTCTAACTAAAACGTACAGTCGAATTGAGCTTTATTGTTATTGTATAAAGTTCATATTGCAAGCACTCACTGTTGTCTAAGCAATGAAGGTGTGTTCCTAACATCAAAGAGTCAATTTGCGCTTTATTAACGCTACATATAGTTGAAATTCAATCATATCTATCAAAACAGTGTGCGTGCGTGCGTTGGAGCACAGAATACATCGTTGGAGGATTTAATGTCACGTTCCAAAATTGAATAGCCACAAAATGTAATAGGTCATTTAGACTTTTTTTGCGATTTGGTTGGCTATGCGACATTATCTATAAAATAATTAGGAACAAAAAACTGCCACTGTACAAATCTTTTTGACAGGACGAAGTCTGTCGGGTCCGCTAGCTGATTATATAATTGAATTGATTAATACACTATAGCAATGCAAAGCATACTTACCTACCAAATTATTAAAATTAAAATAATCTTTATTTAACATAGGCACTTATTAATTTGAAACAAGTATAATTAAAAAAAAAAACACAAAGAAGTTAAGAGTACATAACTTTATACGCGGATAAGTATAAGTAAAAAAACCCTCTGTAGCTGTTCTGTAAATCAGCACGTCTGGCGGATTAAAACCTTTGTTAAAAGCCATCGTTCTTATTTATAATCACAATATTATTTGATGAAAATAAAATGCTTAACATTTGTTGTACACCCAGTTTTACTTTTCTCCTCTATAATAATATCGAATATAAAAAAATCTGTGTACCTTGTGTCTCAACTTATTCTAATCGAATCTAAGATTAATCGAAATACATAGATTTAAATTTCGAATATTTTATACAGCCAGTAACACATTAAGTTTTGTGTGTTTGCATCACGAAAACTGCTGCTATTACGAGCGACATAATAAATATGTAGAATACAAATAAAATTTCAACACAAACGTTTTATAAGTAAAGGAAAATACGTGAAAAATCAATAACTCACAAATAGATCCATTATTTTGCACCGTTCACAACGCAATACCTCGATAGATATACATACACGGATCTGTGTTGTACTGTTCTAGATTTATAATTGTCGATTTAAAATTACAGCCGGAGGTTTTCGTTAATTGATACAATTAACTAACACCTTCAACATTGAAACAGATCTAATTAATCGAAGCATTCGAAACTGTTATTTGCAAAATACGTTACAGATGTACTAATATTATAATTAGGTAAGGTTTGTGAATTTGTATAGTTTGACACCTGCCCCCGTAGTATGTGACCATCGAAAAGCTATATGATAGACAAATTTATCACTTCGAACCGTCAAAATATTAAGGATAAAGTAGATGATACTATTTATATGTCCAAGTGGTTTTCGGGACCCAGGTCAAAATTTTGGATATGTTGTTCTCCTTCACTAGCTGATTCAGAATATTCAACGTTTAGAAAAAGTTAACGACGCAAGTTTGTCTTTGGGAAAGACCGATATAACACTTCTGACACGCGGGCGGAAAGTTATTTTTCATTTCTCATACTCGGAAAGTTATGTTGTTTGATCTGATTATTGGGTGGAAAATGCTGCTTCCCGACATAGGGAGGGAAATCTCATACAATTTACTTCCCACCCAAGGGTCGGAATGAACTTTAAAAATAGAACTACGAATGTCAGCTACGAACTGTCAGCTGTGAACCATAAAAAAAAAATGCTGCGGCCATGTGAGTTTCTAAACAGCCAGTGTGAACTTAGCGCAAACTACTTCCAGCGAAATAAGCCGCAACAAACACGGGGTGAGTTCCATATTTAAAATTTAAACAGTCGACATAAATTGGCGGGATGTGAAATTATTATATATATCTGTGACGGAATTTGAAAAAATCAAATAATCTCTTATACTAGTTAAGATTTTAATTTTAAAAATGAGTTCAAGCGATTCCGAAATATTGACACCAGATTCAATTAAAGACGAGGCAAATTGTTTTCTGCCTACTGACGTTCTACTGATATTATCATATATTATCAATAAATAGATTAAATAAACAACCAATGTTTTATTTTCCTCATACATTCGAAGTGAAAAGTAGAGTGTTTAACACGGGTAAAAGAATCAATTCCTTCTCGGACTATAGCCAAGTCTAAATACCTCGGGAATTGATTCTTTCCACCCTCGGTTAACAATCTACTATTTTATTAAGGCAATTATTAATAATTGTTCATTGGTATACGATCCAACGCGTCAGACTTTAAATATTAACGTTGAGACAGTTCTTATGACGCTCTTATTTTCGGCGCTTTTCGTTATGTATTTGCTTGACATGATACTAACTGTACATATCAAAACAGATAATTTGAGGCACCTAATTATTATTGCTAGTTTTCACGGATCCGAAATCGGACCAAATTAACGAAATCGCAATTGGGTATTTTCCTACAACTGATTATGAATGTATTTATTATACAATTGCCTAATTTAATTAACTTAAATCGCACAAATGTATGTCATAATAAAAAATTCGGTTTTACTTTAAAAAAAAAAATATTTACAACCTTTAAATTGATCAACTTTTTTTTTACCACAATTCAAGTAAAATAATAAATTTTAAACGTTCCTTAAGCAATGCGACTGTGGGGGACAAGACCATCTGCCCCCATAAAACGGAGAACAATACCTTTCTCCTGATCGACAAATGATATGTTACTTGTTATGGACTTTTTATTTATTTATTTACTTGTAGAATAAATAATAAATATTAATATAATGTAAAAAAAAAGACTAACACAAACAAAAAAGAGTGCGGACCAAAGAGTCCGCAGAAAACCAAAAAGAGCTAAATAAAAAAAAAGCAATGCGACGTGTAATATTTTCAAACTTTAATAAATCTTTATTATTTGTACGTTTACATGTATACATTTACATGTTTATGATATAGAATAGGGAGATATAGAAAATGTATTTATTTATTAATGACCATATTGTTAAGATCATTCTTCCTTTAAAGCTGTAGGACTTTATAAGACTGACATTGGAGTTAAATAGGGTCCATAAAACTTATCCAAACCTTGCTCTTAGGATTCCGCGAGGCTGCGTGCGCGTCTGGCTACCGCGCACGCCGTGGTGATGTCCGTCTGGGGGACTGACCAGGGGTTCTCGGACAGTCCCTCCCTTGGCGTTGGCTTGATCAGACCTACGTCGAGCCGGCCCCGGAGCACATGGCGGTAGAATCGCGAAAGCGCACCCCGCTATGTGCCCCGCATGGGATTAGAGAACTCAGGGGGGTTTTAGTAGGTAGGCCGGTTCTGCGCGCGCAGCTAGAGCGTGGGGGCTGCGTGCGTCAGCGCGCCGTCGGTGCGATACTCCCGCACATCGAAGCTTGGCTCTGCGGGAGGGCGGAAGTCACCTACCGCTTGACTCAGATACTCACCGGACATGGTTGTTTCGGTGAGTATCTGAGTCGAATAGGGAGGGAGGACACGACACGATGCCACCATTGTGCATCCGACCTCGACTCGGCCCTGTACACGCTGGCGGAGTGCCCTGCTTGGGACTCCGAACGCCGAGTCTTGGTCGAAGAGATCGGGCAAGATCTGTCTCCGCCAGCGTTGATTGCGGCAATGCTGGCGGATGAGGGAGGTTGGAGGGCTGTGGTCTCCTTCTGTGAAGCGGTGATGCTCCAGAAGGAGGCCGCCGAGCGGGATCGGGAGATGGCCGATCCCGCTCGATGAAGGCGGCCTCGGCCAGATAGCCTGGCCTGAGGCGCCGCCACGGGTCGCTGGCGGGCGCGACGCAGTTCGTGCCCGTGGAGTCGACCCGGGAGGGACCTCACCCCGGATGGCGGGGGGTGACGTCGTAGGAGGTTGGAGGGGAGGAGGCGGCAAGATCACTCCTCCCCGAGAAGGGCTCCCCTTACGCACCCAGGGGTGCAAAGGCCGGGGGTCCTCAGTTGCGACACTCGATCCTGAGGGCCCCCTACAACGCCAGAGGATGGCCATCGCTGAGGTTTTTAGTGGGTAGGCCTCTCCCTTCTGGGGAGGAGAGCCCCACATAACCACCGGCTCTCCGCAGCCGGGGTATGCAATTCAATGCATTTTCCTCAGCGGAAAAAAAAAAAAAAAAAAGGTAGGCCGGTTCTATCAGACCGGAGAGCCCCATACACGGCCGCGCCTAGCCAGCGCGGTGTCATGGTGCAAAAGGTGCATTGCAAAAAAAAAATAAAAGGGTCCTTAGGATTAAAGTTCAGGCTGGGTTTGCTGCTAGGCCGGTCTAGCCACCTCGATCGGTTTGGATTCTGACATAATCACCGCGGCACTTGGTCGCGGTGGTATCCATGAGGGTTCTCAGCCTCTCCTCTCCAGAGGGGAAAAAAAAAAATTAAAAAAAACTTTTTAAAAAAACACGCTTTTATTAAAAAGACTAAAAACCGATCTAAAAACTTGAAAATAAAAATAAAGTCACGCTTTTAGAAAATTTGGGTACATATCAAGAAAAATTTCTGATGACAAAAAGAAATGTAACTCAAAAATTTGTCTATAAAATTTAGCAAATTAGTCCAAGAACTCAATGACTATAAAAGCGTGGGGTGTTCAAAATTAAACATTACTCATTTAATGGTCTTAACATTTACACCCCACGCTTTTATAGTCATTGAGTTCTTGGACTAATTTGCTAAATTTTATAGACAAATTTTTGAGCTCGTACATTTCTTTTTGTCATCAGAAATTTTTCTTGATATGTACCCAATTTTCTAAAAGCGTGACTTTATTTTTATTTTCAAGTTTTTAGATCGGTTTTTAGTCTTTTTAATAAAAGCGTGTTTTTTTAAAAAGTTTTTTTTTAATTTTTTTTATTTACTACTTTTTAGATCAAATGTTTTTTACACGCTTTTTTTAGTCTTTATAACAAACAAAAGTTTTTTCAAACGTTTTTTAGTCTTTGCGTAAAAAGCGTGTTTTTTAAAAAGTTTTTTTTTAATTTTTTTTATTTACTACTTTTTAGATCAAATGTTTTTTACACGCTTTTTTTAGTCTTTATAACAAACAAAAGTTTTTTCAAACGTTTTTTAGTCTTTGCGTAAAAAGCGTGTTTTTTAAAAAGTTTTTTTTAATTTTTTTTTTATTTACTACTTTTTAGTCTCGTGATTATTATAACAAACATAAAGAAATGTACATAATTGTTCAGAAAATGTAGTATTAGAATTAAACATATGCATTATATCAAATTCTATCTGTTTGCTTCATTGAACCAATTCTCATATTAAAAAGTTTTTAATTTATTACAACATAATTATGTATTTTTATGATTCGAAAATGATTGAATATTGTATTGTCATCTAGAATACACATGTAAAAAAAATTTGAGCTCGATTGGAGCAGTAGAAGTGGTCGAAAAATCGATTACAAGATTTGATCATGACAAACAAACAAACAAACAAACGGACAGAGTAAGTCAATAAAAAGCGTGTAAAAATATCGTGATGTCACAATGTAGTGTACTTTAGTATGGATTATTTTTGAGTGAGCCACGAACACGCCGTAAACACATCACTGTATCTTTAAACGTGATAATTGTAGGCACACTATTTCGTAGGTAATTTTAATTATACAATATTTCTCAGTTAATAGTATACTTTTGGTATACTATGGAAATTGACAACGTAGACTTTATTTAATGAATCAGTATGGTCTCTACTAATAAAACTCAAATCTTTTTTTCGATTTTATCTAACAAACGCAACCGTAACATATTTAATATAATGCAGACAATTTAATAGTTCCTCTATATCGTACTTATTCTGAACTACTGGGACCATTTCATCCACAATTTATGGGTTGTGGAGCACAATATGTGTCGGTTGTTACAAAGTTAATAGTTATTGGTGCACTTCACGAGTCCAAATAAGTATATTTGGTCTCTCTAGTGTTTATTATGCACTTGAAGATTAAATGACCCATTTTCTAGTTAATAGCGAATTATTTAATGTAGAAATAAATATAGACAAAAAGCGGAAAATATGTCACAATGGTTTATAAATAGGTAGATTTAAATCTCTGCCGATCTGTTGTAAACGATCCCTAAATCTATGTTGTGTTGCATCATATGAAAAACTTCGGTTATTACGGTTTTTAAAGGTGTCTACTACAACATTGTCTACTGCGCAAATGTAGATTTTACCAGGATAAGAAAAATCTAGAGAAGTAAAATCAGGTAACATAAGGGGCCACAGACGTTGGCTAATGCATCCATTATCCGTCAAGATTTCCCAAGATACGTATTATTATCTAAAACATATTCTGATAAATTTGAAAGATATTCTTTTAATGATCCATCAATAACTCTTAGGAATTTATCGCTGTTTAAGTATATCGCCAATAAAAATTAGCCCAATTTTGGTATTATTATAGATTCCTGCCTACACATTAACAAGTAACGATATTGGTGACCCAGTTTTCTCAAGACATGTGGATTATTTCCGATTGTAGAGTAAAAGTGCGTATTTCTTCCGTTCCACATTCCATTAGGGTAAATGTGGCGTCATCAGATCAGATGATATAACACAAAAATTTGTTATCTGCTTAGTATATGGTTATATTAAAGGAAAATACAGTACAAACAGATAAATTTTATGTTAAAAGACCGCGGTCTTTCAAAAACTTAAAAAGTGTCTTGCCATCTTCTTCTCAGTATCAACCAACCAACATTGTGCAGACTACAAAGATTCGAACAGCTTCTCTAGTATTGGAAGTGGGATGGATCGAGTATTGAAGAAGTCGAAGAATTATTCTTTCTAATTTAAGCTGTCTGATATTTAGAGGTCTGTTGGTACTGAGGGGCATGAGTCTACCCATCTCTGTTAGGACGATTAGGCCTTCAACCTCGTTGGCCTAGAGTGGAATGTCTATATTAATCTTTTGAATCAATTCACAGGTTCCACCACAGGGTCACCGCAGGTTTCCTTTGATCACTACACTACACCAGTGCCATAATGCTATATTTTGGAGACAAACTCAGATGACACGGGGGTAGTTCATGCCCCTATCTTCTGATCAATATCTCGGGTGGTGGCCCCGGGGTAGTGGAAGTAATCTATTATTGCTATTGCCGAATTTTCAATTACCAAACATCAGAGAGGAGCGTGGCATTGACCACTAATCAAACACCAGAGAAGAAAACAAGAATCAAACACAAGAGAGAAGAGAAGACCGCAGATTGAAAAATGTAAAACTTATCTCAAAAGTAACCTACAGAATTGTGTATATTATTGATGTTACTTATTGATTAATAATTTTTTGCCATATTTAATTAAGACATTATTTACTTCAATTGACCAAAACTTTTAAAAGGTCCACTTTCTTATTTGTTATTAAAGAAACAGCATTTTTATAGGTGAAATAGCAATTAAAAGTTTTTAACAAATAAAATATACTTATTGATCTTATTTTAATAAAATCAAGCAGTAAAAAAACAATTTCATTCTTTACATTAAAGATATAGAATATTATATTTAGAAAAACAATAAAAAAAATATTTATATACTTTTTACAAAAACTACAAAGTTTGCTCGCAATATTGACGCTGCAAAATTTTTCTTTTAATAACAATTTTCGTGATCTGTAGTTAGTAACCTACTTAAAAACTAATAACAAAATTTAATTGCTCTCGGGCAGATTTAAATGAAGTAGGCAATAATAGGCGCTTTGTCGAAACAACCACAGCCAATTTGGATCTTTGGTCTTTTGGAGAGGCCACTTCGATGCGGATTCAGCGAGTCGTTATTTACATAGAACAATCGGCGATTTTCGCAGATCAATCAAACCGTCGACTGGAGAGGACATAAAGAAGGCTTTGGCTTTCTCAGGGCGGCCCATAAATACTTGTTTTAATATGAATTGCTTCCCGATACAATAAGTACTTTTCTTGTATTAGCCAAAAGCCGATAAAGAATAAAAATGGGCAATATTCGAGAAATAGCTTATTGTCCTTTTTATCTCTTTTCTTCTTGTTTATTACAAGGTAATAATGTTTATCATTAATTAATTATTAAACGCTTTTTGGTTTATTGATAAGCAATTTCTAATCGACAATTATGGCGTATACGAATTCTACTTATAGTTTGTGTCGTTTGTGCGAACCAGAAAAGATTAGTTTTACTTGTTTAGCTGATTTTTGGTAAGTAGGTAGTTGATAACAAGAGCGTCTTTGAATAGAGAAAATAAATGAAATTAAATGTTAAAATGCTTTGTGAGTCGTTTGCCTATTTTGTTTATTCTAGGGATAGAGACGAATACTTTTATTATTTAATGGATTCACTATACCGGTGCTGGGTATAGTGTTGTAGAGACCTAATTTTTCTCCGCAAAGAAGATAATACCAAGATTGTCATAATTCAGTCAGAGTCTCAACTTTCAGAAATGGCATCAAAAAACTAATGTGTGCTACTAAATATAATTGCCAATTGTTTTTATTATTTTTCTTTTTAAACCTATTGCATGTGTTTTTATTTTTTATGTTTTTATCTTTCTTGCACTTATTTTTACATATAAACGAAAGTATGTAAAACTACACGCACTGCATGTAAAGCGGATAATGTAAATACTTATAGAAAAATATACAAAATATTTAGATTTTGTAGAATATATGTAATGTTATTGTCTTATTCAACGTCATTTTTTGTAAGTGTTAAATACTTCACAATAAACGCTAGCATAGGAGAAAAATATAAATTACATTCTTTATTGTATCATTATAAGATAGAAAAAACATATGATTATACAGTTGAAAGACATATTGCCATTATTATACAGTCTCATAAAATATATTTGATTTCCTGTAATAAGATCGTTAGTGCATATTGTTGTGCCTGTGAAGCTTATTATTAAAATTCTCGTGCGATACAGATCTCATTAGCAAGATTGATAGTGTTTCAGTGAGCACTTCTTTAACACTGTCAAGATTTTAACACAAAATATGCATAGTATATCAGCAAATATAAGCAGCTTCGCCACCCTGTTATATCGTCTGAACGTCAATCTGGACATAATTATACTAACGGAGTGTTGGTTGCAGCAGGATCTCATAATCCCCAATTTACATGGATACACGTCATATACGTCCTCGAACCCACACAACCAAAACGACGGTGTTGTTGTTTACATAAATAATACTTTGGCCGGTATAGAGATTAAAGAAACCAATATCTCCGAGGCTAGCTCTTTACTCATTAAAATCAACTCTAGTACAGCTCTGTTGGCTGTTTACCGTCCCTGCGGAATTCGAAACCATCAAAACTTTATAGCATCTCTTGAACAGACACTAACGCAAATAAATACATACAAAAATGTTATATTAATGGGTGACATAACCATAAACTTAGCTAACATAGAGTCTGATGCGAACGAATATTTGAATGCATTGGCACACCATGGCCTCTGGACACACTACCAACCCGTAACCTCGCGTGCTTGGACTACGTCATTATAAAAAGTCTTTACACTAGTCAAACTTTTGTTATCCATTCAGCAGTAACTGATCACGAAGGTGCGTGCTTAGCACCCCTACCAAGACGATGAAGAAAATTAATTACGAAGAACTTGTAAAATCATTAGAGGCTGTAGACTTCACTCCTGTCCTGTCAAATGCAGATCCTGAAGCAGCTACAAACCTCTTAATTAATCCCAACTAATATTATAAATGCGAAAGTGTGTTGTTTGTTTATTTGTTTGTTTGTTTGTTGTTGTTTGTTACCTCTTCACGCTTAAACTACTGGACCGATTTCAAAAATTCTTTCACCTTTGGAAAGCTACATTCTCCCCAGTAACATAGGCTACTTTTTATCCCGGAAAAATCGACAGATCCCACGGGATGCGCAATAAAGGCTTCGCTCAAAAACTACTGCACAGATTTTTATGCGGTTTTCATCAATAGATAGAGTGATTCTTAGGAGTTTTGCGCGGCATTTTTTATCTCGGAAAAACGGATAGTCCCACGGGAAGCGTGATAAAATCTTCGCACCATAAACCGACTTCCGCGTATATGTAGCCGTGGGCAAAAGCTATGACCCTTAACCCTCTATACACCCAATCCCGAAATCCATGCGGGCGAAGCCACGGGCAGAAAGCTAGTATAATATAAACCGCTATTAAGAATAACTCCTCCGTTCAGACTCTTGCAAGAAGACGACGAGTGATAAAGCCTTGGATGACACTGGGTATCTTAAGATGCGTCAGAAACAGAGACAAAATGCATAAACAACTCAAAAAGCAGCCACAAAATGAAATTTTAAGAGTAACTTTTACTCGGTACCGCAAGTATTGTAACATACTAATTAAAAAACTAAAAAAAGAATTTGATAAAGAAGAATGGAACCAGATTGCGGAAAGGAATATCCCGAATAAATAACAAACTGGGTGATGTGTTACAAAAGCACGAACTCTTTATTCGACGCCGTTGTGAATCCAGTCTGAGTATTAGCTTTGGAACAAGGAGTCGTTTTGAACATGTGTAAAATGCTGTTCGGTAAGCCGTTTAAGACTGAATAGTCTAGTCTTGTCTCTAATTTCAGATGCTTAAGCTTGCTTCACATCCATCCACCTTTGAGGGACCGGGACTATTGTGTGTTCCAATGAATGCGCCCTGATTATATGTATTCATGAATTTCGGAATTGAAGATACAAACATTTATTCCGAGAAGAGGGGGTGTAGTACGTATTTTATTTATACTATGAATATAGTTATATCAAAATCAGAAATTAAATAAGGATTAACTATTATTATGTTAGGAATATGTATTTTTACTTATTATCATCGCCCTCACGATTTGCCTATATGGTTCTTAGAACTTAGGCACAGGCTGAGTTTAGTCGGTAGGTCACGTGGTCAGACCGCTTTGGCCGCGCGGAGTCCGACATAACCTCCGTGACACTTGCCGTTGCGGGGGTATCCCTGGGCACGTTTTGTGCTCCTTATGA